>JAJTUV010000827.1:0-684855 GCA_021653895.1 Mastomys natalensis
TCCCCCAAATTATCGAGTTTATGGTAAATGTTGGGGGCGGGGTGGATATCCTACTACAGATACTCATAGAGCTAAGCAGGCGCCTCTCCATGGAGTTGTAGCCCCAGGCCTGTAAGTCTTTTCTCTGACTGAAGATCTGCTCAGGTACTAAGTATTCATATATTTGATTGCACTTAATGTCAATCTGGGTCAGGTACCAGGTCCCATGTACCATGCATTTGATGTTATCTGCTGAAGTACTAGTTATTCAAACTTAGTTGCATTTACCACATGTGACTCTATTTGTTGTAAATTTTTGGTAAACTTAACATTACATTTGCTAGCAGTTCTCTATGTTCCACCCAACAGATACCTTTCTTTCTTTCTTTAAAAAAATTGGATATTTTATTTACATTTCAGATGTTTTTCCCTTTCCCCATTTCCCCCCCACCCAGGAACCCCCTATCCCATCCCCCTTCCTCCTGCTTCTGTGAGGATGTACCCCCAGTTACCCACCCACTCCCACCTTCCCATGCTCGAATTCCCCCACACTGGGACATCCAGCCTTCACTGGATTTAAGGACCTCCCTCCCACGTATGCCCACTAAGACCATCCTCACCTACATATACAGCTGGAGCCATGGGTCCCTCTCTATATGCTCCCAGGCTGGTGGTTTAGACCCTAGGAGCTCTGTTGGTTCGTATTGTTGCTCTCCTCATGGGACCACAAACCCCTTCAGCACCTTCAGTCTTCTCTCAACTCCTCCATTGGGAACCCCATGATCAGTTCAATGGTTAGCTGTGAGCATCCACCTCTGTATATGTCAGGCTCTGGCAGACCTCTAAGGAACAGCTATATTGTGTCCAGTGACGCTCCTGTCAGCATGCACTTACTGGCATCCACATCAGCATCTACCTTTGGTGACTGCACATGGGAAAAGGATACCCAGGTGGAACAGTCTCCAGACAACCCCTCTTAAGCTGTACTACAGAGCAATCATGATAAAAACTGCCTGGTATTGGTACAGACACAGGCAGGAAGATAAATGGAATAGAATTGAAGACCTAGAATGAACTCACACACCTATGGTCACTTGATCTTTGACAAAAGATCTAAAACTGTCCAGTGGAAAAAGGACAGCATTTTCAACAAATGGTGCTGGTTCAACTGGAGGACAACATGTAGAAGAATGCAAATCGATCCATTCTTATCTCAAGTCCAAGTGGATAAAGGACCTTCACATAAAACCAGATTTCACTGAAACTAATAGAAGAAAAGGTGGGGAACAAATGGCTTATGCTTTAAGATCAAGAATTGGCAAATGGAACCTCATAAAATTGCAAAGCTTCTGTAAGGCAAAGGACACTATCAATAGGACAAAACAGCAAACAACAGATTGGGAAAAGAATCTTTACCAATCCTACATCTGATAGAGAGCTAGTAATCCAATATTACAAAGAACTCAAGAAATTTAGACTACAGACAACCAAATAACCATATTAAAAATGGGGTACAGAGCTAAACAAAGAATTCTCAATTGAGGAAACTCAAATGGCAGAGAAGCACCTAAAGAAATGTTTAGCATCCTTAGTCATCAGGGAAATGCAAATCAAAACAACCCTGAGATTCCCCCTCACACCAGTAAGAATGACTAAGATCAAAAGCTCAGGTGATAGCAGATGCTAGTGAGAATGTGGAAAAAGAGGAACACTTCTTCTACATTGTTGGTGGGATTGCAAGCTGGTACAACCACTCTGGAAATCAGTATGCCAGTTCTTCAGAAAATTGGACATACCATTACCTGAGGACTCAGCTATACCACTCTTGGGCATATACCCAGAAGATGCTCCAACATATAACAAGGACATATGCTCCACTATGTTCATAGCAGCCTTATTTATAATAGGCACAAGCTGGAAAGAACCCAGATGTCCTTCTACAGAGGAATGGATACAGAAAATGTGTTATGTTTACACAATAGAATACTACTCAGCTATTAAAAACAATGAATTCGAGAAATTCTTAGGCAAATGGATGGAACTAGAAAATATCCTGAGTGAGGTAACCTAGTCACAAAAGAACATACATGGGATGCACTCACTGATAATTGGATATTAGCCCAAAAGCTCATAATACCCACAGTACAACTCACAGATCACATGAATCTCATGAAAAAGGAAGACCAAAGTGTGTGTTCTTTGGTCCTTCTTAGAAGGAGTAAAAAATACTCATGGGAGCAAATATGGAGACAAAGTGTGGGTCAGAAACAGTTACCTTTCAACAGCCAGTTGTAAGCCTAGCTTGAGTATAAGGCCTGTTTCTTTCTTCTCTCTCTCTCTCCTCTCTCTCTCCTCTCTCTCTCTCTCTCTCTCTCTCTCTTTCTCTCTCTCTCCATCTACTCCTCCACCCTTTCCCCACAAACCCCTGGCTAACCTCTTCCCTCAAGAGAAAAGAAAGACTCTACTTCTCTTTCCTTTCTCTATCCTTCTCTGTGCCCCTTCCTGTCTCTACTCCTTTCAGGTCCCCACTCTGCTTCCTGACTCCCTTCCCCCAATAACCTTCTTTTTGTACTAGGCCTGTCACATGGCTTGATTGTTTAGTGGGACACCTTGGCAGGCCCTCTGAGATACTCCCTTCTGCCACATTTCACGGCTGTTTTATAAAAACAGAACATTGGTTCTCAGTATTCAAGAGGGATTAAGTACTTGGTCCACAGCCTCCAAATTTGTGAGGATCAGTGCTACCTTCTGCTGAGTGTCCTCTTCCCAGAACAACAGGCAAGACGGAACATAGTCTACATTTTCCTTGGCAAGCTGTGCCCACCTGGAAGTGTCCCCTTCTCTTGATTAGCATAGATCATGACTTTATGCTTTATCAGGACTAGTATGGCATTGGGAAAAATAGTGTTGCTCACTTTTAAACTCAGACAGTCTGACCAGAGTCTGTCTCTACCCTCTATTCTATACTGCTTCTTGACACTCATATCCCACAAAATGGACTCCATAGAGGTGGCGGGGGGATCATTATTAAAATGCTAAAGAAATTTAGCTTGCTAAGGGTAAAAGAACGTACATGTAAACTAATATAATAGTTCCCAAACATGTAAGCAAATGTTTCTAGAGTAAGAAATTCCCAAACCTGCTACCACATGGAATATCCCTAAAGGATGAAGAATTAGACAAATTAACTACTTATAGTTTTATGCTAAAGCAAGTTGCACATCTTGTATAAAAACTAAATTTGGTAATCTGAAAAAAAAAAAAAAAACTCAAGTGTACAAAAAACATTTATAGCAGCTGACTAAGCATTTCCTCATAAAGTTGCTTTTGCTTTTCTTATGTTTGTTTTTTATTTGTATTATTTAGGTTTGGACAGTACCAGGGATCAAATCCAGGGCCTTGTACATGCTAAGCAATGTTCTACCACTGAGCTATCATCAGAGCCCTTTTTAAAAAGTTTTGTTTTGAGCTGAGACTCACTATGTAGACCAGGCTGGCCTCAAACCTACAGTCCTTCCTTCCATAGTCTAAAACATCAGAAAAATTTTATATCACAGTTCCAAGACCAGAAATCCAAAATCCAGAGTATCATCAACCCATTTCTTTTTTCTTTTTAATAATTTATTTTTAGATATACAGGTAGATGTTTTGCCTGCATGTATGTCTGTGCACCACATGAGTGCCTGGTGCCCAAGCAGGCCAGAGAGGATCCTCTGACCTGGAGTTATGGATGGTTATAAGCCACCATGTAGATACTGGGAATCAAACCCAGGTCTTCTGGAAGAGAAGTCAGTGCTCTTAACCACTAAGCCATCTCTATAGCCCAAAGAACTATTTCTAATTAAGGTTATATTCTTGGCATTTGGACTGCTTTTGGGTGACACAATTCAGTCAGTTAAAATTGTATTCAGAATCAACATTGTACCCATAAGGTTTTGTAGATCACTTCCACAAAGCAGTTCAGAAGTATATTGTTCCTCATCTATAAGATATTTAAAAGACTTCTGTTACCAGTGATACCAAAATCTGTACAAAAGCAGAGAGTGAGATTGGAGTCCTACTCACAGAGCAGGTAAATCTCAGAGACTTAATAAGGAGGAAAAGGCAAGTCATGTAAGACAATGAATTGGCCATTTTATATATATATATAAAAAAAAATTTAAAGCCACAGAATATATTCTTCAGGGAAACATACAAATATGGACCTGTGAAAAGACAAAATATTAGGGATCACTATTATTTAAGCTTTTTCTGATCTCAGTACAGTTAAAATAAACTCAAAGACTACCAGTAAGCCCAAAGTCAAAGTCCAGCCCTTCTGTCAGGATGAGTGGCTTTCCTTAGTGAATGGTGTTCTAGCCAAGAACACATTCCTAGCTGATCATTTCATTACCATCCCTCATGGCTTAGATTTATATCATTTTATCTTTCTCTCTCATAAATGTTACATGAACCTTGAGGAGTATTCAGTGGACATTATATGTTCTGGTGGGCCTGTGTGAAGTGTGACTTAGTTCCGTCAAGAATAATTGAGAAGTAGATTTTTCATTCCTGTAATTTAAAAGTATTGTCAGATGTGCCCAGATATAAACAAAGTATGACCATAAGGTTGGTCAAAAAATCATAGTGCACTGGGTATGATACCTCATACCTTTTTTTGTTTGTTGTTGTTTTTTGTTTTTCGAGACAGGGTTTCTCTGTGTAGCCCTGGCTGTCCTGGAACTCACTCTGTAGACCAGGATGGCCTCGAACTCAGAAATCCACCTGCCTCTGCCTCCCAAGTCCTGGGATTAAAGGCATGCACCACCACTGCCCGGCAGCCTCATACCTTTAACACCAGCAGAGCCATTGGCTTTTTACAGCCATCCATCTTGTGTTTTGACAAAGGCCTAAGGAAGTAAAAATGGTGCTCTTCCTTCCCAAATGGGCCAAACGTTTATGTATTTTATATCAGACATGGAAAGCTATGTGACAACAGCTGGATTCAGCACCAGTAACATCTTCCCTTTCTTCCTTTTCCTTTGACCACTGCTCAGTCCCACACCCACTCTGGAAGAAGTCTGTGCCTGGGCCCAGTCCTTTGACAACCTCATGGTCACTCCAGCTGGGAGAAATGCATTCCGGGAATTTCTTCGAACAGAATTCAGTGAAGAAAACATGCTTTTCTGGATGGCCTGTGAGGAACTGAAAAGGGAAGCTAATAAAAGTACTATTGAGGAGAAAGCAAGGATAATATATGAAGACTACATTTCTATTCTCTCTCCTAAAGAGGTATGTGTCCACAGAACATGTCTCATTAGAGCCATTGCTAAATTGCCTGTGTCTTGTGTTTGGTTACCTGCTGCTTGCACAGTTCTGGACTCTGCCCACTCAATATCATTCAGACCCATCCAGCAGACCCTGAAAATGTATGAAGCATTTTTGTTCAGTTTTTTTCCTAGAAAAAGCATTTATAATTCTCAGCAGATTTTTTTTTTTTTTCACAGAGGAGTCCAGGAGCTCTCACACTGACACTGGGGTTCCTTTGTTTTGTGGTTCTAAGGGTGAACCCAGGGCTGTTCACACGTTGAGTCAGACTTCTCCAGTCCTCCTGTTGTTTAAAAACACAGTACCATATAAATAAAATTATCTTACTATCTTGAGTAAAATTTTTTATGAGGAAGAAAGGATGGAGATGGACAAAGAATAAAGAAAAGGAAATTACCAGAAGCTCAAGGAAATGAGAGCATCCTGGGGCTAGGACTAGCTGAGCCCAGGGAGAGAGGGCTATGGTACATGAGCAACAGCCAGTGCTCCTGCAATGCAGGGTGCCAGCAACCTGTCAGAGCTGTGGTGAACAGCAGCAGGCCTAGAAAAGGGAGAGTCTTCATGGCAAAGTTATACAGAAAGAGGTACTGTTGGTGCCTTGTTTGAGAACTAAAGAAAATTTTAAGTTTTCCTGCAGCAGAAACTACCAGTTTGGCTGTCAGGACTCCCCACTAGACGGTGTTCTGGCTTACTATGAGGATCTTCTAGTGGGCTTCATCAGGCAAAGCAGATGAAAAGTCTGTCCCACAAAGAGGAAACTGGGGCATTCTAGCTCTTTCCTTTAAATCCCAAGTGCTTCAGACTCCTTTTGAGCTGAATAGTAAAATGGATCTGGAAATTACAAGGTAGGTGACCATGGGCTCAAAAGCATAACCTTGGGGCTGGTGCACTTGGACTTCATCTCAAGAGTCAACAAACCACGGCGAGGCACAGTTGAGTGTGAGGATAGAGTTTGTACTTTAGAAAGAACCCCTTGGCCAAGTCACGAAATGCGTGTGGGGAGAGGTGGTGGGCAGACTCCAGAAGGCCAAGTTGGGAGCCTATTACACAAATCCAGCAACAGAGGGACAGCAGATGGGAAGGAGAGAGACCAGTGTGGTAAGGAGGTAGAGTAGGTGCTGCATGCCTACCATGAGCCCTGGACACTGATTTGAAGGTTGTATAATGAAACTGTCCAGAAAGGAGAAGAGGAGGGAAAGAAAGAAACGGGGGCCAGACAAGGTGGCCCAGTTAGGAGAACGGGGTGCACAGGCAGGCTGTCAAAGGATTCAGGGACAGCCCCAGCTCCAGTTGTTGGGGGATGTGAACAATGACGAAGCTACATATCTGCTACATATGAAAGCACTTTTTTTCTAATAAAATACTCATAAGCCAACAGGCCGAGAAACAACCATCATTTAATTTCCTGATGTGAGTTCACTAATAGGAATTCACACTTACTATAAATACAGCAGGGACAGCTGGGATAGAAACCTTGATGTCACTGGCTTTCAGGCTCTGTGATTTGAGCACTTCACTTTACAGACACCTTTCTTTTAACCTGGACTGGCACCAGAAACCTACACCTGGTTTCTAATTGGGCAAGAGCCTGCAGTGTCCAGGTTTTTGCCTTCATTAGCAGGGATGAGTCTATGCATGCTGCAAAGGAATCCAACACTCATTTAGAAGAAGCAAAGCACTGTGTGATTTTCTAAAGAGCCAGCATTCCTTCCAACTTGAGAGAAATAGTAAGCTGACCCTTCAGTAGGACCTGCTGAGTCCTCTGGCCTTGGGCAGGCAATCTGCTTCCTAGGCCTTCCAGGGGCTGGTGCTGCTGAAGCTCCAGAGTTCCCTTTCATTCATGTGTTAGTTTCTCTCAGCAGTTCAGACCATTAGGGCTCAGACAGTTACAACACCTTGTTTGCTTTGGGGTTTTTTGAAAGACAAAATGATTCTGGGAGTTTGGATGGATTTACAATGAGGAATAATAGCTGCTGCTTCTTGCCACAGGTCAGCTTGGACTCCCGAGTACGAGAGGTTATCAACAGAAATATGGTGGATCCATCCCAACACATATTCGATGATGCTCAACTGCAGATCTACACTCTAATGCACAGAGACTCCTATCCCCGCTTCATGAACTCCACAGTCTATAAGGATTTGCTTAAGTCCTTAGCTGAGAAAGCAGTTGAAGCATAGGTGGTTTCAAATATATTTATTATTAACAAAACAAGAAAATAACTCATGACTACATCTAGCATAGGTAATTTAGAGATAGGGTATCTTGTGCTACAGTGATTCTTGGACTGTTGTAATAACAGATTCTTCCCTCACGGAAAGCTATAGATTCACAACAAAAACTACAGCAGTCTTTAGTGATACTTAAAGGGGGAGGGGTTATGACCCCCTTAGAAAGATAGTGTGCTCACACTCACATAACAGTAGCATGTTCTCAAGGGCAGGGCATGCACTAGCCTCAGTTCTACCTGCAGCATAGATATACAAAGAACCAATGGGAACACTTTGTTTTGCATGAGTTCAATACTGTATTACTCTCCAAAGAAATGGCATTCAAGTCCTTCCCAACTAACCCTTCCTTCAGTCTGAATACTTCATTTGCCACCATGCCAGGACTGAGAGTCGCATTTCACTAAGATGTGACTATTTCTTGTAAAAATAGAATCTCTCTCTCTCTCTCTGCATGTGTGCGTGCATTCAAGAGTGTGCACATGCGTGCATTCAAGTGTGTGTGTGTGTGTGTCTCTGTGTGTATCTATTATGGTTGGTGGAACACACCATGTTCTAGGTGGGTCACTCTCAGATGTTTGGTAAGGGAAGCAACATTTAAATGAAAGGGTGACTGTATTATCAGAATTTATCAACCTGAAGAGTGGACTTTAAGTTTATAGCTTGTCATGTTCACAGATCTTCAAATAAACATTTTAATTTTTATTAAAAGAAATGTGGATATTTTCACTCTGAAAAATGAAACACAAGAGTTTTTTCTCAATCTTGTATTATTTCAGCGGGAATTACTGAGGAACAGGGATCATGTAGGGATGCATGCAATTCATTTTTCACTTTCCAGATGAGTGTTCTGTCTTTAGATCACAATATTATTTTAATCACAGCAAATACGATGACTTCATAGTTTACAGGTAAAGGTAGTCATAGATCTAAGCTGCTCTGCACAATCCCATATCTACAGCAAATGGGTAATATAACAAACTGGAAAGATTGTAGAGACTACATCAGCTCCACCCTTGTACAGAAGTCTTAGCCTCCCCTTTGCCTGGTCCTGCAACAGCCTGACTGGCTTT
This sequence comes from Mastomys natalensis, assembly GCA_021653895.1. Classification (NCBI taxonomy): domain Eukaryota; kingdom Metazoa; phylum Chordata; class Mammalia; order Rodentia; family Muridae; genus Mastomys; species Mastomys natalensis. The sequence continues at coordinate 8,586 of JAJTUV010000827.1, forward strand.
GTTATTCAGCTCAACCCCAAATAAGACTCCTTTCCCTCAACAAACCATCTCACCTCTAACTTTTCATGAGGCTTGCCCCTCACCCCTTCCACTGTCTATGAATCCATGAATACACACAGCCCAGCATCCCTCCTCACCTCCTTGAGTACATCTCAGAGAATAATGTCTTGTACTTTCATTGTGCCAGTCCCTTGCATATGCTCCTGATCCCATTTTATCCAACCATTATTTTCACTGAACAGAGGCCATAACTATGGTTCTCCAATGGGTTACATGCCAATAGTGCCTACAATGTATTGTTTTAAGTTATAGAATGAAGCAAACCCAGCTCAAAGAATTTTAAAGGTTATATAAAGATTTCAGCAGAAGTTCCACTAGAGTTTAACCCTATAGAACAAGACTGCATATGTTCTGCCCATAGTTACTATAAAAGAGGGTGTTTGACCCCAAATGATACAGTGATAGACATGTGAAGTATGAGGTAATCGTAAGGCATATAAAAGAACATTTGGAGAGATCATTTGTGTAGAGGGACCTGCATGGCCAAGAGTCTAGGCTTGGAGCTAATTGTGGTTGCACATACCTGCATTCCTGGCACACAGGAAGCCAGAGCAGGATTTTGAGTTTAAAGCTGGAATGAACTATAAGAGAGATTCTTCATTAACAATTACAATATGAATTCTAGGGTGAAGGACTGGTTTTCAGCACACTGACAATTTAGAATCCCTGGGATGGTAAAGCATGAAGAGTGCTGACAAGCCCTGTGTGAATGGGCAGAGAGATGAGTCTCAAGGCTTGGAAGGATTTGTCTTGATATATGTAAGAAGGAAGAGAGGACATGCAGTCACAGAATAAGGACAGATGTTTCAAGCAGAAGAAAAGCAGCATTTCCTAGGAGTAAGGCAATGTCCATTTACCTAAGCTTGGTCTGTTCTCCCACACCATCATCCTCGCCGCCGTTCCTCCCACACTGTAGGCTTGCTCCATTTCTCCCATAAGAATAAGCCTGTAACCATTAGCACAGTTGACACTCTCTCACTCCTCTTTCACAGCAGTGCCCTGCTGCCTCTGCCCCATCTCCCTATTCATACTCACACAGAGGGGTGCTCTGACTGTTCTAGGAGGGCATCTAAAGCACATCGTTTCCAACCTTATGAGTTGAGCCCAGCCTCATATCATGGTGATTTCTCCCTGGAAACACTACTCCCCTCTCTTCTATGGGTCTCTCCTAGCTCTATGTACTACTCCCTGAATTATTCTTTCCTCTTTCAATAGCAGAAAACAGTAATCAAGCACAGGGATTCCCCTGCCAGAGTTAGCCCCAAATCCACATGCATGCCAGTAGAGGTGGGTAGTAAGTAACACTTTCAGGGCTTGTCTCCTCCTTGGCAGTAATAATAGCACTTAAGACAATCCATGTGGGCCGGGCGGTGGTGGCGCACGCCTTTAATCCCAGCACTTGGGAGGCAGAGGCAGGCGGATTTCTGAGTTCAAGGCCAGCCTGGTCTACAGAGTGAGTTCCAGGACAGCCAGGACCAGAGAAACCCTGTCTCGAAAAACCAAAAAAAAAAAAAAAAAAAAAAAAAAAAAGACAATCCATGTAGACTACAGTAAATATTTACAACATGCTAATCACTGCTATTACCTGCCTATTGATAGTAGTGGCCCCTGAAATTTGGTGTTTGTCTTAATTTTCCCTGATGTGCCTCCTATTTACTTAAAAAGTACTGAAACACCTCCTAAATTTGAGTCAGCTTCTGTCTGGACATTTGGTGTATCTCATAAATAAGGGACACACAGCCTGTTTTAATCTTGACCCCCATCCTCAAGGCCTACCTCAAATAATTCAGCCTGTCATCTGTTCAGCTGGTGTTTACTCTGGATCTTCTCTTGTATATTCTTCCCAAGGTTGGTCATTTCTCAGCTTTCTTTTTTCTTTCCTTCTCTGACCCAGCACATCTCACTATACCACTGTTAAGAAGAGCCACATACACATACACAGCCAGTGGTGGTGCATACCTTTAGTCCCAGGATGCAAGAGGCAGAGGCAGGCAGATCTCTGTGAATTAGAGGCTATGTTACAGCTCAGATGGAAAGGTATCCTAGCAGTTGAAAGCCAGTAAATACCACAGAGGTCCATTAGAGCAGTTAGAGTGTTCTGTGGGTGAAATCTGGTAGTTGGAAGTCCTCAGGGGAGAGTTTAAGTATTGCATATCTGAAGGGAAAGGTACCCTGGCAATCAGGAGCCAAGGAATACCACAAAGTCGCACCACACAACAAACTTCACACAAGAGAAGTTTGGGAGGGAGAAACCTAGTTGAGAAGACATCAGGGAACTGAGCAGTAAGCAGAACTTATATAGGATTTCTAGGAGGTGGAGCTTTCCGGGGCAGAGCTTTCCAGGGTGAGGATTGGTGGGGTTTCAAGTCCTGTGCTTTGGGAAGCTCAGGGATGATTGATGGGTTGTCCTCTTCAAAGATTGGTGGGACTTTTTTTTTTTTTTTCTTATTAGGTGGGTTCTGGCCACTCTACTGCCTCAGGGCTGGAAATGACAGTTACAGCTTTTAGAAAAGGATTCTTGGGGCCTTGAGGGATGTCTTGGGGGCAGGTCCTGGCTGCTGGAGTTCCTTAAGTGCGGCCTGGCCACTTTCCGGCCTTGAGGGTTTACAAGGTTTACAAAGGGAATCCATGGCAGGGGAAGCTTTCCCTGGTACTTGGTGCAAATAGACAGTAGAGGGGCCTGACCACTCACATGCCTAAAGGGGCTTACATTTATGACTAGATGGCCCAAGAATCCAATAGTTGTTTAGTCCATGAGCCTAGCTGTCTCAGCTGGTCTTGAGTATATGATGGAATCCTGAAGTAGTAGGCTCTAAAGGCAGTAAAGAGTAGACTTGTTTCCAAGGTGAGAACAAGGAGGTGAAGAGCAAAAGTTTCCTTCATCCTGTGTTCTAGCAGAAGGCATGGCCCAGATTAGATCTGCATTAAAGATTTGGATTAGAAATAGATCTTTCTGTCTCAAATTAAGCAAAAATTGCTCAAAGGTATGACCTCTATTTTTTTTGTTTTGTTTTGTTTTAGTTAATTTCAGATGTATAGTCAAGTGGACAACCAAGAATAGCCGTCACAGGGAGATGTAACATCTATGTAACATCTGTAATAGATGTGATTGGAATTACTGCTGAAAATGCACCTTCATGTTATACCATGCACAAACCCCAACTCAACATGATAAAAGATTCACATATCAAGGCCCCAAACTGTAAATCACCTAGATAAAAATACAGCAGAAATGATTCAGGACCTCAGCGTTGGTGATGGGTTTTGAAGATGGTGCCAAGGCAGAAGGCACAAAAACAAACATGGAGAAGTGGCAGTACATGAGAATCAAACACTTCCTGTCTACACTGGAAACAGTCCACAGAAGGAAAGCTGCCTATGGAGTAGAAGAGCCTGCTCAAAATTATGCATCTGTCAAGAGCCATCTAGGAGAAGCTAAAAACTAGCAACTGATCTTCCTGAGATAGTTCCACCATGGACTAAAATCTGTGACAGATTTGCTTCTCTAGGCAAAGCTAGGAAGATTAAATTGGAGGAAAGATTCCTGCTATTAATATGCTTTTTCTGTTATTATTAAATATGTAACAGTCACTAGATATTGACTCATGCTTTTGATCAGATTTCTACAGACCTACAAAGATGTACTAACTTGTAGTGATGCTATATAGACAAATACATAATGAGTCTATAGAATTCCTGACTTGATTCAAATAATTTTAGGAAAAAAGTTTTTAGAGATGGTCTTAGTTGCTAGAGAGATGCAATAAAGTTAGAATCAAAAATAGAGTGTGCCCACTCCTCATGATAGTAAGTAAAGGCTACATAGTAAGAAATACAATGAGCTTTCCTAATCATACTAAAAAGAGAAATAGATTTGGGGCAAATTTGTGTTCAAGGAAAAACATTTAGGTCTGAGGATAAAGTCACAGGTGTGCACTATGATAAGGCAAGGCCATGTAAAAACTGTTGCTTTGAACTTATAATGAATATATTATAATTAAACACTGCTTTGAACTTAGTATCAACATCCTTCTGTAATTCTCATTCTGTGTAACATTTTGTCTCTGAGGTAATTTTGTCTAAGCAGATATAAAAAAAAAAAAAAAACAGAGAAAAGAAATAAAGTTGTTTGTTGAATGGTTTGGCTTGGGGAGCTTTGCCCCATTCACCCACCCATCCATCCAAATGTACATGTATGTTTGTCTATATGTTTGTGTGTAGGTATATGTGTATGTATGTAAGCATGCATGAATACTTGTGGAGTTGATTTTGACAGACAGTCAGGCCCAACTAGAGTGTGTGTGTATGAATGTTTGAATGTTTATGTGTCTGTGCATTTGCCTGTATAAAGCATCTTAATTCTTTTTCTTTCTTTCTTCTCTGGTTCACAAAGAGTTAACCAGTTTAGCCAGAAAGACTTCTTCGGGCTGATTCACCAGAGAAAGGGGCACCAGCAACAAATCCTTTCACTTAATTCCTTGCTGCTAAACAGTATGTGTTAATTGCCAGATATTAGCGCTCGTTAAAGTACAAGAGTTAAGAGTTAAGTTCTTAGCACAGAACAATAAAAGTTAAGTTCCCGCTTATTTAAGCATAAAGAGTTAAATAAAGCACAGAGAGTTACAATGCTTAATAAAGCACAGAGTTAAAAAGAAGCCAGTGTTTTTAAACCATAGAATAAGCAAGAAAGTTTTTGAATCTTTTAGAAGTTATCAGCAAGCATTCAGTACAGTTAGTGAGCTAGAAGGCCAGAGACATTAGTCTCTAAAACTACATCTGGAAACCATCAGTCTTTAAAGTCATGTCTGATGCTGTGTCCCATTTAAAGCCATTCTGTGGGACTGTGTAAGAGTATCCTGGTTCTTGGCTGGGCATGGGCCTGGACTCCAAGGGAGAAACGGCAGTTCGGCCATGCCCCCAGAACCCAGGGTCCTGAAAAGCAGTCTAATCTCCATGAACCTACATTGTTCAGTCATGTAGGCCATTACAGCCCCTCCCAAAGTGCACAGGTAGAGGGTGTAACTACAGGCCTCAGGCCCTAGAGATTTACATACTAATGAAGGTCAGAGGGCGGAGCCAATTAAGCATTCCTCCCCAGACCCTTCCTACTTCTCCCTCCCTATTTAACTCAGGTCTGCCCTGAGTTTGTGTGTGTGGGGGGGGTACATCCAGATCCATCCACCATTCGCCATGACAATAAACCCTTTTAGAACCAAGGATTCCTCGTGTCATTGGGGCCTGCTGAGCCTGCCGCCACCTCCAGCCACTGGAACCTGGGACCTTCCTCCGATAAGAGAGACAGGCTGCCTGGAGGCCTCCAGGCAGCCTCCACCTCGAAGGTCCCTGGGCAGCTGCCGCGTGGGCCTGGGGCCTGCTGCTGCTGCTGCTCCGCCCGTTTTTCCCACACCATTCCAGGCCGGGCAGGCTCTCAGCATGCGTCTGCCCATTTATATATTAAATATATGTAAAAGTGACTCAGTGGTTAAGTACTCTCTGTGCAACTATGAAAACCTAAATTCTAATCCCCAGTACCAATCTAAAACTTCAGGTTCTTTAGTGTAAGCCTGCAAGCCCAGGGACTTGGACATGGTTACTTAGGGACACTGAGGGACATAGGGATGGATCCTGGGAGCTTGCAGGCCAGCTAGTCTAGCCAAAATGTCAAGTCTCCTTTCAATGAGAGAGCCTGACACAGGCAATAAGAGGGAAAGTGATAGAGACATCTTGCATTGTCTTCTGCCCTCCAGAGTGCACATACCCAAGCACCCACATGTACGTATTTGTGTGAATATGTATGAGGGTCTAGACCTTAGCACAACTGATTCCATGATGGAATAAAACTCAGCATGTAGACAGTACCACCTGCTAAAATAAAATAAATAATAATAATAATAAAAATAACTATACCTAATCCATCAAGGCCCACAGCTCTATGAAAGTAGCTAAATATATTTACTAAACTTGTTTTTTGGCCTTGACAGTTCTGATTCTGGCTAACTGTTCTTGTTAACTGAAGTATTGTCAACCCAGAATATGGTTTTTGTGCTTAAAACCTCATCCTGAGAAAGACTTGGTGCTTCACTGGGATCCCAAACACCTTGTGTAGTTGTAGCTGGCTAACAATGACACTCTACTGACTTGAACCCATGTCCAGTCTTCTCTAGTAAGTACCCCACAACAACACTGTGTGGTGCATACATACACATTGTATATAACTTCATAACACAATATCAACAAAAGAACATTGCTTTAAAATAGGTCAAGAAGAAATACTTGAATCATCATTTCTCCAAAGGTGTACAAATAAAAAGAAGCTTATCATCATTAATAAGTATCTCATATCTGGTACAATGAGTGGGCTTCAGAAAAATAAAAAATAGTCAAGTGCCAAGGGGCAAGGCTTGTAATCTAAGCACTCAGATGCTGAGTCAGAGGATAGTAAACTTAAGGCCAGCCTGAACTACAAAGTCAGACCTTCTCTTGAAAATACACAAACAAAAGAACAAGTAACAAGCTCTGGGAGAAATGGAAGAAATGGTGGAATCTGTGCATTGCTGGAGAATATTGGAAAACATCACAAAAATTACTCAAAAATTAAAAATAGAATCACTATTATTATAGAATTCAGAAATCTTATTTCATTTTTTATTTTTATTCCAAAGAACTATTATTCAAAAGAAATAAAAATTAGGATCTTGAAAGACAAACCTCCAATTACTGCATTACTATCACAAGAGTTAAGCTGTGAAATAAATATTCAATAGTGGACTACTGGAAAAAGAAAATGTGGTCTATAACACACACACACACACACACACAGAGAGAGAGAGAGGAGAGAGAGAGAGAGAGAGAGAGAGAGAGAGAGAGAGAGAGAGAGAAAGTATTCATGCATAGAAAAGGAAATTCTGCTGATTTTGATGATGGATGAATCCCAAGGACATTATGTTCAGTAAAACAAGAGAGTCATAGGACAAATGTTGCATAGTGGTATTTATGCCCCTGGGGAGATGGCTGCGGTCTCTGGGGCAAGATTTGTGTGGCCATGAACAAGGGTGTTGGAAGAAACTTCATCTGCATATTCAGAGACTGGAGGATTGGGAGTTGGGGTACTTTATAAGGTCAAACAAGAAGTGAAATCTAATAACTCTTAGGGTTGTAAATTCTTACTAGTGTTAATAGTGGGAAAGCTGGCTTTCTGGTGCCAGGTGTGAAGGAGGGGAAATAGTCAACACCTGTTGTCCTGTCTCTGAGGTTTCCAGGGTTGAAGCTGTCTCTACCCTTCCTTCGTATCCCTGGGCCATTAAGGTCCCAGGGAAAGCAGGGAATTGGAGGTGATCTGCCATTAAGGGCCAAGCCATATGAAGCTCCCACAACCAGGACTCGAAACACATAATAGTCTAAATGACCCTTACATCATCTGTATAGCTAGGGCCTTCCTTAAGTTTCCACACTAAGGCTGGAGGTGGCTAGCAGCCCAAATGAACTCTATGCTATCTGTTTGACTGAGGCTGTACCAGATCCTTTCCTAGGCCCTTAAGCTAATACAAGTAGTCTGTCTATCTCTAGAAGACATCTTTTTTGAAGAAATGACATGTACTTTGAGTTGAGTTTCTATGTAATTATGCCTCCTTGTATACTAGGTCTTGTATTTATACCAGGAAACTTTTTTCCAAATTGTATTGTGTTTAATATGCTTACAATAAACTGCATGGCATCAGACTTCAGAAGTTTGATCCAGCATGGCTGATTAAGTCAGGCTGCACAGAATTTCCTTGCCTCTTTGCTGATTGTTTTGCTGCAGTGACACTTGCAGCGACTCCCATATCCTTCTCTTACCTGAAGTTGAGTTCCTCAGAGATTGACTGGTATGTGGGGGTTTGGAGTAGACAGATGCTATTCAAAGACTGACTGTCACCTGCAGAGTCCCAATAGCCATGTTTCTCTCCGTGTCTCTGGCTACTCTATAGTGTCAAATCCTGGCTGGAATAGGGATTTCATTTCTGTGTCCTTGTCTCAGTAGGATACTGGCATGGCTGGGTGGCAGGGAAGCCATACCCAACATTGTGCAGGGCTAAGTGGCTGAGAACGAGAGCCTGAAGACTCAGGCAATGCGCTTTCCCTCACAGGCTCTCAGTGGATTGAGTTCCAATATTCTCAGTGCTATATGCTTTATTTTTGTTTCCCATTTCCATGTTATGTGTGAATATTCCCTGTTTGAGTACAATAAGTGATCTCATATCTGACAGTAAGGATTTAGTCCCTAGGGCATTAGGACAGTCCCTTGAGGATGAGGTCAGGGGATGGAGCTAAATATTCCAGCACATTTCTATTTTAACCTGGAGAGCAATCTGAAACAAAAAGGCAGAACCATTCACACAAGAAAACCTTCTCTGAACAAGGCTACCTACCAACTCTGATCCATCCCTGGGCTCCCATTCTGAGCTGCTTAGAAGAGAGACTGAGAATAAATAATGTCAGAGACACTCATAATAGGAGCTTGCATCCCAGTATTCAAATTCAAACCCTGGACAGGATAACAATAGTTAGAAAGGTGAGTGTTTAAACCAGTGTTTGTACATCTTGTGGTCAAGTAAAGGCTCAACAAAGAATGAGAAGCCTCTTGGCTTCGATGCTGCAGATCAAGTTGAGGACTCTGGGATGAGAGGGTTGTCTCCTTATTCTAAAGACCCTCTGTACTTGTCTCTCCTTATGAATGTCATAAAAACACATGGACTTCTTGCTGTCATGCATCTTCAAAAGTGAGGGATGGCACAGCAGTTAAGAACACTGGCTGCTCTTGCAGAGGACTCAGGTTCAAGTCCCAGCACTCACTCAAATGGTGGTTAACAACCATCTGTACACTCCAGTTTCAGGGGATCCATCACCATCTTCTGGTCCTCAGGTCTTCACTAGGCACACATGGTGCAAAGACATACAAGCAGGCAAAATGCTTGAATGCATAAAATTAAAAATTTTAAATCTTTTTAGAAGAGAATGGGAATGTTTGATTCTGAGAATCTATACAAGACATTAGCACTGGCCTCAATATGAGCCAGGTGATGGGAGTTTACTACATCATCCTGTACCTCTGTTTTTATTTTTTGTTTGTTTGTTTTTAAATCAGGGGAAATAGTTTCAAGTGTCTTATTATTCAAACCTTCATGGCCTTCTTCTGGGATGAGAGGCAATCCTATGAAAAACCAAAAAAGGACACCTCTGAATTCTTGATGAGTCTCATTTGTTCCCAAACCCTGCTTTCCAAATTGAAAACACTGGGCAATGGGTCTCAGAAGAATCTTCCCTGACTCCACAGAGTTCCACCCCATCTCCTTACTCCTATTTATCCAGGTTACCAGAGAAAATGATACTCAGCCTGAGGGGGCTTGTCATCTCTCCGCCTACTATCTCAACATTTTCCTTTAGCAGAAGTTCATCAACAGTTAAGAGCCCATGTCTGTTTTTTCAGTCATGGACCAGCAAAAATGCAAGTAGGGTGGAAAGAGAAATAAGGAAGCTTCGCTAAAGATTCATCTCAACTTACCTGTCTTTTTAAGACCTTAACACTGGCTTATGGTTTTACATGAAAGCCTTTATAATGGGTTCTTGTCTTAGGGTTTTGCTGCTATGAATAGACACCATGACCATGGCAACTCTTGTAAGGACAACATTTAATTGGGGCTGGCTTACAGGTTCAGAGGTTCAGTCCCTCATCATCAAGGCAGGAAGCATGGCAGCATCCAGGCAAGCATGGTATAGGAGCTGAAAGTTCTACATCTTCATCTGCAGGCTAGAAGACTGCTTACAAGCAGCTAGGACAAGGGGATTAAAGGCCACACACACAGCAACGCAGCTACTCCGACAAGGCCACACCTAATAGTGCCACTCCCCGGGCACTATTAGAGCATATACAAACCATCACAGTTCTATCTGCTGCAACCCCTGGAGGAAAGTGGAATTCTGTTTAATTCCGAGACTTAAAAAGAATACAGATAAATAAACTATTTGCTTAAAATCCTACTGGTTGTTTGCCAGGAGGGTGTACATTCTCCTAGATCAGGAGGTCACTTACTGCCTGAGACTAGCTGACAAACCACCAGAAGGGAAGTAAGACATATAACAGGCTCAGTACAGGAGGGAAAACTGGATTAAACCTGTTTGTGACAAATTAGACACATACTCAAGAAAGAAAATCCACCTGATTTTTCAACAGGCTGAGGCTTTCAGATTTACCAACCTAGATCTCATCTCTCAAAAGGCAAACTCTTCTGAGCCACCATTTCATTAGCCTGCCGGCCCTCAACATCTATAGAGCTTCAGCAGGTACAATGGAATCCCAAACCCCACAGCCTCAGCTGTGAGACACTATTTCTCAGTGTGAAGGAGAATGAAAAGAAACAGGGAAAATGAGAAGGAATTCAGATGATTACACTTGTCCTTGTAGGTAGCCTTGGCCAGGTCCATCCAAGGATCTCTCTGATAAAACTAGAAACAGCTGTTTCAAAAACAAAGACCCAGGCCATCAAGCACGTGAATATGGTGAATCTGGTCCCTGCTGTCCTGTGGCCACGTCTGGTATCTAAGGACCCAGATGCCTATCAAAGAAAGGTAACTGTCTCTGTTCCTAGAATACCCTCAGACATGACTGTGCTACACAACTGAAAATATTCAATGAGAGAGGCTGGCAGACAGTAAAACAAGGGGTACATTTACAGATCCCCCAAGAGTCAACTGTATTCCCTCCTTAGACAGATAAAAGCCTTTTTACTTTGCTCATGTACCATGTGTCCATAAAAAAAAAAAAAAAAACTTTTATGTATGTCAATCTGTGTCTAAGACAACATGAAATAAAACTTAGTACCCCCTAGAATTCCCCAAAGTAAATGATAACTTGTAGGCACTTTGTTTTTACATTGCTTTTATTATGTGTTAAAATTATTTTTGGTGTGCCTAAAATGTATGTGTGTGTTGTGTGTATCTTAAGAATATATTAAAAGGCCTGATAAATGCACACTGTCTTATAAACTTTAAAAACCTATTAAAATGGCACATACAACTAAATAAGAACCCCACCAAAACTAGTATCTTACATTTTAAAGAGAAATTTTAATTTAAATTGACATTAAGGTATAAAACCAATGGCTAGTCTTTGTTTTCCTCTTTCATTATCACTACATCACCACCAAAAATACCCATCAACAACAAAACAGCCCACACTTTCCAGGGTTCTTTTCATGCCCAAATCTAAAACCAAAAAGGAAAAAGGGTCACTTAAAATGCTGTTGATGCCTGTTAAGACTACTCAGATCTTCACTGATTATTAAATTAGGCTATAGCCACTGAGGCACCTCAGGTGATTCTGTAATTTTTTAAAGATTTATTTTATCAATTGTGGTGGTGGGGGGTGTTTGGGGGGGGGTAGGTACATATGAGTCCTCTACCTACAGAAGATGATGTTAGATCCCTTGGAGCTAGAGTTACAGATAGTTCTGAGCCAGCTTAACATGTGTGCTTGGAACTGAACTCAGGTTTTCTGCAAAAGCAATACATGCTCTTAAGTGCTGAGTCATCTCTCTAGCCCTACTTTGGTGACTCTTGATATCACAAGTTTAAACATGTTTTCTCTTCAATAATAAAACTTCATTCTTTGATTTAATCAACAACCGAGGATCCCTTTATCAAATGAACTTATATACTGACAAGTGTTAACAAGAGTGTCCCAAAGCAAAAGGAATTATATCTGTCAATCCCAGGATTCAAACTGCCCTCACACACAGACCAATAAATAGGCATAGCTTGGAGTCCTTGCCTGAAAATTAGAGAACATTCCTAGACCCATAGCTTACTTTATGTCTTAGTTTGCTATTTCTGTAATAAAACATTTATTAAAGAAAAATTGAAGGTCATAATTCCAGACAGCTAATTTATAATCACCATGCCAAAGGACCACAGCAACAGGAAAGCATGCATGGCACTTAGCAGTATCTTTGGGTTCACATCTTGATCCATAAGCTTCATACAGAGAGTTAACTCTCCGAAACTTCAAACCCGAGCTCCAGTGGCAAATAGCCTTCAAAAAGGCCACATCTCTTAATTTTTCCCAAACAGTTCCGTAACTGTGGACCGAGCATTCAAAATATATGAGCTCATAGGGACCATTCTCATTCAAACATCACAGTTCTCCAGCCAAATGTTGTAACATGTGGCTAACTAGAACACTTACAGCAGCAAAAGCAAGGATAGAAGAGCCTAGTCAAAAACATACTGATGTTCTGATGTATGCTGACATGGTCTCAGGGTAGCTAAGGGCCTACTCTACCTAGACCTATTATGTTCTCAAACAATAAACTTTTACCTTTTGAATCTCAACAACCTCAAAAATACCTTAACTTTTAATAATTATTTATGTATATGGCTGTTTTACACATGATTATATACCACATGTGTGCAGTGTACTCAGGCCAGAGGGGAGCATTGGGAAACCATTTAAATTGGAGCTGGCTTACACTTTCAGAGGTGTTTCAACATCAAAATAAATGACAAAAAAACAGGTATGTTTAACAACAAAAAAAAATTTTATTGATTTACAAATTTTAAGATGGATCACTTAAAAGCAGGACTATTTTAACCTTATTACTTTTAAACTGATTCTTTGAAAATGTACTTTATTTTTAAAGTGACAGAAATTACCCATGGACCAATCCTTTTAACATGGACATATTAAGTGTTTTTTATGTTATGTCAAATGATCTGCAAAGCAGAGCGTAGAACAGTGCAAAGCTTGTGCAGTGGTCTTTACATAGAAGTCTGAACACAGGAAGAAGCACTTAAGTTGTAAATTTTATAACAGTGGCCTTTAGTATATGCATTAGAAAATCTGTGTCAAGAAGACAATGTGAAAACCTCTGCTTATTACTAGCAAAACAAGTGGGACACATTTAAACAAAAGTAAAACTTAATTGTGAAAAATGTTTTGTAGAACTACTTGCTACAGCCTACATTTCAGTTGGCTTGACATCATGTAAAAATTCAGCACAAAAGATTCAGTCTAAAGGATTTTTTTTTTACAACCTCCATACGCAAAGAGCATAGCTTACTGATTTACACAGTTCTCAGGCTTAATCCTTGATCAGTAGGTTTCCAAGTACGAGTACAGTCATGCTGCCTCCAGGAACTCTACTAAGATACTAACATTTTCTTCACAGCATGTCTTCCTATGGGGGAAAATTCATCAGAAGTATACCTGTGAGGGGCTTTGTGAAAAGCTTAGGAAATTATAACAGAGTTCTGTAAAACTAAAATATAGCACAAAATCAAATAAACTGATGGCAACCAAGTCAGTTTTCAAAGAAAAATCTATTAAAAAAAATTGTAATATACATGTATAAGAAATACAAGAAATGATCACTGTGGTTAGTCACAGATGCAAGAGATCTAAGCATCCGAGGGTTTGTGAGCACAGTAATTAAGAATAAAGTAATATGCTAGTTCAAATTGTGCACACAACTTTGATAAGCTGGCCAAGTACTCTTTTTGGTAATTCTTAAATTTATATTATGCCTTCTCCTCCTTTAACATTTTTAGGTACATATCAATGAGAAAAGCAATTTATCTTTATGCATTAACAGGTCAACAGAATTTTTGTGTTCTAGACTATAAAAAGTTAATATTCAATAAAATGCAACATCAACTTATAAAAAAGAAAAACAAAGCAACATATTATATAGTTATTATATGGTTTCCCAGCTAATCTGAGACCACAAAAGGCATTTAAGAAAGACTGTCAGGTAAACACAAAGACCAACCCATGGGATGTATACTGTTTACAAACTTCACTTGCAGGGAAACGAGTTGCCTGGCTTAATTAATTTTAAAGCTAATTACAAAATTAGTTTTTCTTAATGGTCCAGATACCTTGCCAATTCTTCCAAACTCAACAGAACTGCAAAGACAAAAGAAATATTTGTAAGATTAAAAAAAAAAAAAAAAAAAAAAAAAAGCAATGGTGTATATCTTAACTTTATTAAAAAGGTATTTTTGAAAAATAATTTGTTTTACTTTTACCCTCCACCATAAAACTGCGAGGACTATGTAACTAAAGAACAAATATACAAATATATACTTTTTCAAATGCTTTAAAAGTATTTCTCTAATGTTTCTTGGTTAAGTAAGCAACCATTCTATTAGCTTCTACATTAAACTAAACTTTCTTAAATTCATTAAGTATCATATGGTACAACATGTTTTAGAAAACTGTATTAAAACAAACTATATAATACACAGCAGTGATTAAAAATTATTGAGTATGTATAACAGATCTAAGAGAGCTATCTGGACAAGTCAAGTTTGTCCACCAGGACTGGAAAAGAGGCATGACAGAGAGGGAGCTTAAGTATTATCTATGTAATAATAGTTGAGTGAGGGTGAGAGGCAAGGGAGTTCTAATTATTATGTGACTCCAAAGACTTATCCCTATTATGGGTATCTCCTGATCCCACACTATTAATATCCCCATCATTATTAATAATAAAAGTAACATTGCAATCGATGTGCAATCCTCCTAATTTTATATTTTGGTTTTGGAGTTTAAAAAACAAAGTCACTCAGAAATTAGCTTTCCACTAGCCTGTACAAAATGAATGTGTCATCAACAGTCAATATGAAGTCAGAAGGAAATCACAGAACCCTACTTCTTGCTTAACTATTGGTAAATTCTGGGGCAGAAGCAATGGAGACTAATGAATAATTCAAAACCTGTAGTCACACAAACTGTTAAACTCAGGTTAAACTCAGGTCACAAAACAAAAACAAAACAGCATTAATATGAGAAAGGAACTTGAAGGGCAGGAGGATTTGGGTAGGAGAGACATTAGAGGCTAAGGGTGATTAACTAGAGTACATTATATACATGTGTGAAGTCAGCAAAGAACACATACAATAAACATCAGACTAGAGAAACACTTAAAAATATGTTCTTTAAAAAAACATAAACTTGCTTGTATGAGGCAATCACAAATACAGAAGCGAATATAAGGCTTACTGAAAATCTACCAATCCACAACTAAGCCCACTATAATTCCTAAAATAAACACTGATTATCATAGAACTCTTTAAATTTTTCCAAGATCAAAATGTACATGGGAATGTGTGAAAATAATATTTTTCCCTGGTGTTTAAAACATATGTGTTGCTAAGATCAAGTCCTAGGAGGGTACAGATTTATATCTTAGCTTACAAAGAAATAGTAAGTTATGATATACATCCAAGAGGGTGCCATACCTTCCACCGATTTCCACATTCATTACATACAACAAATGTTGTCATTGGTTCATCAGCACTACGAGTTTGCACCTGCAGTAAAATTAAATGAAAATTATTACATTTTGAATGACCATTAAAAATAATCCAGCCCATATAAGAGCATTCTACATAAAGATATATAGTAGCTCCAGCAATATTACCTCAAGATGTGCAAGAGCTTACACAAGTTCAAATACACCATTGGCAAAAGAGCATATATTTACAACTTCATTTTTCTTATTCCGTTTGTCTTTCATTTGTAATTTATCCAGGTAGGGGAGAAAAAAAATCCTCTAAAAATCACTCATTAAATTGTGCTGGTGCACGCCTTTAATCCCAGTGCTCAGGAGACAGGCAGGAGAATCTCTGAAATTTAAGTCAGCCTGGTCTACAGAGTTCTAGGACAAGCCAGGACTGTTACACAGAGAAATTCTGTCTCAAAAAACAAACAAACAAACAAACAAACAAACAAGTAAAGAAATATTCTAATAAGGACTGAAGAGATGACTCAGCAGTTAAGAGCATTTATCATTCTTGCAGAGGACCAAGGTTCTATTCCCAGCACCCGCTTAGTACTTCACAACCACCTATAAATCCAATTTCTAGAGGATCTGACAGTCTCATCAGATTTCCAAGGGCATGAAGATGCATATGATGCATGACAACATTCAGGCAAAACACTCAACACATAAAACATAAAATAAATAAATCTAAGAAGAGGAGGAGGAAGAGGAAGAAAAGGATGAAGAGGAGGAAGAGGAGGAAGAGGAGGAAGAAGAAGAAGAGGAACAGGACCAGGAGGAGGAGGAAACAAACACTCTAAAAATAGGAGGATACAAGGCCTTCTGGATTAAATAAAAAAAAAAGTCTTTCTGGCCCTGTGAGATCGATCAGTATTTAAATGTGCTTGCCATCAACCCTAACAACTTGAGTTCAAGCCCCAAATCCATGGTGGAAGGAGAGACTCAAATGCCCCTTTGGTCTCCACGTGTGTAAAACATGCACACACACAAACACACATGTGCACATCTCTCACTTTAAAAACAATCCTCTGCTATTCTGTACACAATGGCAATAATATCTAGGTCCCTGAAGTAGGCAACTTTCTCTTCTCTGTGAACATCTCTCTGTAAGGCAGTTAAACCTAAAGTACTCACAGGAGGTATAGAATTTCCCTTAAACTATATGATCCTACTTACTCTGACACAGTAAACAGTAACTGCTTATGAGCTGTTAAAAACAACCTGCTCATTGTATTTTATTTTATTCTATATAACCACTACAAGTTTTACAGTTAATGTTTTTATGACCACATAAATGTATCAATTTATCTTCAATTAGTTGGGATCTACTGAGAAAGTACTTTTTCACTAAGAGGTCAGAAGAAAAACAGATTCTATAATTATCTTTACACTGAAACAGGAGTGAAACATTCTTAATGTTAACATGAGACCACAGTCAATCACAAACCTGTGTGTAAGTGCAGTTCTTCTTTTTACATTTGCCACAAGTGAACAAGTCAGTTTGTGTCCCACCAGTCTTGGCCATCTGATGTTCCCTGATAGCTTCTTTGGTCAGATTTTTCCTCATCTCTTTGAGCTCATCACTAGCCATTTCCTATGGCAGAAACGGCGGTATCAGCCAGTTAGATACTTTCTATAGCTATTCTATATCCTGAATGTTTTCATGTTCACATAGCTTAACAATAATCAACAATAAAAATCAGCTTATAAAATTTTAAAAAACTTGAAATGAATATCCCTCAGAAGATTTAAAATAATTTGCTTCCTTTCAAAATCTCTTTAAAGATTTACAAATATTTATGTAAAAATTAGATCCATATACTGTTTCTAAACTAACAATGCAAGACTGTAGCAATCTCTAGTATTCACAAAGTAGTCTAAATACTATCACTACCCATGCCATCTTCAAAGAAGCCAGAGACCTTTAGAGGAAGATCTGGATTTGTTTTGAGGCAAGTTAACAGAATATGCCAGGGTTCCTTTCAGTGCCAGAAAATTGAGCATCAAGGAAAGCTTGGTGGTCCATAATAAGAGAACTTCTTCACTCACTGAAATAATTACTATAAGGAAAAGTACCTACGAGGTCAAAAAGGATCCAAGTCCCTGCCTGATAGTACTTAGTCGAGGGCATGTACATACAAAAGAATTATGCTTGACATAAATTCAAGAGAAAAGAATGAAAAAGAAAAATGTATGCTTAAAAAAAGGAAGACAAATTCTCAAAAGTAGTGAGAACTCAGGTGATGGATATATAGAATCTGATTACATTGTGTACTCAGCTTTGCAGTTTTTAGATATTTTAATAAGATTTTAAAACAAAATTTCATAAAGATAGCAAACTTTACTACCTATTTCAAAAGTTAATATTACTCTGTTGGATGGTTAAGTCTATAAATAGCAAACTATGAATCTACCCTATAGTTCTCTGTATATATTTAAGAAATAACCAGTAAGATGACTAAGTTTATAGTTTTTAACCATGGTAAACAGCTTAGAGGACACAAAGTCTGTTCATAACTAAAAGATTCACAATTCATATAAATTCACGTGATAAATGGATGTAGATGATTTAATGTACCACACAAAGAACATCTGGACAGCTCAAGACAAAAGGAATAAATCAACAATATCAATGGAGCAAATAATCTTAAGTGTTTCTAATATATATCATAGTTGTTTTTGCAGCACATGAAATATACAGCACCTGAGATATTTATACAGCACTACATACAGACTCGCTCACCTCTGCTGTCATTCTAGCAAACAGGTCAGGAGGAATATTCCCACAAAGCACATTTTTCCTTAAATTTGGATTCTTTGCATCTTTAAGATTTGATATCCTACTTCGTACTCTGTTTTTGTATTTCATGTCTGTATTCCTTATTTCTTGATAAATAGGTACTTGGCCATTAAGGAAAAAAGAGTAAGTTATATAGATAAGAACTTTCTTTTTCTGCCAAATTCATAATTCTTAAATTTGTAAGCAACTCGCAAAAATGGTTTCCAATTTAGATGATAAGGCAACACTTCTTTCAGATTCCTTCATCTGTAACTGCTCATAGTGTTACTCTTTACAACTATGACTAAGTAATGCTTTTTATTTTTTTTAATGCTTAATGTCAGAAGCATGCATCAACATGATTTCAAAGAGTAACTGCCACAACCCAAGTTATCAAGTATTTGAGAAATTACAATTACCCAAGCTTTTAACTTGCCCAAGTCTGAATCCCACTATGGACCTCAAATTTCTATGAGCATGGCCATAGTTCCCTTGGAGGTCTTCTGAGAGACCACTGGTAGCAGTACTGGAGGCTAATCTCATTTACCAGCTCAGTGACAAAATATTTACTGCAGGTTCTTCTTTATAGAAGACCAGGTCAAAATAGTGGCCAAAGCCTAGAGAAGCTTACTTTTTACAAAGACCAGTTCCTCAAAATGGACAGTCCCATCTTATACTGCCACCTAGGTACTCCACATGCAAGTCCTTTCTCAGAGTCTTTTCTATGGTGCCAGGCTTATACAGACATGCTCTGCCAGAAAGAACAGGGGACTGTGAGTACTCTGCTTAAGCCCTCCACTGCGTGATCTTTATATTTTTCCTGCCAGTTTATGTAACTTAAATTCAGATGCAACATTCCCAATTTGCAAAGACAGAAAGACAAAACTAACATCAAACATATGCTGTTTAAGTTTTGAATGACAAACAAGTGAAATAAATTAACATGATACTCTTCTCCTTCCTAAGAAAGTAAAGGATAAATCTCTGACTTATATAGCAGAAGAAAAAGGAAAACTTCAGATCACTAAACACAGCTATGGATGTGCACACAAAGGATATCTTCTTCAATCTGAGATCCCAGTTCTTCCTCATCAGCTCCAATAGCAACATAATCATCTAGGAATAAGAATGAAAAATTCATTATTGTAAAGTGTAAGCAAACCATTTCTATTTCTTCAAGTCCATTTGCCTCTGTAAAGCAATCTCTGAGTTAGATCTGGTATCTTACTGCCCACTACTCCTTTCTTCTGGCATTTGTCTAAGATCTCTGCCACAGTACTCCTGCATTAATGACTCTTTCCTGAGGAAACAACAATTCATATACTAGGCAATTCCTCATTTCATAAGACCATAAATTCTGGGTGTTCTAGGAGAGAGAAGACAAAGAACAGGTATCAGGAAGAACTGTTCTGTCTCTTGTGACTCAGGCTTCAGCACAAAGAAACTACTCATTTAATCTGCTAGACACATACATAGACATACTCAGAATAATTCCACAAATGCTCAAAGGGATAGAAAGAATAGAACTGCTAGAAAGAAAACGGGGGAGAATATACAGAGACAGTAAGCTAATTAAGGTAGAAAGCGCCAAATAAACAGTAAAATTGGTCACCCTAGCTATGCATAGTTCAGCATAACTGAAAAAAGAGTTTGTATAAAATATGAAATATCCTGCCAATCAAGCTTACTTTCTTAACTCATACACATACATTTGACATATTTTATTTTTAGATACCACATTGTATTTCACTGTATATGAATCAGTCTAAGGATCAGTCCTTTGAAATACTTTCTACATAAGTATAAACTATAAATACATACTGCTTTTCCAACTATAAAACATATAAAATTAATTTTTAATATAAAACTTAAATACTGTATGTCATGCTAACATTTGGTAATTCAGTGTTATTACTTCTCAACCTAAGGTCAGGGTAGTGAGTTTGCAGATTAAAGATTTGTGTGGGAAAAGCTTAAATGGGCATGAATCAGGAAAGGTATCATTACCCTAGAAGGCTCTGCTTGTTGGAGGTCCCAGTGCCCTGTGTTCCTCTTGCTTCTACTTTCTAATAACTGCTACTAACAACAAACTCCTAAGCTCAGCAGTGGTAGCTATCAACAGGATGATACCTATAAAATACTAACACAAAGGTAGAGATGACATGGGCCTGCAAAAGGCTAAAGAGCAAACAAACACTAAACTTACCTCCTGTCCGGAGAGCTGCAGCAAGCATCTCCCTACACTTTAACCGCACAGAATCAGAAGTGCTTGGTGCCCGAGGAAAAGATGAAACATAAGTATCTCGAGCATTTGTCTCATCCTTTCTGCTGCTTACATTGCTGCTGGAACTACTAAAATACACAACATATATACATACACAGAGTAGAAAACAATCAGGAGACCTTTCATAATAGCATTATCATTACTTCTCTAAAAATAAATACTTGGGGTCTCTTAAGTAGACCAAGTTGGTCTCAAATTCAGAGGTCTTCCTGCCTCTGCCTCTTGAGTGCTCAGATTAAAGTGAGCACCACTATATGCCTGCCCTACACTATTTCTAACAGAAAAATGGTACATAAAAAGTACATAAAAAGCAGGGATCTTGGCTTAAGAAAAGGGATGAGGGGAGCCTTTTCTTAAGGATCCAGAACCAGATAAGACCAGAAAACAGTGCAACTTGCAGGCAAAATAGAAAGAAAAAATTGCTTTAAAACCTTTGTTGTAGTTAAGACAATAAAGCTCTAATGAAACTCTCCTTAAGACAAGAGCAGGTTTAAAAAATTAAGTTTCAGAATTATAAAAAGATTTCTTCCTAGAAATACTGGCTTCACCTGAATAGTCTAATAATTTTCTAATCAACTCCAAAATTTTGATTACATCTGATTAACTTCTATTGGAAACTCACCAAAACAAGTTATTTTCAAACTGTTTCTGTCTAGTTTGTCATATTAATGCTATCTATCACAAATCTTTTTCAAAGACTAATCTGTCTGTACCCTCCTGTCCATCGTAGAACTATCATGCTGTATTTGCTATTAAGAATACATCTCCTTCCCTTTTCTCCAAGACAAGGCCTGTGGTGGTGCTCTCTCTTTTCGGAGCACTCAAGAGGCAGAGGCAGGAAGAGTTTGAATTGTTAAACACCAGAACAGGCCAGGCCACTACAGACAAGACAGTCATCTGTGTCATCTAACTTTCATCACAGTTTCTTCAGAGATCATCTCTTATGACTTACTTTACTTAGAAAATACTGTTTACACAGAGGTTTGTAAATAGCTTTTCATACACGCTCCCTTAGACTAAGTTACCTAAAAGCAAAAGCTAGGATTTAATCCTGTGTCTATTTTCAAGGTATCTGTAAGTAGTAAATAAAAAAAGGATTGCTTATTTTTGAGATAGGGTGTCATGTAGCCGAGGCTGGCCCTGAACTCTCTATGTAAGTCAAGAATGACCTTAAATTTCTCATCCTTCTGACTCTACCTCCCAAATACAGGGATTACAGATGTGTGCCAACATGCCCTATTTTCTAGGGTTCTGGGAATTGAATCCAGGGCTTTGCATACGCTCAGCAAGCACTACAACAAATTGAACTACAACTCTCACCCCCAATCAATGTTAAACAAACAAACAAAAAAACTTCTTAAATACTTTAAAGGCTTTCACTTTTTTGCCCATGGCTATACTTAGTCAAAGCACTGCAAACTGCCTATGTGGACTAATGAAGACTTAACTTCCCTATTACCAGCCCTACTTCTTAAAATGTGACACCTAGGTTTGACCCATTTAATTAAACTATTTTTCAAATTCTTGAACCAAATATAAAAACCTTGCTCAACTTCAAATCACTCAGCTCTGACCTTTCTTTATATTATACCTCAGACTTGTCTGGATAGTCTCTATTGCTTCCTCCTGAGTTCTGTACTGAACAGATGTCAAGTTTTAGCAGATAAATACTCCACATAAACTTCAATTACTAATAAAAATACACTAAAAATTCGTTTTCTTCTAAATGGCTGAATTTGGGAGGAAAAGTGCTCAAAAGGCAAATGAGTTCCAGGTCAACCCCAATCAGTACCTTAATATCGGATTTATTAATGCTAATATAAATAATCTCACTTTATTTATGTAGACTTCTAATTTCCTTCTAAAGTTCTAAGAAATCTTGCTAAAATTTTTTAAGTTAGCTATACATGTACACTAGTCCCATTTGACTAGACAGTGGGAAGAGGAGTGCAGGCATGATCAGAAGACCAAACAAAGTGACAGAACAGGTAAACTACCTAGTTATCCTGGCTGCTTGTTTGTTTTTGTTAACATGACAAAAACTAGAGTTGCCTGGTAAGAGGAACATCAACTGAGAAAATGTCTCTATTAGACTGCCCATAGATCAGGCTATGGAGCACTTTTTTCTTTTATTAGTGATTGATGTGGGAGAGTCCTGTTCACTGTGGATTGGTGTCACTATTTGGCAGGTGGTCCTGAATTGTCTGAAAGAGCAGCAAGCCTTAAGTACAAAGCCAATCAGGCAATATTCCTCCATGGCTTCTGTTTCAGCTTCCCACAACGAACTTATCCTGGGTTATGTACCCTTTTGGTCATTTGTTTTTTTTTTTTTTTTTTTTGGAGACAGGGTTTCTCTGTTGTCCTGGCCTCAATTTAGAGAGCCACTCGACTCTGCCTCCTAAATACTGACATTAAAGGCATGTATCACCTACCACTGCCAAATTTGATTATGGTCTTTATCATAGCAATAGAAATCCTAAGACAGCAACCTCAGCAGAAATTAATTTCCACCAAGTGAGCTACCTTTCTTCTCTTGCTTCAGGGCTATTCTGTGATGAAATCGAGGTTCTTTTTTCTTTTCTTCAGGATCTTTATCAGTTGATGGTCCATCTGAAAAATTTATCAAATTCCTAAACAGTCTACTTTTGTACATAATGTAATATGACAATACACATTAAATAAACAATCAAGTCCCAAAGAAGATCATTAAAACAACCTTCAATTTCCCACAATTATATTTAAATATAAGAAAAGTATTATAGTAGCATATGTACTGGAGTATTTTTCATAATAGGCTTATAATCAACATTCCTAAATTGTCACTTGGAAAGAAACAGAAATTCACATGCCAACAGCACCTGAAAGTTTAAAAAAGTATATATACAAAGGAAAGAATGTGGATGAATGTGAACATATCCATTCTGGAAATTACTGATCTGTCAATAGAGCAGCAGATTCCACATTCTTTAAGACTTAGAGAAGTGGTTCTCAACTTGTGAACACATATCCTGCCTATCAGATAGTCACATTACAATTCATATAGCAGTAGCATAATTACAATTATGAAGTAGCAATGAAATAATTCTATGGTTGAGGAGGGGGTCATCACAACATGAGGACCTGTGTTAAAGGGTCCCGGCATTATGAATGCTGAGAACCACTGACTTAGTAGAAAGTGATTTAACACTGTGAATACAGGTAAAAGTCAAAGCAATTATTTTTGCAACAAGAAACATTCATCTTAAGTCAGTCAAAACTGCTCCCAAGTTAGGTTTAGAAAATATTTAGGTCTACTGTAGAAATCCTTTAATTTATCTATACTTTGCTCTCTGGCTCACTTGTTCCCTCCCTCCCTCCCTCCTTCCTTCCCTCCCTTTTAATGTTTATCTACTCTCTGCATAAAACATTAAAGTGATTATAAAGACTACCTAGGCAATTTTAAACACAATCTCATCCCATGCTTCAGTCTAAATCCATTCAGTTTTTATCTCTGCCAATGAATAAGCATGTTAACTGCTAAAATTCTAGACAATTCTTACACTGTCTGGGATCATTAGCATGGCTAGAGAAAGGTCTATATAATTTTAATTGTAATTTTATCAACCTAAAATAAATTACCTGAAATATAAAATCCTCTGTGCTATAGCATGAATATATACTTTAGATTTTACATAAAACTAAATTGTATCACATTTTGTTATTGTCTATTATTTTCCTCAAAAGCCTAAAAACTATACCCTTATGATCCCAAAACCTAGGAGGCAGAGGCAGGAGGATTGAGAATTTGAGGCTAGTCTGGAATACATAGTAAGTCCTTGTCTCCTAACAACAAAGTAAGCAAACGAGAAAGCCCCAAACCCTAAGACGCCTTAGTATTGTGAAGCAGAACACCAATATTAATAATGGCATAGAGGTGCTGTAGGGTGCACAGCCAGAACTTGGGAGGTAGAGGCAGGCAAATCTCTGTGTTTGAGAACAGTCTAATCTTCATAGGGAGTTCCAGGCCAGTTAGGACTACAGTGAAACCTTGCCTGAAACAAAAAATAAGAAATGACTTATGGGGAGTAAGAGACGTACGTCCCCAGAGTAGTAGAGTAGAAAGTATTTAAGAGAGGCAATACAACAATACACTGCCCTCACCACTCAATCCTCAAAGACAGAACAGGCCTTGGGTTGATGAGTGCTACTTGGGGTGGGGGCATTCCTACTATTCAACACAGTGTTGTGCCAATACAGCACAACTGGCAGGGAAGAAAGTACTTAAACCACCTACAGTCATATTCAAGTCCAGCTATTTACCACTGACCCAGTGTTTCCAAGATATATGAACTGGTCTGTGCTTTCTAACTATATAATAGTTTATAAATAGCACCTAAAGCAGTGGATTAGAATGAGGCTTAAATGTCAATGCTTTGACATATCCAAAGTTTTAAAAAAATACACTACCTACTAGCAGTTCTAAATCTTTAAACCAAATTAAGAATCTTTAAAAAACAATTTTAAGTAGAAACTCACCAGGATGTAACATCCACTAAATTAAAAGCAACAATAACAAAGCTAACAATAGCCAACAATAAAGTCACTGCATCATGACTCCAATGGATTATTCTGAAGCCAATTAAATGACAATTACAGTGAAAGTATTTTCATATATAAAAATGTTAACACAAAAAGACACACACATAGAACCAAGTAGCCATATCCAGGGGGGACAAGAAAAACTGATGGGCCTTGTCCTGATTAGTGTTGTAGGATATATGATCACACAGTGAACCTCGAGATTGTGCTGTTTACTGGAAAAACTTGTTTCTAGTTATGGTGTGGCTCAGCCTTGCCAGACACCCTTAATCACTCTGGCTGGATCCCAAACAATGAAGGTAAAGCTAGTCTGTAGAAGGAAGGGAAATACCATGTTTGAAAGTGATGTCTAATTGAGTGACAAATCAGAGAAATATCTGATAGACAGGATATGCCCAACTCTCAAAAGAACAGACAGGAAAAAGAGGCTATGTAAGAGAGTACCACAGAAAAGAGAAAAAGGAAGGAAGCAGTTTTACAAGTACAGTTTTACAGAGACAGATTGAGGAGAAAAAAGCTAGACACAGGTGAAGACAGAACAAGCCAGAGAATGAAAAGGAGCTAGAAGATTAGAACAGTTTTCTAGAGTTAGTATGAGGCCAAGCAGAGCAATTCAAGAGAGGTCAAGAAAAGGTAGACTGAATCAGTTAGTTCAGATAGGAATTTGAGCCAGAACAGTCAGAATTCAGAAAAAACAAACAAACAAAAAAACCAAGAAAGGGTGAGCTTATTCAGCAGTTAAGTCTCAGAAGCTGAAAACATTCTAGGCCTAGATAAGATTGTATGGAGGCTAGAAGTTTCCAGGACTAGGCCTAGGTTAGCAGACTGAGGCAATAAGCCTTGGAGGGAACAATTAGAACAATTACATCGGGTGAATAAGTTACTTTAACAGGTTAGTCCTTTGTCAACTCAAGCTACAATTATCTGGGAAGACAATATCTGTAGAGGAAATACCTCCATCTAATTGTCTGTAAGTCAGTCTGTGGAACATTTTCTCGAGTAATGATTGATGTGGAAGGGCCCAAGCAATGTATTGTCACCTGCCTAGCCCACTTTCAGGTAACCTGCCTAACTGTAAGTGGTGTCAGTCCTGGGCAGGTGGTTCTGTGTGTATAAGAAAGCAGGCTTAGCAGACTATGAGAATCATGCCTGAAAGTTTTCCTTCATGGCCTCTGAGAGCTTTAGTTCTTGCCTCCAGATTCCTGCTTAAATACCTTCCCTGACTTTCCTTCATGAAGGACTATGATCAGAATGTATACAAGAAACAAACCCTTTCCTCCTCAAGTTGCTGAGGTTTTTTTGTTTGTTTGTTTGTTTTGTTTTTTGTCATTCCCACAGCAGTAGAGACCAATACAAGCCCAATACATACTATGGATACAGAATGTTACTAAGTACTCAAAAAGAATTGAAGAGTGTTAACCTAGGAACCAGCCTGAGGAGTCATCCAAAGGCCAAATTTGGGTAATATAAATACAAATGAGTAGTAGTAGATTGAAGCCCATCATACAAAATAAGAATCCAACAGAAGATAATGTTTTTTTTACTGTCTAGTGATGTTTTGAAGGACAAAGAAATAAAAATTTTGTAATCACTATAAAGACTGAGCTGAGCAAAAATAATGGATACTATATTGGGGAGAGAATCTGATAAAATATAAGACAGATACAGGGTCTTAAAATTTCATAGAGTAACTCTTAAAAGAGGGACAATAAAATACATACTTTTATTTGTATGATACTTATGAATCTAATACACTTAGGGAGTATTTCAACAGTGGATGTACTACAACCTGATCTAATCAAGAATCAGAAAAAGGTACAGACCACTAGAAACAAAAGGGGAGTTGTTAGGTCTATAACCCAGACAAAAGCCTGAGTGCCTATTTAGCATATCAAAGTGGACCTGGCAGCCAGGTTCTCCCTGCACCACTGCAGGGGCTCTACTAGTTACAGGACCTTCCAGACTGGCAGATGCAACCCCTACCCTAAATTCTCCAGCCAAGGGCTGGGCTGCCTTTCCCTCAGGTGTTTTTCCCAACATTAATCCAGCCATTTTGGTTACTTTTCTGTTGGGCTTCCTGGCTGCTGTACCTGGTTCCCCCACTTCCTCCTCAACAAATGGTTTAGGGTGACCATTCAACTCTCTCAGATATCTTTGACTCTGGCTATGTCTCTTCTGTATTTACAATAAACTCTCTCCTCCAGTATACCTAGGAACAGTCATGTCCTTCCATTTAATTTCTTTTTTCATTCATTTAGTGCTGAAACTGGAGACCAGAATAAATGAGTTCTCTCCCAAAGAACTGCTCTGAACCTGTAGGACTTTCAGGCCTCTGTTTGAACTTAAAATTGAAAGAGTCCCACTGTCCCAGGACACATTCTGGGAGGGGCACATTCCTTACTCAGAGGAATAACAATGGATTAACATTCAGAAGAGGACCGAAGGGAAAGGAACCCACCTGCGGTGGGGAAGGCCCAGAGCACATAGACACATTCCTCAGGACTGACCAACCCTTGCCACTTACAGACAAGGGAGGCCACCTCATTCCCTAAAGATCAATCAGTTTAAAAGTCACACTGTTCTGCCAATCATATTGTGCCTAGTCACTGTTTCTCTATTCTACCTCTTAAACTGTATAAAAACTATTCTTAGCTCCAACTCAGGGTTCTCTTCTTGCTTGCATGCGAGAGAACCCCAGTATACTGTAATCATTAAACCTCATGTTAATTGCAGCAAGTATCGTCCGTGAGTTTCTGTTAGAGTGTGTCCCCTGGTTTTGGATCTTAGAATCCAACAAACCAAGCTGCTGCTCTGACTCTCCTAAAGTATATATGGATAATTTGTTTCTGCTGGCTTCTGCTACTCAAAAAATTTGATTCCAAATCCTAGAGTCTGATTCTTCAAATTGCTGCTTCCCTCTACCTGCTTTCTCTGGACTCTGGTTTGCTATGCCTCCCGTGTGGGCACTTACATGTTTCTCTGGCTTCTGTAGCCTAGACCTGTTAGTATTCTGTCTAAACTCCACCTCCACAGAACGGCCAAGTATGTCCCTCCCTACAGTTATAAAAGGGACTGTCTGGCCCCTCCTCTTCCTCTTGCTCTTGTGACCCGAGCACCTGCAGGTTCTCTCTGCCCCCTTCCCTTCCCCCTCGCTCCACGTGGTCATGGCCGGCCTCCACCTCCACCTCTCTCTCTGCTCTCCCTCTCCTCTCGCTCTCTTCCCTCTGCCTAAATAAATATTCCCCTCTTGGAACCCTCTGGCCTGGCATCATCTGTTCTAAGCTGCTGCGCACGTAAACATCTAACAAGACCTCTAGCCTACATGCCTGTAATCCCATTATTTGAGAGGTACAGATAGGAAGATCAGGAGTTTAAGGTCATCACTTGCTACAATGAGTTCAAGGTTAACATGGATTAAATGACACCTTATCTAAATAAATAATAAAACAGAACAAGAGAAGTCTATTACATTCTCCATCACAGAAGAAATAAGGCTTAAAGAATTGTTCAAGCCGGGCAGTGGTGGCGCACGCCTTTAATCCCAGCACTTGGGAGGCAGAGGCAGAGGCAGGCGGATTTCTGAGTTCGAGGCCAGCCAGGGCTACACAGAGAAACCCTGTCTCGAAAAACCAAAAAAAAAAAAAAAAGAAAAAAGAAAAAGAAAAAAAAAGAATTGTTCAGATTGAAGGGGTTGAAGGGGGAGGGATAGGGAAAAAGAATTGTGGGATGGGATGACTGGGAGGGGGGGAAAGTGAGTGGGATGTAAAGTGAAATAACAAAACTGAAAAAAAACAAAACAAACAAACAAAACCCCTAAACTCAATTCTGGAGGTCAAAAAAGTATAAAGACATTATTGTGTGTCCTAGTTTGCGTCTCTGTTGCTGTAATAAAAGGCTAACCAAAAGCAACTTAGGTAGGAAAGGATTTACTTGGCTTACCAATTATCATTGAGGGAAGCCAAAGAAGAAACTGAAGCAAGTTAGGAACTAGAATGAACCAGAGATTCTGGAGGAATGCTGCTTTCTAGTTTGCTCTCCATGGCTATTTGCTTTCTTTTGTAACTCAGGATCATCTGTCCAGTGGTGTCATCCTCACAGTGGGCTGGGTCCTCCCACATTAATCAAGAAAATGCTCCACACACTTGCATACAGGTCAGTCTAATGGTGGCATTTTCTCAGTTGAGGTTCCCTCTTCTTAGATAACCCTAGCTTGTATCAAATTAACAAAAAATTAAGAAGTATATAGGGATAGCCACAAACTAGAACATGGACTGTAAGTTCCAAACACCAAAACCTGGTATTACACCAAAGCTTGTTTTCATTATTAGAATTGTATAAGAAAATATGCTTGGGCTGGGAATGCCAGCACATGCCTATAATGTTAGTCTCCAGACACTCTAGAGTCCCACGTTAACTCACCAAAATAATGGGAGCCTATCTCAAATAAATGAAGGATACTAAGATAGAAAAGGAAAAGCTTGTTCTGAGATGTATATTTAAATATTACAAAATAAAAGAAAATAACACATTTAGCCTACTCTCAAAGGAAAAAAAGAAAGGAAGGAAGGAAGGAAGGAAGGTAGGTAGGAAGGAAGGAAGGTAGGAAGGAAGGTAGGAAGGTAGATAGGTTGGTTGGTTAATAACTATGCATAACCTTTCCCGGAGAGCTTATCTACAGTTACACCTGCCAGAGACCACAAAATTAATAAACTAGGCTACATACAACTTTCAAGCAAATTAAACTAGGCCCCTTATCCTTATTACAAAGCACTAATTTCACTAAATCTAGAGTTATAGATCTAAAAATAAAAACGCAGCAAGCATTTGAACAAGTCAGGACATCATAACCATATGCAAACAATGATCAATTTTACCTAATAATTTTTTCCAGGATTTGATGAGAGATTTGGCTAGAGATGTGACTTCTTCATCTGTACTCTGCTTGCGAATAGCATTAACAGACATTCCAATTCTCGTAGACTGCAAGGCAACAACAAAGTGTCTGTCGTCAGTGCTGTTTCAAACAGTTTAGTATATTAACTATATTTTCTTCAGTTTCAAACTTTCTACTTTAGACTTAAAAACTCCAATTATTTGCATTCTGTTGAAAGCACACAATACAAACTTGAAGTACATACATCTTTCGATCATGCACAGGACTGATCAATGCATGATCAACTGAAATCAACAACACTGTAATGTAATATCAAGGCCAATAGACTACTGAAATGAACTCAGTCTTTCAGGGAGAAATGAAGGTGAGATAAAAGATGTAAAACGTACTTGTATAGAAAGTAAGCTGAGATACTCATAGCCAACATCTGCATGCCTGAAATTACACTGTTCTACAGAGATTACCTCCAAGCACTGCCTGTAACTTGTAACAAAGCTATCCAAACAAAAAGTATCACCTAAAGAAGATTAAAAGGAAGCTTTATAGAATTACATACTAAAATGGACTTCACCAAATTCAGAAAAAATTTAATGTGCAATAATATTAGATAGTAAGATTATACTAAATATATAAATCTTTCCAAGATTTTTTTTAACACTGAGATCACTGTAACGTTTTTAAAGACAAAGAGACTGGAAATACCAATATAACCTGCCCAGAATTATACCATTGCTAATTGGCAAGACTAGAATTTTCATCTATGCTTGACCACCTCCAGAATGAATGTTCTTTCCAACTCACTCAAAACCATAAAAGCTATGACAGCTCAATAATGTCTGGCAAATAACAGTGGTAAATTATTCAGTAAGTTCAAGTTGTTAGTAGACAATCTTTCAAAATGTAGTCTAAGGGAGAAAAAACATGACAAAAGAACTTAATTGTTTAAAAAATAAAGGAAAATCCCTGCTGATATCTTTGAAGTATAAAATAAGTATGTAAGTATTCAAAAGCTTCCTTCTAAATTATTTAACACTCCGCATAAAGGCAGTTTTGTTCAATAATTTAGAATATGTAGTGGGCTGCAGTAGCCTATATTGTATCTCACAGAAAGCAGAGCAAAGCAAGTAAGGTTAAACAGCAGAACAATAAAAAAAGGCCCCAATATTTTAACACTCAATATTTGGAGTTAGCAAACCAAGTTTTCTAAAAGAAAACCTAACTTTGGATACGTGGAGGAAATAACTTCAATTATTGAGTTATTAGGAAGTATAGACTGACAAACACAGTGGTGAAATCTGCATTACAGAAGGTATAAGGAGAAGAATAAACTGCTCTGTTGGGTGACTGCTGTTTAGTAGTTTTCACAGGATGCTTTGATTACTAAAACCAACCACGACTTTCCTTGGTACTTTAAAATGTGGCTTTCTACAATAAACATGATTACTTAAGGAAGAAACTATTTAGTTGCATAATAAGAGATCAGGCTGCTAGAGTAGAGTGAAAACTATAAAGACTACAGCATATTTTTTTCTATACTCTTGGGAAAATGTAAGAAAGCAGAGGATGGAGAAGAATAAGAAGGTATTTAGCTAGGCAGCCAGGTCTGGATTTCTCTCTCAAGATTTTTCTTAAAACTGATATCTAGGATTTAACAGATGTTAATAAATAGGCTGTTTAAAAAGTTGCCTGTGATGCTGTAACAGAGGAATTACCATTTTGTACCATTTCCTATTTAAAATCAGGCACACAGGAGAAAAGGGAAGAAGGAAAGAAAAAAAGACCAGGAATTGGATTGCACACCTAGACCAAGCTGCTCTAAATCATAAATCCTATTCACCACCAATCACTCACAAGCCCCTTTGTTCAGTTCTGGGGACAGAACCCAAGACCTTCTATGTGTTAGGCAAATGCTATACCCCTAGTTGAATAATTAAACTTTTTTTTTTTTTTAATATATGTTGTTTTTATTTTTCCCTTTTCCCAACTCCTCCCAGATCCTTTCCACCTCCCTATCCACCTAACTTTGTTTCTTTTCTCTCTTAAAGAAAAAAAAAATTGCATAAAACCCACTGAAGTGAGGAAAAAATTAGTAAGACCAAAACTAACAAACAAAATGAAATAAGAAATTCACAAAACTACCAATGAGTTTATTTTCTGTTGACCAACTATTCCTGAACATGCGACCTGACCTGGAGTATGGTCAATATACACCAAAGGGACACTCCACTGGGAAAAATAAAAAATAAAAAAAAAATAGATGTCCCCTTTCCCACCAGGTACCAATTGCAGAAAAACTCTTGGTTTATGGTGGAACTCTGTGTCCACTTCACTTTCTCACTGCTGGGACCCCATCTGGCTTGAACCTACACATGTTGCCAGTCTCTGTTGAATTAATATGTGTATTAGTCCTGTTGTGACTGGAAAACACTGTTTCTTTGAAGTCATCCATTACCTGTGGTTCTTAATAATCTTTCACTTCCTCTCCCAAGCTTTGAAAAGGGTTTGATGAGGGCATCCCATTCAGGACTTCAAAAGTCTCTCACATTGTTCAGTTGTAGGTCTCTGTATTAGTTACCATCTATTACAAAAAGAACCTTCTCAGATGTGGGCTGAGGAAAGTGAGAAACTGATCTATGTGTATAGCAATGTGTGTGCCATCAGAAATTATTTTATTACTGTTCCTTTAGTGAAATAATAGTATTAAGTTTTCTGCTATGTCCATGGCCATTTTATCAGTTTCAAATATGGGTTTCATCTCATGGAATGGGCTTAAAATCTAATAAAAAATGATTGATTACTTACTTCCATAACACTTGTACCAATACTGTACCAATGATATTTTACAAGCAGGTCACAAGATTTGTGGCTGAGTGATACTGATGGCTACCTTTCTCTTTCCGTATCATTCCAGCACCATAAACAATAAGAGTGAAGCTTCTAGTCAGGTACCAGCTCAATTTCTCCACGTTTGTTAACTGTCTTCAGCAACAGGGTCTTAATGTCAGGTTGTAGAGAACAACCCATTAGCCTTGGCAATGGCCTGTGATGTTTGGGGATTCTATAGGAGTTTCCCCTTTATTTCTCTGTAACTCTATTTTCCCTTCCTTGGGATAGCCTCCCCTCCCTGGTCCCTTACTAGGTACCTAACCTTGGTGGTTATTTGAACTGTTGCATACATATTGCAGCACACATATTAAAGGCTTAAAAACTAACATTCACATATCAAAGGAAACACACAATACTTGTCTTTTGGGGTCTGGGTTACCTCACTCAGGATGATTTTTCTTTTAGCTCAATCCATTTACCTAGTTTCATTTTCTTACCAGCTGAATACTCCATTATATAACTATACCTCATTTTCATTACTCATTCACAAGTTGATGGCCATTTAGGCTGTTTCCAATTTCTGGCTATTATGAATAGAGCAGTAATGAACATGGATGAGCAAGTATCTGTTAGTAGGATGTAAAAAAATCCTTTGGGAATATGCCCAAAAGAGGCATAACTAGATCTTAAGAAAAATCTATTCCCATCTTCCTGAGGAACCTTCACAGTGATTTCCACAGTGAATGTACCAGTCTGCACACCTACCAGTAATATATAAGTCAGCAAGTAGGTTTTTTGTTGTTATTGTTTTTAAATTAACTTTGATCGTTCTGACTGGGGTAAACAAAAATCTCAAAGTGATTTTAATTTGCATTTCCCTGATGGATAAAGATGTTGAACATTTCTTTCTGTTTCTTAGTCATTTGTGTTTTCATCTGAGAACTGTTTAGCTCTACACCCCATTTTACAATTGGGTTTCTTTATGTTTATTTATTTTTTAGTTTTATATATACTAGATATTAACCCTCTGTCAAATATATTATTGTATTTCCATTCTTTAGGCTGACTCTTTGCCAAAATGATAATGTCTTTTGTCATACAGCTTTTCAAGCTCATGAGGTCCCATTTACTGATTGTTGGTCATAATGCCTATGCTATTAATGTCCTATTCAGAAAGCATTTTCATGTGTCAAGGTGTTCCAAAAATATTCCCCACTTTCTCTTCTATTAGATTCAGGGTATCTAGTCTCATGTTGAGGTCCTTGATTCATTTAGAGTTCAGTCTTGTGAAGATTCAAGTAAGTATGGATCTATTTGCATTCTTTTCCACCCAGTCATCTAGTTTGACGAGCATCATTTATTTGTTAGAGATGCTGTCATTTCCCCAGTGTGCATTTTTGGCTTTTGTCAAAAAGACATCTGTAGGTGTATGGAATTATGTCTGAGTGTTGTTCTATTAAATTCCACTGACCACCTGTTATTAATGCCAATACCATGCTGTTTTTATTATTATGACTCTGTACCAGAAGTTGAAATCTAGAATGATGATACTTCTAGCAGTTCTTTTATTATTCAGAATTGTTTTAGCTATCCTAGGTTTTTTTGGTTGGTTGGTTGTTTTTTTGTTTCTCTATGTGGTGGTTTGAATAAAACTGCCCCCAACAGACCCACCGGGGATGGCACTATAAGTAGGTGTGGCCTGGATGGACCAAGTATGGCTTTGTTGGAAGAGGTATATTACTAGGAGGTAGGCTTTGAGGCCTCAGTTCAAGCCTGTTC
Organism: Mastomys natalensis; assembly: GCA_021653895.1. Lineage (NCBI taxonomy): Eukaryota > Metazoa > Chordata > Mammalia > Rodentia > Muridae > Mastomys > Mastomys natalensis. The sequence goes on from JAJTUV010000827.1 coordinate 43,106, forward strand.
ACTTCCTACTGTCTTTGGATCCAGATGTAGAACTCTCAGCTCGTTCTCCAGTGTATCTACGTACATGCTGCAATGTTTCTTGCCATAATGATAATGGACTAAACCTTTAAAACTGTAAGCCAGCCACAATGAAGTATTTTCTTTTACAAGAATTGTCATGGTCTCTCTTCACAGCAAACAAACAAAAAAAACCAAAAAACCAAAAACCAAACAAAAAAACCCCTAAGACACAATATAAAGTTGAAAGACTCTTTTTCAATTTCTGTAAAAAATTGTGTTGGAATTTTGATGAAGACTGCACTGAATGTATAGTTTGCTCTTGCTAAGATGGCCATTTTCACAATATTAATCCTACCAATCCATGAGCATGGATGAATTTTACATCTGCTGGTATCTTATTTCTTTCTTAAATGTCTTATATATAGAGAAATGAAAAATGGCTGTTAAAAGGAGGCAGAGTTTTGTGGGTTTTTTAGGGTAACAAAAATTTCAGAAATTCATATGGTTAAGGATAGGAAAATTCTTTGGATATACTAGAAACTACTTGTCCTAGGGATTTCTACTGCTGTGACAAACAATCATGACCTAAATCAACTTGGGGAGGAAAAATTTTATTTCAGCTTTCAGTTCCTAATTGCAGTCCACCATGGAGGAAGGCAAAAACCTGGAGGTAGGAACTGAAACAGAGACCAGAGAAGAATGTTGTTCACTGGCTTGCTCAGTTTGCTTTCTTGTACACCTAAAAACTACCTGCCAAGAATGGTACTGTTTATAGTAGGGTAGGCCCTTCTATACCAAGCATTAGTAAAGAAAATGCCTCACAGACTTGCCTATAGAGCAAGTTGACAGCATTTCTCATCTGATGCTACCTGGACTCAAATGACTCTAGTTTGTGTTAAACTGACAAAAAACTAACCAACAAACTACTAAAGTATACACTTTAAAAGGAATAAATTATGTGGCATGTGAAGTTATCATAACAAAGCTGTTAAAGCCAAAGGACACAGAGCTAGAGATGTACCTTACTGGTAGAATGCTTGCCTAGCTTAACGGAAGATGTCAGGGCTTGGTCCCCAGAAGAGCAAAAATAAATAAATAGAAGACTATTTATTAATCAAATACAGCTGTATTTACTAGCTTTTTGGTAGGTTTCATCCTAAATTCTTCCTTCCACCCTCCCTACTTTCAATCAGCTCTTATAAACTGCCTATCATCAAATTCTCCTCAGGCTAAAGATGGAGCTTGGTGGTGAATCACTTGCAAGGCCTTAGAATCTGCTTTGATCCTCGGTTTAAAAATAAATGGGGGCATGTTGGACATGATGGCACATGCCTGTACTTCCAGCACTTATGAGGAGAGGCTAAAGGTATCATAAGGACAAGTCCTACTTCAAATACATGGTGAGATTCTGTCTCAAATTTTAAATAAAACTAAAAAAGTAACCTGTTTTGCCTGGTATGTTGGCACATCTCTCGAATCCCTAACCAAATAGGCTAAAGCAGTAGGACTGCTATGAAACTAAGACCACCTGGATTGCTTTCTACTCCCACCCCTTCATCCCCATTGCCACCACCTCAAATTCTCTTCTTTCCACTTTTACTGTCAATGCCTTTGTTTATTCCCCTATCAGAGCATAATTGAATAACTTCACTAGTCAGCAAGTTTTCCTGTCTTTCAAGTCTCCCATTTCTTTCAACAGCAGATCTGGTTATATATTCTCCTAATGCTTCCAGGCAGTGCTGCTCTTGAGAGTATATGAAGGTGCATGCCATCCTGCCTCTAGCTTTTCCTTGTCCTACACTACTCCAATATGCTACACTGCTTCCTCATGCTACTTCTGGTAGAATATTCTTTTCTGTCCTGGACACTGAGGGAGAACCTGAATACCTTTGGAGATCACCTGTGTGTAGGCTTTCTGGAGCTCTCAGATTAAGTGTGTTAAGAAGTCAACTTCTGTGGCTGGATAGTCAATGGTAAAAATTGTTGGTTTTGAGGAAGATCCAGGTTCAATTCCTAGCATCCACATGAGTTTGTTAACGTGAGTTTCAAGGGATCTGATGCTCTCTTCTGGCACACAGTGCAGACATACATGTAGGCAAAACAGCCATACACATAAAAAAAGTAAAAAAGAAACATAAACTTCCTTCTACTCTATCCCTACTCAGACTTTCTTTATCTGGGTACCTATACTATTGTTTTTAAGTACAATTTCTGCTCTTAGTCTTTGAGATCAGAGGGTGAAAGATCTTAGTTTACTGACATTGACAAATCTAGCACAACTGTAAACCATAATAAGAATTCAAATAATCTGTTATATAATTAGACTGAAAGAGGAAAAAATTAGAGGTGGATATAAAATGCAAACCCTACCCAGCTTCCACACTTGTACAAATCTACACATCTCAAACTACAAGATGAGATCACTAAGATTACTTTCGATGTATTTTTCCCACACAAGCCTACTACTTTCTCCTATGAAGAGAATACCTAGGTGGGAGGTAAGGTACTATCCAAAAGGAAAGGGCTGCTAATCCCAGAACCCAGAAATTCATACTTCATGGCTAGTTTCCTCTCTTGAGTCTGTATGTAGAGTTTTTATTTGGTTTTGTTTTCTACTATACATCTTTTTGTCCTTGTAAAAATTACAGACATCTTCTTCAGAAACTGTTTAAATCACATTAAATAAAAACCATAAGGTTGAAAAAGAGCAACTATATATTAAGCACAGTAATATATTTGCTTCCTTATTAAAATATTAAGACCTAGAATAAGGAACATAAGTAGCCATCAGGACGTACAAATGAATTTTAATACATCTACAACAACTAACAAGTCAACAAAAGTGAAAATATTTGTGATTTCTTTTAGTTACAGTCATAAATGCTACTAAAAGGACTGTAGTTTTATTGTCATTATAATGAGAAATGTGCTCAGTTTCAGTTAGGTTTTCCTAAACATGTATTTCCTTAGCGAGGTTCACATACCTTTCTAATTCTTTCCTGAATTTTAACTTAATAAAATTGAAACATCAAGGAAGATGCTCATGAACAAGTCTACTAGACAAAGCTATATTCAGGTTATTGACCATACTTTCCTTTTTAACGCTGACTTACTTTTCTACTTTAGATGAAACATTAAGGCTTCCGTTCTCATTCTACTAATATTTAGTAGTTTGCATGTATGGCTGATGTTGAAAAAAGGGAGAAAAGTAGTGATTCCTTGTTATCCTAACAGTAAGCTACATTTGAAATGAAGGTCCAAACCAGGGCCAAGAATCTAGGTACACCCCTTACAGTGAGATCTCATGATCCCACAACTGTTGCAGGATATTTATCACACACTATGAACCCCGAGATTATGTTATTTACTAGAGAAATCTGTTTGTAGTTGGGGTGTGGCTCAGTCCTAGCACACCCTTTAATCCAAGAGCTTTCTGTTTATTATAAACATGATTAATTAAGGTCAACCATAGGTCAAGAGGCGGAACATGCAACCAGTTGACAAGGAGTAAACATAGGGAAAATAGAGAAAGAAGTCAGGAGGAGATATAGATGATAAGGAATTAGAAGGGAGGGACATTCAGTTTAAAGGGTTTTTGAGATGACTCAGAGAAGGGGAATTTCCTTTTGGAAAGTCAGCTGGGTACTTTGTCTCTCTGAGGTAGCAGGGTTTTACCTGAGGTAGCATATGGCCTCATAGTCTTTGTTGGCAAAATCAAATGTTTGAGATTTTGTTTAAAAACAACATGCAACCTTGGAAATTTCTTTTTGAGGAACATGTAATGAAGATAATTATTTTATGGAAATTACCAATTCAAATACTGTGTGAAACAGAGAAGCACATACCTGTAGCAATTCCAGGGTCATGGGAACATTCTTAAGCTCTTTCAGCAAATCCAATGCACCAGCCTATAAAATAAAACAGATTTACTGAATACCCATAGCAGTAAAGGAAGGACTAGCTTAGTCAATTAACAACTTGCAGTGGCTTATCTACACACTTAAGTACAAAGATACATGTATATATACATATACAAACATCATCTTACAATAGAATTTGAAATGTTAGAGGTACCTAGCATCCAATTTCAGAGTTATGGCTAACACTTGTGAAACAATCTGAGTTGTATTCCCAACAGTATACATTCAAATGTGTTCTGAGAAGAAATGTAAAATTTCTTACTATAATAAAAAAGATACCTACAACTTCCACAGGATATATCTACATGATGTAAAAGCCAGACTTGAGAAAGTAGGAGGCTCAACAGATGCTAAAATCCCTCTACTTATCTGTTCACAGGACAAGGAAAAGGCATTGTTTTGTTGAGAATTTGTATGAGGTCTCTGTATTTCAATGCTCACAATAACACTACTACTACCTGGTTCTTGAAGAATAGTAAGAAGCAATTTCTGAAAGAAAATTCAGAATTTACATCTATGTTATGCTTTTAAGACTATCTACTGCCAATTACCACCTGGAGTCTAAATCTCCTACATGATGCTGAGGAAAGGACAAAACCCATAGAAAAAAATAAATACAAAGCCTGGAATTAAGAGGAATAGGGGCAACATTACCACCTATAGCTTTTGATCAACTACCATCCCTCATCCTACCCCACTGCTTTTTGTTTTTTTTAAGACTGTCTAGGGGAGCTGAAGAGATGGCTCAGCAGTTAAGGGCACTGACTGCTCTTCTAGAGGTCTTGAATTCAATTCCCAACACCACATGGTGGCTCACAACCATCTGTAACAGGATCTGATGCCCTCTTCTGGTGTGTCTAAAGAGTGACAGTGTACTCTTATACATAATATAAATAATTCGTTTTAAAAAAGACAGTCTAGGTAGCTCTGGCTAGCTTGAAATTACTTATGTAGATCAGGATGGCTTAAAACTCAGAGATCCACCTGCCTCTACTTTCCCTACAAGTGAGGGAATTAAAGGTGTGAGACACCACACTTCACTTAATTTCATTTCACCTAAAACAGTCACATAATCATTTCATTAATGCTCTACATTTTAACAGAAAAATAGCAGGAGTAGGGGGGAGGGAGTGGTTAATGTTTCAATTTGGTTTTCTATGTGTGTGGATTTTCTTGTGTGTCAGAGAGAGCCCTGAGAGGTCTTGGGCTGCCATCAGGTATATTCCCACAGTCCCTCCTCATACTCAGGCAAGGCTCCTTGCTCCAGAAATTCCCTGTCTGCACCTTCTGCACTGGGCTTACAAGACAACTACCATATCTACTTCCAGCCTTTTTTATATAGGGATTGAGGGGGGTGGGAGGAGGCTATTTGTCATTCTTTACTCCTTGCCCCTCTGCTCAAAAATAACTTTTAAGTTATGGAACATTTTCTTATAATTCCTTTTTCTTCTGTTTATTGACAAAAATTCTTTTAACCATGCACGACAGTATACACTTTTAACTCCAGAACTCAAGATGCTAAGACAGATGCATTTCTAAAAGTTGGAGGTCAGCTTGGTGTAATTAAGAGAATTCTAGGCCAACTAATTCACAGTCTTCTATGTAGTGAGATACTGTTAAATAAACAAATAAACAAACAACAAATCTGAAGAATTCTCTTATATGTAAAATTTTTATTTTTATTATATATTATCTCATATACATAAGATGAAAAATATGAATGAAACAAATTAGCTAAGATGTTCATATTCAGAACCAGACATTTATATCTGACATATCTTTCACCTTTTGACTCATAAGATGTCTGCTTCTACAGAGGGTTGGATGAGGTGGCACATAACTTTAATCCTAGAAACCAAGGGGCAGACAGACAGCTCTTTGCAGGTTCCAGAACAGCAAAGACTGGAGTGATAATGCTGGCAGTAGTAACACATGCCTATAATCCCAGTGCTGGGAGACTAAGGAAAGAACATTCATTACTATTTAAGACCAACCTGGGCCATATGGGAACACATTGTCTCAAAACAGACATGAATGTAATGAAAAACTCCATAAAAGAATCCATAAAGCCGGGCGGTGGTGGCGCACGCCTTTAATCCCAGCACTTGGGAGGCAGGGGCAGGTGGATTTCTGAGTTCGAGGTCAGCCTGGTCTACAGAGTGAGTTCCAGGACAGCCAGGACTACACAGAGAAACCCTGTCTCGAAAAAAAAAAACAAAAAAAAAAACAAAAAAAAAAGAATCCATAAGAAAACACTAATGTCAGGCTCGTTGTGCAGCATGGAGAACTGTATTTTAGTTCTACTCTTTATATAACTACTTACTTCCTTGGGGTCAAAGGGTATTCTTTCAATGTATCTGATTTTTTTTCCATGCTAATGATACGAACTCTGCAAATCATTATCATTATTATTAATTATTATTACTGTGCATGTGGGGTGGGGGGGGGTGCAGGGGTGCATGCATGCCACAGTGCACTTGTTGATGGCAGAGGATGACTTTCAAGAACTGGTTCTCTGCTCCCACTTTGGGTTTCAGGGATGGAACTCATGCTGTTAGGCTTGCCAAGCAAGCCAACTGGGCATCTCACCAGCCTTCTCTCCATAGGTTTTGACATTCTGTTGTGAGTACACAGTACACTACAAATAGCCATCTAGCTAACTATCTAATTCATGCTGCCATCCAAACTCTTAAAATATAAAAACAAGGCACCCTACAATTCAATAAAAATATAGCATACTTAGGAACGATAAAAACCTCTTCACAGTGCATGCTATAGAAAAAAAGCAAAGACTTTTATACTGTATGTCTTAAAAAAATGTTTAATGTATTTTTTTAAAAAAAAAGTGTATGAGTGTTCTGGCTACATGTGCCTGACCACCACATGCCTACCCAGTGCCTTTAGAGGCCAAAAGAGTATGCTGAATAACCTGGGACTATAATTACAGCCAGTTGTTAGTCATCATATGGATAATGGAATCAAACCTGAGTCCTCTGGAAGAGCAGCCAATTGCTGGTGCATCTCTACAGTCCCTTGTACTGTTATTTTTAAAAAATAAAACCAATAAAAGATTTCCAGGCATGATTGTTTAAAATTAACCGACTTGATCTTCCAGAATAAAATGGTATTAACATCTCTTCTGGAAATATCAATATAAAACATTTTAATTTAACTATAAACTTAAAATACAAGAACTATGAAGCAGGTTATTATAAAGGATATTAACAATTTGTGGCTTACATTCTCCTTTTATGTTAAAATTCCGTATATGTCTTATTTACAGTGAAACACTGTTAAAGAACATTGGTCTAAGGTTCAATATGAATAAAAAAAAATTCTAGGGATGGGAGAGATCACTCAACAGTTAAGACCACTTGATGTTCTTGTAGAGAGGATCCTGATTTGGTTCCCGGTACACATGTGGCACATAATCACCTGCCCCGGTTCTAGAGCACCTAATATCCTGGTTTTCACAGGCACCTGCACACATGTGCATACATACACTCAGGATCACACATATATATCTAAAATAAATGGATACATATTAAAGAATTTCTACAGAACTATTTTTTTTAGTATGAATGAGGTCTAATCCTTATATGCATATATCTAACTTCCCTCCAGATCATAAAACTTTCAAAACAAAAAAGTTAAAAGTCTTAAATTCATTTGGCAGCAAAGGCTAATATTAACAGATGTACAGCTAATGGGTCTACTTACCTCACTTAATGTTAATTAAGTATTACTATTGAAATGTTAATGTCTGATTACTAGGAGCTGCCCAAATCCCTTTTAGGGGTATCACATAATATATGATGAGGTATCATAATATCTTGGTAATCTGAAAATTTCTAGAATTCTCAAGAGTCCAAAGACTTTTAGCAGATGGTGCATATATCTGTATTTGCTATTAATTAGAGCATTTTTCTTTTACCCAGATCTCCATGGACTTTCTTATCCATTTCTAAAGATCAATAAGAAGTTAACAAATCAAACTTTTAAGTAGTTCTTAAAAGCAGCTTCGCTCCTAAGGTGCACATGCTATCTGTCACATATAAAGCTGATTTTTAAAAACACATCAGCAATGCAGTATACAATTTAAGTCATTTTCTAAGTAGAGGTAAAAGATTACCTTAATTTGACTTTGTCTCTACTCAGATCTCTGGTGAGAGGCCATGATGGGAAGAAAATGCAAATGACTAATGGGATACAGCAACTATAACTGTTCTTGACAACTACCATGTGTTCCAAATCTCATTCAAGGTTCTTTACACACTAAACTATGATGAAAACTTAGCTTTGAAAGCTACTGTGTACCAGGTATTGTGCTAAATACTTCAAAATTTTATGTTTTATGTGTATGAGTGTTTGTGCATATTTATGTGTAGTGTCTGTGTGTGTTGCCTGCAGAGGCCAGAAGAGAGCATTGATTCCCTGGACCTGGAGTTATAGTTATCTATAAGCCCCCAATATGGGTACTAGGAACCAAATCCAAGGTCTCTGCAAGAGCAGCAAGTGCTTTTAACAATTGAGCTATCTCTCTAGTCCGTCAGCAAATACTCTAAATGTTATATAATAAGCTCCATTCTATGTGAGCACATAGCAGTAACAAACTAGCAATCCCTTTGGACTTCAGAGAATTTTATTTTAATGTTGAAAATTGAACCCAGAGCCTCACACATGCTAACCTAGTACTCAACAACTAAGTTACATACCCTGCCTCAGGAATTAAAACAAAATCTCTACTGTTTGTGACCTAGCACAACTGTGTTTTCCATTCCTCTGGTCCACCACTGACAGTTGTGTTTTCTAAACTCACTACCAAACAAGAAGCTGCATTCCATCCCTTTCCATTTATCTACCTCCTAGCATCAAGTCCATTGCAGCATCTTCTATAGATAATGATGCAAGAGAAAGAAAGAATCGACTATAACTTCCAAAGTCACCTTTAGTTCACAGTACTGACTGCAAAATAAACTACCACTATCACACTATTTTATTGTATTTTTTAGGAGTGTTAGCAGAAGTGCTTTTAAAAAAAAAAAGTATTCAAAACTGCAGGGAACCTAATCTATATAAAAACTATAGGCTACAAACATCCTTCTCCACATACAAAACAAGGTACAGGGACTTACAGGTAAAAACGTGTTATATTTACCCCAGACCTAGATTTAAAGCCATACTCTCCTTGTTCCCTAATTTTAAAAGTTGTCCTTTTCAAGTTTCTCACACAATGAAAAGAATAACATAGCTACTGAGTAGATAAAATAGTCAGGTACACAGTGAAGCATTATAACACAGAAAACACCTTACACAGGATATAGCTGAGGGGGAGGGAGAGATAAAGGCCCCATATAGATGTTCCTCCAAAACAGACACACATTTCCAGTTAATACAGAAAAGATGTCTATAGCATTTCATCACAAGACTGTAATTTAAAGGACAAATATCAACAAATATTAAAACAACATTGTGAGATAAAAACAGTCAAATACTCCAGATGATAATGTAAAATGGTTTGAGCCATTTTATGGGAAGGAAAAAAAAAATTGCATTATTTTTGGACAGTTCCTCAAATGGTTAAGTAGGTTTGGGGTGCAGGTATAATGTTTGCCGTAGAGTTCAGCCCAGGATTAAAAATAAAAGTTATACATGGGCACTACATGGCTCAGTACTTCTACTCCTAGATATATACCTAACATAAATGAAAACATGTCAACACAGATATAAGATTATTAACATTAGTTTTATAGCCCAAAGTGGAAGCACCACAGATGTACATCAAAAGATGATGAAACAAAATGTGATATATGCATCAGTACAATGAAATACTATTCTGTAATAGAAAAGAAAGAAATTCTAACAAGGTCTGATACAGATTGGACTTTAAAATGCATATAATAAGCTGAGCATGGTGGCATGTGCCTGGAGTCCCAGCCATCTACTCAAGATATTTAAAAAATAAAAATAAAAAAATCAAAGAGCTCTTAGTCAGGATAGGACTGACTACTAATCTTGCAAAATTATCTAAGTAATAAACAAGGTAAGACTGGTAACTACTGGAGTTAGCAGAAAACGTGGCTTAGAGTACTAGTTCAAAAAGTGGTAGCTGTTCGAGGCCAGCCTGGTCTACAAAGTGAGTTCCAGGACAGCCAGGACTACACAGAGAAACTCTGTCTCGAAAAAAACAAACAAACAAAAAAAAAGTGGTAGCTTCTCTATAATTTTATTAAAACATAATTTTATCCAAAAAAAAAAAAAAAAATATATATATATATATATATAGTGACAACTATCATGCTTCAAGCAATTTCCATTTTTATGGTCTGAAATAACTTGAAAACAGCTCCTGTCACAGTTCATGCTTATAATCCCATTTATAAAGTACTTACATCAGGAGAATCACAAGAGTTCCAGGTCAGCCTGGACTACATAGCAAAACAAACCCAAAACAAACCAAAAATTAGGGGTTGGAGTGGACATGGCTGTGGCCCCAAAACTTTAATCTCAGCACTTAGGAGGCAGATCTCTGGGAGTTTAAGGCCAGCATGGTCTACAGAATAAGGTCCTCGTTAAGCAGGACTACATTATGACATGCAGTCTCAAAAAGTAAGTGTGTATGTGTGTGGTCTGTGTGTGTGTGTGTGTGGGGGGAGGAGGGGTGTTAAAGAAATGGCTCAGCAGGTAAAGACATTTGATTTCAAGCTTAATAAGTGAATTCAGTGCTAGGCTGATGGCTATAATGCCAGCACTCAGGGAACAGAGGCAGAAGGATCTGAATTTGAAGCTATCCTCATCGACAGAGCAAGTTCCAGGACAGTCAGGGCCACACAAAGAAATCCTCAAGTTATCCTCTGACCTAGTCGTGTACACACACGTGTACACACACACACACACACACACACACACACACAGAGGTTTTTAAATTTTAGAATTTAGTGTCATTTTGATCTTTCTTTTTATTTCATCAGCCTGTTTGAATTTCAGGACAGGAAAATGAAAGAAAAAGCAATTAAAAGAATCAGCTTTATCTTTCTTTTTCAAGGCAACTTTTCATACTGGTTAAGGTTTTGCACTACTAGAAATCAGATTTGAGAATGACTTGAAGTCTGTCCTGATGTATTTGGGAAAATAAATTACCAAGTAAATGACTTTTTCCCCCCTGAGAGTTTCCTCTGTGGTAATCTGGGAACCTCCAGGCAGAGAGAAAAGTTTCCCAATTTAATCCCAAAACTGTTCAACCTATCGTATAACTACAACTTATCTCCTGCACCAAGGAATGAAATGGCTCAATCAGTAAGAAAGATGAACGACACAGGCTAATATCTGGAACAGAAAACAAACAGGAAATATTTGAAAAGACCAAAATCGCACATACAGATTAACAGGGCATGGAATTAAATGTTGGGCAACGCACCTGTTGAAGAAAGAGGAACGGAGGGTTGGGGGGTGGGGTCTGAAGTCTTAAATTATTTGGTATTAACACTAATTCCTAAGTTGGCAGTGAGTGGAAAATCAGCGAGCTTCTGTCTCAACCAAAAGTACACAGTATTTAAGCAAAAGAACTTTATCTTTGACTCAGTTTCTTGACTTGTAAAACAGACAGACCATGTACTCGCAGCTGTGTCCTAGTTACAAAAGAACTCTGCAGAGGTTTGTAACTAAACACAGCACAAATGTAAGCATCTCTGCACGGCTTTAACTTCTCAAATGGGAACAATCTGTGGTTATTTTGATAATGCAAAACCTGCTGAACACGGAAGGACAAATTCAGGTGAAGTTGGCTGAAGAGAGGTCAGGTGTGAAGCAAAGGGATGGAAGTGGTACACACAAGTGGACTCATAAACACTGACCAATGAGTGACTAGAGGATGTCATCTGTCCCGCCACTACCTCAGCACCATACCCACCTACCAGCAGGCCACTGGCGAGTGAGGTTTTAAACCCTGGCTGTCCAGCACATCGAACCCAGGCCTACTTGCTAAGAGACAGCGTATTTTCTGCTTGTAATTACGAAGTGGGTCCGAGGCAGAGCTGAGAGAAACACACTTTAGGGCCTGTCTGAAACTGACCGCGCCACCCAGCGAAGCCGTTCTGAGGTAACCGGCGGCGGCCACCGTACATTCTCTCAGCCGCTGAGGGCTTCAATCCTGGGCTCACCAGCACGGACGTGTAAACCCGGAGGGCGCGCGGCCCGGGCCTGACTGACTCCGCGTGGGCCGGTGTCGCGGTCTCGGCCGCGGCCTGCCCGGGGCCCGTCCGCTCACCGCATTCTTTTTCTGCACCATTTTGTCCATCTTCTTGGCAATGCGAACCACCTCGTCCTCCATGGCTCCGGAAGGCCTCCTCTCGCCGGGCCACAGTGGACAGGAAGAGAGAGAAGCTGCACAGACGCTCGACAACCCGCGAAGCCGTCGGCCTAGGCCTTCCTCACAGACCCGGCCCGCGGCGGCGGAGGTAGACGCTCCGCCCCCAAGGACGTGCTAGTCGAGCGCCGCACGCGCCGCGCAGGCGCTACCAATCGATCGCGGGAGACTGGAAAGTAGAAATCGCTCGCTCTGGCGCGCTGTGCTCTTACCCTATTCCCGCTCCCAGCAGTCTGGAACTTCCGGCCCTATCGGACTCTCGTTGCCGGGGAGTTGGAATTGAACTAGCCCAGGTTTTCAAGCCGGAGGAATGCTGACACTAGGTCGTACGTAGCGACGGGTTTCAAGGAAACCCCTCGGCACCGCGCTCTTTGGGGCAGGCGTCGCTGAGGGCTTAAAGCGCATGAGCACTGAGGCTCTCTCTTGGCCTCAGCTATTCAAACCGTCTCGCCTGCGGATGAAAACTGGCTTAAAGGAAGACGGCCTTGAGAATTGTGACTAACAAAAAGCCAAGGTAGAAAACTGACATATATAGTGTCTGGAATTGGTTTTATTTTGTTCCTTGTGTGAAAGTTTTTAATAAATAAGGAGCCAATGAACATTACAGACTTTAAGCCTCAAAATGTCTTCTTTCCAATGAAAAAAATTAAAACACATTTTGTGTTTAATTAAGCATGTGTCGCCAAGCACGAAAGAAGGGCGTGGTGTATAACTAATGTGTATTTTCACACTTTAAACTTCATTAATGAGCAAGTAAAGTACAGCTTCCCAGGGTAACAGTAAATTCCACTTTGATCAGTTTCTATTGAAAAGAAATAGTTCAGTACCATTTTTCATCCACAACTCGTGCCTTCTATTGTTTTATTTGTCCTTTTCCCTCAATTTCCTTGTGAAGTAATAAAGATTGGCCAATCATTTTCTCATTTGCAGATGAGAAAGTGGGTCTGGCCGCGCAGAAGTGGCGCACGCCTTTAATCCCAGCACTTGGGATCCGAGGCAGAGGCAGGTGGATTTCTGAGTTCGAGGCCAGCTGGTCTACAGAGTGAGTTCCAGGACAGCCAGGGCTACACAGAGAAACCCTGTCTCGAAAAACCAAAAAAAAAAAGAGAGAGAGAGAAAGTGGGTCTGTGCCCATTTACTACCAATTCATACTATTCTCATTATAACAGCATTTCAAAGTTAATTGCCATTAATAAAAATTACCACTTAATAAGATTCTCTCTATACTAAGGCTTTATGGTTCAAGATATCTGGTCTCCACTGCCTTGAAACAGGGTCTCTCCTTGAACTAGAAGTTTGGGTTGTCAGCTAGCTGACTGGCAGCAATTTGTCAGATCAGCGTCTCCCAGGCATCTATGCCAGCTTTTTTATATAGGTGCTGGGAATTCCATCTCAGATCCCAGGTACTCATGCTTGGAAAACAATTACCCTGTTCACTGAGCCATCTCCCAGCCTCAGGTTGATTCATTTTTAACTGTGGCAAGAGAAACATTGCACTTGGGAGGCAGAGGCAGGCGGATTTCTGAGTTCGAGGCCAGCCTGGTCTACAGAGTGAGTTCCAGAACAGCCAGGGCTACACAAATCCTGTCTCAAAAAACCAAAAGTGAGAGAGAGAGAGAGAGAGAGAGAGAGAGAGAGAGAGAGAGAGAAAGAAACATAAAGTTTACTGTTTTAACTTTTTTTAGACAGGGTCTTTTGTAGCCTAAGCTAGCCTTAGTTATCTGCATAACCCAGGTTAGCCATAAAATCCTGATCTGCTAGGATTACAGGCAAGCACCACCATACTCGGTTTAACTGATTTCAATTACAAATATGAGGCATTTAACCACAAATGCTGTACATTATGACCACTGACAGTTTCCAAGTTTTCCATCATTTTACTATCAGGTCCAAAAGAGATTGAGGACAACTGGCTAACTATGGGGCCTCTTAGCACACCTCCATGCTGTCTCAGCATCACAAGTCTGTTACAGAGCCTGGGCATCAGGCATCTCAGCTCTTACCCTAAACTTCTTCAGCTCATGGGCTTGCTTCCCCACAGCTTCTGATTCCTATAGAACACTGTCATTTCAGCATGCACCATCTTGGCACTTGGTCCTTTCTTGTCCTGCCCTCACCTCTCATAGCCTAGTCCATTCTGCAGGCCCATGCAGAGGCATCTCTTCCCCTGAGGGACCAGTCAAACACTGGTATAGCATAGAATAGAGTTTATTCAGGGCATGGGGAGGGAGCCAGAAGGGTAGTAGAGGCAAAGAAAGAAAGAGAGAGAGAGAGAGAGAGAAGAGAGGAGAAGTAGAGGAGTAGAGGCTGGCCATGACCATATGGAGAGAGGGGGAAGGGAAGGGGGAAGGAGCAAGGGGACAGAGAGAAGCTAGAGGCAAGAGATCAAGAGAGAGAGGAGGGGGCAAGCAGCCCCTTTTATATTGGGCAGGCCTACCTGGCTGTTGCCAGGTAACCATGGAGGTGGAGTTTAGACAGAATACTAACAGTCATACCCTCACTTTATACATTTACCGTCTCAAAATGATGCACAATTTTGCCTGATTTTTTAAAAGATTTACGTTATGTGTGAATGCCTGGTGCCTGTAGAAGCCAGAAGAGGGTGTCAGGTGCCCTGGAACTGGAGTTACAGACAGTTGTAAGCCACCATGTGAGTTTGACTTTGAGTCTTGTTTTACCACTCCCAGACACCCTTCTTCAGAAGCCCTCTCCAAGCCAAGGCTGGTCCTTGACACACACTTGAAGTTGAGGTTGCTTCCCAATACTTTGTCTGAGGCACCTCCGCTGGCAGTGAATAAAACTCCATATGACTTATTTAGACTTCTTGGGAGTTTTTCTCTTCAGGTACCCCATAACAAAGACAAATCTCAGAAGCAATGGCCAGATCCAAAGTCATGAAGTAACCATTGCCATTTTAATATTGTCTTCCAATGCGTTAAAATAAAGTTATTTCTATTAATTTAAAGCTACTTTAGGTTCAATTGACAATTTTTAAAGAAGTATTATTTTTATGAGTACTCTGTGGCTGTCTTCAGACACACCAGAAGAGGGCATCAGATCCATAACAGATGGTTGTGAGCCACCATGTGGTTGGTGAGAATTGAACTCAGGACCTTTGGATGCTCAGTCTGTTCTTAACCACTTAGCCATCTCTCCAGACCTCTTTCGACAATTTTTAGTGTGTGCTTTTGTTTGTTTTGAACTATGGCTAATTTACTCAGTATTTCAGTTACAATTATAGCTGGGCGGTGGTGGTGCACACCTTTAATCCCAGCACTTGGGAGGCAGAGGCAGGCGGATTTCTGAGTTCGAGACCAGCCTGGTCTACAGAGTGCGTTCCAGGACAGCCTGGACTACAGAGAAACCCTGTCTCGAAAAAACCAAAAAAAAAAAAAAAAAAAAAAGAATACAATTATAAATGGAGTTTTTTCTTAGTTGCTCTTTTCAACTTACTTGTGGCTAGTGTTTATAAAAACAGTGAATATTTTTTTATTGATCTGTTCTAAATGCGTTGATTTATTTGTTCCAGTGTTTTGTTTTTTGTTTTGTTTTGTTTTAATCTGGTTGGTTTTTGAGACAGGCTTTATGGTTGGCTTCTGTTGACTACCACTACCATAGAGCTGAACAGCTGCTATTATCACGAGCTCAGTTGTGTCTGCTTGGAAAGCTCATCACAGAGCTGGCTGACTGTTGAAGGTCCATAGAAGTAGGCCTCACCGGAATATCCAGCCACCCCTCCCAACTAGTTTGCAGCTCTGCCCTAATTGGAGATGGCCTCAGGTTCCTGTGGAAGGGCTAGTCTGTAGGATGGAAAAGATTAAGGGGAGGGCTCCATTATCCTCCATAGAGGAGCAATCATCTAGGTGAAGGGGTGAGGAAAGTGCAGACTTTCCCCTGTGGTTGCTTTAGGACCATCTATGCACTGTGAATAAGCCTTATAAACTCATTGGTTCCCCAGAGGGAAGTTTTTTGTCCTTGGAACTTTAGGAGTGGGTAGACAATACCTAGATCCACCCCCAGGGTGAAAATAACCCAAGCTTATTGTGTAACTGAGGTTGACCTTGAATTTAATTTCCTGCCTCCACCTCCAAGGACTAGGACTACTAGGCTGATGTCCACCTCTAGCTAGTCTCCCTAGCATCACTGTTTTTAAACAATAGCCTTGCAGGTGGTGGTGTTGCTGCTGAAGGCCTTTAATCCCAGCACTCTGGAGGCAGAGGCAGGTGATGTCTGTAAATTAACCCAGCCTGGGCTCTGGAGCTAGTGGAGGACAGCCAGGGGGTACATACTAAGAAACCCTGTTTCAACAAAACACAAGTAACATACAAGTGCTGATGTGAAAACCATAGCTTTTGTCTCACAGGAAATAGCTTATTTTGGAGCCATTTTGAGTGACCATGGCCAGAAACACAGATTTATTTTATCCCAAATTCCATGTTCCAAAGTGGAAGCAGTTTCATGAAAGTTTAGTTCTACAGAAGAGAAAGTCATAAATCAAAGCAAGTTTAAACTACATTTGTGGACCCATCAGAGAGGTGTTTTCAGCAAGGTGAAGCTTTTGGATGATGGAAGCTAATGCTCTGCTAAGATTCGAAAAGGTTTATCTATTACAAGATTTTAGTTAGAAAAGTGGGCGAGAAGTAATTATTTCAGAGGGTTTGAACTAGCCCAAGTTTAGGTGGGTATGCAGAATTCCAATCTCTTTACAGTACTGCAATTCTGACTGGTCAATCAGTCTCTGAAGAGGTAGGTATAGCTGGAGCCTTACAACTTTTAGTATGTTGTACTTTACAAATAAAGACATTTCACTTTTCTTTGTCTTTGACTATGAAAGACCTCTGAAGGGAGTCCCTCACTCATACACGAGAGACCGTCTTGATGTAAACACATGAGGCAGTCTATAGCGGAGCTCTGGGTTGACATGTATCTCACGCAGGAGACAGAGGAGTCGACCCTGAAGAGTTTAGGGTTTATACAGGCAAGGATTGGGGAGTGCAGGAAACTTTGGCGTGGTTACATATGATTGGCTACTTTAAACACCTGAACAGCAGCAACTTGTGTAAGCAGGTCCAGGGTAGGGTTGCACTAATCTCAGGTGAACAGCCCTTTGTTCCTGTTCTTCCTGGAACTCATGGGCAAATGCTTATCTGGGTTAGAAGACCATCTGGTCCATTTTTAACTACAAGTCCTTGAAACTTCATGTGCTGGGCCCCTGAGGAGTGAAGCAAACAGGTTAGGCAAACATCTTGAGGCAAGATGGGGGGGGGTTGGTCTTGGCCCATTACACACTTACTCATTTAATCATATCTAGCGTTCTTTTCAGGAATTTGTCTTTGTCTATTTTTTCTATCTTCATTGCCAGGCTCCTGGAATGCTCAGTAGTCTATTGTTTCTTTGACCTTGTATTTTCTGTAGCTTATCATTGAGGCCCAAGGCTAGCAGACTCATGGACCTGCAATTTTAACTACTTATGTCTCTGAATTAGAAAGTCTTACTGCTCTTGTCATTCTGAGCTAACTAAAAATCTTCAACCATAGGGGGGAAAACTTTCCTTTATGGAGTATAATGTCCCCTGTTTTTTTAGAGACACATGTGATATTCCTATTTCTAATTTGTTTCTATAGTAATTTCGTGTCAATATGATTAGGTGCTAGTTTTCCTAGTTTCCTGCTTGAAGAACTATGTATTTCCCAGCTTCCCTTATGGACCAAGTCATTTTCACCCATTTGGACATCTGAACACATGGGTGACAAGATGTCTCCTAGATATGAATAAATATGGTGATGTGTTTATAAAAAAGATAAAGAGATAAAGAGAGTATGTCCTGCGTGTGTGTGGAGAGGTATGGGGAAGGGGATGTCTCAGCAGGCCCATACAGAGGCATCCCTCCCCTGAGGGACCAGTCACACACTGGTATAGCATAGAATAGAGTTTTTTCAGGGCATGGGGAGGGGAGGCAGGAGGGTAGTAGAGGCAGAGAGAGAGAGAGAGAGAGAGAGAGAGAGAGAGGAGAGAGCGCGCGCAGAGAAATAGAAGAGTAGAGGCTGGCCATGATCATGTGGAGAGAGGGGGAAGGGAAGGCAGGAGGAGTGAGGAGACAGAGGGAAGTTAGAGACAAGAGAGCAAGAGAGCAAGAGACTAAGAGAGAGAGGAGGGGGCAAGCATCCCCTTTTATAGTGGGCAGGCCTACCTGGCTGTTGCCAGGGAGCTGTGGGAAGGAGCATACCTGGCTGTTGCCAGATAACTGTGGAGGTGGAGTTTAGACAGAATACTAACATATGGTCCCACCCAAGGTCAAATCAAGCCTTCTTGCTGCCTTCTCTCTCTATGGCTGCTTAAAAATAAATGAATCTAACACTACTAATGTTACACATATATGATTGTTGCTGTATGTTGAGCCATTCTTACATTCTAGAGGATAGCCTAGACTTTTAAATATGTTCTTAGATTTGGTTTGCTTGTATTTTAATATTTAAAACACTTTACTGATAAAGAATGGGATCCTATAGTGTGGCCTTGGTAGCTGGTAATACTGGTTTCATAGACTGCTTCTGTAAGACTCTCCTGAGCCTTAGCTTACTGGGGACCCCCTGAGTGTACCATGCAGAGCTGAGAATCCATGGAAAAAGCAAGAGGAGTTTTATTGTTCCAGCATGCTGGGGTCATCCTGCATCCAAAAGGGAGGTGACCCCAGGTAGCCCATTTGGCAAGTTTTTATACCGGTTTTTTTTTTTTTTTTTTTTTTTTTTTTTTTAGG
Source organism: Mastomys natalensis (assembly GCA_021653895.1). Classification (NCBI taxonomy): domain Eukaryota; kingdom Metazoa; phylum Chordata; class Mammalia; order Rodentia; family Muridae; genus Mastomys; species Mastomys natalensis. The sequence goes on from JAJTUV010000827.1 coordinate 62,148, forward strand.
GCAGCAGACATTAGGCACAATGTGATTGGCAGAACAGTATGACTTTTTAAACTTATTGGTCTTTAGGGAATAAGGTGACAAGGACCTTCCCTGCAGGTGACAAGGGTTGATCCGTCCTGTGGAATGTGTCTACATGCTCTCCCTTCCTGAGGGGAGGGGTGCCTAAATGTTCTATAACCTTTCTCTTCCAGGAGGGGAGGGTCTGGTGGAATTTTCCAAAGTTCCTGAGCTCACCTCTTCACTTCAAAGGGGTGTTCTTTCATTCAGTTTGATACAGTTGAAAAGTATTCTTGTAGGAAGGTCAGAACTACAATGTGAACTGTTAGTATTCTGTCAAACTCCACCTCCATAGTTACCTGGCAACGGCCAGGTATGCTCCTCCCTACAGTTATAAAAGGGGCTGTCTGGCCCCTCCTCTTTCTCTTGTTCCTGTGACCAGCACCTGCAGGTTGTCTCTGCCCCTCTCCCCTTCCCTTCTCCCTCTCTCCACGTGGTCATGGCCGGCCTCCACCTCCACCTCTCTCTCTGCTCTCCCTCTCCTCTTGCTCTCTTCCCTCTGCCTAAATAAACTTCCCATCGTGGAACCCTCTGGCCTGGCGTCATCTGTTCCAAGCTGCCTGTGCGTCAAGGTATCAACAATGGTGCTGAAACCTTGTCTGGCTACCCAGCCCACCTGACAGAGAACCGTGTGGGGGCCACAGGGGCACAGCTCACAAGGTGGAAATTCACATGGTCAGCAAAAGCAGGAACGGCAGTGGGGTGACGGTGGTGCAGGTGGTGTCTGGCAGCAGCAGGAATGGAGCTGCTATGGCTGTGGCGGAGGAACTGCTGCGGTACAGGTGCAAGGCAGCGGATGTTAATTTACACGCCCGGTGATGGCTGGTAGCAGCAGATGAAGTCCACGTGGAGTAGCAGTGGGAGCAGTGGAGGTGGAGTTGCAGTTGCAGCAGGCCACATGGCGTCGTCGGTCTCACACGGTCACAGTCACGGCAGCCCAAGGGCTGCCTGTCTCTGGGGCAGCAAAGATGGAATATAGATTTTAGTAAGTAATGATTTGGGAATATCAGAGGGAGGTGGATTAGCCATGTGTAGGTTACAAAGTGGCCCAGCCATTGAGCTGTTTTAGGCATATCAAAATATAAAGGCTGTGTTGTGTGTCTTTCATTTGGGAGTCCAGAACGTTGGAGCAGGTAGGGAAGCCACCGCTGGGATTAGCTGAGCAGGTACTGCTACATAGCCAAACTTTTTTGAAACAACTTTACATTCTCACCAGCACTGTATTAGACATCCACTTTCTCTACATATGTATCATACTTGACATTATTATTTTTTTAATTTCCATTTATTTCTGTGTATATATATTCATGTGCCATGGCACATGCACAACAATTTTTTTTTTTTTTTTTTTTACATTTGGTTCTTTTCTTCCAGCACGTGGTGCCAGGAATTGAACTGAGCTCATCAGACTTGCAGCAAATGCATTTAACTATTGAGCAATGTCACTAGTGCCATTACTATCATTTTATCTTAGATGATCTAATAGGTATGCCAGTCTTACTGTGGTTTTAACTTACAATTCCTTTAGGTTTATAATAACAATCATTTTCTTTTTCATTTAATAGCTCCCTCAGTAACATGTTTTTAAAAATTAGATTTTTTTTAATGTTTATAAAGATCCATTTACATAATTTATATGATTAGTTATCTATAGTCTACAAACATTTCTTTGTTTTTGGAGTCAAGGTCTTACTATGTACCTCTGGCCTGGCCTTGAACTCACAGAAATCCATCCAGCTCTCTGGGTTAAATGTGTGCCAGTACACCAACACTTGCTTGGTTTTCTTCTTGATAGGCTTGTTGAATGAACCAAGTTTTAAACTTTTGTCCAAGGTTAAGGTTTAGAGGGGAATGCTCTGTTGATGGTTATCTATTTGCTCATCCTCGTGTACTTTTGTAAGACTGTCAATATTACTTTGTTCTGTTCATCTGAATGCTTATCTCTGTCAGTATGAATTTCTGGCACTATTTAGTAATGTCTAAGACACCACACTTTACTTTTACAGCATTGTTTCAGCCAGTCTAAGTTCTCTTGTCTTTCCACATAAACTTCAAAATACCTGTGTATAACAACACATTGGAACTGTTTAGGAATTGTATTAAATTTGTGCACCAATGTGGGAAGAATGAAGATATTATTATGCAAAATTTTCCAATTTCTGCTAATCAATTTTTTTTTGATAATATAATATGGGATAACATTAAAACAGCAGAGGTTCATGTAGTGACACCTTCCTTGGTTGGGATTACCAAAATGGTGCAGGACATTGTTTATCATAGGTAGGGGAATTTGTGGCTAGTTTCAACCTCTTATAAAGCCACTGTGATTACAACATAGGGTTTTCACCCTAATGGTTAATCCTGAGCATGTCACAAAAGTCCTCCCTCCAAACATCATACATCGTTTCTGCTTTTGTGATAGTTGTTAACCTGACAGAAATTAGAATAACCAGCCAGACTAACTTCTGGGCAAAACACCAGTACTACTCCCCAGGCAGGGGGATTTTGAACTCCATAAAGTAGAATAAGCTATTGAGCACTGAATGCATTGTGACCTTTAAACGTCTGCTGTGTCTTCCACAGTACAGTGGACTGCAACTTAGACTTGTGACCTGAAATAGTCAAAGCAGTCTATTATAGCAACAGGAAACTACGACAACTCTCTTAATACTAAAATGAGTTAAATTTTAATAAATGAACTTCATCCCATCCACAGCCTGATCCACAAACACCATATATTAGATTTTCATGTCTTCTGCTGTTACTTTGTAGAATTTTTTGGCCTCCAAATTCTGTGATTTAAATTTATTCATTTGTAAGCAACTGTGAATGATGATTTATTTTTTTTATTCCTACAAACAACTGTTAGCATATAATCTCTAAAATGGTAAACTAAACACTAAAAATATTTGGTTTAATAATCACTGCATACCGCCCGCACGCCTTTAATCCCAGCACAGAGAAAACCTGAGCCCAGAGAAACCCTGTCTCAAAAAACCAAAAAATAAATAAATAAATAAAAATAATCACTGTACACCAAGGGCAGGTGTCCTTTGTCCCACTCCCATGGTCTCCACTCTCATTTCTTTGTACAAACTACACAGATATATTTGTGTGTGTGTCTGAACTAAAATGTGCAAGTGTGTGAAGCCAGTAGAAGGTGGTGGCTCCCCAGAAGCTGGAGTTACAAGGAATTGTGACCTTCCAGACATGGGGTCCTGGAAATTGAACTTAGGTCTTCTGGAATATCAATTTCTCTTAACTGAGCCCTCTCCCCTATACCACACATTGTGCATATTTTAAATAGTCACTGTTTGAGTATACCCTGAATTGGTTCCAAACTAAGACAATGCTTGTTTTTTTTTTTTTTTTTTTTTTTTGGTTTTTCGAGACATGGTTTCTCTGTTTAGCCCGGGCTGTCCTGGAACTCACTCTGTAGACCAGGCTGGCCTCGAACTCAGAAATCCGCCTGCCTCTGCCTCCCAAGTGCTGGGATTAAAGGCGTGCGCCACCACCGCCCGGCTGTTCATTCTTTTCTGAAAACCACTTTTGTTCTTCAGTTCATTCTATGACGTTCTGTTTATCTGGCCACCTTGTGACATTTGAGTCTTTCAGGTGTTTTTGCTACTTCTCCATTGAGATCTTTCATTGGAGTGGCTGATTTTCATCACCTCCTCACTGCCCCCAAATCTGCATTTTAATGCTGTTTCTCCCTGATGTCTTTAATATTTTCATACACTATCCCCAGACTCTCTTCAGTTCTTGGGTATCTAATCACCATCTACTCTTTCATCATAGGCATTCCTTCATGGCAGGTGCTGTATGGTTTGAGGGTGCTCACTTTAAATAGGGTTAAACATATGGAATTCTGCACAGAATGGCAGGGCGACCTAGGGAGAGGCTTGATTTAAATCCTTAAGTTTATGCATTGCCAATCCATATATAGAATATTTATATTGCATATATACTATGTTCAATTTATAATATATATTATAAATTTAAGACCAACATGCATATGAAAACAAACTTCTGGTTAAAGAATTTCCGAAGGAGAATTTCTCCCCTTTTACAATTCAGTGTACAGGCTGAAAGAGACAAGTGTCAGTCCTTCCTTCCTTCCTTCCTTCCTTCCTTCCTTTTTTGTTGAAAGTGAAGTCACTTTTCTGTTCACCTTGTGTGAAACCTCTAGAGGATCATGGTTTTGTAGTGGTAGACATTTCCACATCTTCCCTTTTCTGAGCCCTAAGTTAAATGTGCTACAGGAGCTGTTTCATTAACTCCCTTAAGCTCTGGAGATCACAATTTCTGCATGGTGCGATGATTTGCATCATAATCTGACTCAGCATTTTAAAAGTGTTTTGTAGTATGTGAAATATATGTTTGCTTAAACTTTATTACCCTGTGGAGCGTATAGAGTAAAATGGTAAACACCACGGAGTTAGGCAAATTAATCTGAATGCCAACAATTCTAGTCCCAAGCACAGCTTATCTTGGTCTCTTTCCTTTTTCAGTTTTTAGGAACTTCTACAAAACTGAAATGTTTTTATTAGCAGTGTGGCAAGAGTTGCATACATCCATAATTTAACACCTAATGCAAAAGCTGGCAAAATTCTGTTATGACTACAATTAATTAAGCATGGAATGGATTTTTTAAAAATAAAGCTGATGAAATAAATATCAACACCTGAGGTTAGGGTTATTATTCAGTGGATTGTTTGCCTAGTGCACACACAAGAACCTGGGTTTGATTTTCAGCATCGCTCGCATAAGCAAACAATTAAAACACATAACATAAGCTGGGTATGGTGGCCCACACCTATAAATATTGTGGAAGCTGAGGCAGAAGGACTGCTGTGAGTTCCAGGACAGCCAGAAGTATATTACAAGACTGTACCCTGACTCAAAAATAAAAACCACAGGAAATGTGCTGCTTTGCAGGGTAAATCTGCAAGACTGAATGTTAGAAATGACAGTATTTTTGTTACACATCTCTGCATTAGATGTTTTTTGTTGTTGTTGTGATGGAACAGTAACCAAAATCAATGTACAGAAGAAAAGGGGGGGGGTATTTTGGCTTACTATTCTAGAGGGCTGACAGTCTATCAAAGCATAGGGGTATACATCTGTAATCTCAGCACTTGAAAGGCAGAGGCAGGCTAATCTCTGTGAGTTTGAGGGTAGCCTGGTCTGTATAGTGAGTTCCAGGACAGGCAAGTTATAACAAAACAAAACAAAACAAAACAAAACAAAACAAAACAAAAGAGCCCATCTTGCTGAGAAGGCATTGCAGCAATCAGTGGGCTTGGTGACAGGAATGGGAAGCTGAGATCACAACTCAACCACAAGCTTGAAGCAGAGAAAGCAAACTGGGAGTGGGACAAAGCTTTATACTCTCACGACATGGCCACAGTGATGTGCTTCTTCCAGCTAGCCTGCTCCTCCACATAATTTCCTAGAGCACTGTCACAAACTCTCCTACCACTAGGACTATATCAAAATCAAACAGACAGAATCACAAAAAGGTGAGCTGTCAACTTCAAGTATTCAAAACCAGAAACAGAAATACTTTTTAACACAAAAGAATAGACCCCTGTACTGGTGGTACAATTTAGAACTCAATAAAATACATAAGAGAAAAAAATATTTGGATAGTTGACATACGGTAGTTATTTAAAATTCCTAGTGATAATTACATTAAAAGATGAAAACACCCAATAAATTTCTCAATAGGTTAAGAGTTTTTAAGTAGGTTATGAATTTTCTAGCAGATTAAAATAAAATACTTTTCTTTCTCATGGTCAGGTCCATTCCAAGCTAATCATATCACATCAAAATCTCTCTCCCAATGCATTTCCTCATGAGTATATATTTAAGTTCTTCTTTCAACATAGAGGATCATTCCAAAGGAAGCCCAAATGTTACTACTTGACGCTGGCTGTGCTGGTCCTATTATTTCAGGACTAGGGAGGCAGAGGCAGGAGGATTGAGACTTTCAAGGCAAGACTGCACTGGCTATAAGGGAGACTTTGCCTCAAAAGAACTATAAACTTGAAAACCCATCAGGCCATGGGAACATATATCTATAATATTATCAGCACTTGGGAGGCAAAGGCAGGTCAATCTGTGAGTTGTGGGCCAGTATGATTAGTTACTTTTCTGTTGCTGTGATACATCACCATGACTAAAAGCAACTTAGAAGAGGTAATTTAGGCAATTTCCAGGCCAGCAGGGGTATGTAAGTAAGATCCTATCTTTAAAAAAAGAAACAGTACTACATAAAACAATCGATAAAGCCAAAATTAAATTTTATTTCACATTGATAGAAACTGTGAAAAACATGACATTCTCCCACATTACAGCACACAAATTCAACGGAATATTTCTTATCCGAAATAAATCTTTACAGATAGAATAACTGAAGTAAATTTATGTTCTTCAAAGTAAAGCAAAATAGTAAATGATTGTTTGAAATTGTTTTAAATCCAGACATTAACATTCGGTTTCATTGTTAACATTCTATCTAGGACATATCAAAATGATCTCTGTATCAGTTAGCATCCGTTATAAAGATGCTTCTTTTTGGTCGCTTGGAAAACAGCAGGAAAAGCAACCGTTCAGAAATAGCCATAATTTTTCAACATATTCAACAATGCGGTAACAGTTATAAATATGGGTTTTAATATGTGTGTTCTAATTACCATATTACCCATAAATTAAATAATTTTCACCAGTATTTTGAACATGTTTATGATTTAAAATCAAATGATTGTTATTTTAATGTTTGTACAGGAGACTGATTATCAAAAGCTCCTTTACTTAAGATGAAAATTTCAAATTAGTATGTTACCCAGGTAAAAATAAAACAAAAGCCTGATTGCTCATCTTGAACAGTATTTGGTTTTAAGCATAACACGTACAGAAAATGTAAACTTAAACTCTGCTATAAGATGTTTAAGAAATTATATTTTAAAACCAGTCACAAGAATTTCTAAACATGTCAACATATTATTTACCCTTTAAGTTTTTTACAGAAAAATAAAACCAGAGAATTATTATGAGGACTGAAGATTCTGATAACTCTTCAGCCTAAAGTTGGACTAAGGTGAAGTTATTTGAAATATGTAACCTTAAGTAATGTTTGGTTTCTTTTCACATTATCTAGATTGGAAATACTGTATGTCTGTGTCAAAATGTCAAAATAATATATAGTGACAGATTTTTTTTTTAATGAAAGAGAGGCAAATTAGTTTTCTATGGAAAATCAAAAAACAAAGAACCTATTTTTTTTTTTTTTTCTTGAGAGGAGAAAAATTACATAGAAGGGAAAAAAAGCCAGGTCCTCCAATGGAAGGGCCATTAATTGAAGAGAGCAGTATTACTTTTTGACACTTCAAAGCATTACCCCTATTATTAGGGATAATGTAATACCATCTGATTAATTACTTTTCTTAGGTATTACAGTCATATATGTATGAATACAAACATAAAAAATACAGACACTGCATGGTGACTGAACAATCATGGAGTAGTTTAACTCACAGAATTGAGAAGTCACTTACATCTTAACAGCTTGTTTAGACCTGAACACATTTTCAGACAGCGTACTAGTAATTTTCCAATGCTGTAATAAAACTCTGCTTGTGTTATCTTATTTTGCTGATTAATTTGAGACAAAGAAGCTAGTTGCTTCACTTACCTACTGTAATACTAGTATATTCTGAATGGTATAATACAAGTGTATGCATAGAAACTTAAAAGGATTTCCCATGAGGGAGACATCATTTAGTCTATTGATATGTATTTGCAAAACATTTTTAACACTGCAAACATTAGAAGTTTTATGATCAGTCATGGGAAAAGGTTTATACTCTACTACTGTGATGCTGGTGAACTTCTACTCAAGGCCTCTTAGTGACGTCAATCAATTGGAGGTAGGAGCTTATCAATGAAGTGCTTGACATCCATCATTTCCTGTTTGGAAAAAATGATTTAATAAACAACTACATAAGTCAGAAATTACATTTCTAAGAATGCCACTGATAAAATCCGTGCAGGTGAGGATGTTTTACTACTACAGTAAAAGGAAATATAAGAAGGGTGAGGCACCAACAGAATGTCAGAACATCTCTTAGGATTATTATTGTACACCAAAATGAAAGCTCCCATATGATCTAGTTCTGTGCAAAGTCTGTGTTTTCTGATGTGTCAATAAAACACTGGGGAGACGGGAAGTTCAGAATGATACTATCTATACAGAAAACTTTTGGTAATGTCTACTTCCTGACAACTGAACATCTGCAAAAAGCTTTGCTTTCCCATTTCCTCATTAAAATGAAATGATTCATATCTAATCTTTTTTGTATGTGTGCCTTTCATGAAGAATTACACACAGGTACACATTTGAAAGAAAGTATGTACAGCAGACCTTGGGAAAGACGAAGGTAGCTTTCTCCTGGAAGGCTCCCAGGTCTTATTCCATTTTTCTCCTTTCCTAAGTCTCTAGCCTTCATTGGCCAAAAATAGCCATGCAGTGAACTTCCAACCTTGTATTTGCATCACCAAGAAGAGCCACCATATGAAGGTGATCTACTTTACAACACTCTAAAACCCTACCTAACAGTTTCTTGTAATATTCCAACCTTATCCTACCACTCCGGCTCATTCTGTCCAAAGTCCTCAAGAGCCAGCCTATGCACTTAGTGTGCATGGTACTCAAGATGCTCAGGGTCCTCAGTCATTCCTGAGCCTCCCTACCCTTCTGTATTCAACAGTTCCTTTCACGGTGGGGATGGGGATGGAGGGCTCTGCAGGATCCAAGGCACGCTGGCCTTTTGGGGTACATCATATTACTATCCACTTCCTTTGTGCCTAAAGCAAATGATCTAACATTACTTAGTAGTTGTACAACTGTGGACTATACCCCAGAGATTAGCCATCAATCAAATTTTATTCTAGGACATTACAAGTACTCTAAACTCATCCAGGTCTTTCTCATTTAAGTAACTGTATCTTCTACTTCATCATGAAGATAAAATGCATGTAATGTAAGCTCCAAAGAACCTGCTCCCCATCTTGACATCGCCTGATAATACTTATCCAATCCTTTTCTATCTTGACTGAAAATGTTCTCTTTTAAGGTAGCAGAATCCAGCTGTGGTCCCAGATGATATATGATCTAAGATATCCCTTGATCCCTTGATCAAATATCTTTACCACTTCCTACGCAGATGCCTTTTTCGCATTTCATTAAAAAAGACTCTCAATTGTTCTCCCTATTTAAAATTTTCTATCTTCTCTGAGGCAGTCTTTGCTAAGGTGGTCCAGAATTAAGACCAGTTCAAGCTGGTCTTAAAAGCAAGGTCTTTCTGTCCCACCCTCCTAAGTGCTGGGATTGCAGAAGTGTGTAACCCTATCTCAATAAAACTTTTTTTTTTTAAGTTAAATGCCTTGAAATTATTTTTTTTAATTTTATTTATTACATATTCACTTACATACCACTCACTGGCGCCTTCCTGGTTACTCCTTCCCACAATCCTTCCCCCTCAATAAAACTTATAAAAAAGAGGTCTAAATATACTATTTCTATGTCCTCATTTCCTTTTCTTAACTTCAATCTAATCTCCTCGTTACAGTGAACTCTTCCTTATACCTACTTTATGGTGGCATATTTGTTAGTCAAGTAAGCTATAAATCCTTAGCCCCTTTGATACCTACTGTTCTATCCATAGAATTAACCTGAATATATGACTAGATTCCGCCTCAACTGGTTCATAATCTAGACCACATCTCACTTCAATAAAAAATAGCTTCCTGCTACTTAGAGGACATGTTCTTCCTCTGAACACCACACATATTTCTACAAGAGAGTCCTTACTCCCTTTATGATCTATCCTGAAATCTCTCTCTCCTTTTTCTGTCCTACTCCTGCACCCTGAGGATAATTTTGAACTTCTGACCTGCTTCCATCTTTCAAGTGTTGAGATTACAGCTGTGCCATCTTGCTGTGTGAAGTGCCATCTGAAGTGGTTTGAATATGCTTGGCCCAGGGAGTGGCACTATTAGGAGGTGTGATCTTATTGGAGTAGGTGTGGACTTGTTAGAGGAAGCATTTCCTTGTGGATGTGCACTTTAAGGCCCTCATCTTAGTTGCCTGGAAGCTAGTCTTCTGTTTGCCTTCAGATGAAGATGTAGAACTCTTGGCTCCTCCTGCACCATGCCTGACTGGATACTGCCACATTCCTGCCTTGATGATAGTGGACTGAATCTCTGAACCTGTAAGCCAGCCCCAATTAAATGTTGTCCTTATAAGAGTTGCCTTGGTCATGGTGTCTGCTCACAGCAGTAAACCCTACCTAAGACAATATCATAGGAAGTGTAAAGGATGGAGCCCTTTGTCCCTATCAGGTACCACTCTACCAAGTGAGCTATACCTCTAGCCTGACATACAGATTTGCCTAAGACTCCAGCCAAACCAGACAGTTTGCTTTTCCCGCCAGCCACTTAGTCCCTTTACCTGTATATATACTTGGTACGTACATTCTACCTTCATAGTCTAGCTATCTCACATCATGGTCTCAGTGCCTTCTAAGATAAATTTTCATTTTTTTTTCATGTTTTTTAGGATAGTCTAAAAAAAAAAAAACCCTACAAATTCAATAATACACACCCAAATCTGTTCTGTCAGTAGTTATTTGGTTATATACGTTCTTTTATTAAACTTTAATAAGTATAACTTAAATTTTACTAAATAAGAAAGTATATATAAATTGTCTTTTGGAGGGCTAGATGTGGTGGCTCACACCTTTGATCCCTGCACTTTGGAGGTAGGGGGAGGTGGTCCTAGGGTGTCTACAAAGTGAGTTCCAGGACAGCTGAGGCTATATGGAAAAACCTGTCTCAAAAAGCCTGTCTCGAAAAACCAAAAATTTTAAAATAAATAAATAAATAGCCATTGGATTATATAGAATGCTTATATGTAAAAGGTGATCAGATTTTTAAAATTTAATTGAGTAAGATATTAAAAATTTTGTTAGTTTGATCCAATTGTGAATTCATTAACTCCCTTAAATCACCAACATTCAAGTGTTATTTATCTTGGAAATTAACATGGAAGAAATTAAAATAGTGGTTCTACTCACTGCTTCCAGAGACACCTACCTGCTGGCATGAGCTGTGCATCATGCCCTCATAGATTTTGAAGGTTACATTGGCTGGATTTACCAATGCTTTTAGTCTTTCAACAGTAAGAGAACCAAACATTAGGGGAACTAAAGGGTCACAATCTCCATGGCACTGGAGAACAGAAATATCCCGATTAGCACTATTGATAGGCCCCTGCAAAACAAACACAAAAGCAGTGTTATGTATCAAGTACATGAAGTACTGTGCCAGACTCTTAAAAACTATAGATATGTGTGCCATGTGCTATTACTCAATTCAGTTGAATATGTTGGCCAAGTAAAGTCCCCCCTCTTATCATTATGTTCCCCCAACATCTTAAACTTCTATGGCATACATGGTTATGTTGCATGTATTATAATAAAGGTTTTCCAATGAATGAGTTTCTTTAAGCCAATTATATTTTTATTCATCTTTTATGCTCAGAATTTTGACATGAACAGTAATCAATAACTATTAGCACATAGGTAAGGTTCTCCTGAACTTTATTTGAGTTAAATAAGAGAGTTAACAATCTATTATGTATAGCACACTGAAAAGTTACTACATGGCAAAAAGACTAAACTCTAGGTTAGAAATGAATGTAGGGTGTGACATATATTAGTACACCTACAATCCCAGCACTTGGGAGGCTGTGGCTAGAGGTCATAGATTTAAGGGCATACTGGTCTACACACTGTCTCAAGAGCAAACAATGGCAACTCGAACCCAGCAGTGACAAAAGTAAAATTCTTCTATCAAATGACTATATAAATATTTAAAATATAAATTAAAATGTGTGTGAATATGCATCATAGAATGTATCAAATGATTAAGTTTAAGATAGGATAATAAGCTTATTGTACTCTATAAATCACAGAAAGGACATACAGATCAAGTAAGACATCACAAAGGCCTAAAGAAATATCTTAAAAATAAGATGCCTGATGTAAGCTCTGGGTTGGCTCACCAACTGAAGACAGGTACCACTGGAGTGTGGGATGGCTGTGTGTGGGGTGCAAACAAGGAATATGACAACTCTACTTCTCACTCAATTTTCTATAATCCTAAAACTTTATTTATGTACTTGTGTGTGTGTGTATGTGTGTATATAAAATTAAAAAAGATGACTTGCTCCTAAACATCTGCTAACTCTTAGCTCTGTAATCTTGTTTATGCACACCATGCAGGCTACCTGTGAAAACGAAGCCCGAAGTGGAAGCCAGCAGCTGAGTGCAGTGACACCAGCCAGTTTCTGCTGTGTGGTGAGAGCAGTGTATAAAGATAAGGCGCCTCCCTGGAACAGAAGCAGGGAGTTAACCGGAGCAGTTCTGCCAAGAGCATGTTAGAGAATTCTTATTAGCAATGTCCATAAGAAAAGATACTGTATGAGCAATGTTAAATCAAACTGGGTAAAGAATGAAAATATATATATTCAGAATGTATGGACCTCGACCTCCAAGAAAACATACCAATACAGATTTTCACATACAGACTGGCTAAAGAGTAGTCTGAATTTATAGTTTTCATTTTCCTCTCTGCATGAAAGTCTTAGATATAAACTCAAAATTAGATTTTAAATTATTTTTCTGAAACAGGAATTTAAAACAATACAGATGGCGTGTACCAGACACCTTAGAATTCACCCACACAACTCGAAATGCTCTGTGATGGGAACTATATTTCTGTCATCTGTTTAGATGCCCCCACTCTGACCAGGCCCCCAACTTGCTGTACCATATGGGGATATGGGAGACTTTCTGATCTCAGCAGTGATGTTCTTTCTCAGGACTGTGGAATTAGGATTCAGTTACCTTTGGGCCGCCTCTATGTGGCTGGAAATGCAACATGTAAACTCCAGAACTGTAAAAGCTTATAAGCCAGTGGTTGTGAAAAGGCAAATAAATAAAGAAAAAAAATGAAGACAGGAAGTCTGGATTGCTTTCTAAACAGCACCTATTTCCTGATTTGTAGTTTTATCTTCTGTTTCCTTGATATAATGACACCACAGACTTACAACTGACTTCTTGCTGAAGGTTTTCAGAACTAGTTTCCTTAGGTGTATAGAGTGTTAATGTGATGGTCAGAGGTTGGAGTCAGGTATCTTCCACAACTGTTTTCCATCTTACTTTCTGAGGCATGGTCTCGTCTGACTGAACCTGGAACTACTCAAGGCTTGGGGACCAGGTAGCTCAGGGGAAGTCTGTTACCACTTCTCTAGTACTAGGACTAAAAAGGTTTGCTATCACATTCACATTTTTACACAGGTTCCGAGGATACAAACTTGGCACCTTGAGCTTGTACAGAAAGCACTTTACTGCCTGAGCTATCTCCCCAGTCCTAGGAATTCATTTGTCTCTCTTTCTTTCTTTCTTTTTTCGAGACAGGGTTTCTCTGGGATTAAAGGTGGTGGCGCACACCTTTAATCCCAGCACTTGGGAGGCAGAGGCAGGCAGATTTCTGAGTTCGAGGCCAGCCTGGTCTACAGAGTGAGTTCCAGGACAGCCAAGGACACAAGGGAACCCTGTCTCGAAAAACCAAAAAAAAAAAGAAAGAAAAAAGAAACTGGGAAAGGCAATAATTAATGAATGAAGAAATAAAAATGTATGGGGCAGAAATTATTCCTAGTCCAATCCAACTTAATTCAGTTAATGAGCTTAATTCCAGTTAACTAAGATTCTGTAACAGTTTCAAAAAAGGGAGTCTTCCAAAGAAATGGAACTGAAGTTACATACCTGCCAGTAAGTATGCTGATGGTATGGGCATGACAATCTGACTTACCTGAGAAAATCCTCCCAAAATAATTCTGTTAGAAGGAATGCCATTCTTCACTTCTTGATCTATCAAGGCTTTTACTAAAAGCAAGAAAAGTATCACATATACTTTCTAAGTACACTGAGATAACTGTAAATTGGAAATAAATAACAGAAGCAAAGTATATTAAAGATGGAAATGAATGAAAACCTTGAAACATTTTATTTTAAAATACAAAGTGGCATGTAGTTTCATGGTTTAACCTTTCAGACTCTACCGGAACTGCATAGCTTAACACTTTAATAACTTCTTGTTATATATATACTTTTTCCACACACAGAGATATATGTCCTGTTATTTATGGTAATTTCTCATGTACATTTATATTTCTCTCTTCATTAAACTAAATGGAAATTAGGTAAAACTTGTCATTTTAAAATAGTATACATTTAAGGGTTATGTAATTTATGTCTGTATAGTCTCTAAAACCATTAGTCATGTTTCTAAAAACCACATTACTTTTTTACTATTAAGTCAAATTATTAGAATTATTTAAATAGAAACAGTAAATGATGGGGGAAAAATTTCAAATATTCACGGAGTCCAGAAGAGGGTGTCAGAATTTTTAAAACTGCAGATGTAGACAGCTATCCCCAAATCTTAAGTTAGTTTTAGTTTATAAAGAATCTTAAGCTGGGTGTAGTGGCTCATATCTTTAATCTCAGCACTTGGGAGGCAGAGGCAGCCAGATCTCTGTGAGCTCAAGGCCAGCCTGGTCTATATAGTGAGTTCTGGGGTAGCCATGTTACAGAGAGATCTAGTCTCAAAAGAAAAACAAAAACCAAAAATTAGTTCTTAAAGTTTGTATGAAAAAGAAAAGGCAGTCCAACCGATATGAACAGCATGAGACAATGGGTTTTACATCAGGAAATGAAGGTGAGGGGAGGAGCAGAGATAACCCAGCTGTCAGGTAGGAGGAGGCAGTGGTGGGCTTGAGGAATGTTAACTTCATCTAGCCCAGGAGCCTGAGACTATTTAGCTTTACTTTCTAGATTATACCAACTGAGGGTATAACCTAGATGGTATGAAGTAAGAACTTCTTGTAATCAAACTACAAAAAAAGCAGCCACTTGAAGATAAGCGGCTTCCACATTCAGTCACCGTGTCCCTCAGAGCATAGGCATGGTGTCCTTCCAGAGGGCAGCCTGTGACTGCTCTTTATTCAGAAGCGTATTCTCTCTATCCTCGTCTTCCTAGCTGAGTCTCTGACCTTCATTCTCTTCAATATTTGAGAAGAAAAAAAATAAGCAACTCTGGTGTTATAAGATCTAACCAGGATAGTTCCTTCATCTTCCAGGTTCTAACACATTTTTTCTTTTCATTTAATTTTAACACAAAACCTTAGCTCTAGGACTCTAGCTTTAATATTCATTCTGGTAATCTAAAACTTCAGTGGTCATAGTTTCACATCCCAAATAGCTAATGTGTTTTGAATGTATGTTCTCTATTTCATATTTTAAAGATTTAAAAAAAAAAAAGGATTTTTCTGGGTTTTGATTTTTTTTTTTTAATCTATTTTAGAAAACTTCAAATAAATATAAAAGTAGAAAGAGCAGTTCATGTACACAGCTCCAAGACTCTCAGCTGGACTGGTTTCTAATGTGGCCCACATACAGAAGTCAGCATATATTCTAAGTCATTTCAGGTCATTGCACATTATGAAAATCCAAGGATGCTCTTAACTCCCACATGCATCTAAATAAAAGAAAAGGCTGCTTCTGTGCAGTTCTTCGGAACTACATCTCTCACCCACAAAACGATGCTTATAAAGGAGACTGGAGTACTATTTCACAGGAGTGTTAAATGAGCCAGGTTACAGGACATGGCTAGTTGGTGAGAAGCTACGTGACTAATCAGCGCTATCACTACTTCACTAATATTAACTATTAATGTCACTTTTACTGCTATCTTTATACATTACATTCTTATGTCATCATTACTTCAAGTCTCTTGAATGACTACATACAACTATTTAAGTACTGTTTTCTCCATTGCCTATGTATTTTTGTTGAGACAGAGTTTGCTGTGCAATCTAGGTTGGCTATCTCTTACAATTCTCTTGCCTCAGTGTCCCACAAGTTGGGATTATAGATGGGTACCAACATGCTTTGCTTTGCTTACATCAATCAAAACAAAGTCTCTATACAACAGAGCTCAAGTTTGATGACTACCAGAGACTGTAGATAACCAAAGTATATGTGGTGGTGGCACACGCCTTTAGTCTCTGCACTGAGGAGGCAGGGGCAGGTGGATTTCTGAGTTCTTGGGGCAGCCTCATCTACATAGTGAGTTTCATGACAGTCAAGGTTACACAGGAAAACCAGAGGGGGGGGGGAGAATTGGGGATTTGAGGGGGGAGAGGGAAGGAGGGAGGGAGAGAGGGAGGGGAAGAGAGGATGTAGATGTGGTAGCAAAGGAGAGAGTAATCAGAATGGAGACAGTGGGCTGGGAGATATGGTTCAATGGTAGAATGCTTGTATAGTATTTGTGAGATCCTAGGTTAGTTCCCAGCATGGCATAGGGAAGAAGGGAAAGATGGGAAATAAAGGTAAGGGACAGAGGGATTAGTTTCTGAAAACACATAACTAGGTCACATTTAATCAAGCATTTAATTAAAATTTAATTACCAGATCTACTAAAATACTTATGAATTTTTTGCCTTTTGGTACTCACCAGTTTCTGCCGCCTGTTTAATTCCAGATTCATCCTCCTGGGAATCTGGTGAAAGTCCAATGATATCAAACCTAGAATACAAGCATAATAATCAATACAAATATTATTTTAAAAAAACAGAAAAAAAGAAGGCCAAGGAAAAGGAATTATTTAGTTTTAAAAGCCCAAACCTGGCAGATGTGTTTACTGACATCTGTCTATAGAGAAAATACAAATAGTAGAGCACTCTGGAGAAATGAGGCTCAGTTTAAAATGTGCTGGGTACAATTGATTGAAATATGTGAAGCTGACATTCTGCATGTTCCTTTTACTCCAAGGACACAGTTCTAATGTTAAAAAGTCAATGTCTCACACTTGCAACATCATAACAACCTAGAAAGTACTTAATCCAATCAAGTAAGGACTTCAGCTAACAAGGCTAAAAAGTCTGTAGTAAATTTTAGTCATTTCCTTCTAGTGTAGGTCAATGCAACAGGACGCTTATGTGGATCAAGTCATTCTTGTATGTACTATCAACAGCTACGTATAATGACCTCTGTCCATAGTCTCCATAACTTTTCATTATAGTGCCACCTCAAGTCAGAAGTTAGGGAAGCCATCCTTTGGCCCTTTGTGCCTGTCTGCTGACATGATGGTCTCCAGCAACAATGGACACAACTTTTAGTTCACAGATGGAAATCTTGCCAGAAAGAGTAACTGAAAGAACCGAAAGTCAAGGGAAGTAGGGACTCTCGTAAGGATGTCAAGGAATTAAAGAAACAAACCAGCCAAGCAAGAGTATACAGTGAGTAGGAAAAGTAGAGTGGAGAAGACATGGGTGGCAGGTCCTGGTGAAGTCTCACAATTCACAGTGCAAAACCAGCCCAACTACTATGCTTAACTTGTCAGGGCTGAATTAAATGACTTCAGAGTTGGAGCAGTTCCACTTGACAGCACTAAAGAAATGACTGCATAATTAAATCTGAGGGAAGGAAAAATATTCCTAGAGAAGAAGCAAACTTAAACCAACCCAGTCAAGTTGTAAATGCACCCAAAGAACAAAACAGGAGGAGCTCGACTGAAAATCAAAGTGTCAAGATCCAAACATTACTGTTTGACAAACCAGGGTCTCAGTAGTGGAAAGAAATGCAGAAGTAGCACAGAGGAACCCTCACTAACTGCTTTCTGGCTGTGAAGGGCATGAGAGGCACCTTGCGAGAACGAAAAGGGCAATGACCTTAACATCCCACCAGCCAGCCAGGAAGACGAGTTGGCAGAATAAAGAGGCTATGGTGTAATCAATGTGCGTCTCATGAATCAAATGTTTGATAAATGAGCCCAACAAACACCAAACAGTGGATATTCTCTTCAATACTTCCAGAAGGGTGGCTTTTCTACCCTTTTCTTAAGGTAACTCACAATAATAAAGTATGAATACTGGAATAAAGGTTAAGCTTAAACATTCTCTTGTAGTTTAAAAATATCTAAATAAAAGGATGCACATATGAGTCCTCCTGCAAAAGCTTAGTGAGTAAACAAACTCTTACTTACCAAGAAGGCATAGCCATATTCATATTTAATGTGACTGGCATTACAGGCCTATTCGGGAAAGAAAGGGATAACACATCAGGCCAACAGCCACGTTTCACACTGAATTTAACATAGGATGCAGTTCACACTTCCCCCCTCCCAGCTCTGTTCCCATTGTCTGCAGCTACTTTCTGAAAACAGAGCACCGCTGCCAAGGAATAAACTTGGCTCATAACAAGCACTTTTTGTCTCAACAGCCTTATATACCTGTAATTTCTAGGAACTGAGACAATTGGAAATACAATTCAGACTCTGGTAAGAGCATTTTATTGCCTAGCTACTGTACCATTAATTCACACATGCCTGGATTACATTTTGCTTATTCCTTGGTTATATGCCTGCTTGATTAAGAGACTTATAAATAAATATAAGCTCTATCCAAGTGACCATTATGTTCAACTCAAGACTGGAATGAAAAATAGGCTGAAGTCGGGCAGTGGTGGCACACGCCTTTAATCCCAGCACTTGGGAGGCAGAGGCAGGTGAATTTCTGAGTTTGAGGCCAGCCTGGTCTATAGAGTGAGTTCCAGGACAGCCAGGGCTACACAGAGAAACCCTGTCTCGAAAGACCAAAAAAAAAAAAAAAAAAAGAAAAAGAAAAATAGGCTGAGTTATCAAAAAAGCCCGGTACAAGAGGAAAGGAACATGAATATACTCTTAATTACCAATGCCACTATCCTCCTGATTCATACAACAAAACCAATTCAATAAAAACAAACTTCCCCAGATTAAGAAACAGCCTTAGAGCAATTCAATTTAGGGGCAAATATAGTCAAGAATTCTGTCTTTTGTTTCGGCTGGCCACACTAGCCAAAGCAGTCAGCTGCAGTCTACAGAGGTATATTAGAGCCTCTGCTGCAGGACAAGGAAGCCCTCAGGTTTCATTCCTCTTGGCATATTCTTCTCAGTTGTGCTGCTGTCATTTCTGAGGAGTGAGCACGAGCTCACCGGCACTGCTCCAGCGATTCTAGAGTCCATGGCTACACTTAGCAACCTTTCACCTCAAATTAGCCAAGCCTACTGATTTTCTGAGTTTGCTCAAAACTTGCTAGCTTCTTACTGAACCAGCAAACATTTCTGAACCAGGTACTAAAACCCTATCTACAACAGCACAGTACACTGCCTCTAATTAATAAAAGCTGAGTGTCTTCAATTTAATAAAGACTTCTCACCAATCTAGCAAGTAAACCCTGTTTATAGATAACCCTGGATACTCCTGGAAGTTCACAGGCAGTTACATATCTAAAAGAATTGTTCTGGGTTTAAATTCACTTCACCTCTAGAAGAGTATCTTAAATTTCAAAAAAGCAAGCCTCCCCTGCTCCCAGTTTAACCAAGAGAATATTTTAGCTTTAAGGAATGTTACTTATCTTTTATTTAAAAGGGAAACAATTATATTCAAATATTTTCCTGGAAAAGCAAAGCTATCAACAATTTTGTTTAGATTCTGAAGTAAAAAAAATAAAACCCAAAATATTAGAAATACTCACGCATGTGGACAGATGTATTTGATGTGGGAACTTTTGATACCTGCAAAGGCTTCTGCCCATCCGTGCCTGGTAGAAAATTATTAAAAGCATGCTATTAACTACTGTTTTACATTCTAGTAAACTGGTATAGAACAGTACTTAAAACTTTTATGAGAACAGCTCCATCTAGTACCTTGAGCATAAGGAGAATGTGCTATTGAGTATACTGCAGACCTGGAAGCAAGGGCCATTCTCTAATGTTTGCCTAAACAGAGGAAGATGCTCTCTCCTGAGTTCTGTCAACAGACACTGTTGTTAGATAATGATTTAATACATAAAAGACCTTTAAAAACACCAGGAAAATTCTACAGCTGGTAAGCTTTTACAATGTAACAGAATACAAAATTAACACTATAGCCTGCCTATATACAAATGACATATTGAGAAAAAAAAAAAAAAAAAGAGAAAGAATACCTTTCACAACAGCCTCAGATTATATACATACATACATTCATAGTACATACATAATTCACATATATACATACATACATATATGTTCTACACATATATATTCTTAAAAGTATATTTATTCAAAATATAGTTATTCTAAGACAGACAGATAGATGTCTATCTATGGAATGGAAGACACTAGAAGATAGAATAACCCCCCCAAGCTCATGAGTTAGTAGGATTAATACTGTGAAATGGACATCCTACCAAAAGCAACATCCAGATTAAATGTAATTCTCATCATAATCCAAACACAATTCTTCACAGAAGTTGGAATTTATTATCTCAAAACTCATATGGAAATAAAAAATGACCTGTGGTAGCTAAAACAATCTGAGCAATAAAAACAGAGCTAGAAATGTTACCATCCCTGACTTCTACAGAGCTATAGTAATAACCACATGGCATTGGCATAAAAATGGACACACTGATAAGTAGAAAAGAATGGAAGACTCAGATAAAAGCCTTCACTCCTTCAGCAACCTGATTCTTGACAGGCCAACCATGCACACTGGATCAAAGACAGCATCTCCACAAATGGTACTGATCACATGGATACCTACATATAGAAGAAGGAAACTCAAGCCTCATGTCTCATTCTACACAAAATTTAACTCCAGGTGGATCAAGGCTATCAACCTAAGACTTGATATCTTGAATTAATGAAAGAGAAAGTATGGAACTCATTAGCACAGGACAGGACTTTCAGACTAACAATAAATGAGACCTCATGAAAATAAAAAGTTTCTGTACAACAAAGGACACCATCATTTAAGCAAAGAGACAAACCTACATAATAGGAAAAAAAATCTTTATCAATCATACATCTGAAAGAGGGGTAGTAACTAAAATATAAAAGAAGTAAAAACAAAACTCCAAAATACTGGAACATCAAGGAAATATCCTCACTTAAAATAGGATATAAAACTATTTATGAAAAGATAAAATATTAATGACTGAGAATCATTTAAAGTAACATCTGACATTCTTGGTCATCAGGAAAATACAGAATTATTTTCAGATTTCATCTTAGCCCAACTCAGAATGTCCAAGATAAATAAAAAAGCAAAGGACAGCACATGTTGGTGAGGATGTGCGGGAAGGGAACACTTATTGTGAGTGGGAGTGCCTAAAGAAGCTGAATCTATGTCAAAATCCAGCTATACCACTGTTGGGGGCACATACCCTAAGGACTCTACATCCTTCTACAAAGACACTTGCTCATCCATATTCACTACAGCTCTAGTCCTAATAGCCCAAAACAGGAAGCAACCTGGATGTTTATCAATACATGAATTTAAAGGAAAATGTGGTACATTTATACAATGGTACATTTTACAATTCAGCTGATAAATATGATATCATAGAATTTTTAGGTTAAATGGAAAGAGCTGGAAACAATCAACCTGCAGGAGGTAACTGAGACCCAGAAAAACAAATATCACCATTTTCTTTTACATGGGGATGTTTGCTTTTATGCTTCAGATATGTGTATGTCATTTATAATACCAAGAGGTGGTGGTGGGGTGTCTTCTAAGGAAGGGGATATAAGATAGAGAGTTATAAAGGGGTAAAAGCAAATTAGAACAGAAGGAGTAAGTGGGGTGGGGATGGTAAGGCAGGGGAGAGGGACTATGCAGAGGGACAACTAACACTAACAGCTTTTGAAAGCCATACAAAGACCTGCTATGGATGCTTCCTAAAACATGTACATATAAAAAAGGAATTTAAATTGATTCACCATATAATGGAGGGGGAAAACACCCCAACTAGTCATTATATGGTACCAAAGAAAACCTCCAGTAACAGAAATGGGTCACATCCTTTTATTTGAATTGTTGGCCAAAGGGTCCCACAGGCTGCCCCATTCCCACTCCCAAACATTAAAGGTCATTGGCAATGATATTGGATAGCTCCTACAACCTGATGGTTAAGGCTCTATTGTTGAAGACACAACATATTTATATCATCAAACACGGAGAAATCAAGCTGGTGCCCAGTTGGAAGCTTCACTCCTAGTGGTTAATGGTCATAGTGATAGAAGGCTCTATACACATTACTGGAGGAAAAAAAGTAATCAGCAATCTATGAGATCTGCTATCAGTAATAGCAACCTGCCTACTCACTAGTGTAATAATGTCATGAATGTTAGTGGAGTAACCAACCACTTTTTAAAAATTGGGTTTAAGGTCTACTCCAAAGGATAGAACCCATAACTGATACTGTTAATAAGGCCTTGGGTAAAGACTCATTAGTCTAGTAAATGAATATCACAAACAACTCCTAATGACACATTGTTTGCTTTGTCACTGTTCTGTTGCTGTGAAAAGATACCATGAACAAGGTAATGCATAAAAAAGGCATTTAATTGGGGGTTTTGCTTGTATTTTCAGAGACTTAGTTCATTTCCATTATGCTGGGGAGTGTGGCAGCAGGCATGGCACTGAGAGATGAGAGACACATGGTAGCTGAGAGGTTGGTTACATCTGATCCACAAGCAGGAGGCACAGAAACTGGAACTAGACCTGGCATAGGCTTTTGAAACCTCAAAGCCCACCCTCAGTGACATACTTCCTAATCCTTCCTAAACAGTTGAAACCAAAACATTCAAATATATGAGCCTGTATGAGGGGACAATCTCATCCAAACCATCACATTCCACTCTCTGGTCGCCATAGACTTGAAAACGTATCATAATGCAAAATGATTCAGTCCAACTTCACATCTCCATAATCCTTTAAAAATCCAAAGTCCCAATTCAAATACCCTTTGAAATTCAAGATACTTTCTTAATTCTAACATAAAAAAGCAAATTATATACTTCTTAAATGGGGATTCAAGGTTCCTGAGAGTTAAAGTCCATGACCATTATGGCAGGCATGGCACTAGGGCAGAAGCTGAGAGCTTACATCTAATCCACATGTACACAGCAGACAGATAAACAAACAGAGAGAGGGAGGGAAGGAGGAAGAGAGGGACAGAGACAGAGACAGAGACAGACAGGATCTGATAGACAAACTGGACCCAGCATGGATGTTTGAAACGTCAAAACCTCCTAATCTTTCCTAAACATTCCACCTACTGGAACGAACATTCAAATATATGAGCTGTGAGGGGCATTCTCATTCAAACCTCCACATTGCTATACTCATAATTCAGTGTATTGCTCAATCACCATCAGAAAACCACCTTCTTGCTCCAGAAGGTAATTAACACAATTAGCCACAACTTGATAGTGTGCAAAGTGAAATACTTTGGAGTGCTTAGCCTGGAATGAACTATATCTTCTGTCAAACCCCTCCCCTCAAAGCTCAGGGATTTTTATGCAGTAGAGGAGATGGGAAGACTGTAATAGTCAGAGGTGATGAATGACTTCAAGGAAATAGCATTTCAAGACACAACAGAACAGATACACGTAGAACTCAGAGACTGATAGTTCAAGTCAGACACAATTGTAGCACAGAAGAAAGTAGGCATCAAGTCCCACTCCTAGCCAAGAAGCTATTCACAATTGATAGCTGCTGGGAGAGGAAAAAAAAAAAAATCAGTTCTCTTTAGCCAATGATACTGGGTATGTGAACCACATGCTAGCAGATTCCATGTTCAGGAATAGTTGGCCAACACAAATTGGACTCTGTACTTTGTGTTTTTACTTTTTAAGAGAAAGAGCATGAAGTTGGATGGGTAGGGAAGAGGATTATCTGGGAGGAGTTGGGGGAAAGGGAAAAGACATATGATAAAAATAAACTGTATGAAGGTTTCAAAGAATAAACATTTTAAACATATGAACTGATGTTTAAAATAGAAGACAAAATCCTCCCCCACAACCCTCCCTCAAATTTCACCCTCCTTCCACCCAAAAATAAACAACAAACCCATTTCTGTTGTTAATCTCACTAGGTTTCTATGGCTGGCATCAGTCTTACTGTATTGGTCCTCTTTAGCTTCCCAAGTACTGGAATTATAGGTATGTGCCAGTATACCCAAATACCTGTAACAGGAGTTGTTCTTGTAATGTGCTTTCATGATCCTTCCAGGTGTAGAGAATAGGAATAAATTTTCTTCAGATTACTCACTACAACTGGTTATTGTTATTTGTTTATATGCCTCTAAGGAAGAACATGTTCTGCCATGTGTGGTTTGTCTGCCACGTGTTGCTTGTCTTTGTGATTGGATACTTTACTCATGTGACTCTCCTTAACCCTCAGAGTATAAATTGTCTGATGCTCTCAATAAAGTTGACTATTGCATGAGACTTTAGTGCATTCCATTTATTGGCTCCATTCTCCCACGTCCCACTGCCTGTCAAGTGGTAAAAAAGTGTGTGTGTGTGTGTGTGTGTGTGTGTGTGTGTGTGCGCGCTTGCGCTTTTACCTATATTAAGATTTACTTGGAAAACTATTAAACATGTTTAAACAAAGAGCTACAGAAATGGAATCAAATCCCCATGCTTATAGACTTGACATTGTGTTTAAGTGGCAGGACTCCCTAACTTGATCTACAGTAAACAAAGCCTTAACCAGAGTCCCAGATGACTTTGCAGAAATTGATCCCAATTCTAAAATTCTAAAATTCACAGGGGAACAAGAGAACCAGAACAATTGTGCAAAAGGAAAAAGTAGGGGGGCTAACATTTTCTAATTCATAAAGTTACAACAAATATAATAGTAAGAAAGAGTGTAATACCAGGGCAAGGATAGACCTATAAATCAACTAAGAATCCAGAAATATAAAACCACAACTGCTGTCAACGAAAAATTACCATAAGCCAGTTCAAAAAAAACTCTTTTAAACCAATGTAGTTGGGCCAAATTAAACTATTCAAGTATTGTGTAGCAAACAAATCTAGAACTTACCAAATGACTATGAAAAAATAAAGTAAAAATCAACAAAATTTAAAACTTGTGCTTCAAGGACACTATGAAGAAAGTATATGTTTTTCTAAAGAAGAAAAACATATGTGCAAATCATATATTTAATAGTACCTGTGGTGGTTTGAATACGTTTGGTCCCCATGGATTCAGTTGGCTCATAGGGAGTAGCACTATTAGGTGGTATAGCCTTGTTGGAGGAAGTGTGCCACTGTGGGCAGGCTGTGAGATTGCCTGTGCTTAAACTCCGCTCAGTATGGAATCCAGTCTCCTACTAGTTACCTTTAGGTCAAGATGTAGAACTCTCAGCTTCTCTAGCACCAAGTCTGCCTGCACACTGTCATGCTTCCTGCCATGATGATAATGGACTAAACTTCTGAAACTGTACGTTAACCCCAAATAAATGTTTTCCTTTCTAAAAATTTCCTTGGTCTTGGTGTTTCTTCACAGCAATGAAACCCTTAGAAGACAGTAGCCACTCATAATACATACATAACACCTATAACAAACAAAATTGGCACCCAATTTACAAATGGGCAAAGGACATTCTACAAAGAAAACACCCAAATTGTCACTAAATATAAAAACAGATATTCATCATCATTAATTAAGGAAATAATAAGTCAAAGTCAACCTTAGGGTTATCATTCCAGGAGACTGAGGCAGGAGGAGATGGAATTCAAGGGTAGCCTGTGCTACACAGTCAAACTTTGTCTTAAAACCCACACATATAGAAATAGATAGTGAGGTTCCACTTTATATCCACTAGAATGGCTATAAAACTGTGTTTGCTATTTGTTTGCTGAGACAGGGTCTTACTTTGTAACTGGATAGCTTAGTATTCTCTAAGTAGCTCAAACTGGCCTCAAGCTCATGGTTATCTTCCTGCCTCAATTTTTTCAACACAGGTATGTGTCACAACGTGCACGCTAAGAAACTTTCTACAGTGTTGATATATGACTGCAACTCTAGATCACCAGACCAAACCAGAAATTATCAAACAATCAAGATAGTCCTTGCCTCTGAGCATTACTCTGAGAGGCCTTTTAAGCCATGTGACCAAAGCAGTATTTAAAATACATAATGTAGGGCTGGAGAGACAGTACTTATTTGCTTTTACAGAAGTCTAGGTTTTGTTTCTAGCACTGACATGGTGGTTCAAGACTGTTCTTAACTTCAGTTCCAAGGAATCAGACACCCTCTTCTGTTCTCCACAGGCACTAGGCATGCACATATATGTTGATAAAACACTCATACGCATAAAATAAATGTAAAACAAAATAAAATACAAAACCTTCTGGGTACTCTCAAGTACTCAAGCTAAGTCAAAGGTTATTGAATTTACAGCCAACCTGGGTTACAAGTTGTTTCAAACACAAAAATCCAAAAAAACCACTGTAATTACATAAAACTTAAACCACGCATACATATATGCACACGCACACACACCTTGCTCACTGCCAATGCTGTTTCTGTTTCTTTTTCAACTCATTAATGTATTCTCTGTTTGGGGATTGTGCTAATGACCTCGGGGATAACTAAATAAGACATAAAACCATGATCAGATTTCAGTTAATTAGAGCTCTGGGAATGGACAGTCACCAAAACCACATTTATAAAACAATTGTCCACTAATTATTAAGAGTCCAAGTGGAACACAGGTTCAATTATCTTCCTCAAAGTATTACTGCAAGCCTGGCTGGTCACACACACATGATGATCCCCAGCAATTGGATGGCTAGGGCAAGAGGATTGTTGAGCGTGAGGTCAACTGACCTACACAGTGAATTAAAAGTCATTTTAGAAGAGGCAGCAAGACAGTCTCATTAGGGGAAAACTCACCACATAATAAAGCTTGATTTAATATGACTAACTAGAATGCTAGACAGCCTCACCTCCCTATAATCTCATTTTATTGAGAAGTAGTGACTTAAATGTATAGCAACTAGGAAAATAAGATAAAGACCCCCAAACTTACTATTTTTACAATGCTTTTTAATATACAAAAAAAGTCTGGTGGGTTCCAAGGAATGATACAAGAGGTTGACTCTGGTCTCCATACACACATGTTTCTAGGGCATTGTCTGGTTTGGAATTTGTTTTTGTTTGAAATTGTCTGGCCAGGCTGGAGAGATGACTCAATGGTTAAGAGTACTTCTGCTCTTTGAGAAGACCACAGTCAGATTCCCAGCACCAATATGGTAGCACACAGCCAACATAATCCCAGTTCTAGGGGAACTAACAGGCACATACATAGTACACACACATGCATGCAGGCAAAATATTCTTCACATAAACTAAAAATAAGAGGGTCCTGCTCTGTGGTTAGGCTGTTTTCAGCTATGAACAGTCTAGGCTGGAATGGAATTTCCAAACTTGCTTCAGCCTCTGTGTGCTAGAGTGTACTGTGGTGGACATCATCACAACCAGCTAACATGCCAGAGTCTAGGGAAAACTGAATAAATCCTATACATTCACTCCAATCTGTTTATCTTTTAGAAGAGACTGCAAAGTAAAGCATACTCTGATTGTGTTCCCTATTCAGTAATAGCAACAATGATTCTGCCTAGATCTGTGCAAGGAATATCCCTAATCCCATCTAAATTCTCAACACATCTAAAGTCTTGTCCACCTAACTGGCCAAAGGCAAAATGACTTAATAGAGCTTGGACTCTTGAGAGTGGAAAGAAAGCTAGACCTGTGCAATGTCATGAAAGTGTGAGACTAGACTACCCTGCAACTATACCAAAAGAAGCAAATGTGAGAAATCAAGAGGCCAGAGGAAATTGGTACAGATAACTTTAGGGGTTACCTATAA
The DNA here is from genome assembly GCA_021653895.1 of Mastomys natalensis. Lineage (NCBI taxonomy): Eukaryota > Metazoa > Chordata > Mammalia > Rodentia > Muridae > Mastomys > Mastomys natalensis. The sequence continues at coordinate 90,086 of JAJTUV010000827.1, forward strand.
ACTAAGACTGTGCTGAGGAAAAGAGTATCTTCTAATGCCAAATACCTTCTTAAAACATACATATAAATATTTAAAACATTAAATACAGTATGCATTTAACATTTTAAATGTTATATTCAATTATTACTCATAATCACTAGGCATCATCATAAGCAATTGATAAAATATAGTATCTGTTAGTATTGGGTCTAAACTCCACTTCCACAGTTACCTGGCAATAGCCAGTAGGCCTGCCCACTATAAAAGGGGCTGTTTGCCCCCTCCTCCCCCTCTTAATCTCTCTCTTGCCTCTAGCTCCTCTCTGTCCCTTCCCCGCTCCCCCTTTCCTTCCCCTTCTTTCCATGTGGTCATGGCCAGCCTCCCCTCCCCTCCCCTCTCTATCTCTCTCTCTCTGCCTCTACTACCCTCTTGGCTCCCCTCCCCATGCCCTGTCTATGCTATACCATCGTGTGGCTGGTCCCTCAGGGGGAAGAGATGCCTCGGCATGGGCCTGCTGAGACATTCCCTTCCATCATGTCAGTATCACCCGTACCAGAACAAGGATAAAAATCTTGTGTACCTGAGACAAACAGCACCAGTCTGTCATCTGATAAACCAGACAAACTGAGCCCAGCTTGAGACTGTTAAAAAAACAACCACCAAAGGGGCAGTCTACAAATTAGACTGTATTTTTTTTTTAAAAGACTTATTTATTTATTTTATGTACATGAGTACACTGTGGCTGTCTTGAGACACACCAGAAGAGGGCATCAGATCCCATTACAGATAGTTTGAGCCACCATGTGGTTGCTGGAAATTCAACTCAGGACCTCTGGAAGAGCAGCCAATGCTCTTACACTCAGAACCATCTCTACAAGCTCACAAAAGACAAGATAAAGACTGAAGGAGATATATCAGTGTAATCTATAATCCTGGACTTCAACAGGCCAACTGATGGAAACAGGAGAACAGATGGTGACATTAGACAGGACTGATGGCTATATTATTAGCGGGTGGGAATGTCAGCCAGCAAGATACCTCAAGGGAAAAGAAGGCACTTGCCACCAAGCCTGATGACCTGAGCTTGACCCTGGGCTCACATGGTAAAGGGAAAGAATTAGGTCTCAAAGCAAAAGCATAGTAAATTTTGTAAAATGCACACTTAGTTATGTAGGACTAATGAGGCAATATGGCTGCAGCAGCTTGCTCTCTCTCTCTCTCTCCTCTCTCTCTCTCTCTCTCTCTCTCTCTCTCTTCTTTCTCTCTCTCTGTCTCTGTCTCTCTGGTTAGACAAGGTTTCTCTGTATAGTCCCCAAACTTGCTTTGTAGACCAGGATGGCCTCAATCAGAGATCCACCTGTCTATACCTCCAGTCCTGGGTTTAAAGTTATGTGCTATCAGGTCCAGTTATCTTTTTTCTTTTTCTCTAATTTATTTATTTTTGTACTTTGTGATAAATCTCATATACTCTAGACTGACCTCAAATTCTTCAAACTCATTATGTTATATATTCTAAATTAGTCTAACTGCTATTTAACTAACTGCTAAAAATACTTGATGAGAGTCTGGTGAAGAACCACCTTCATAGTCTTAAAGAATGCTAAGTATCTTCACACAAATCCCAGGCTCTTGGTTTTATTTTAATGGAGTTTCATGGATAACCCAAGCTGCTACCAAGGCACTGTGATCCTGCAACCATGCATCACCACCCAAGGTCATGACTTGCTTTTTAATTAAAAAGAGAAAATAAATGCAGTAAGGAAATATGGGAAAGACCACCTTAACAAGTGACCTGTTAAGAATAATGGGACAGATGGGTGGTAGTATCCTTCCTACAAAAAAATATAAAATGTAAGCTTTTAAGCTGTCTAGGAAATTTTACCCTAAAATTCTGCTTTCTTAAAGGTGTCTTTTGAAGAACTGAAAATGTAGAAAAATGCATCTATAGAGAACTTGCTTATACTAAAGTTTTGTTCTTGTTTTGCCTTGCTTAGTCTACAAGCCCAAGCAGTGAACAAAATAAATGAATGAGAAAACAAAACAAAAGCACCTTCCCAAAAGTTCTGCCATTTAAAACCCTTTTGGTTGCCAGAAATGGGGAACAAGCCTTTAATTCCAGCACTCTATGAGGCAAATCTCTTGAGTTTGAAACCAGGTTCTCCTGGTTTACCCTGGGAGTTCCAGGACACCAAAGGACTTTGTCTCAAAAAAAAAGCAACAAAAACATAAAGGTCCATTTAGTAAAGCAAGTATTATAGATAGTTGTTTGTTTTTCTTTTCTTTCTGCCTTTTTTTTTTTAAGGCAGAGTCTCATTATGCAGTCTAGGCTGGCCTCAAACTCAGAGATGCTCCTGCCTTTGTCTCCCAAATCCTAGGATTAAAGGCCTTGTGTTACCATGCCTAACCCACAAGTCTGTCATTTTTCCTGGACGTACCTCTGAAGACTATTGTTGGTCAGGATGCTTGAGATTGCACCAACAAGCTTGTGTTCTCTGAGTCAGCAGTGATACTGGCCACGAGATTGAACTTAAGGTCATAAAACTTCAGTTTTAAGCAAAAAGGAGGAAGGGGGATGGGATAGGAGGTTTCTAGGGAGGGGAAATGGGAAAAGGGGAGGACACACGAAATGTAAATAAATAAAATATCCAATAAAAAAAAGTTTAAAAGAAAAGTTTTTTAAAAAAAAAAAAAGAAAGAAAAATCCAATTCAGGCAGGGTACTTCTTTTTCTGAGTTCATGAGCTCAGAGCATATCATCGTTAAAGTATCGGTTTAATGTGCGTGGACAGATGGATCTCTGGAGATTTCTGTCATGGTTTTTTGATTTTTTGGTGGTTGTTGTTTTTTCTTTTTCTTTGACTAGGGAACTTAAGCATCTTCCAAGTGAGAACAGCCTGACAGAGTGAGATGGCTTCACGGTCCTCAAAAGTGCAGGCGGCTTCTGCTTCCTGGGTAGCCGCCTGCAGCATGGAGGAGAGAGCAGCACCAAAGGCCATTCTGAACAGCTCCATTCCATGTCTTCATCTGAATACACAGAGAAACTTAGACTGCTAGAGACACGGGGACATCCTTGGACATCTTCTCTCCTTTCTCCTCCTTCCTCCTCCCTCCTTAAAGCTCTTTCTATCAACACTACAACCTGAATTCAATCCCTGGGACCCATGTGGTGGGAGGAGAGAACACACATGCACACTCATTCACACAACAGTAAACAAATGTAACTACAAAAAAAACCCTAGCCATCATCTAAAACTATATTACCTTGCATATAGTCTCCAAAGTTAGGAGAGTGAGATATGGTTAGTACCGGAAAGGGACAATTAGTCTAGTCCAATGTCTCTTTCATTCATTTATTCATAAGCAAGATCTCACTGTATTGCCCAAGCCAGTCTCAAACTCTAAGGGTCAAACCACCTGTGTTAACCTCCTGAGGATTTAGCAATGGATCTAATAACTCGTTGAGAAAAATTACTTAAGGTCTTGGCTACTTTATAAAAACTTACCTTTTTAAAATAGAGTTCTAAAAATTTAATCTTTATATTTATTTTACGTGTACAGATGTTTTGCCTGCATGTATGTCTGTGTACCACATATGTGCAGCTCCTGTGGGTCTAGAAGAGGGATCAGATCTGTTGGGACTGGAGTTACAGATTGCTGGAAAGTCACTATGTGGGTGCTCAGAATTGAACCCAGGTCCTTTGGAAGTGCAGCCTGTGCACTTAACCATTAAACCATCTCCCCAGTTTCAATTTAAAATTTTGATAGTCCTATATAACCCAAGTTTCAATCAGATAATCACTGAATTAAACACAAGAAGACCTAAGAATTAATAACAGAAAATCATATGCTAATGTTAGTACAGCATAGTCTGATAAGGGACTGGTGAAGTGTCCCCAAAGCACACACAAGGCCCCGGGTGTGTCCTCCAGAACCACAAAAGCAAAATCTGTTTGATAAGCCTCCAAATTAATCTTTGAGTTGTGCCTTCCACCTTCTTTGATTTTTCTCCTTTAAGGGACCATCTGCACTCTGATTTGGGACTCACGGCTTCATGTTCTTGCTATTTCTCTCAACAAAATCAACTGGTCCTTCTCAACCTGCCCTGAAATTGAACACTGCCTCTGCAAACATTCTACTCCTCTGGTATCCAATACACATCCAAGGAGCAGTGAACAATTTTAACATGTTCCAGAGACAATCTTAAAGATGAGAAACTCAAGATAAGGGGGAAATTGTGGGCGTTTGTAAGCAGAAAAGCCGGTCTCCTTGAGAAAATACTTGTTCCTACAATTTCGCTTTCTTCTGCATACACCCTTTTGACCAACCAGTAAGTAGCTGCATGACCCCATCTCCTTAGTGTTACCAACAATGGTACCTACCCAGTATCTCCCAATCCGTGAAGGAAAATAACCTAAAAGAGAAGAAGAGAAAATAAGCTCACACTGGACTGTTCCATCTTCTGTTAAGTTACAAAAGCGAATGAAGGTCCTAAAAACTTACAACAGAACACTATTCCAAAAGCTACCTAATTTCTATGCCCCTTCCTTTTAATCTCTAGGCTAACGTGCCGTTTTAGCACTCAGAGGTCTCACACAGTCCGATAAAGAGAGCTGTCTCTCTAAAGTCAAGTTAAGAATGCCTCACATACACAGTCGAATTTTTCCATCACAAAAGTTTCCCAGAGCAAAAGTTAATCTGAGCTCCTGCGGCACAGCCACTCGCGCCACAGGTCGGCTGTTTCAGCACCGGACCTCGGACCTCGCTCCAGGGGTGGGGGTGAAGAGTCCGGGGCAGGCAGGCGGCGCCCCGCCCGCTCCGATTCCCGGCCCCGACCCCGACCCCGGAGGAGCCCGAGGGGCGGCGCGGACGCATCCACGCGCGGCGGCCTGGGTCTCGCTGGGGCCCCAGGCCTGGCCGCCGCCACTCACCGCGGCGGTGGCCTTCCGGGCGGCGGGCACAACGGCGGGCATCGGGGCGGACATGTTGTTGCCGCACATCCACCGGCTGGCGGACAGCGCGTCGGAAGCGGAAGGGAGCTCGGGCTCCCGGCAGCCGAAGGGCGTGCGAGCCGAGAGTCCCTGCCCGCCCCTCCGGGCGCGCGCTCAGGGGCGTGCGCGCCCCCGCGCCGCCCTGCCCTGGTCCGCGCACTCGGCCCCGAGCTCGCGCCCCGACTCGGTTGCGCGTGCGCGTCACAATGAGCCTTCCGGCTCGGAGCTGGAGCAGAGTGCTGTGGCTGCTGACCTCTCGCCATCCTAACACGCGCGCAGGGCTTGGACCAGCGCCGGGTACCTGGGACCGCGGCTAGGCGGAGCGAGCTCTTGTCCTCTGCGCGCTTGACTCCCGAATCCACTTCCCTAGGCAGGTCAGCGTCATTACCTAAAGGGCAGTATTGAGATAGAGCCGTTTTGAACACAAGGCTAAAGGCCACCCTTCTGCACGGCGCTGAATTTATTGCATACATAGTGTGTATAACTAGGGAACGGTTAATGGCAAAAATCTAAGGCCAAAATGCCATGACCTTCAGAAGTCTACAATTCAGTGAGAAAACCAAATATACAGTTTTTAGGGAATAGTCTTTAAGACTGGAAAGGAGTTGGTGAACCAAAGACTTAATTAAATTACACAGGACAATCTCTGTCCTGAGAGATTTTGGAGTCTTACTCAAAATGGTTTTAAGTCTTGCCCTTGAATAGTGAGAAGTTTGTACATTCTCAAAAATGTTAAATTGCTAATTTTCCAAAAAACGATAGTAATGGAACTCATAAGACTTATGCCACTATATATTTTTGTTTTTTATAGACAAGGTTTCTCTGTGTGTGTAGCCGTGGCTGTCCTGGAACTCGCCTTGCAGACCAGGCAGGCCTCGAACTCAGGTAAATCTGCCTGCCTCTACCTCCAGAGTGTATTTGCCTCCACATCCAGCAATGCCACTATATATTTAAGTCAATCTGTTGGGTCTTTTCTTTGTGACTTTAAAAGAAAACACAACTGTCTTTAGCTCTCCATTATGAACATAAAATGATCCAAATCACTGTAAGGTAAGTTTCTCTGTAAGGAAATATGTAGAATTCCAGGAGCTACCATTGTCCCACTGGAGAGGACAAGGATACATCAAATTGGGGTGCCTGTCATCTGTGTCTTTTCCTATCTCAAAGTTTCCAGTTTCTGCATTTTTTTTCTTCAGTTTTACATCTTGTTTCTTCTGAATGGTTTCTTTCTTTCCCAGGTAAGGGAATGAAGTAAATATAAAATTTAGAAGGAAAAAAATAATTATTCAGGTGATGTGATTGTACAAAAGAAAAAGTAAAGTCACCAACAAGAAAATTCAGCAATATAGCCCATACTAGGTCAGTATACACATAGAAAAGTGTTGCAGTCCAAGAGTCATCCACAAACTACACAAACATCAGTCTCAGTCAGACAGGGATGGTTTATTGAATGTATACCCTAAGACTGATTGATCAGGGCTGTACCTCAGATTTTAGTGGCTGAAGCTATGACTACAAACATCTTTCTCTGTCAGCTTATAAAAGAAGAAACCACAAAAACTGTAATGAGCTCATATTCAGGTGCAGGAAGTGCTGCCTGGTGGTTGGCCTGACTCAAGCCATTTTAGACATATCAGTTCATATTGGCCTTTGATTTGGTGGGTCCTACGTAAAGTTTTGTGGAATTTCTTAAGATTAACAAACCTCATACAGAACGTAAGAGGATATGTGATGAGCGTGACCTTGCTCTGAGTCCAGTTATTTTTCTGTGTCAATGACTGGCAGGCATATTATAGCAACAATATGAAATAGCTGGCAGGCATGGAACAAAATGGCTACACCTATGCTGGGGGAGGGGTAGACCTCAACAAAAACTATATTTCTAGATATAAGCAATAGCTGGTTAATTGTGTAACAATACAAACATCACAATAGAGATTTAAAAACTGTAAGGTTTTTAAAACACTATTTAATATGACTGACAAAATGTCGTGCAGGTTGCAGCTAAGTATATACATCTGTGAAACCATGATAATCAAGATCTTAAACACCATCCTCACCTCTCAAGTTTCCTCCTACCCTTTCCATTATTACTGTGGCCTTTGTTTTTATTTTACATAGAATACTATATAAAACTTACCTTTCTAGTAATTTAAGTATCTTGTTGCTCTTGTCAAATTAGTTGACTTCACATGCACTGGTTTATTTTTGGTCTAGTGGTTTTTTTTTTTTCCCTTCCTTTCTGTAAAAAAAGAAAAATCCTTTATAATTTTGATACTGAGTATCTTGATCCATCTTTTCAGGTAATATAAGCACTTTAATATTAATTTTTCAATCCATAAAAATAGTATATCTTTCCACTTATGCATTCCTGTCTGCTTTTATTAGTGTTATCAGCATACAGAATGTAATCTTGGGCTAGATTGACTTGTATTTTGTTTTTACATTTTTTGACATTTATTTATTGTATGTGTACATGCTTGTGCCATGGCACACATGCAGATATCAGAAGACAACTCGTGAGACTTGATTCTTTTCTTTCACTGTGTTAGTTCCAAGACTTGAACTCAAGTTGTAGGCTTGGCAGTAGGAGCCTGTATCCTCTGACCCCACCCTGCTTTTGTTTTTCATGCTATTGCAAATAGGATTGTTTTATTAATTTACTTTTCTGGTAATTGTTATTAGTATATATCAATACAACTAGTTTTTGTATGTTAACTTTATATTTTGCAGATTTACTGAATTTGTTACTTGATTCAAACTTTTTTTGATGGAGGCTCTAGGGTATTCCAACAGTGACATTTGCAAACAGTGGTAATTTTACTTTACATAAGCAAAATGTTAAAGTATTAGACCTATATCAAGAAAGGTATTGTTACCTAGGTAAAAAAAAAAGACAACTGAATAGGAAGATCCAATGTTATATAGGTTATCAATTTTCTCAGAATTAATCTACCATGTAATCCCTACTTAAATAACTATACATTTTATGTAATAACAGTTACATTTAAATTTTCTGTAAGATGATTTTTACATTTTATAATTATTTGTAATTATAATTATAAAATTTATAATTATAAAATATAATTTTTTGTAAGACGATTTTAAAAATATATAATCATATATTTTTTTAAAAATATATAATCATATATTTTTTTAAAAATATATAATCATATAAATATATGATTATAAATAATTATAAAATAATTATAAAAGATGGTAAAATAATCATGCAGAGGTATTCATATATTTTAAAAGAAATAGAGATCCCAGAGACTACAGCTCAGATTGGCCAAGCATGAAGCAACTGTAAGGTGTTGTCTGTACCATTTCCATGACAACTGCTTCCTGTCAGGCTAGGGTGTTTCAGAAACTATATTGGGGTCTTCCTTCAATGCTGCAGAGTGCCTTCATGCCTCTGATACTCCTCTTCAAAGTATTGGCATTGCTGAGATGTCTTGTGATCTTAGAGAACATATTCATGGATCAAAGATACTAGGAATGTGTTAAGTATTGGTTATTATATTGCCAGATACATTGGGCAGAGGTTGCTCAAGCAGAAGAAATGGTAGTTTGTTTTTGTTTTCTTTTGATTTAGGTTTAAAGAGCTTATCTCTGTACTTAGAACACACTGTTGTTTGTGTTTGAGAATGATTTAGAGAGTATTGTAAAGAAAACAAAAACCATGTGGACATTCCAGTTAGCAAGGAACATCTTGGATGTTCTTGATATTGCTATCAATGGAAGGGTTCACTTAGTTTCATAGGACATTGTGTATGAAGACCACTGAATGATTCCTCAAATATGTGTGAGAACAATTTAGACTGTTATCAAGATCTAGTAATGACTGGTCATTGTGATGGCTAATCTTAGCTGTCAACTTGACTACATCTGGAATCAACTAAAACTCACGCAGCTAGACATAGCTATGAGGGATTTTCTTGACTTGATAATTTGATCAAGTGGGAAGACTCACCCTAAATCTGGGCTACACCTTCTGGTGGTAAGAGAATAGAGTGTGGTGACACATGTCTTTAATCCTAGGGTTTGAGATTTAAAGGCAGGTTAATATCTATGACTTTGAGACCAGTCTGGTCTACACAGTAAGTTCCAGACCATTCTGAGCTACACAGTGAGACCTCATATCATAAGACAAAACAAACAAGCAAACAACAACAACAAAAAACATATGGAAGAAGGAGGCTTTTGCTTTTTGCTTGTTTGTTTTCACTCTCACTGACAAGTTCATCTGCTCTGCCATTGAACATCTCTTCACTGGCATTGGGATGTACTTCTTTGGAATTCCAACATAGACTGAAGAACAGCAGCCCTCTAGGAATCCTCTGGGACTACAGTGTCGATCTAGATCCAGACTGCTGAGACATCCAGTGACTTAAACAACTACTGGATTCTTGACCTTTCCCTCAAGAGGCAGTCATTGTTGGACTACCCTCACCACAGCTGTAAGTCACGACAATACTGCCTCTCCCACTCCCAATATGTATACCATCTATCAATTCTGTTTCTTTTTCTTTTATGGTTTTTCAGACAGTTTCTCTGTATAGTTTGGCCTGTCCTACTACTCACTCTGTAGACCAGGCTGTCCTTGAACATAGGGATTCTCCTGCCTTGGCCTCCCAGTGCTCGGATTAAAGGCATGTGTTACCACTACAGAGTCTTAACTGAAAATGTTCAATAGCTGGAGTTATTTTCATGCAGGCATAATGTTTTTTTTTTTTTTTGTACACTGTGTTAAAATTTATCCTTGCCTTATTCAAATGCTGCTTTCTCTGCCCACATCTTATTGTAATCAGGACATGGCATTGTAATACTTATTCTAAGAATCTCCTGTAGTAGATGAATTATTTAAGCCACCGAATTTGCTGCGGTAAATCTGCCCGATGGAGACCAGTAGAGGAAAACACAACTCAATAATAATGGTATAAATTGCACGCCTAGATTGGGCAGATTTACCACTACATTACTCTAATCCCCGGCTATGAGATCCCTTATTACTTGCGGTTTTATATCCATTGTCTGCTTCCTTCTACCGCTGGCTTCCTTCTGCTTCAGCTTCCTCCTGCTTCTCCTCTGCTTCTCTTTCTGCTTCTGCTACCCCGGTGACTCCTCCTCTTCTACTTCTGCTCTGCCTTTTATATTGAATTCCTCTCACTCTCTCCTCCCTAAGCCTTTTTCTCCGCCTCCCCTTCTACTGCCCAATCTCTGGCTCTAGTCTTTATTTTACAGGTTTTAACTGGACAGAAGGTTTACAAGATGTCATCTGTGTACAGATTCAATCATCCTCTGCAGCCCCTCCCAGAAGGGTGGAACTAGGATCAAATTACAAGGCTGGGGCTATCCACAACAATCTCCTGTTTCAAGTTTGTGTAAACATTGCTTCCCATTTATTCTCTGACTTCTCAATAAAAGCTGATCAACCAATGGAGAATAGATAGGGCTGGACTTCTACCAGCAGGCGGAGAGGGAGAGGAGAGAGGGAGAGAGGGAGAGAGAGAGAGAGGAGAGAGGAGAGAGAGAGAGAGAGAGAGAGAGAGAGAGAGAGAAGAAGAAGAAGAAGAAGAAGAAGAGGGAAGAGGAGGAGGAGGAGGAAGAGGAGGAAGAGGAGGAAGAGGAGGAAGAGGGGAGGAAGATGAAGGTATTCAGGAGAGACATCCTAGAAAAACACCTGAAGCCCAGAGAGTCAGACCAATACTAAAAATGCAAGTACCATGGGAATAGCCAGAATAGCTTAGAAGATTAGAATAAATTAATAAGTGCTCAGTTATTGTGTTATAGAGCTTATCAAATGAATCTTATACTTCTGTCTCATTTATTTGGAATCTAGCTGGGGACAAAGAAAAACTGCTATTTTTTAAAAAAAAAAAATGTGTTTACACTCTCAAGCTTTCCCTCTGGAACTTCACAAAGCAGCCCTCCATTATTTGCATTTCTCTTAATGTTCTTATCCTCCAAGCTCACACAGAATAGCTCTCTGAGCTTTGACTCAATGGTTTTCCTAGCTCAAAGTTCCAAAGTCCTTCTTCAGTTCTAAAAGAAACATGGTCAGATCTGTTACAGAAAGACCCTACAAGACTGGAGCCAATGTCTGTCTTTGTCAGGGTTACATTTGCTGTGATGAAACACCATGACCAAAGTGACTTGGGGAGGACAGGGTTTATTTGGCTTAACTTTCCACATCACAGTACATCATCCAAAGGGCATCAGGACAGGGACTTAAGCAGGGCATAAACCTGGAGATAGGAGCTGATGCAACAGCCATGGAGTGCTGCTTACTGTCTTGCTCCTTGAGTGGCTTTTTCAGCCTGCTTTTGTATAGAACCTAGAACCACCAGCCTCACCCACATTGGAGTGGACCCTTTTCCACCAATCACTAATTAAGAAAATACCCAACATACTTGTCTACAACTGCATCTTAGAAGCATTTTCTCAATTGAGATTCCCTTCTCATGACTCTGGTTTGTGTCAGGTTGATATAAAACTATCCAGCATAAGGTTTCATCTCAAATAAGACTGCAACAAACCTTTTTTCCAAACAGAAAAAATGCTTGGGGAGAAAGGAGGAAAAAGCAAGATGGTAGAAGAGATGGTATTAGATCCTTTCCTAGAAATCAGGTTCTGTCTCCAAGCCTTTCTCCTCCCCGCCTTTGTCCCCTTTTCCCACCCTCTTCTTGGATGGGGAGTTTATAACAAACCATATTGTGTTGTTTTGGTGATGCCATAACTCCCCTTGGCACAAGGACAGGCCAAGCCAAATCACATATTTATGAACTTGGCCCACCAATCCCCTGAAACCCTGTAAGCATCAGAACCCTTTTATTCTGTGTATTTGGAGTGCTCTCCTCTCTCTTCAAGACCTCATTGTGGCAGCCTATGACCACAGTACTATATCTCTTCTAATCTAAAGGACTGCTTGTTACCTTTAAGGGCTCCCTCTTTTAACCCAACTCTTCTGACTGCCAGTCATGCCCTCCCACAAACTTGCCACCTCTCTCTCTTTTAAATTTAGTAAGTAGAAGACTGAGAATAGTTAAGGTTTTTTTTTTATCTGTAGTTCTAAAATGTCATTGATTGATTGATTGATTTATGAACTTATAAGACAGGGTTTCTCTGTGTATCCCTGGCTGTCCTGGAACTTGCTCTGTAGATCAGACTGTCATCAAACTCAGATATCCACCGACCTCTGACTCTCCAGTGCTGGGGTTAAAGGCATGTGCTACCATGTCTAGTTTTTTTTAACATCTCTTTAGCTTGGATGTAGTTTCCAAAACTCATTAATTTTTGTAAATTACTAATTTATCATAGTTTTTTTTTTTTCTTTTTTGGTTTTTCGAGACAGGATTTTTCTGTGTAGCCCTGGCTGTCCTGGAACTTACTCTGTAGACCAGGCTGGCCTTGAACTCAGAAATCCACCTGCTTCTGCCTCCCAAGTGGTGGGATTAAAGGCGTGCGCCACCACTGCCCGGCAGTATCATGGTTTCTTAATATGTTTTTTTTGTATTTGAGTTAACAAAGGCTGGGCATTCATGATCTTTTTTTTGACATCCCACATGAGTTTATTGTCACTGGATTGACTGTTACAAGGAAATGTCTCCTGTTCTTTGTTTTTCTACCCAGCAGAGTGCAGAGTCTGTAATAAAGAAGCAGTGACCCTGGACAAAGAGGCGTCAGGGCACAGGACAGAACAGCATTCAGGGCACAAGACAGAACAGCATTCATGATCTTTAATTCTATTGCCTAGAACATCCAGTTTAGCATATATACAAACAAAAACAACAACAACAGATTAGGATCAAATGTTCCTCGTTAAAGGAAGCATAAACCAATTATATTTAATTAAATTTTATTATTTCTCAAATGTGTTGTAAATACAGCTAACAGATATGAGGCATAAAACCAGCTGGAATACTAAATGGGCAGTTTTCTTCCTTCCTTGAGCTACTATTGGAGGAATCTCAGGAAAAACAGTGGAAAAACTAACAAATTAACCAGACAAAATTCTAAAGCAAATGAAACAAAAACAAATCCAGTGCTTTGAAGCTAAATACACTGAACACAAGTAAAGGGGAGTCTTGTCTTCACATGGGTTTTATTGCTGTGAACAGACACCATGACCAAGGTAGCTCTTATAAAGACAAACATTTAATTGGGGTTGACTTACAGTTTCAGAGGTTCAGTCCATTATTGTGGCAGGAATCATGACACCATGCAAGCAGACTTGATTCTGAAAGAGCCAAGATTTCTACATCTTGATCCAAAGGCAGCAAGGAGAAGGGGCTAGATCACACTGGGCAGACTTGAGCATATATATATGAGACCTCGAAGCCCTCCCTCCACAGTGACACACTTCTTCTAACAAGGCTACATCTCCCAACAGTGCCACTTCCCATAGGCCAAGCATATTCAAACCACCACAATGCTTAACCATAGGTTCTGAAACCAAGAAAAAATCTAAACAAATAGGATCCTAAAAACTGGCCCAGAATAACCAATGAACCATCAAATAAACACAAGAAATTTCAGCCCTAATAATTCACCAATATCCACAGGAAGAGGAAACACCAGACTGTTGAACACAAGGAGTCTATGCTGGTACCTGACACCAGTTTATGTGACTTCTAGGCTCAGGGCCAATCCACACCAAAAACTGGTGATACAAAACTTTGTCTTTCACGTGAAAAGGAATAAGAGGTAGTTTATGTTGAAACTAAGTATTCATGACATGGTCCAGGAACAGTGATTTAGGTCTCTGTTACCTTTTCAGCTTAAACAAACAATCATCAATTATGCTATGTTCCAAAATGGTAAGTTTCATGAACTTAACAGAAAAAAAGTAAAAAATCAAGCTACTTTAAAAATGTATTGCTAGCTGGGCAGTGGTGGCACCTTAATTCCAGCACTCAGGAGGCAGAATCAAGTGGATCTTGAAGTTCAAGGCCAGCCTGGTCTACAGAGCTAGTTCCAGAACAGCCAAGGCTGTTACGTATTGAAACCCTTTCTCAAAAAACCAAAACCAAATAACAAAAAACAAAAAACCCCAAACAAACAAACAACACCAACAAAGAAACCCAAAAGGAATGAAAGAAAGTCCCCTGTTGTGGTTTGTATATGCTTGGCCCAGGGAGTGGCACTATTACGAGGTGTGGCCTTGTTGGAGTAGGTATGTCACTGTGGGTGTGGGCTTGAGACCCTTGTCCTAGCTTCCTAGAAGTCCGTATTTTGCTAGCAGCCTTCAGATGAAGATGTAGAACTCTGAGCTTCTCCTGCACCATGCCTGCTTAGATGCTACCATGCTCTGGTGGTAATGGACTGAACCTCTGAACCTGTAAGTCAGCTCCAATTAAATGTTGCTCTTATAAGAATTGCCTTGGTCATGGTGTCTGTTCACAGCAGTAAAACCCCAAAACACCCCCTAAAAACAAAACAAAACAAAACAAAAGAATCTGTGGTCTCATTAACTGGGGCTGAGGACTTGGTTGTGATTAACAAGATCCCAGAACCACTAAAATGAAACTTGCTTTGTTTACATAATTGATGCTTGTTTGTTGGAGCTAAGAAATTATGAGTGATTAAGGAGAAATGAAAATCATTGAGGTGAAGTCTTCTGGGAAGTGTTTCCTCAGGGTCAGCACAAAGAAGCTGTGTTGCAGATGTGGCCAAGGCTGTAACTCATATTGGCTGCAGGGCTTGGTAGTCTAAGTCACCCAGGTAATACTGGTTTTGAAGGCATAAAGGGATCATAGAAAACTAGGCTTGACACTGTGGCAGAACAGGAGTCCCTGAACAGAACTCAGAAGAGGGTATTGGTAAAAGTGTAGCCCAGATTCATGAAGAGACTCCAGCATCAAAATTCCAGTACCATGGGATGACCACCAGGAACAGCAGAAGTGGTAGAGTGAGGCCAGCTGAAGCCCTAAAGACAAGCTGTGTGTGTTGTAGAGGGCAGAGCCAAGTGACCTAAGCCCTTTGACAGATCCCAGATCATGAGTGAGTCACATTGGACATTATGACTGTGCCTTGGTTCTTCCAGTAATCAAATATTTATTTTTGATTTTATAGGAGCCCAGAGTAGAAAAAGTTTAAACTTTTAAAGAGACTGGATTTTTAAGGAGTCTGAGTTTTAAGTGTTTCAATTTTGTAAAGACTGTGACTTTTTTAAAGTTTGTAAATGTTTGTATTGTGTTGTTTATAGTAATGTGTGATATTGGGGATTAACAAGAAAAAGATGTGGTTGAATGGTGTTTTGCTTGTGTGTCAAGCTGATGAGTCAGTAGTGTTGGCTAGTTTTGTATCAGCTTAACACAAGCCAGAGTCATCAGGGAGAATGGATGATCCTCAATTGAGAAAATACCAGCTTTAAGACCAGGCTATAGGCAAACCTCTACAACCATCACTGTCCTGAAGTGATTGATGAGGGAGCGACCAGCCTATTGTGGGTAGTGTGGGTAGTATGGACCTGTAGTTCTAGATTCCATTAGAAAACAGGCTGAACAAGATGTGGAGCAAGCTACTAAGCAGCTCCCATTCATCGCTTCCTACAGTCCATTCCTCCCACCTGATCCACCCCACTCTAGTCCCTAACCATCCAGTCCACCCTTAAATTTTGCCATGCCAGGAGATCCATGTGTTCCCCTAAGACTCTTCCTCTTTACTTAATCTCTCAAAGTCTAGCTTGGTTGTCATTTATGTAATGGCTAATATCCTCTTATATGTGAATATATATCACATTTGTTTTTCTGGGTGTGGGTTACCTCACTCAGGATGATTTTTTTTCTAGTTCCATTTATTTGCCACAAATTTCATGTCATTTTTTTTAACAGCTGAGTAATAGTACATTGTATAAATATACCACATTTTCTTTATCTATTCTTTGGTTGAGGGCCATCTGGGTTGTTTCCAGTTTCTGGCTATTGCTAATAAAGCTACAATGAATATGGTTGAACAGGTGTCCTTGTGATAGGATGGACCATCCTTTGGGTGTATCCCCAAGAGTGGTATGGCTGAATCTTGAGGTAGTTTGATCCCTCAATTTATCTGAGGAACTACCATATTGATTTCTATAGTGCTGTACAGGTTTGCACTACCACAAGAACCGAGGCGTGTTCCCTTTGCCCTGTATCCTTGCCGGTATGAGTTGCCATGGGAGATCTTTCCCTCTTCTGATATCTTTTACAATTTCATACTCAGAGAGTTGAAGTTTTATTATACAGGTCTTTCACTTACTTGGTTAGAGTTACCCCATGGTATTTTATACTATTTGAAACTATAGTGAAAGGTTTTGTTTCTCTGATTTCTTTCTCAGTCTGTTTGTCATTTGTATATAGGAGAGTTACTTTCTTTTTTCTTTTGAGTTCATCTTGTATCCAGCCTCTTTGCTGAAAGTGTTTATCAGCTGTAGGAGTTCCCTGGTGAAATTTTTCAGGTCACTAATATTGGTCTATAATATCATATCATCTGCAAATAATTATGCTTTAATTTATTCCTTTCCAATTCATATCCCTTTGCTTTCCTTTAGCTGTCTTATAGCTCTAGTTAAAACTTCAAGAACTACATCAAAGAGATATGGAGAAAGTGAACAACCTTGTCTTGTTCCTGATTTTAGTGGAATTTTTTCATTTCACTCTATTTAATTTAATGTGGCTATAGACTTGCTGTAAATTGCCTTTTTTGTGTTGTGGTATGTCTCAAGTATCTCTAATCTCTTCAGGACTTTTGACATGAAGAGGTGTTGGATTTTTGTCAAAGTCCCTTTCTGTATCTAATGAAATGATCTTGTGTCTTTGTTTCAGTTTATTTATGTTGTAGATTACATGTACTGATCTTCATATATTGAACCATCCATGTATTCCCAAGATGAAGCCTGCTTAGTCAAGATGGATAATTTTGTTGATGAGTTCTTAGATTTGATTTGCAGATATTTTATTGAATTTTTTTTCTTTTTTTTTTTTTTTTTTTTTTTTTTTTTTTTTTTGGTTTTTCGAGACAGGGTTTCTCTGTATAGCCCTGGCTGTCCTGGAACTTACTCTGTAGACCAGCTGGCCTCGAACTCAGAAATCCGCCTGCCTCTGCCTCCCAAGTACTGGGATTAAAGGCGTGCGCCACCACCTCCTGGCGAGTATTTTTACATCTATGTTCATAGGAATATTGGTCTATAATTCTCTTTGTTGAATCTGTGGTTTGAGGATCAAGGTAACTGTGATCTCATACAATGAAATGGGCAAATTTTTTGTGATCCTATGTTGAGGAGCACTGGCATTAACTATTTGAAAATCTGGTAAAATTCTGCCCTAAACCATCTGTTCATGGGCTATTTTTGTTTGGGAGACTTTTAATGACTATATTTCACTAGGGGTTATAGATCTATTTGCATTATTCATCCTGATTTAACTTTGATAAGTGGTATCTATTGAGAAAATTATCTATTTTTTTAGATTGTCTAAGCTCATGGAGTACATGTTTTTAATCTATGTCCTTATGATTCTCTGAATTTCCTTGGTGTCTGTTATTATGTTTCCAGTTTTATTTCTGATTTTCTTAATTTAGACATTCTCCATCTTTTAGTTAGTTTTGATAAGGATTTTGATAATCTTATTGATTTTTCTTAAAGGACTAACTCTTGGTGTCATTGATTCTTTGTATTGTTCTCTTTGTTTCCTTTTTATTTATTCAGCTATTGTTTTGATACTTCTTGCCATCTACTCCTCTTGGATATATTCTTTTTGTTCTAGAATTTTCAGGTGTGCTGTTAACTTACTAGTATGTAATCTCACCAGTTTTGTTATATAGGCACTTAATGTTATGAACTACTGAAGTGGACATGTTGGTTTCGTTGGAAAGTTGGTTTTGTCAGATGGTGTTTTGTTGGGGCAGACATATGAAGGACTGTTTTCCTGAAGCAGACACTTCAGGTAAAAGGATGCATGATGAAAGATTCTTTGCTAACAACACACATGCATTGGTTTGTCTCACATTGCATTGCTGAGCTCCATTTGTTGTGACTTTGTAGAAAAAAATGTACCAAAAAAACTTCTGATAGTGTTCTGGCAGCTTCTTGCAGCTTCCACGGACTCAAGCCTAATGGCAAAATGATGTCAGACTCATGAGAACTTTTGCTAAGACAGACTCATGTTTAATTTTGCTAAGACAGACTCATGTGGTGAGGCAAGACCATGGGAAGACATGATGTTTGGAGGGAGAATAATTAGGGACCCAACCAACAGTGACAGAGCTTGCATAGCTAGCTGTGTCATGCTTTGTGTTGTCCAGTTTTTGCTGATCTTCACTTCATTGAGAGAGTCATGACAGAGAACTTGCCCTGGAGTCCCTGCTGGTTGGTTCTGGTTGGTCTTGCTGACCTGTGCAGATTCAGAGGAGTCCTGGCTATTTATGCTAGGTTGTGCCACTGCTGCTGATTTGTGTTTGCTATCCCAACACTACTCAATTGGACTGCTAGTATATTCATGACGTGTTTGCAAATAGATTGATCTGCTGCTGTTGATTCCTGTGATTTCCTGACAACACAGATTGGATTTACTCCAGAGAACAATTTCTAAACAGGTCACTTCCCCCATACCCTAATAACCTTTCTTTCCCACTGCCTCTGGTGGGTGGTGAGATAGAAGGGAGGTTAAATCATTTAAGAACCCTTATTAAAAGTAGGCTGTTGAAAAAAATCTAAACTTACCAACAGATGTTATAAGTCAACAACACGCATAAGTCCTCTTAGCACAGCTTTCATTGTGTCTCATAAATTTGGGATGCTGTGTATTCACGTTCATTGAATTCTAGAAAATCACTTATTTATTTCTTTATTTCTCTCTTGACCCATTTTTCATTCAGTTGAGAGTTGTTCAGTTTCCATTAGTTTCTAAGCTTTCAGTTGTTGTTGTTGTTGTTATCATCGTTGTCATTGTTGTTTTTGTTGTTGATATCTAGCTTTGATCCATGGTGGTCTGATAGAATGCAGCAGGTTATTTCATCTTTCTTATATCTGTTAAGACTTGCTTTGTGATCAAGTATGTGGTCAATTTTGGAGAAAGTTCCATGAGATGCTGAGAAGAAAGTATATTATTTTGTGTTTGGTTCAATGTTCTGTAAATTTCTGTTAGGTCCATTTGACTTATGACATCTGTTAGCTCCAGAATTTCTGTTTAGTTTTCTCTGGATGACCTGTCCAATGGTGAAAGTGGGGTATTTAAGTCTCCCAACTATCAGTGTATAGGAGTCAATATGTGGTTTAAGTTGTAATAGTGTTTCTTTTACAAAAGTGATTTCCCTTGTGTTTGGGGCATAGATGTTAAGAATTGAGATGTCATCTTGGTGGATTTTTCCTTTGAAAACTGTGAAGTGTTTGTCTGCATCCCTTTTGATTAATTTTGGTTTGAAGTTTATATTACTAGATATTAAATGACTACACTAGCTTGCTTCTTAGGTCCATATGCGTGGTATATTTTTTTCCAATCCTTTACCTGAGATAATGTTGTCCTTGATACTTTGGTGTGTTTCTTGGATGCAGCAGAAGGATGGATCCTGTTTTTGCATCCATTCTATTAGTCTGTGTATGTTTAATGGGGAACCCAGTCTTATTTTGTTGTTGTTTCTTTGTTTCTGTCTCTGTCTCTCTCTGTCTCTGTCTCTCTATCTCTGTCTCTCTGTCTATGTGTGTGTGTGTGGGTGTGTGGTGTGTGGGTATTTCCTTTCTTTTAGTTTTGCTGGTTGGTTTAAGATTATTTACTGTCAGCCAGGCAGTGGTAACACATGCCTTTAATCCCAGCACTTGGGAGGCAGAGACAGGCAGATTTCTGAGTCTGAGGCCAGCCTGGTCTCTAGAGTGAGTTCCAGGACACAGAGAAACTCTGTCTTGAAAGACCAAAAAAAAAAAAAAAAAAAAAAAAGATTATTTACTGTGTTTTCTTTGACATAGTTAAATTCTGTGTCAGATTTTTCTTTCTAGTATCTTTTATATAGCTGGATTTGAATATAGATATTGTTTAAATTTGACTTTCTCATGGAATATATTATTTTCTCCATCTATGGAAAGTTTTGCTGAAAATAGTAGGCTAGGCAGGCATATGTGGTTTCTTTCTTTTTTTTTTTTTTTTTTTTTTTTTTTTGGTTTTTCGAGACAGGGTTTCTCTGTGTAACCCGGGCTGTCCTGGAACCCACTCTGTAGATCAGGCTGGCCTCAAACTCAGAAATCTTTCTGCCTCTGCCTCCAAGGTGCTGGGATTAAAGGAGTGCACCACCACAGCCCGGCGCTTATGTGGTTTCTTAGAATCTCTAGGACATTTATCCAGGCCCTTCTCATTTTTAGTCTCCTTTGAGAAGTCAAGTCTAATTCTAATAGGTCTGTTTTTATATATTACTTGTCCCGTTTTCCTTGCACTTCTTAATATTTTTTCTTTGCTCTATATGTTTAGTGTTTTTATTACATGCCAAGGGGACATTTTTTTTTTTTTTGGTTCACTTTATTTGGTGTTCCATTTGCTTCTTGTACCTTTATAGACATCTGTTTAGATTAGGAAAATTTTCTTCTATGATCTTGTTGAAAATAGTTCCTGGCCCTTTGAGCTGGGATTCTTCTTCCTCTTATTAATCTATTATTCTTAGGTTTGGTCTTTTCATGGTGTCCCAGGTTTCCTGGATATTTGTTGTTGTTTGTGGTTTTTTTGGTTTCCTTCCCTCCCTCCCTCCCTCCCTCCCTCCCTCCCTCCCTCCCTCCCTCCCTCCCTCCCTTCCTTCCTTCCTTCCTTCCTTCCTCCTTCCTTCCACTATTGCCAGCTTTTTGGATGTTTCATATAAGAGAGTTTTTGGAATTACCATTTTCTTTGACAGATGTATCCATTTCTTCTATTGTATCCTCAAAGCCTGAGATTCTAAAGCTTGCCTCTGTAGCTCCTGTTCTAATTCCTAAACTTTTCATTTTCAGCATTCCCTCAGTTTATGATTTCTTTGTTTTCTTTTTGTTTGTTTGTTTGTTTTTTGATTTTAGTTTTTTTTTTAAAGATTTATTTATTTTATGTATGTGAGGGCACTGTTGCTGTCTTCAGACACACCAGTAGAAGGCATTGGATCCCATTACAGATGGTTGAGAGCTACCATGTGGTTGCTGGGAATTGAACTCAGGACTTCTGGAAGAGCAGTCAGTTCTCTTTAACTGTTGAGCTATCTTTCCAGCCCCAGTTTATTATTTCTTTATTGATTCTATTTCCATTTTCAGCTCTTGAACATTTTTATTTTTTTCCTGTGGGTCTGTAGCTCATGTATGGGTGTGGGTCCTGTTGGGCTGAGTTGTGGGTCCCGTGTATCTGTCATGACAGGGAGGCAGCTGGGGTGGATGCTGGACTATGAGAAGCCACCGAGCTCCACTCGGGGCGTGGGGAGATCTCAGTCTGAGACTCCTTGGGGGCAGAGCTCTTGGGTCGGGGGTTAGGCGGCAGCTCATGGGTTGAAGGCCCTCCCTATGGTTCTCCATGATGGGCCCCAAAGACAAGAGGAAGTCCATGGTTTTAAAACGTTTATTGTCATGGCAGAAAGTGGATGAAGCTGTATCCCCTGTCCTCAGGGTGGGCCTGAGGTTAAATATCTTTTGTAAGGAGGCGGGTTTGGAAAGGAATGCTTAATTGGCTACGTCCTCTGGCCTTTAGGTATCTCATTAATATGGCTCTGAGGCCTGTAGTCACGCCCTCTACCTGTGCTACATGACCTAAGACCACAAACATTTCTTTGGGAGGGGCTGTGAATAAGTAAAAGGAACCAGGGCCCAGAGCAAGGCCAAACACCTACTGTCCCATTAGGGTATTATCTGGGGTTTGAAGCCTATGCTTGACCAGGTACCCAGCTGCCTCTCACAGCCCACCACCCCACATTTTCCTTTAACTGTTTGTTTTTACTTGGCTTCTAAGAAGGGATTTATTCATTTTCCCCAATTGTTTGTATTTTCCTGGCTTTAAGGGAGTATTCATTTGCTCCAATTGTTTGTTTGGGTTTTCCTGGATTTCTTTAAGGAATTCACTTTCTTTTTAAGGACCTCTATCATCATCATATAAGTATTTTTAATGTCTTTTTCTAGTGCTTCAGTGATGTGGGAACATTTAGGGCCTGCTGTAGTAGGATAGCTTGGTTCCAGTGGAGGCATATTGTCCCAGTGCTATTGATTGTGTTTTTATGCAGGTATCTGGACATCTGAATTTGAGGTGATAATAGGTCTAGGTACTGATTTCTGGGTTTGTAGGTCACTGGAATGTGGTTTACTTCGTTAAAAATAAAGCATTTTCACATGTTCTGTGAAAAAACCCCTCAATATCCATCAAATAAAAAAAGATATAAAAGTTAAAGTTTACAAAGTATGTTTTTTTTTTTTTTGTCAAAGGAGGTTAAAATTTCCTGTTTTTTTTTTTTTTTCTTTCTGTCTTTTTTTTTTTTCAGGAGTAAAAATTAGTTTCTAAAGTAAAGGGGCATTTTCAAAGGGAAGTAGGCAAATGAGGACAAAACTAGGAGGAAAACATATGTTGTCGAAAAGTTGTGAAAAGTGGTCATGGTGAAACACACCTTTGATCCTAGGACTCTTGGGTCAGTGGCAGAAGGAATCTCTGAACTCAGGGCCAGACTGGTCTACATGTAAGTTCCAGGCAAACCAGTGCTATACAGTGAGATTGTTTAGAAAAAAACCTAAAAATGCATTTTGGTCATTCATATGCTGTCTTTTGAGAATGATTAGCCTGTTTATTGGTTGGTGGGTTTCCTTGTGTTTAATAGTTGTTGTTCTTTGTACTCTAGATATTGACCCTCTGTCTATATAGTATAGCTGGCAAAGACTTTCTCCTGTTCCACAGGCTGCTTTTCACTCTGATAATAGTTTCTGTAGACATATGTTTGTCTCAACCTACTTTAATAAGGGTTCAACCTCCCCTCTAGCCTACCACCCACCAGAGGTAGTGGAAAAGAAAGGTTATTAGGATACAGAGGATGTGGACCTGCTTAGAAATAGGTCTTTAGGGTGATTCCAATCTTTGTTGTTCTCAGTCTAGTCCATTAACAAACAGCAAACAGAAATTGGCAGCTGCAGTCCAGTCCACTCAGCAGACACCATGCACGAATCAGCAGGGGCAGTTCAATCCAGAAGAAACCGAGAGGCTTGCCAACCAGCACCAGTCCAAGGAAGTGGTAAGAAGCTACAGGAACCTCATGAGAAGTTTTTTGGTGAGTTTCTTTCTATGAAGTCATCACAAGTGAAGCCCAGCAATGCAATGTAAGGCAAACCAATACATGTATATTCTCAGTGAAGACTAGCAAGGTGGAGCAAGGCAAACCAATGTTTTAGCTCCCATTTTCTGTAGAGTCATATTTATGCTCTTTCTAAACAACATATAACAACATATGTCCTTTTTTTTTTTTTTTTTTTTTTTTTGGTTTTTTGAGACAGGGCTCCTCTATGTAGCCGGGGCTGTCCTGGAACTCACTCTGTAGACCAGGCTGGCCTCGAACTCAGAAATCTTTCTGCCTCTGCCTCCCAAGTGCTGGGATTAAAGGCATGCGCCACCACTGCCCGGCCAACATATGTCCTTTTACATGTCTGTTATAGCAAAACATCCTTCCACCTGTGTGTCCCAGCAAAACATCATTTGACATAACTGACTTTTCAAACAAAACAAAACAAAACAGAGGTTTCCACTTCAAATTTCCTTTGTTTAATTTTGTATAATTTTGTCAATTCCTACATTTATATTCTGTGCTACTTGAAAATTGCCTATGCCTATATCTCGGAAGTCTTGCCTCTTTATTTCCCCTAGTAGTTTCAGCAGTTCAGGGGTGCTTTGTTGTTGTTGTTGGTTGGTTGGTTGCTTTGGTTTTATTTTTTGAGACAAGGTTTCCCTGTGTATCCCTTGCCTGACCTGGAAATCTGTAGAACAGGCTGGTCTTAAATTCACGAGATCTTCCTGCTTCTGCCTCCCAAGTGCTGGTATTAAAGGCATATACCATCATATTCAGCAGCAGTTCAAGTTTTACTTACTTACTTATTTATATAATTATTATTACTATTGAGGTTTTTTTGAGGCAGGTTATCTTAGTCTGTGTTCTATTGCTGTGAAGAGATGCCATGGCAACTCTTATAAAAGAAAGCATTTAATTGGGGCTTGCTTCCATTCAGAGGAGTAATCCATTATCTTCAATGTTGAGGAGCATGATAGCATTCAGGTAGACATAGTACTAGAGAGGTAGGTGAGAGTTCTACCTCTGGATCTGCCGGCAGCAGCAAGAGAGAGAGAGAAGATGGGGGAGAGGGAGGGAGGGAGCGAGGGAGGGAGGGAGAAGACAGAAGAGAGAGAGAGAGAGAGAGAGAGAGAGAGAGAGAGAGAGAGAGATCCAGTGGGACCTGGCTTAGGCTTCTGAAGCCTCAAAACCCACTTCTTGGTGATACACTTCTTCCAACAAGGCCACATGTCTTAATCCTTTCAAACAGTGCCACTCCATATGAGCCTATGTGGCCCATTTTTATTCAAACATACCACAGGTTTTCCCTATTTAGCTTTGTTTGTTCTGGAACTTGATCTGTAAACCAGGCTGGTCTCAAACTCAGATGTGCCTGCCTCTGTCTCCTAAGTGTTGGGATTAAAGGCATGTACCAACATGCCTAGCTTAGCAGTTCCAGTTTTAAATTAAGGTCTTTGATCTATTTTGAATTGAGTTTTGTGCAGAGTTAGAGATAAGGATCTACTTTTGCCAGTATTATTTGTTAAATAAGCCTTTTCCCCATTGTGTCTTTATATCTTTGTCAAAATTTAGGTGGCAATAGCTATTTAGGTTCTGAGTTCTTTATCCATTTTCATTGATTTGCATTTCTATTTTTCACCAGTATGGTGCTGTCTTTGTCATTTTGGCTCTGTAGTACAATTTAAGATCACTTCTTCTTTTTTTTTTTAAATTCCACCAGTAGGGTCCTTGCTGCTTAGGACTGTTTAGCTATCTGTAATCTTACCTATTTTCATGTGAATTTTAGGGCTTTTAATTCTTGTTGTTGTTGTTGTGTGTGTAAAGTATCATTTGCAATTGTGGTAGATGTTCAAGAATCTGTTGTAGAATGTAGCGCCCTTTGGCTACATGCCCAGAAGTGGTATAGCTCTGAATCTATAGATTTCATTTGGTGATACTGTCATTTCACAGCATTAATTCTACTAGTGCAGAAGCATGGAGAATCTTTCCATTATCTAGTGCTATCTTCAGCCTCTTCCTTTAATGTCTTAATGTCTTCACTGAAGAGGCCTTTCAACCTCCCTAGTTAGGCTCATTCCTAGGTAATTTTTTCAAAAATTTTATTAAATTTTTTATGCATTTGAGTGTTTTGTCTGCATGTATGTCTGTATACCAGCTATGTGCCTGGTTTCCAGAGGTCAAGAAAAGGGTCCCATTGCCCTGGAACTGCAGTTAGATAGTTATGCACCACATGGCTGTTGAGAATTGAACTAGGTTCTTCTAGAAGAACAGCTAAGTGTTCTTAACTATTGAGCTATCTTTCCAGCCATTACAAATCCCACCTCACTCTCCACCCTGCATTCCTCCTGCTCCAGGTAAATTTTTTGATGCTATTGTATAACTGGCGTATTTTTTTACATTTCTTTTCAGAAAATTCATTATTGCTGTATATAAAAACTACTGGTTTTCGTATTTTTTTTTTTTTTTTGGTTTTTCAAGACAGAGTTTCTCTGTATAGCCCTGGCTGTCCTGGAACTCACTCTGTAGACCAGGCTGGCCTCGAACTCAGAAATCCGCCTGCCTCTGCCTCCCAAGTGCTGGGATTAAAGGCGTGCGCCACCACCGCCCGGCGGTTTTCGTATTTTGCTTTGTATCTTGTAACTTTATTGAACGTATTTACCAGATCTAAAAGTTTTCTGGTGGAATCATTGTGAATAAGTATAAAATTAGATCATCTTCAAAAAGTGGTATCTTAACTTCTTCCTTTCCTATTTATATCTCTTTTATATCCTTCTATTATTTTACTCCTCTAGCTAAGTGTTTCATTCATTCAAACATTGTGTTGAATGAAAGTGGAAATATAATGGGCACCTTTGAATAGTTCCCGATATTAGAGGAAATGCTGTCACTTTTGCATTTAATATGATGTTGGTTATTTGATTTGTTTCATGCATTTCTCTCTCCATATGTGTGTGTGTGTATCTTGATATAAGGTAGGTTCATCTGGGAAGTGGGAACTTAAGACTGTGACTTGGTGTTTTTGTTTTTCTTTTCTTTTTTTGTTATTGAAATAAATGTTTTATTACTACAAATACTCCTTAACTACTTAAAGAGAATTTAGACTAATTTCCAAAGCGTGTGTGTGTAAAATAAATGCTAATTGAGAGATTATAGAAATTTTGTTATCATCATCAGAGAGCTAAAAGACTGTTGTTTTATTTACCACACACCTTTACTTTACACTTTTAATGGCATAGATCAAACTCTTCAAATCATTCTCACAGTTTTCTATGCTTACCATGTTGAATATGGAATAAACAGCCTACAATTAGCTACAGACCATTATTTCCACTGTTACTGACTGATTATTACTGACATCACATAATCCATACAATAAAGAAAATGTGTCCTTACAAGAAATTCAACACAGTATTTTGTTTTTTCTCAATCTCATTTATTTAATACAAATTCTTCCTAAAATAAATAAGCCATTATTGGTTTTGGCACTCAACCAGAAGTTCATTATATAACACAATGTATATATTTCTGTAAGTAAAGTAGGTTTATATTTTGCAAATTTCTCTCCCAACAGATAAGTATTCTAATAAAAAATATGATGTAAAATAATTAAAAACAATAAAGGACTGGAACTGGTTCATATTGGTTCTGGTTTTTGGTATGTTTGGTTTTTTTTTTTTTTTTTTTTCTGTTTTCTAGTCTGTGTGGTTCTAGTTTTTGTTTTTGTAAATAAGAGTCTAGACCTTACCTTTTTGTCATTTTGTAGATCTTATATATCTATATTTTTCTAGTTTTGGTAGTAGGTAGGCAAGGAGTTACAATATGAGGAAATGAAGGAAAGTTGTGGTTGAATTTTGGCAGCTCTATCTCTTGCTTTCAGTATGCCCTCTGTAGTTAGAGTCTTGAAGATGCTATTTGTCCAGCAATTTCAGAAGTTAAGGCAGGGCATATTCCCTTTCTGTACACTAAGGAAGGGTCTGCATCTTCAAGATGTACTTATCTACCCCCTTGCACTGTAGTTTTTGAATTACTGCCACCCCATGGGTTTTCTTAGAGGATCATGGGTAGAAATATATTAAAAAGGAGATGTCACTCACTGTGATGTGAGAGGTCATAAGGGTTGTTCCTTTAAAAATATTGACAACTATTCCTAAAATCTTATATCTTCACAACGTAGAATCCACTAGGCTGCTCCCTGCTATTGGGTAGCTCAATCCAATTGCTGGAATATTTATTTATGTTTTCTAAGCAAGCTGTTCAAATTATCTGTTTCTTGACTGATACAGAACCACATAGTGGTTCTCAACCTTCCTAATGATGTGGCCCTTTATTACAGGTCCTCATGTTGTGGTGACTCCATCCATAGAATTATTTTTGTTGCTACTTCATAAGTGTAATTTTGCTACCATTATGAATTATACCACAAGTATCTGATATGTAAGGTATCTGATATGCAATGAAAGGGTTGTTTATAAGGCTACAAGACCCTACCTTTTAAAAAACAAACTTTAAATTGTTTTTGGATTCTACTAGATCTCAAACAATCTGGGAGCAGTATTTAGATTGACTTCCGCTACTACATTTCTATCACTTCAGCCTGTGCCTTGTTCATAAAATAAAGTTTAAAGGAGTGAATTTAACTTTATGTAGCTGTTTTACAGTTGATTTAGGGTCTGGAAAGATGGCTTAGTGGTATAGTTCTTATTGCTTTTTCAGAAGACCTGCATTTGGTTTTGAGAAGCTCAAGCTGACAACCACCATTTCTAATTCTAGAAGACTGGAGGCCTTCTGGCCTCTGCCAACTCTCAAAAATACACATACACATGAAGAAAAATCTTTGCAAGAAACTCCAAAAATGTTTATTTAGGACGGCATAGGAGGGCTGTAGACACACCATGCAATGCAGCCCAGTAAGAGAACGATATTCAGAGATCTACCTGCCACCATGGCACACCACACCAAGCTACATGTGCAAGCTGTAGACACCTGCTTGTAGAGGCCTACTCACTGCCATGCCACTCTGCTGGGGCAGGAGAAGTCACCCAGAGGACTATCCACAGCAGGAGCCACTACAATGTACAACTCTGTGGTGACAAATGGGAGAGAAAGAAAAGTAGTGGAAAAGTTTGAGCAGTATGAAGAGAGATGGAACTGGAGATGGAAGGGTGGAGGGGAATAGCCTGTTGTGAGTAGCAGGCCCTACCATATGAGGCCATGGTGAAGTCCTTGCCCATGCTGCAACGAAGGTAGTGATGAGATGGTGTTGAAGTCTTTGGCTCATATTACCATTAGAGACCAAGCAAATGTCCCTGGCCTGGGCAGCCACCTGGAACTACATAGATGTTCAAGGGCTGTGCAGAACTGCCCCTGGCCCTCACTGGCTGTGGAATTCAGGAAAGCTGACCCTGTACAGCTAGTGCAGGGGCAATTTCGTATTGAACCCTCCAATTTTCCTTGGAACTCTCCTTTATTTATGATTAAAAAGACAATCTGGTAAGTGGATGGAGACTATTGCAAGACCTATGAAAGGTCAACAAAACTATGGAATTAATGGGGGCTTTACAAACCAGATTACTCTGCCATCCCCTCTAATATAAGATTGTACTAGATTTAAAGAACTGCTCTTATACCATTCCCCTTCATTCCCAAGATCGCAAACGATTTGCCTTTAGTGTTCCATCTACCAACTTTAAAGAACCTATGAGGAGATACTATTGAAAAGTTTTACCACAGGGCATGGTTAGTAGTCCCACATTGTGCCAAAAGTCTGTAGCTCTAAGCAATTGCCATTGTTAGACGTTTATAGCCACATGTGTGTATAGCTCATTATGTGGATGATATATTGTTAGTGGACAAAAATGAAGGTCCTTTCCTGCAAGCCTAAGCCCAATTACAACAGGCATTGAAGGAAAAGGGGTTGGTTATTGCTCCAGAGAAAATTCAGTGTGAGCCACCCATAAGTATTTAGGATACCAATTATATTCAGAAATTATTTTACCTCAAAAATACACCTGAGAAAAGATAACAATTTTAAATGATTTTCAGAAATACTAGGAGATAGAAAATGGTTTGGACAATTCTTAAAGATAACTATAGAAAAATTAAAGCTATTATTTGACATCTTAAAAGGGGATTCTGATCCTTTATCTTAGTCTGTAACTAAGGCAGGATGTCAAGCATTGTCTATAGACAAAAAGGATATAGAACAACAAGTAATTCGTTGTGTATTGTTGACTATGCTAGGTTTTGGGTAGCTTTTATTTTACCCACTTCTCATATGCCTACTGCAGTGTTGTGGCAGAATGAACCCTTACTCTGGGTATATCTGCCAGTCTTTCCTGCTAAAGTAGTTGCTCCTGACCATGAAGTGGTTGCCATGTTTGTACAACTATCCAGGGAAGAATCACCCAAATATTTTGTAAGGATCCCAGTGAAATCCTTGTACCTTCTACTAAATTTCAAATTGGTGTCCTCTATCAAAAACACAGATGTGTGGCCTATGATTTTGGCAATATTCCAGGAAAAACTGATAATCATCACCCTTGCCATAAATTACTATAATTTGCTAGTCTTCATGAGTTTGTATTTGCCCATAATTTGAGCACTACTCCTATAAAACAAGCTGCTTTAGTCTTTACTGATGGATCCTCTAATGGAAGTGCTGCCTATATATTGGATTCAAAAAAGTTAACTTTGCAATTTGAACCTGCATCTGCTCAGGTCATTGAATTAAAAGCACTTGTAGTTGTTCAAAGTTCAAACTTTTGGGACAGTCTCCTTTTAATTTCTATACAGATAGCCAATATATCACTGGAGCTTTACTAATGCTGGAGGTTGTTTCTTATCTAAATCCTCATAATAGTCAAATTTTACAATTGTTTTAGCAAATTCCATCTAGCATGAGGGACAAAATACTATGTGGGACACATCAGGGTCCATACTGACCTCCCTGGCCCCCTGTCTGAGAGAAATTCAGCAGCAGATGCATTAACTTGTATTGCTGCCATTTCTCTAACAAAGTCAGAACTTGCTCAATGATCACATGCTCTTCATCATCAAAATAGCAACAGTTTAAGAAGGCAATTTTAAATTTCTCGAGAAACTGCTTGAGCCATCACAATGTTCTCAGTGCCCACACCTTTTTTTTTTTTTTTTTTTTTTTTTTTTTTTTAGTTCTTATTAATCGTTCTATTCATTTACATCTCAAATTATAACCCACTTCCCGGCTACTCCTCCATCAACCCCCCCATCCCATGATATCCCACTTCCTGGTTATCCCTCTACCACCCCTGTATCCCACATCTGTCTTCCCACCTTCGTTTTGCCTGTTTGAGAATGCTCCCCCACTCACCCACACTCTCCCACCCCCCACCGCTCCAGCATTTCCCTACTGTGGGGCATCAAACCTCCCCGGTACCAAGGGCCTCCCCTCTTGTTGCTGTTGGACAAGGCCATCCTCTGCTACATATATATCTGGAGCCAAAGATCCCTTTAGATACACTCCTTGGTTGGTGGTCTAGTCTCTGGGAGAACTGGGTGGTCAGGCCAGCCTATGTTGTTCTTCCAATGAGGTTGCAATCCCCCTCAGCTTCTCCAGTCCTTGCACCAGCTTCCCCACCAGGTTCCCTGAGTTCAGCCTGATGGTTGGCTCCAAGCATCTGCCTCTGCATTGGTCAGTTGCTGGCTGGACCTCCCCAGGAACTGCCACACTTGGTTACTGTCTGCAAGTGCCTCTTGACCACAGCAACAGTGTTGGGTTTGGTGTCTGCAGACATGATGTATCCCCAGGTGGGACTGTTCCCCTGTTGGCTCTTCCTTCAGTCTCTGTCCATTTTTTTTTTTTTTGTCCCTGTTCTTCCTTTGGATAGGAACATTTCTGGGTTAAGAAAACTTTGAGATGGGTGGGTGGCTCCTTCCCTCGACCAGGGGCTGTGCCTATCCACTGGAGGTGGTCTCCATAGGTTCTATCTCCCCCTTCTCTGCACAGTACGGCTAATGTCAATTCCATGGGGTCCTGGGAGCCTCACATTTCTCTGGTGTCTGGGATCCTCTAGTGGCTATCCCTAGTTCCTCATCCCCCTGCTACCTATTTTAATTTGATTTCTTGACCCTCTGTACCTCTGTCGAGTCTCCTCCAGACTCTGATACTGCCACCCTTATTTCCTCCTTTTCCTTTCTCCCTCCCTTGTCTCCCTTTCCTTCTATCTCCCACAATCGTCCTGTTTCCCCCTCAATGCAGGACTGAAGCATCCACACCCTGGTCTTCCTTCCTTCTATGCTCCAGATGGTCTGTAGGTTGTATCATAGGCATTGTGAGCTTTTGGGTGAGTGTCCACTTATTAGTGAGTGCATACCACATGTGTTCTTTTGTGTAAGGGTTACCTCACTCAGGATGACATTTTCTAGTTCCATCTATTTGCCTGAGAATTTCATGAAGTCATTGTTTTTAATCGATGCATCGTACTCCATTGTGTAAATGTACCACATTTTCTGTATCCATTCTTCTGTTGAGGGACATCTGGATTGTTTCCAGCTTCTGGCTAGTATAAATAAGGTTGCTCCTGAGTAGTCATAGACCTTGTAAATAGGCAGCCTCGGTGGATAGTACCAACTTAGATAAGGACAAGTGAATCATAGGCAGAGTCATAGTGACCTGTCCTCTGAACCTTCACCCAGCTGATACCCTGTTCTGAAAGATATCTGTACTCCCCCTGAACACCTATGCTCCAGTGTCATCCCTTCCCCACGTCCTGCCTTTTTGTGTTTATAACTCCTGTGTCAATAAGTAAGAATTGTGATTTGATTTAAAGAAAGAAAGAAAGGAAGGAAGGAAGGAAGGAAGGAAGGAAGAAGAAAGAAAGAAAGAAAGAAAGAAAGAAAGAAAGAAAGAAAGAGAAGGAAAGAAAGATGCTATGAACATAGTGGAGCATATGTTCTTGTTATATGTTGGAGCATATTCTGGGTATATGCCCAGGAGTCATATAGCTGGTCCTCAGGTAATGCTATGTCTAATTTTCTGAGTAACCACCAGACTGAACAGGATCCAGCATTTTGCTGCCCACGTATTTCTATAGTCCAGTATGGTGTAAATCTGCTTGGACTAGTGGCAAGTGGATGTTACTTACATTCCTAACTTTGGGAAGATAAAGTATATTCATGTCATGATAGATACATATTCATGATTCATATGTGCATCTGCCTTGACAGGAGAAGCTACTAAGCATGTTATAACTCATTGCTTAAAATGCTTCACTATTTTAGACTTCCCTAAAATCATAAAAACTGGCAATGGCACTGGATATACTAGTAAAGCCTTTCAAACCTATTGTCTGCAATTCAATATTGTCCACAAAACAGGAATTCTCTATAATTTGCAAGGGCAAGAAATTGTGGAAAGATCTCATGGAGTACTGAAATAATTGCTAAAAGTAAAAGAAGGAGAAATATACCCCTGCCCCCATACCATCATCATGCTCTATTTATTTTAAAATTTCTGACATTGATGCAGCAGGTAAATCAGCCTCTGAACATTTCTGGCATCCTCAAACCCAACATCATTTTGCTTATGTTAGATGGAAAGATCTTCGGACAGAACTATGGCATAGGCCTGATCCTGATATGGGGACAAGGTTACACATGTGTTTTCTCACAAGATGTGGAAGGAGCATGGTGGCTGCCAGAGTGATGGGTGAGACATGCTGATGCTGGGACAAAGAATGATGCTGACCCTGATCTTGCTGAGTGACCTTTCAATGGCAATAGGGAAGCTGTACTTGGTATATGTTTCTGACCCACCTTTGCTGCATCCTTCTGTATGGTCAAGGCCAGAAGTACTTGTGACCTCTAATAATAATACTCAGCTGTTAGGATTCCCTTGGTCTGAGAGTAAAAAGTATTTCAAATTAGTGAGTTAGACTGCTATGGGTTGGGGCCTACCTATTTGTTTTATTAGAAATAGTACCAATGCTGGATGTGTTTCTGTGCACCCTCAGAGTTAGAAGAAGACTATCTCTAAGACTGTAATTCAAAGCATTAAGATGGGAATGCCTATATCTCAGACTGGACAAGCTGCCTTGCCTCAGGCTTTTAGACCTTGAGGGACAGAGAACATGGAGACTGTGGAACCTGCCATCAAAATATCAATAAAATGGAGACGTTGTTATAATGACCTTCCTGTTTCCTTTAATGGGACCAGTTATTCTGATTCAATCATAGACTGGTTTGGAAATCAATCCAATATTGGACAAAAGGAAATGACAGTGGGCACTTGGAGAACTAGTTCTGGACATTTTAAGAGAAATGTTTGGAAATTGGCAGCTGTGTTGTATGACGTTTTATTTGCTGTGGATAAAAATGGAACAGGTTCAGGGGTTAAGGGAAATGTAACATCCTGAATTACCTTACCTAATCTTTTACTAATTAGGAATGTTACCTTTGTTGTAGGCTCTGAATATGAGTTCATTGTTTCTTGTTTTAATTGTCTTTTGTCCATTTGGGTTTCTGCACTCTTTGATGGTCAATCAAAGATGTAATGGTAGTACATCAACCAGCTTTTATTATGATTCCTGTAATTTTTTCTGAACCCTGGCATTCTTAAAAAGGCTTACAAATATTGGAAGAATTAGGTTATGCTCTGGCAAGGAGCAAATGTACAGCTGGGCTGATCATTGTCAGTGTTGTTGCTCTTGTAACACTTACAGTCAGTGCTGCTATTTCTGTATTGGCTTTCACACAAGAGGTACAAACAGCTAGTTTTTGTTAGTCATCTTGCTGAAAATTTAACCAATGCCCTGAGCATACAAGAGGATTTGGATAAACAACCAGAACAAAGAATTGACACATCATATGATATACTGCAGATCATAAGAGATGAGGTACAAGGAGTGAAAGTTAGAAGCCATTTAGAATGTCATGCTTGGTATCTATGGATCTGATAATTCCAAAAATGTATAATGGGAATCAGCATAATTGGACTGAGTAAAAAGGTACCTTCAAGGTATATGGCATGCTACTAATACTTCTTTAGATTTGTTGGCCCTGGATAAGGAGATATAAAGTTTAAGAAATGCAAAGCCTTTGTCTTTTGATCCTGCTGGCATTTCAAATGATATTCTGAAAAAGTTACAGGCTGTTTTTCCTTCATGGTCCTCATTTACATCTCTCTTATTAGGCACAGCAGGACTTGACTTTCTGGTCCTTTTGACAGCATGTCTATTACCCATTCTTTTGAGAGGAATCATCAGAGTTTTTACAGATGTCAAAACAGAGTTACATAATTCAAGCTCCAATGTCTTCCCTAGCAGAAGTTGGTCGTCAATGATGGTTAAGATTATCTTGAATACCTTCTCAACCTAAGATAGGCCACAAACACAAGATTACTCGTGTGCCAATAACAGGTAAGAACTGTGTTTTTGGATGGCAATCTAAGACAGGCACAACTTTTTGCTCCATGACTGATAAGGGGAGTAGTTCCTATAGATTAAAAAAAAAGAACAGGTAAGATTCTCTCAGAAATCTAAAAAACAGGGCATGAAAACTAGAATTCCTGTACAGATGACAGGTAAGGTCCATACTTCTTGATGGGATGCCTAAAACAGGCACAATCTTTATGCACCAATACCTGAGACAGCTTTGGCTTGTATATAAAAAAAGGGGTACATGAGGGGAGCACATCCAGACTTAACTTTGGCTGACTTCTTGCTTGTGATTAATCATGAATGAGTCTGCCAACATCTGTCTTTGTTTTTAATTAAAATGTGCATTATATCCTACCAAGTTCCTCTGCTTACACATACATCTTTGACTGTCCAAGCCTGAAGGAAATGGTTTTAGTCAAACATAGATATTGTGTACCATAAACTGACTATATAAGCATTTGTCTTTGTTGTTTAACTTCCTGGAATTGGTCATACTTTCTGTTGCTTGCCTTTAAAAGACACTGAGAAAGTAAACTCGCTGCTAGCAGTGGTATTGACCAGTAGCCCTCCCATCTCTGTCTCTTGCATCTTCTCTCTGCCTTTCCTATAATCATTCCCATACTCCAAGTAGTGGTTTTTATGTTGACTGACCAGCAGGCTCTGGCACCAGGTCCAGATCTGTGGTTTTGAGTTACCCCACTGCAAAATTTACTTTATGTATGACCTGTTGGAACATGTGAAAGGGCTAGCCCTGCTGATCCAAAGCTGCAGGATCTCAATGACATAGGACAACAGCAGGATAACTGAGAGGAGTCCCTGTGAGGATCCAGTATTGGTGTAGCAGAAGCCAGAGACCTAGAACCAGACCAATGACACATTGAAATGTACATTTGCAAGTAAGGATGTGTGGACAAGAGGGTATACTCTAAGACACACTGTGATCCACAACATCTTTCACAATGAGATGTTTCCTAAACTTTATTTGTATTTTTTTGTTTTTTTTTTTTTTTGTGAGGGAGGTTGCAAGGGCAGAAAGGACGGAGAGAGAGTGGGTCTGGTGTGTACGAAGTGAAACAAAGAATCAATAAAAAGTAAAACAAGTTAGAAACAGCTGCTCATTACAATTGTCTCTCACTGTATAACTGTTAGAGCTTGTAGGAGCAATTCTCCAGCAATGGCAAAAGAATATATAAAAGAACATATTCTTTTCTATGTTACTTGTATTAAGACAGTATTTAAAATCATTTAATTTGGGGAATCAAATGCATGTTTGACAGTTTAAATTCGTTAGCTTTGAATCCTAGCTATACTGTCTGTTGTGACAATTGGGTCGATTTGATTGGCATGGCCACACCTTTCTTCTAGGGTGGTTGTTTATATGAACCTGGTAAGGCTAACTTTATCTCGGTTTCTGGCATACAGCAGGCGCTAAGTATGGCCCCATCATTAACTGCAAGGCAAGCTAGCATTTCGGTGATAGTTGGAAAGCAGGACGATGCCCCAAAAAAGTTCAGCAAACCCTAACTAGACAATTAATTTTAGAGCCACGCATTGTAACAGTTGAATCACCAAAGTCCCAAAGCTAGAAACTGTTCCCATCATTTTGGATTATTCTTCGTGTCATGAGACCCCACTTTTAAAACAACAAAGAAGCCGAATTTTAACTCAAAAGATCCTCTACTGTACAGCGTGTTCAGTCGTTACAGGGCAGAAGAGAATATTTTCGTTCACAAGATGGTGCCCATAAAGCACCATCTCACAAAAATCAATGTAGTTCCAAAACCACTAAGCTTGGAAGCTGCAAGACAGACGCTGCCGACCGCGGATGCAGTCGCTCTGCAGCACGACAGGGGCGGGGCGGCAGGGCGCTCTGCAGCGCGACAGGGGCGGGGTGGGGCCGTAAAGCAACGAGGAGCCTAATTCGCCTCTCGGGCGTCCTTGAAGAGACGGTGGGACATGGCTGGCACGGTGCGCGGCTGCGGGGCCAGCCTGGACCTGCTGCGGTCCTTGCCGCGAGTGAGCCTGTCCAACCTGAAGCCCAGTCTCAACTCCAGAAAACGGGTAAATGCTTGGGGGCGGTGCGGGGAGTGCAAGGGCCGCGTCACGCTGGCGAAGGACGCGTGTGGACGCCTGGCCCCTTTCCGCGTGCGCCCAGTATTAAAGCATAAAAATGCTAAGCAGGCGGAGGGGCGCACACTCGGGAGCTGCGGAATAATTCGTCCAAAATTGCGTTTAAATTGAAGTGCTTAGCAAGTGCCTATCATCGTCATAAAAATTGTAATGGATTTTTTACACTCAGCTGTCCAGGGTGCCATCCAGGGTGCAACTAGAAAAGCTGTTGTCCGTCGGCTCTCACTGTGACTCAGTATACTGTTTTTGGGTGTTGACAAAGTAAATTAAGGGAAAGATGTTACGGAGTTAGAAAACACCGAAAGACTACCCCACTATCCTGTTGTAATTAGCTAATTTTTTATGTGATGGTGCAGCCCTGCACTGTTCCGGTAGGCTCAGGTTAAAGCGGGAGGGGGGCGGAGTGCTTTGGAAGACAGGTCTCAATTACTTCGTTTCTGTGGAAATTACAGCTGCATGAGGAACTTTACCGAAGCAGTTAATCATTTCACAACAGTTTTACAGTTCTGACGAGGGGGACAAGAAGTCAGAGTTGCCAGGAGCTTTCTTGTAGGAATTTAGAATGCGTCCCTAGCACAAAATGTGATATAATTTCGTATTTACAATTAATTTAAAAATAAGACTTTTAATATCACTCAAGCCTCATTTTGGCTGTTTAGTTTTAGGATTTTCTTTTTCCGTTTCATCCGCTTTCTACTGAGGACTGAATTTAGGCTCTTCGCTTGTTTCTTGTTTATTCAAGCACGCCACCATTGAGCTGTAACCCCAAACCCTTTTCGGCCTTTTAAATGCTTTATTCAGAGACAGAGCTTCGGTAAATTGGGGATCCCTGGCCTTGACCTTTCTTGTAGCTCAGGCAGGCCTTGAACTTTGACTCCTCCTGCCTACAGGTCCCCTCACTACAGGGACCTAGCTTATTGTAGAGCTTGTTACTCCTGTTGGATTCCATCCCATCCTTAGAAGTTTGCCTTCTGTTTCCCTTTGTATTTTGGTACTAGGAGTAGCTACATTCTGAGAGAACTATGTTGGTGGAGTGGAAAGCAGTTAGAGCAGAGCTTGGCACACAGTACCTTAGCTCTTGTTCGATGAATAAAGGGCATCAATATGGAATATGCTATGAGGTGAAACACAGTTTTCAGAAATGTATCTGAAGATCTTAACATTCACTTTTTCTTGTAGGAAAGACGTCCAAGAGATCGGAGAAGAGGTAGGAAGTGTGGCAGAGGCCACAAAGGAGAAAGGCAGAGAGGAACCCGGCCGAGGCTGGGCTTTGAGGGAGGGCAGACTCCGTTTTACATTCGAATCCCAAAATATGGATTTAATGAAGGACATAGGTAAGGTTGTTTTTCTTTTGAAGTACAAATCCTAATTTCCACTAAGAATTACATAAGTAATTTGGTAGAAACCTTATGTTTATATAGAAGCAAACTTATGGTACTGTTCCTTTGAATAGTTTTTAGTAATGT
This sequence comes from Mastomys natalensis, assembly GCA_021653895.1. NCBI lineage: Eukaryota > Metazoa > Chordata > Mammalia > Rodentia > Muridae > Mastomys > Mastomys natalensis. The sequence goes on from JAJTUV010000827.1 coordinate 128,293, forward strand.
TGTGCATTACTATATTATCTATATTGTGCATATCACTGTGTGTGTCGCTCCCAGAAAAGCACATTCACATAGATGTTCTACTCAGACCTACAAAATGCTGATGCTTGCTGTCATAATTCCTGAAATGATTAGCAATTAAAAAATGTGTATGTCTCTTTCCATATACATATATATTATATATGTATATGTATAAAGAAACGTATCTTACCATGTTTTTATTTTCATATATATTACCTTCTTAATCATGTATATATTTGAAAAATAGATACATTTAAATATATGCATATACACAAACACCCCCATATATATTATGTGTATATACATACATATTATATATAATACATATGTGTATATGTAATATGTATATGGTACATGTAGTAGTGACCATTTTTATTCTGTGATGTTATTTTGAGTTAAACTTCTGTGAGTTACTTGTGTGCATGAATGAAGTAAATGTTTAGAGAGGTAAATTGTTTTTAGTGGAACAAAGGAAACACTGGTGTTTTATTATGCATTTGTATTGTGCTTATGAGTTTATTTTAGACAATTAGAAATTATGAAGGAAATCACTGGATGGTGTGCTGATTTGAAGAGGCTAGAGGAAGGTTACTTGGTGTTTACTAATTGTTATATTTCCTGTTTTGCAGTTTCAGGCGCCAGTATCAGCCTTTGAGTCTCAGGAGACTACAGTATCTCATTGATTTAGGTCGAGTTGATCCAACTCAACCTATTGACTTAACGCAACTTGTGAATGGGAGAGGTGTGACCATCCAGCCACTTAAAAGGGATTATGGGGTCCAGCTGGTTGAAGAGGTAACTCTAGATTGGAGTTTTGTTTGTTTTGTTGTTTGGTACTATATAGGTCCTTTGCCATACTCAATAGTCCCTTGTCATTATTGACACATACCACATAGATGCTTCACTGTGGACATCACCAAACTGTAGAGACACTATTTTCTTCTTTTCATACAGACCTCTAATAAACATTAATTTATAAGTTAGACATAGTGGAATGTTAGAAATGAATTGCTATAGTTCTTAGTAGCCTTAAGTTATGACTCTTTATTAAATGGAGAACTTCCATCTCTCTACTTCAGGTACACACTATTATTTATTTATTTTGGTTTTTTTCGAGACAGGGTTTCTCTGTGTAGCCCTGGCCATCCTGGAACTCACTCTGTAGACCAGGCTGGCCTCAAACTCAGAAATCCGCCTGCCTCTGCCTCCCAAGTGCTGGGATTAAAGGCGTGCGCCACCACCGCCCGGCCAGGTACACACTTTATTGTTCTTGTCATATGGGAACTGTCAGCATCACTGCTCTTTTGTTCACTGGGGCCTTCATTAAGTAAGATAAGGAATAACTGCACACAGCATTGTGATACTATTCAGACTAATGGATGGGTACTGTATAAAGTGTGAAAATGATATAATAGGGTGGGATTCGTGTCTGGGAAGGATGGAGTGGAGCAACATGAGACTTCAGCATGCTACTCGACACAATTTAAACCTAAGAAGTGCTTGAGATGCACTTCGAGCCTGTATAGGGTCTTGGTTTGATTCCTAGCTCTGCAGAAAGACTTACGACTTGTGGATGGCTGCCAACCAATCACTAAAACTGTGAAAAGCTAATCTGAGAGACTGCTTAATCAACATCCCTTCTTGGGGGCTGGAGAGATAGATGAGTGGTCAAAGATACTGGTTGTTAGAGGACCTGGGTTCAAGTCTCAGTATCCATATGGTACTCAAAACTGTAACTGCAGTCCCAGGAGATCTTCCACTCTTTGCTGGTCTCAATGGGAATTGCATACACGTGGGGTACAGACATTCATGCAGACAATATACATACACATAGACTAAATAAAAATAAAACACAAATCCAAAATCTAGTTCACACTAGCTGTGGTTTTAGAAGATTGATGTACATTCAGAGCATAGCTCTGTCTGTGGATCTGTACAGCTTTTTCTCTATTGTTTTTTTATTTGTTTGTTTGTTTCACCTGTCAATATATAAGGAAGTTCAATTAAATTTAAAAGAATTGTTTTGTTTTTAGATCTCTTTATGTACATAAGGGTTTTGTCTATATGTTTATGTATACCATATGTACCCACAGAGTTCAAAAGAGGACATTAGATCCCCTAGAACTGGAGTTAAAGATAGTTGTGAGCCACTGTGTGGGTATAGAAACCAAACCCCAACCTCCAGAGCATCAAGAGCTCTTAACTTCTAATTCTTCTCTAGACCTCAAGGAAGATCTTTCTGGAATTAATTTGTTGTTTGAGGTGGGATAGCTCTGGCAGGCTGTTTTGGAACTCACAGTATAGACCTGGTTGACCCCTGTCCTTTCCTGTTGAGCGCTGAGGTGACAAGCATGTGCGCTCCATCCATCTTGGACCTGTTCATCTAACTTCACCCTTGAATAATGTACTATATTGCAAGTTGGCAGGAGCTAACCAGGAGCTCACGTGCAGCCTGTGGCCCTGTTCCCTCTCTTAGAAGCACACTCTTTGTCTGCCTTTTCGTACCCAAAGCATTTTTCTTTATATTGTTTTTATTTGTGAATGTTTTCCCTGCATGTATGTTTATGTACCATGTGTGTACCTGAAGCCAGCTGAAGCTTTTTATCCCCTAGAGACGGTTGTGAGCCACCATATGGGTGCTGAGAATAAAATTCTGGCCCTCTGGAAGAGCAGCAAGTGCCATTAACCATCTCTCCAGCCTTTCAAATAATTTTTCTTAATATTTGGTCCAAAACTACACTTACATGTCATTGTCTTTTTCACTGTTCATTGCCTTGCACTGATAGGCACTTTGTTACAGTTTCAGTGGTGTCGGTCTTAGCTATGAGCATTACTTAATATTTATGGAATGAATTAAATCCTGTTTCAGCTTCAGTAAAAAATGCTGTAAATGCAGTAAAAACCCAACAGTTCATAAGCAAATTAACTACGTAGCTGAGTAGGTAACTTAGTGTCCACTAGAGGGAAGCATATGTCCATGGAAGAACCTTTTAAATTCCTTTGAGACTGTGAACTTGAGATAAGAGTTTTCCCGGTAGATGTGGTAGATCACACTTGTGATCCCAGCACTTGAGAAACCACTCCAGGCGTGTGGCTGGATGTTTAAGACTATCATGAGCTGTGTATGAGTTCTGGGCCAGCTTTGGCTGCACTTAAAACCCTGTCCTAAAACAAAAAAAACAAAACAAAACCTAATCAAATCCCAGACAGAGGACTTTGTTTGGAAAAGCACTATCAAAGATGTGATTGAGCCTCAGTACTTTACTTTGGATGTGTAAAGATAAAGATAGCTTTCTACTTCCTAGAACAATCCATGACCTTGGCAGTATATAAACTGCATGTCTCATCACGCTTCAGGTGTGCGTGTATTGTGCTAGCAGATATTATCCTAAAAATTATACCCTGGGGCGATGGTTGAATAAATGTACACACACACTTACAGCTTGTCCATTGTCTTTTCTGAGTTTAAATTTGCAAGTAAATAGTAGATAAATGCTGTGATTAGTAAGCACAGAATTATTTGGGAATATCAAGGAAATTAATTGGAACTAGACTTGTAGACCTCCATAAAAATGCAGTTTATAATACTTAAAATACTGACACCAGAGCCAGAAAAAACGAGATGTGTTAAGTAGCCTGCAGAGTAGTAATTTAAAAAACAAAAGAAACAAAAACCGCATTAATAATCAAGTCCCTAGTTCTGAATTGAAAGTCTATTGATTATAAATGTACATTTTTATTGAATATAAAAAGTAAGAAACTACATCCTATAATTAATATAGTATTTTCAAATATATGAAATGTTTATAATGAAAGGAATCAGACTGGGAACTAGTTTCACCTGTACTAAAATGGCAGAAGCAATCTGTTCTGAAGTTAGAGAAAAAATAGCATATCTGGCGTGACAGGACTTAGAGAAAAATTAGCATATCTGGCGTGACAGGACTTTTAAGAAGCCCATTGTTTCATCTCTAGTGTTAAACAATCTAGGGAAAAAATAGATGCCTCTCCATTTAGAGAGTATAGTAAGGTTGACAGTTCATGTATAATGGATTTACCCTTTTCTTAAAGACAGCCATCCCTTCAGTATTGTCAGGTATTTTGCTTTCCAGGCTCTTCCAGACCCTTGGCTCCTCTAAAACCTCTTTTGCTTACTTAGGGATAAGGAAGATTTGTTTTTGTTTTATTATTAAAACTTTTAAAATATTTTATGTGTATTTTACTTACATATATGTCTGTGCACCCCATATGTGCCTCGTCCCTGGAGAGGTCAGAAGAGGGGCATAGGCATTAGATCTCCTGGAACTGGAGTTACATATGGTTATGAGCTACCACGTGGGTGCTGGAAGGTAAATCTGGATCCTCTGGAAGAGCAACCAGTACTCTTAACTGCTGAACCATCTCTCCCATCTCAAGATGATTTATTTTTAGTCTATATAATGTAACATAATTTTATGAGTAAGAATAGAGATGGGCTGGTAAAATGGCTTCATGGGTGAAGATCACTTGACCTAGAGACATGTGTTTAATCCCTGGAATCCATGTAAAGGTGAAAAGGGAGAACCACAAAATTGTCTTCTGACTTGTACATGTGCATGCTGCATGCTGTGATCAACATCCCCCCCCCCTGCACACGCACAAAGATATAAATAAATGTTTTGAAAGATCATATGATCACATATGGTGCTAGGGAGAAGGGAAGACCTTAGGGTTCTAGCCTCAACATGGAAAAGGAAAAATCCCTAATCTGGGTTAGTATCTTAACTTTGTCTTAGGGATCACTTGTCAGCCCATATACCTCGTTGTCCCCATCTAAATTCCGTACAGTTATAATCCTGGTTTAGGACTGCTAGGATTGAATGGTTTACTTCTAGTAGAGTATGGAGAATGGATGCCGCTGTCACTCCTACCTGCAGGACTTGAGAGTGGGTGAGGCACAGTGGAGCCCCAAGAGGAAGTTAGAGAATTGCAGTGCTTTGGAGGGGAAGCACAGCTGAGAATAGACAGTTGTGCTGATTTGCTTTCAGCTAAGGTATTTACTAACAGGCTTTTTTTTTTTTTTTTTTTTTTAAACGTGACAGGGTGCTGATACTTTTGAAGCAAAAGTTAATATTGAGGTGCAGTTGGCTTCAGAATTAGCCATTGCTGCAATTGAAAAAAATGGCGGTGTTGTGACTACAGCCTTCTATGACCCACGAAGTCTAGGTAAGTATTCTCTGGTCAGTTTCTCCTTATCTCGTATTGCTTACTGTGTTTGTTGGCCAGTGTTTTAGTGCTTCGGCAGGGCTCACAGCTGCCCTTTTGTGGCTTAGGTAAGCAAAATGCACATACCTTCATGGAGATATCAATATGTACACAGAAATAAAACTAAACAAACAAAAAAATCTTAAAAACTTTCAGAGGGGTGTTAGCTTAAATATTCTTTCTCTTTCTTGCCTCTTTTTCATCTTCCTTTTTTATTAAGAATGACTTTTTTCCTCAGTTCCCTAGATAGTTCAGTAGGAAGCACTCAGGTTGTGCAAGCCTGACCTGAGTTTGAGCCCATGGTGGAAGGAGCGCTGACTCCTGACAGTTGTCCCCAGATCTCCCCACATGCAGCATAGTACATGTGAAAGCCCTCCCTGAGAATAATAAGAAAGTGAAAAACACTTGAAAAGAATTGTTTTCATTTTGCTTACTTAAGCCTGTTTTACTAAAAAATTCTTGGTATTTAGTTCTCATTTTAGGAAGTTTAAAAATCAACAACTAAAAAATGTATAACAGTTATTACCTATAGAGGCAGTATTTACATCTCTTTCTAAAAATATCTTTTTAGAAATTCTGTGCAAGCCTGTTCCATTTTTTCTGCGGGGACAACCCATTCCAAAAAGAATGCTTCCACCCGAGGCGCTGGTGCCCTATTACACAGAAGCAAAGAACCGGGGCTACCTGGCCGACCCTGCCAAGTTTCCTGAAGCAAGACTTGAACTCGCCATGAAGTATGGCTACGTTCTTCCTGATATCACGAAGGACGAACTCTTCAGAATGCTTAGCACTCGGAAGGATCCAAGGCAGATTTTCTTTGGTCTTGCTCCTGGTTGGGTAGTGAATATGGCAGATAAGAAAATTCTAAAACCTACAGATGAGAATCTTCTCAAGTATTATAGCTCCTGAACTGCTTTCTAGTAAAATCAGACTTGTGAGCCAGACGGGCTGCATGGATTCTTGTGGGTCTTAAAGCCTTGGGATTGGTACCAGCCTTCACTGTGGTTAAATCTCTTGTTCTTTTTCCATCTTAAATTAAATAATAGGGAGCAAAAGCTTCACGGAGGGATTGAGCCTTTGAAGGTGTATGTTTGAACAATTCAAACAGTGGCAGTCTTTAGAAAGGTGATTAAAAAGAAAAAAACTTACTTAAAATCACCTTTCTTTTGGGGGCTGGAAATGGGGCAGTGTGTTTTGATACATGGTTTCTCGGTGTATCCCTGGCTTCGAACTCACACAGTTCCACCTGTGTTGTAATAATTATTTCAAAATGGCCTCTGGTCAAAACAACTTTCTAAGCTGCAGCCGCTTTGCCTAGCTCAGCAGCCATGTTCTGTGGCCAGAGGCCACGTGCGTGCAGCTAGAAATGGCCCTGCCAGAAATACCAGCCCTGATACCCACGAGATGTCAGTGTGGGAGGTGGCTCTGCCAATCTTCCACACTGTTTCCGCAAGGCTGGGCATTGCCCAGATCTCACCATCCATGCAGGCCTGGTTGTCGCGTCCGCCTTGGCCAGCAAGTAAGACACGACACGGTAGGATCCTTCTCAGTCGGCTTTATTCCAGGAACGACTCTTGACATAGGGATGGGGAACTGGACGGGGGACCTGGACCGGGAAGGGAAGGGAAGGGCCTGGACCCCAAGCAGCAGAAAGGAGCTGCTTATATAACTGCCCTAGGCTGGCTGGGTGATGTGTCCTCCCAGGATAGGTTAAGCTGCCAATCCCTTATTAGCATAAGCCCGCTCAGAAGGGGCACGAGGCCGACGCATGCTCAAAGGACTTGTTTACCAGTTTCTGAGCTGGCCACTCTGGAAGCCAGCTGCTTACATTGTCAGGTGCTAGTCATACGACTTTACAACTATAAACACGGCTGCCTACACCTGGTAGAAAAAAAGAGACTCTAATGCTTAAAGATTAATCAAAGGCTTTATATGTTTGGTAAAGCTCAATAACAATATGCTCATACAAAGAGAGTTGTTTCCCAATTAGCTAACCTAAATAAAAGTAGTTATCCACGACTGCTCTCCATACCTGCGTGGCTTTCCATCCTCCCCTCCAACATCTCTGTGCTCTCTCGATCCTCGTCTTCCTTTTTCCTCTTCCTCTCCCACCTTAGGTCCTCTACACACCTGCTTCTGCTGGGATTAAAAGAGTTGTGCCACCACTGCCCAGCCTGACTTCAAGTAGTTTAAAACATATTTCTTTACTGTCCATCTTTTCATGGTCTTTTCTTATCTACATTTTCTCGTTTGTCAGAGTGCAGGGCAGAGATTGATTAGTAGGCTTGGGAGCACTTTACTGTTTGGGGATTTAAACTGGGCCCTGTTGGCCTTATGTTGTTTAAAGTGGGGTGCATCAGGCAAGTTATTTCATCTTCCTTAAGCTGAAGTACTGTGTCAGTTGAAGTAACAGGAGTGTATAACAGACTGCAGAATGTCTTTCCTACTCTTCTTTGCAGTTGAGAGGTTGGAACAGTGCTGTACATACTGGATGACACTGCCCTTCAACTCCAGCTTCAGGTTAGGCATGTGAATGACACAGATGCTTCCTTGATCTGAAGAGAACTTTGTCCATAGCCTGTCTGTATAGAAATCAGTCTCCTTACATGGACACATCCTGTATTGTAACTATGGGGTGTGCTATAGCCCTAGGTAAGCTGTTGCCTTGCCTCATTGTGCAGGAGGCTTTCCTTTGGTGCTGCAGTTTACAATTGTAGGTCTCAGAGACGCTGCCTTCACAGGAAAACGTCTTTACAGGAAGTGAGAGGAAATTAGTCACTTAAGGGGAGATTACATTGCGGCCTTCCATCTCAGAGTGTCCTTTGAGGGTCCTTGGACTCCCCTCCCCCATCCCTTCAAGCAGAATGACTACCTCACATAGGAGAGCTGACAGCTAAACATGGGCTTTCTTCACATTGGTTGTCTTTGGTGGCATACAGGTGGAAGGAAATTGGAATAGAGTGATAAAGGGAAGAGTAAAAACAGGAAACAGGTGTCTGGTGAAGGAGAATGCTGGCCAGTGTTTATTTGGTGACAGGGACTTTGTCACAAACAGCTGTATCCGGGTTGAGATATTGTAACCTCACAACCCATTCTCAGCCAAAACGGCACCTTCCATAACGCTCATCTGGGCTGCTCTAACCCTGTGCCATTCACAAGGGCATAGGGAGAGGTCCAGGAGAGGCAGTAGCTGTATGAGTGAATCTTGAGAATCTGCCTTTAAAAGCAAGACCTTCGGTATAGACCTGTCCTTTCTGGAGTGTGGCCTCAGATGGTCTCAGAATACATGGCTTCGGGGGCCAAGCTCTAAACACCTTGAGTTAATTTGTGTTTTAAAATAATTTTTAGTGCCAAGCTTGGTTAGTTGTGCACACTTTTAATCTCAGCACCCAGAAGGCAGAAAGGGAGGTGGATCTCTGAGTTTAAGGTCAACCTGGTCTACAAAGTGAGACCCTATCTCCAAAAACCAAAACAAACAACAAACAGTTCTAGAGTCTGGGGACATATGGGCGAAGTGTTGTATTTAAACTCTAAAGCCTGTGTGAAGCACGTAGGAGCGTGGTCCTGTGTGCATGGGCATCAGAAGACTGGTCAGATCCCTCCAGGCGCAGTGGCCAGCCAGTTTAGCCAAATAGTGAACCTCAGAGTCAGTAAATAAGAAACCTTATAGCAAACAAAACAATGAGCTAAACAGTTGGCTCAGCAAAACAATGAGCTAAACAGTTGGCTCCGCATGGTAGCTCACAACCATCTGTTTTCCCAATTCCAGGGGACCTGATGCCCTCTTCTGACTTCATGGGCACTAGGCAAGATACTCATTCACATAAGATTAAAAATAAGTCATTGGGAAAAGGTATCTGGCCAGCATCTGGTCTCCATGTGTGCCTGCATCTGCCCCACACCCCATTTCTAAACTAAGGGAAAATTTGTTATGATCTGAGTCCCTGGTCTTTTATTAAATGGAAGTCACTATTCTTTGGGAAGTAGAAGGTTCTTCATAGAGTGGAAAGTGTCAGATGGGACCAGGACTACTCATTTTACCTAGGATGGAAGAGAGTGGGCTCTGATGTTAGCATGAGTCCCAGTGATCCTTGCTGTAGGCAGATGACTACATTGTATAGCTTTGCCTGTTACATGCCTGGAGCTGCAGAGTGGTCTGGATGGAACACTTGACTAGGACTTAAAGCAGGACTAGATTTGGGACTTTGGCATGCAATTTATTCTCTGCTTCAGTTTCACCATCTGTGAAATGGAGAGTAAAATACAAATCATCTTAGGGATTTTACTACTGTGATCAGCACCATGACCTGTACTGCAATCAGGTTGGGAAGGAAGGGGATTGGCGTACGAGTCATTGCAGCTTAGAACAGACAACACCAGGCCAAACGGTTCCAGGGGGCCGGGTGTTATTCAGAAGAAGATAGAGGAAGAAAGCGAGGTCAGGGAGTTCTGCCTGCTTTATTTATTTATTTAAAAATTTTTAATGACGAAAACAAAAATATACCTAAAAGCGAAGCTTCTGGAAAAACCATTTGTTCTTCCCTGTCTTGTATCGCTTCTCAAACTTGATCTTAGCCTCCTGCCTGGCCTTGCATTTCAAAGCTGGGTCCCTGAACACATCCTTATTGACAACAGTCTTGTCCAAGAGGATATCCAGAGTACCTGGTCAGCATGAGGTGGATGTAGTTATAAACTTTCACAAAGGACTTGATCTTGGATCGCTTGGTGATTTTCTTCTTGCCCATGGCAGCTGTCACTTTTCAGGGATAGCGGTCAATCCCAGCCACCAGGGCATGGCTGTAAGGGCGCTCTGAGGTGCCATCATCAATGTTCTTCACGATGACGGCTTTGTGTCCGGAGTAGCGTCCAGCCAGGACCAGCACCACCTTCCCGGGTTTCATGAACTTGCCCGTTTCTACAGCAAGGAGCGGGCAACCCAGCAGAAAGGAAAGAAGGACACTTCTGCCTCTGCCTGTTTTATATGGGCAGTGAAGTAGCCTCTTCCAGGTAAAGGTGGCTGTCTGCCAGGTGGATTCTGGGAGTGTATGGCAGTTGCCTTGGCAACGATGTGGGGGATCTCTTAGATGTGATGTGACTGGGTTTGAGCCTGATTCCAACACTGTTGATCAAGGAAGGAAGCTAGGATAAGAACTTAATCAGGGCAGGATCTGTAGAGACCATGGAGGGTGCTGCTTGCTGACTTGCTCCTCATGTCTTGCTCAGCCTGCTTTCTTATAGAACCCAAGATCACCTACCCCATTAATCACTAATTAAGAAAAGGCTTGCTTACAGCTGGATCTCAGGGAGGCATTTTCTTAATTGAGATTCCTTCATTTCAGATGACTGTCAACTTGACACCAAGTTAGAACAATTATGAAAGCCGCTTGTGTTTGTAAAGCATGTAGCACATGGCCTGCTTTGTAGGCCTTTAGGGGTATTGGTGAGTTAGTGTCTCTTCTGGTCCTTAGGTAGCTGCCATCCTAAGGATGCTACTTCCTTCCCTCTTAATGTTTACATATAGTCTGTATTTAGCCTTCTGTAAGTCATTCTTGAGTCTCACTAATGAGAAGAAGATGCATGATAGACTTTAGATTGTTTTTAGCAGGAACTAAAAAATACATTTTGAAGAGCCAGCATTGCAGCGGCAGAACCTGAGGGTAGAGTTTCTGACTTGATCACTGGTTTGCTTTGCAAAACCTTCAAGACCCAATAACTTCTTTTTGTCTTTAAAAAGCATTTATATATTTGTGTATGTTCATGCATGTTACAAAAGGCATACATTTGACAGAGGATAGCCGATGTGAATTGGTTCTCTTCTTCCACCACCTTCATTCTGGAGATCAAACTCAAGTCATTAGGCTTGATGGCCTTTACCTGAGGAGCCATCCTGCAGGCCTACTCATTCTATAAGCACCTTATCTGTGTGAAGAAGATAGTACAGTCGAGAGGAAGAGTTTTAAGGTTATTAGATCTAGGAATTCTGTGTATTGAACAAAACTACAGAAGGGAAGATAAAGGTGCCAGTTGTTTCAGAAGTGGGTGCTGTGTTTCTCTGTATATATAGATGATTTTATTCTCACCAATTAAAATTAAGATTCACATATCTTTTTAAAGATTTTTAAGCATTGAGGGTTTGAATTTCATATTTGGCAATGCATTCTAAGCTTTCATTGTATAAAGGATACGCACGTGGAAAATCAGTCTGGGACATTACAGCAACAACAGTGACAATAAACTTTATGGGACAAGGAGGTGACTCAGTGGTTAAGAGAGCTTGCTGTGCAAGAATGAGGACCTGAGTTTGAACACCCAGCACCTATGTAAAAACTCAGTCATGATTGCACATGCCCATAACTCTAGCACTATGGAGTGTGAATCCAGGATGATCTGGGGCTTAGAGGTCACCAGCCAAGTGAGAAAGAGGCCTATCTGCAGGAAATAAAGTGAAAAAAAATATAGATACCAGACATCCTCATTTGTTCTGTGCACACCTGGAAATGAGTGCATTCACCCATATATGTACAGACACATACTCCCTTGTCCAAAATACCTTTTTAAAAAAAGAATTTTAAATTTTATTAATCAAATTGAATTATTTTTAAAAGCTTTCATTTTTTATTTAAAAGTAAACTAATTTTAAATAATGGAAAATTTTTGTTTGAATTTTTTATTTATAAGCTGGTAACTGCACACACACATGTATATATGTTTGTATGTATACACACACACACACACACACACACACACACACACACTTGAAAGGGTTGCCAAGGGATTTTATTTAAGGTTAGAGTTAAGGCTGCTTCATGATCTATAACAAGACTGCATAGTCATCCTCTGGGCTTGATGCTCTTGCTTCCAAATCCTGGCAAAGTTAAAGTACAGGCTGGATTCAGAAGACATGCTTTCCAACTCAGGGTTTCTCCAGGGGAAGAATTGGAGTTTCTCAAGACGAAATCGGCATTTCAAGTTGGCAAGACTTCCCCCTGGTGGCCAAATGCAAGCATTCTTCAGGGAAATTCCAGGTTTGATGAATAATATTAAATATTCATGAGTTTCTACATTCAACGGTTCTCAAGGGCACACACACAAGGCACAATGCCAGAGACACTGAAATTAGAAAGGCAGTTGCCTCAGAGGTCCAGACAATAACCAAACCACTGAAATTCAATGGACAGAATCTGAAGGAATTTCCAAAGGGATTAGAATCTAGGTCTGGTAGAGCAAACCCAAGTTCTGTAATAGATGGTGACCTCAACAAGATGAAGGCAACACAGCCAAATTCCAAGTTGTAGCAACTGCTTTCACACCAACTTTCTTCGATTCCCTCAGAAAAATCAGAAAATAGATCCCATCAACTTTGTTTTAGATGTTGATGGTCTCAAGTTTCCTACTGGGATATTATGGTATCCCTAAGCATGTTAAGGAAAACATAGCTGACAAGCTCTTCTTCATGTATTTTACACACACAATGAAGTCACAGAGAGTGTACACTCACAAGCCAGAGTTGAACATGGAAGCAATGTGGTTTAAGGAAAGTTTTGAAGAGGTTGGGCCTAGATGCTTAAGCCAAGTTAGCCAGGAGTACAGTTGAACTCCAGTTGCCTTGCCAGCAAAATTGTGTGAATAACAGTAGTTCTATGGTTGGTGACCAGCATGAGAGAAGGGATATGTGGGTCACTGTACTAATGAAAGGGATTTCCATTAAGCACAGGAACTTTTTTTTTTTTTTTTTTTTTTTTAAGAAAAATTCTACATACCTTAAGCTGGGCTTGAACTTGATTCTCTGCTTCTAGAGGGCTAGGATTACAAATATGCTTTACTGAGCCTGGCTGGCATTCATCATCTAACTGTACAGGGCTGACGAGATGGCTCAGTGCATGAAGCTGTTTTCCAGGCAGGCCTATTGATCTGAGTTAAATTCCTGGAGCCCATATAGAAGGTGGAAGCAAGGCCAACCCCGCGTGGCCTCCACGTGTGTGCCAAGGCACTTCTCCCACATCATAACCACGCATAATAATACATTAAAAAAGAGATAAAGGGAAATATTCAGGGAAGAAAGCCTCCCTCCCTTAGGTAGCAGAGTTAAGAGATAATAATGCTCCGGCTACTGGAGTTTCCCTGGGAACTGATAGAGCTGGAGGGGAGCTTCAGTTCCCTCTTGCCTGTCTTCATTCCTGGATAGTTCAGTGATCTTCCCAGACCAAAAAGGTCAACATTCTTTATAATTTGATCTATCCCAGCCACTAAGAGGCAAGATAGAATTCAGAAATTTTACTCTTAGGGTTGTTTCAAACGTAGGGCAGGAAGCTGGGTACGGTGGCTCCCTCCTTTAATCACAATATTTGGGAAGCACAGGCAAGTGGTTCTCTTAAGTTTAGGACTAGCCATAGTGACATGGGACAGGGAACTAAGCTTACATTACTGCAGTGCTGTGCGTGGCCACTAGGTGGCACTGTTTCCTAAAATTTCTCAGGCTGTTTACACTGCTGTAATTGGTTTGTTTTGCTTGTTTTTGAGACAAGATTCTCATTGTAACAGGACTGTCCTGGAACTCATCCTGTAGACCACACTGGCCTCAAGCTCAGGAATCCACCTGCCTCTGTCTCTGCCTCCTAAGTGCTGAGATCAAAGGTTCATGCTACCACACCCAGCCTGTAATTGTTTTTCTGTAAATAATATTCTTAAATGTGACAAACATTTTGCTTTTTAAAGAATGAGATTAGAAGATTAAAAAAATGTGACATATCACATGCAAATTCTGCTTTATACAATATTATGGAGAAAAAGGTTTTAAAATGTCACCATTAAGATAAAAACCACTAAAACAAACAACATAAAACAAAAAGACAAAAGCCCCAAACAATAGATTAAAGTTCAGTTAAATATTTGAGAATAATATCGCACATTTTTTATTATTGGTCAAGATGAAGCCACAATAAGAATAAGTTGAACTGAAAAACACTTGCTTTAAACTGTGTTTTTGTGTGTGTGTATGTGTGTGTGTGTGACTAATTTCAGGAAACACACTTATTAAAGAGATGTGAAAACTCCAAGAAGGACAGCATCATTTTATAATGATATAAATAAACTGCTGAACCTTCAGTCTATTAAACATCATCAAAGACTTAAGGTCACTGGTAAAAATGGTCTTCCTGTTCTTTCCTTTAGAATAAACAAATCTGTAAATTCAGGCCTACAGCTACAGGGAGCTTCCAGCAAGAGCCGCAACAGGACAGCATCAGTGGCAAGCACCTCCAGTTTTGTTCCTGTGCCTCGGGCCAAGCATCCTGGCTCCAACCTCTTGTCAGGTTGCAGAAGTAAGGTGGAGGGTGCTCTCACACACTTCATCTTCAGGTTTTAGTGGCAGTTTTCTGAGCTTGTGTCAACCACAAGTGTCCTTATTTCTACCACTCAGCTGATCACCCTTTTGGCTCCCGTCAGTCTTCAAGAAGTAGAAGCTGGGGTTCCTGTTACAAATTACCTACGACTGTGGATGATGAGAAATGAGAGGTCCAGACACTGCTTCTCACAGGAAGAGGCATGCCCATATTAAACCTGGTATCAAAGCTCCAGGTGGGTGAAAACGGCTGGGTGTTCTCCTGTATGGTTTTGCTCAACCTTTAAGTACAACTTCACAGTAACTTACAACAATTTAAAATCCTTACATCATTGGTCCCAAAGCCAGGTTCAAATCTACATGTGACGTTGCAACATTGGAATCTGGGACGAGTGCCTCCTGCTCTTGTTCCCCTGCTGCCTGGTGCACGTGGGCACTGCGCCTGTGCTGAACAGTGGTCTCTGTAACCTTGGACTTGCCACACTGAGAATTCGAACACAGTCCTTGGATAGTTCCTTCAGAAATACCAAGTTTCTTCTGGTTGGTTGGTCTCATCTGCAGGAGCAAGATGGCAAACGGGGGTGGGGGGGTGGGGGGGGGGTGGGGCTATTGTTTGCCAAGCAGTGAAATAACACGCGTGCGCCAAGCTTGTGGTTCTAAGGTTTACCATCTTCAGAAGGAATAGACTTGTGGGAAGCATGACAACCATGCCAAACACCAGAGGACGCAGAACTAGGATGAACTGCCAGGGCTGGGCTAAAGAGACACTTAGGAACTGTTTAGATCCAGATGTGGATTCCCAGAAGGAACAGCACCCAAAGTCAAGAGGGTGGCTACTGTGTAGCATGGGCTGGTTTTGAGGACTTCATCAATCTGTTGCAAAACAAATGTTCTACTTTCAAAAACGAGAAGAAAAAAAACGAGAGAAACATCAAACTTTAGCAAACGTGGTTGGAAGGTGAGGAGAACCGCAGTGTTTGGGTTAAAAACATCGGATCCAATGAGGTACCAAGATAGTGACATAAAGGTTTCCAGTCTGGTGACACCTCACTTAGCAGAGTCACAGCCTTCTGCTGCTTTCTGCTCCCTCATGTAGGAATGGGAAAGCATGCCTAGCTCTTTGTTCTATTTCCTGTCCCTTTTCCACCTCCTGCCTGTCTCTCTCAGGGTGAGAAACATGTAGTAGTATCAAGATCATAATTAGAACGTAGTGTTCCAAATCTTCCTATAACACAAAAGAAAACCAATGGGGCTGTTTCAGGGTACTAAGTATAGTGTGTGTGTAATAACCACACTAACTTGTGAGAGGTGGAGAGAGTGAAGAAAGACAAAGGTTATTCAGACATTCTCACTGAACCATAAGGAATGTATCCTGTGTGTTGTAACTTGCTGAGCCTCTCAGGGTCTCAGCTCTGTGTCACTGGACATAGACACTCACCAAGAGATCTCACTTGTCAAGAGAAGATCTTAAGAGAAGCAAGGTCACCTAACATCTCTGCCCATTCTTCTTGGTCTTCCCAGGGTACTTTTGGTTTTTCCCAAGGTACTTTTGGTACTTCCAAAGGTACTCCGAAACTAAGCATCAAAGCCTCAATATGTTAAGGTACTCAGCTATTACAGGCAAAACTAAGTAACTGAGCTGGAGAGATGGCTCTGTGGTTGAGCTCTTCCAGAGGACCTTGGTTCAATTCCCAGCAACCACATCAGGTGGCTCAGAACCACCTGTAACTCCCTTTCAAGGGACTATGCCACCCACTTGTGGCCTCAGTAGGCACTGGTTACACATGTACACTCACATGCTTGCACATACATTTCAAAAGAAGCCAGGAATGGTTGTACATGTCTTTAACCCAGCACTTGGGAGGCAGAGAGAGGTCAATCTCTTGTGAGTTTGAGACCAACCTGGTCTAATAGTGAGATCCAGGAAAGCCAGAGCTACATAGTGCGACTTCTCGAAAAAGTTATTTTTTTGTCTGTTTTTTTTTTTTTTTTAAACCAAATAACTGATTTTTAATGACTGCCAATATGTCAGGCCTAGACCTAAGTTCATCGTATGATCTCTAAATGACCTCGGTCCCACCACCGGCTTCTGGGGGCTGTTTGGAGCCCCTGCCCAGCATTGACCTTCCCTGAGGATATCTTGCGATGAGCTCCAGTGGGCAGATGACCACTTGCAGGGACTGCGAGTACTTAGCCGTCTTTCTATTGATATAAGAGGACACCCACAAATATTTGCTGCTTCCGGGTGAAAATAAACTAGAAAACCCTCAAAGACCCTTTTGGGAAGGGTGTGGCTGTGTTCTCGAAGCTCCTCCCACTACAGGTAGAGTCAAGACAGCAGCACATAACACAAAGGCTGCCAAGAAATGTAGATTCAGTTTTCGATGGAGGCAAGGTCTTGCTCTGTAACCCTGGCTGACTACATAGAGCAGGCTGGGTTCAAACTCACAGAGGCTTGCCTTTGCATCCTGAGTGCTCTATTATGACATGTGCCACTTTGCTCTCCATGAGGTCATATCTTTGAAGATGCTTCCCAGTTGTAGAGAGAGTTGCCAAGAAAGCAGCATCCTTACCTGTGGGAACATGAGTGGAAAAGGAATGTGTTGACAGGCAAGTAGGGAGAAGTGGACTGCGCGCTGGAAAAAGATTCTCCTTGTTTCTTTTTCCCAGTGCCACTTCTGTTTTTCTTTGAGTCTTGCTATGCTCTCTGGGCTGATGGAACTCCTTCCACGTTAGCTTCCTAAGTAGCTGAGATGGCAGAGCACCACGCTCTTAACACGCCCCATCCCTTTCTCTCCTCTTCTCCTATCTCACTCCATGGTCTGGATGGGCTAGAAATCACTATGTAGGCTAGGCTGGCCTCAGACCCACAGAGATCCATCTGCCTCCTAAGTGCTGGGATTAAAAAGACATGTGCCACTACAGCTAGTCATTAATTTACAATTGGAAACAAGTTTAAACATTCCTAACCTGTAAATCTGAAATACGACACATTCCAAAACCTGAAACTTTTTGAATGCTGTCGTGATGCTATTGGTGGAAAATTCCACATTTAAACATTGTTTTATACATAATATCATCTAAAGCAATATATAAATGCAATTACCTTAAATTTATGTGTTTAAGGTATGAATGTACTCAGACTTTCAGTTCCTCCCTAGGATCTCTCTCTCCCATGCAAACAGGATCAGCTACACTCCCATTTCTGACTGTGCCCCTTGTCATCGGTTTTGAGCTTGGCGTTTAGAGGGGCTGCTATAGAAGTTGTATGTCTTCTTCCATCTTTAGCATCTTGGACAGTACCTCAGGATGCTTAGGGCTTCATCCTCACTTGATAGCTTTCATCCTACACTTGGGAATGAGAATTGATGGCTGTTGTTAGGGTCATAGCTAAGCATTTAAAAACTTGCCTAGAACATTTGAGGCTCTGGGTTTGATTCCCAGCACCACAAAAAAAAACAAAACAAAACAAAACAAAAACAAATCAAAACCAAAATAAAACCAACCAACCAACCAACCCCCCCACAAAACAGCAACAACATCAAAACCCCTTTTCTTTTTTAAAAATTAAGTTTAAGGTAACTTCTCTTTTTAGTTTGTTTTCTTTTCTCTCTCTTCTATCTCTCTACTTTTCTCTAGCTATATAGTCAGGTGATACTTGAACTCCCAGCAACTGTCTTGCTTCTGCTTCCCCAATGCTGGGATTATAGGAATGAGCCACCACGCCTGGCTGCTTTGCTTTGCATAAGGTTAACCTATCCAAAATCCAAACGCAGGTTCATTTAAAACAAAAAGACAGTCATGTACAAATGATCTTGTTTCTTTCTCTGGCTATTTGTTGTCAAGATGACAAGTGGCTTGTAGGTGTGGGGTCTGTGTGGGAAGTCTCCGGCATGGTCACACTGAGAATGTTTATTGTAGAAAGAGAACTTTTGCCCTGTGAAGTCACCTCCTCCGAGACACTAGTAGCTTTCTGATATTCTATCACAGGAAATTCCTGGTGGTCCACAAAAGCAGTCCTTGGAGTGCAGCTGCAGGGAGAGAAATAATTGCTGAAAGAGACAAGTCTGGGGATCTTGTGAGTGTAGCTGAGCACCTGGGCCCTGGATGATGCAAACTAGAGGATTCTTAACAATGTCAAAATGATCCAAAAGACAAAGGTCAGCAGAATTCTTATGGAAACCACTCCATCAGTGTGTACCGGAGGGTGTCTATTGTGTTCTAACAAGGTAGTAGAAATTATACTGATTTTAAACTTTTTTCCTTGGGGAGATTATGTTTTGATACATCATTTTGAAAATTATGTAGCCTGGCATGGTGGCATATCATTTAAATCCCAGCACTTGGGAGGCAGAGGCAGGTGGATTTCTATGAGTTTGAGGCCAGCCTGGTTTACAAAGTGAGTTTCAGAACAGCTAGGGTGGTTACTCAGAGAAATCCTGTCCTGAAAATCAAAAATAAATGAATGAATAAATAAATAAATCAAAACTTATTTAATTTTATGTGTATTTTGCCCACTTGTATGTCTGTGTACCTTTTTGTATGGCGAATGTGCCTGGGGTTCAAGAAGGCCAGAAGAAGGCAGATGCCCTGGAGGTAGAGTGACATATAGTTGCTAACTGTGATGTGGAGCTGGGAATTGGGTCCTCTGGAAGAGCAGCCAGTGTTCTTTGCCTTTGAGCCATCTCTCCAGCTCCTGGATTCAGCTTTTCTGAAGCTGCAAAACTAAACCCACAACTGAGTGACTTATGTTTTCATTCATAATCTTCCCTACCTCAAGTTTTCTCTGAAACACCATAAAGGCAAAAATTGTATTTGGTGTCTTAGAAATCCCATAATAAGGGTGGCTTAAAGGGCACAGATGTCCCTGGTCTTTGGGGCTCTAAGGTGGAAGGTCTAAGGGTAACAACTTCCCAGGGGCCAAGGATATTCTGAAGTCAGGAGAAGTTCAATCATCTCTGTGGCCTTCTCCTGGCAGCCTGTATTTTCCAGTCACACACACCTCCCACCAGTCATAACAATTCGTGGAAATTAATAAATTCATTTATTGGGAGAGGTCATGGGTAAGGCAGGAAGATCAGTCTCCAGCTTCCCAATAAGAGCCAGTGGTTGTCTTTACAGAACCGATTGTTTGTAGCAAGGAGAAGTTGTTTGAGTTCTCGAGTAAGTTAAATACAGTTCTTACATTTGTTAACAAATGTCTGTCTCACAAAATAATAAGTCCTAGAGGTTGTGTAAGGGTACAGGACTAAGTGCATGGTCCTGCCTGTTCTCTCAGATGGTGGCCTCAGAGGAGTGGAATTATTTTTGCTAAAAGTTGATCCACAGTTCAATGTGGGAAAGAGCAGTGCTTGACAAGTGGTGGTTCCAGAGGAAATGGGTATACACACTCAGAAGCAGGGACTCAATCCTCCTGTACATAAAGTTAACCCAAACTGTAAGGGCAAAGCCCTCTTAATAGAAACTGTACAAGTAAATCATAGGTCACTCATGGTACTATAGGACAAGCACAGAGGAAAGTAGGTTAAAAAAAAAAAGATAAAATGTAAAAGTGAACGACATTTGTGGTGTAAATCAGGAAAGTAAAAAGGCAGATTACAGAATGGGAGAAAATACTATATTTACAAACCACACATTTTAACAGAAGCTAATATCCATAACATGTAAAGAACTCTTGTCACCTAACAATAAAAACAAAAAATGGGAAAGAAAGTTTGAATAGACTTGTGTCAAAAGATCTACAGATGGTCAATGAACAATGGA
This sequence comes from Mastomys natalensis, assembly GCA_021653895.1. Classification (NCBI taxonomy): domain Eukaryota; kingdom Metazoa; phylum Chordata; class Mammalia; order Rodentia; family Muridae; genus Mastomys; species Mastomys natalensis. Next base: position 148,658 of record JAJTUV010000827.1, read on the forward strand.
AGATGCTCTTTGTTAGCCGTTAAAAAATTAGGAGTGAAAACTCTACCTCTGATCCTCAGGATGACAACTGTCCAGGAGACAACCTAAGGACAAGTGTGGAACTTGACCTTAGCCAAAGGGCTGAGAGGATAAGATGGACGGATGCAGAAACATCGACTAAGATGGAACTAGTCAAAGTTACAGTGAGATAAGCACCATGTACTGGTTTTACTTACATACTATAAAGGTGGTAGCATGCACATATGAACTCAAGAATATTTTAAATGTTTTCATTGAAAGGAAGCAGTGAATATCTGAAGTAGCACATAAGTTCACTCTAGCTTGTACAGGAGTGTTCTTAGCAGTGTTCTTGTTCTTAAGATTTACTTTTATGTGTATAAGTGTTTGTTTGCATGTATCCATGTGTATAATGTGCACTCCTGATGCCCTCAGAAGCCAGATCAAGGTAAGCCTCGATGTGGGTGCTGGGAACTGGACCATGGTCCTCTGCAAGAGTGATAAATGCTAACTGCTGAGCCAATCTCTCTAGCTCCAGAAGTATTATTCTTAGTTGCCAAAAGGTAGAAATTACTCTAATGGCCATCAAATGATGAATGAGGAGAGTAGTCTGCTGACCAGTGCAGTTGGGGGCTCCTAAGTAATACAAAGTGACAAAGTACTATGTGCTACAATACTAATGAATCCCTCAATGAGAACATCCTACTAGTGAACACAGCCAAGTCTGCAGGCCACTCAACTCAAGGATTCTCCGCGTCTGGAATGTCCAAAAGAGTAAAATCTCCAGTGATAAGTATATTGTGATTTTCTAAGAGCTTGTGGTATGTACATGTGTATCTGACTGTGAGTGTGTGTGTGCACATGTGTGTGTTTGAGTGTACTGTATCTGTGTGTTTGTGTAGGTCCATATATGTATGCATGTATAAATGGGTGCATATGTGTATGTATTCATGTGTATCTCTATACCAATGTGCATTTGTGGTATGTATGTGAATGTGAATGTGTATATGTGTGTTGTATGTATGTATGTATGTATCAGAGAGAGAGGAGAGGGAGAAGGAGATGGAGAGAGATTATTAGGAAAGTGACTGATAATGAGTTTCTATTTGGAATGATATCCTAAACCCAGCTCATAGTAATGCCTGTACCTCTTGTGAATAATAGTAAGATGAAGTTGTGCACTTCAAGTGTGTAAGTGACTGACACATGAGTATGTAGGTGTCAGGATGCTAAGGATGAGCTTTCTAAGCCCTGCTGAGGATGCTATTCTCTCTTACTGATGCCAGTCCTGGGCAGTCTGTAGGTGCCTTTATTCAGCTGTGAGAGGAAGGGAGCTGCTTCTCTCCTTTTCTTCTTTTTCTCATAGACAAGAAAATATCCCAAGTGAAATCCTCAGGCTGGTGTTTTGGTTCGGGAGTAAAACAAAGATGATCTAATACATTGAAAACCTTACCCATGTGGCTGTGGCTAAGATCAAATGAAAGACTGTATGCAGATATGTTTGTACTTTTCACGTTTTAAAGATGGCATTCAATTGTTCAAAGGATCCTGTTTGTTTGTATTTGAAACAAGATCTAGCCATGTACACCAGGCTAGCCTGGAGTCCTCTGAATGATGGAGTTATAGGCCTGCCCTACCATACCCAGGCTGTGTAAGCTTCGGAGACTGGGTTTTTCACAGCACACAATTCTCTCAAGATCTGTCTGAGTTGCGATCCTCGTGTCTCAGGAGTTTGTTCCTTTTGAGTGGTGTTGCACATCGAGGTCAAGCCAGAGACACTCAATCATTTAGGTCTGAATGTGTACAGGCTGTTTCCAAGTTTCTTGTGTTTAGGTTTTTCATTCTCCTTGCTCAGCACAGAAAAGCCTGTTCAGCTCACAAAGAATCCTTGTTAAGGTATAATTATTTATACTCTGCCTAGTTTTTTCTTTAACTTATTTAAAATGCACACATGCATTAGCAATTCTGATGCTCATTTAGCCATGCAGACTCTGCCTTCTTTGTTTATCTCCTGTTCCTTTTGTCACAGCAGACTCCACCTCGTTTGCTTTTGTAATGTAACCTGTCACAAGATCTTGTCTGCTAGTCACAGCTGCTTGTCCTTGTTGCTAGTGGACCCTGAGATCTGTTACTTCCTTCATGCCAAGGACAGTCTTCCTGGTGTGTTCCAGGAAAGGCCTTTGCACACCCAGATTCCCATCTTGATCCAGGGATGCCCTCAGGGTGAGCTATTTTTGCCCTGGAACTCCCTGCAACATGAAGAAACACTAAGTCACATCTTCCATCTGTTTGTCCTTCCTGTCCTCTCAGGACTGACCAAATTTCAGAAGACAGCACCCTCAACTGTTTGTGCTGCACCCTTGACCTGTTGGGAGCTGGTGCCTCTCCTTGTTGGCATTTTCTAAGTTCTATTCTGATTGGTCAACTCTTGATGTGCTCTATGAAATGAAATCACAGATCCAGGTTCTTTTTTTTTTTTTTTTTTTTTTTTAAATCATCTGTGTTGAGACAATGGGAGCTTACTTCCTACCCCCCTCCCCCCAACAGCCAGTGATGACCTGACAGTCAAGCCTGCTGACAGAGCTTCAAGTCTCCTAACAATTCACAGGCCTCTCAAAATTAAACTTGTTTTAGATTATTTATTTCTACTTTATGTGTATGAGTGGTTTTCCTTCATATAGCATGTGAACCACATGTATGAACACTCAGGTTCTCTGCAAGAGCAACACGTGCTCTCAACCAATGAGCCCTGGAAAACACTTTTCTGACTTTATTATTTTCACCTTTTCCTCAGCTCCAACCCAGGCATGTCTTTCTTTTGATGCTTCCTGTGTAATAGTCAGGACAAAGAGAAGAGACCACTCAGAAACAGTGCAAAGTTGAGATTTTATATTACTCTCAACTTGCAAGTGATGTGCCAATAAGCATCGTGGAGGTGCAAGGTTGAGGCTGCTGGGCTAGAGACAAAGAACTTCATCCCTTATGGCAATAGCATGACTTGAGTTTTCACAATTTTCTTTCACATCTCTGTTCAAGTGGGCTAGGCTTCCACCCATTCTGAGCAAGCACCTACAAATGCCAGCAAATATTTATAGCTCCAAACAGTAGACCTGATTTCAGAAAAGCCTAGCCCCTACTCTCCAGGCCCATTTCCTTGAGCCCAGATCCTTGTGGGATATTCCTTCCTGCTTTGGGGTTTACCTGAACACATCTAAAAGTGGTGTCTTTATCAGGCTTTCCATGTTTGAAACATAATACCTAGGTCTGAGAAGTCCAGCAGCTTTTCTGGCCCCTAGGTAGGTGGCTTGGTGGAGGTCTGTAACTAGCTGCCTTTTCAGACTTTCAGCAAGGATGGGTCTGGCATTGGGAGCATCTACCATTCTTGCTTATCCTGTGTGACCAATTCTTGTTTTATTCAGTAGCACCTGGCCTGTATTCCAGGTAGTCTGGTAAGCTGGACTCTGACAGGGCTGCCAAGACTTGGAGAGACCCTATTGGTTCTAGGGTCACTTACATAGTGGATGAGTTAGCTGATCTCTTGCCTCTGGTTTCTGGGGAATCCCCTTTTTGGTATTCCTTTGAAATGGTTAATGGCTATCCTCTTGGTTAACCAGATAGCTTCCAATGGGCTAAGATTTCTACTCTTTTTTCCTTTAAATTTCTTTTTCTGATGGGCTTAACAATCTTCTTTCCCTATATAGATCCCCATGGACATGGGCCATTTAAAAAACATATGGCTGTCAATATGTATGGTGATAGTTCCTTGTCTTTTTACCAATGGATTGCATGAATAAGAGCTGAATGCTCAGCTCCTTGATCTGAGGTCTCCTGCATAAAGATTGTGCTTAAATATCTTATCAAGGGTTATCACCACTGCCTCTGCATACCCGATCCCATCTTGAATGAAACTGCTCCCATCTGTGAACAATGCGTCATCCCGTGTCACCACCATGATGTCAGTCAGATCAGGCCAGATAGACTAGATCAGGTCAGTCACATCAAGACAGTAATGAAGGAGTTCTTTAGGGTTGTTGTCTAGCAGGAGATTGGCAGGGTTTAGGGTTGATATCTTGAAGAACTGAATGCAGGGTCAATCCTGAAGAAGGGTATGGTATTGGGTATCACCCAGCCATTAGACATCCATTTCCTGGGTGCCCCTTTCAAGAAAACTTCAGCAGAGTGTGTGACTGTCAAGAACAGTCCATAATCTAAAGTTATTTTGTAAGTTTATTTTACCAGCTATGGCCCTTATACATGCCAGCCATCCAGCTGCCAAATCTCTTCAGCAGATATGCCACCAGTCTTTTCCAGGGTCCCAGGGTTTGTGTGAGGATGCTCTTGGCCTCATCCATGTACAAATGGAATGGCTTAGTAATGTCTGGGAGGGCCAGGATAGGGGCAAATACCAGAGTCTTTTCAAGGCTTTGAAGGCTCTCTGCTCAATCTCAGTCCATTCCAAAGGCTGTGTGCCCTGGTGATGGCATAGAGGGCCTTGATTATCTTGGCAAGTCCATAGTCATTATCCAGCAACATCCTAGGAATTTTCATATGTCTTTTTTAGGTGGGAGCAAGGATGGATGAGGTATGGTTGTGAGAAAGCATTCCCTTTTCTTCCTCTAGGTTGTAGCTAGGTATGTGACCTGAGGGATACACAGATGAAGCTCTGTACCCAGGGCTTGGAGGGTTTTCAAAAGTCCTTCGATTATCTGCTTAAATTCCTCCTCAGTGGTCAAAGCTATAACAAGGTCATCTACATGCTTTGTGGATATTTTTGTTTAAATTCCAACAGATCTGCATTCAGAGCTTCATCAAACAACGTTGGTGAGTTTTTGAACCCTTGTAGCAAGGAAGTTCATGGTAGTTGACTGGTATATCTGCCCTCTGGATTGGTCCATTAAAAAAGTATAATTTGGCTATCAGGGGCCAGCAGGAAGCAGAAGAAAGCATCTTTTAGATCTAAGACTGTATAGACCTTGCTTTGGGGGCCAACAAGCTTAGGGGGATGTAAGGGTTTGGCACTATGTTGTGGATGGTTTCCGTCCATTTAGTGACTTCCCTTAAATCCTATGCTGGTTTGAAGTCTGAGTGTAGGGCTTCAGGACAGGGAGCAAGAGAGTGTTCTATGGGGAGTGGTAGGACACAAGAATTCTGGCCTCCCTCAATTTGTCAACCTGTTTCATGATCCCTTACTTGTACTTCCTGCTCATGGACTATTGAAGAGACTGTCTTTTCCACTGAGGGTCTTGGCACCCTAATCAAAGATCAAATATTTCCAGATTTACTTTTAGTCTACCTGTTCTCTTGCTACATTCTATGAGTCTATATCTGTATACTGCTCTGTATACTGTATATAATACATTTTGAAATAAGAAAAGCAAATCTACTGATTTTGTTCTCGTTTGCAAGGTGTTTTTTTTTTTTTTTTTAATTTTTATTTTTTTATGATTTGGGATTTCTTGAAATTCTCCATAAATTTTACACTGGATTTTTCTATTTTTGCAAAGCACACTGCTGGTAGTTTGATTCATATTTAAATGAATGTTAACATAGTTTTGTATGACTGTAAATGTAACTTTTATTCCTCAGATAAAGGGATAAAATGAGAGCTGTATTTAAGATATGTGAATATGTGGTTTGGGCTGAGCTTAATGTGTTTCTTTTTCTATTCTAGGCCTGAAAGCTTCTAGCCTCCAGACTATCTGTAAACCCAAACCTGGACAGCTTCAGCTTCTACCATCTATCTGCTAACCTAGGCCTATAATGTTTCAGCCTCTGAGACTTACTGCTGAATAAGCTCACCATTTCTAGCTCCTTCTGAACTCTGGCTAGCTGGTTCAACTCAGCTGTTTGGGTCCAAACTCTTCTCCATGCTTACTGCTTCAAACTGACTTCTCTTGACTTATGACTAAATTGTTTTGCTTGGCCTCAAGCTAACTCTGGCAACCTGTTCTAATCTGGCTCCTTCTCATTTTCTGGCTTGTTCTGTTTTCACCTGTATGCAACCAGTCTCTGTAAAACTGTCCCAGTAAAACTGCCTCCTCTCTTTCTCTCTGTGCTCTTTTTTCAAGTTGCCTCTCTTTCTTGTCTGTTCTCATGAGAGTTAGGTGTATCCTATCGCTGACTCATTCTGTCAAATCTTTCCCTTCCCAGTCTTTATGAGTTTGACTACTCTGGGACCCTCACATAAATGGAATTAGCCAGTATCTGTCTTTTTATGACTGACTTATTTCACCTTAAGGAACTGTTAGGGTTGAGATATAATAGATAAACACAATAAACAAATCACAGAGTTGTTTTGAAGAGAAGAAAGCTCAGGGAGAAGCAGATTGCAGAGCAGATCTTTTGACTTCTACAATGGGGAAGCAGCAATAGCACGTCTGACTGGAGAAGAGGCATGATCAACCTTACTATTTTACAGGGTGTTTCTGATCTTGGAATAGAGAAATGATACCAGATGGAGAAGGTAAAATCCAGGAAGCTAACATGAGGAGATAGCAACAGTTTTGGCAAGAAGTGGTTGGAATCTCCTATCTATTTAACATATGGAGCCAATGAAAGTTGTCAGTGGATCAGATGGTATGAAAAAGAGACTTCATTGTTTTTCAGGCCATCAGGAGCTTCCTGTGCCATGATGTTTAGGGCAGATTGGTGTTCTGTATCAGTAGTGTCTAGAGGATTCCCCTCTGATACCCTTAGCCAGGCTTCAGTGTCCTCTTGGTGCTCCATTGCCCACTGTCTTTGCAGGCATCATGTATAATTCCAATGCAGAGGCTCATTACTATCCCTTTCAGTCTCCCTGCTGACTTTTCTTTCCATCGTTGTGGTTGTGGTCTCATCTTTCCTGTTCATTGTTGAACACTGCACTCTAGTTCATCCAATGTTCAGCTACAATTACTGATTACTACAATAGCTTCATAATCTATAATGGCTACAAGACTTACAGGGTGCCATGTATATCAAAAAGTCAAGGGAAAGTAGTTTTTAACTTTTAGGATTTGACTTTGAAATGTCTGACAAAGGTTTATGTTATGAGATTCATGGTCAGCAGACTGGCATTGTGGAAATATTAGCTCATGAGGATCTGGTTGAATCAGTGAAAAAGCTCACTGACAGATTTGAAGTGGTGGAGAGTGGGTCCTAGCTGGAAGAAGCAGATCACTGAGTGCTTGCCCTACAAATGTAGAAATGTGTATCCTGTACTGAACCTGCTTCTTGGTCATTCTGCTTTCCAGGTCAATGCAGTGGGTGGCTTTGTTCCATCACTGTTTCTGTAACATTCAGCCTTTTCTCAGGCCAAACCTGTGAAATCAAGCTGCCAGGAAACCACAAACCAAAAAGAAGTGCCTCCTCTTTATGTTGTTTTTCTTCTTATGTTTTTTGTCACGGTGACCAAAAGCTGGCTAACACTAACTGTGACTTGCTCAGAGAAAATCTGTGAAAATAGCCAGATCCTTATGAGGTTTTTTTTGTTTTTTTTTTTTTGCATTAATTTTTTTGTAATAAGTATGGATCAATTTGCATTCTTCTACATGTTGACCTCCAGTTGGACCAGCACCATTTGTTGAAAATGCTGTCTTTTTTCCACTGGATAATTTGAACTCCTTTGTCGAAGATCAAGTGACCATAGGTATGGGGGTTCACTTCTGGGTCTTCTATTCTATTCCATTGATCCTCCTGACTGTCTCTGTTCCAATACCATGCCGTTTTTATCACTATTGCTTTGTAGTACAGCTTGAAATCGGGGATGGAGATTCCCCTAGAAGTTCTTTTATTGTTGAGTGTAGTTTTCGCTATCCTGGGTTTTTTGTTATTCCAAATGAATTTTAAGATTGCTCTTTCTATCTCTGTAAAGAATTGAGTGGGAATTTTGATGGGATTGCATTAAATCTGTAGATTGCTTTTGGCAAGATAGCCATTTTTACTATATTAATCCTTCCAATCCATGAGCATGGGAGATCTTTCCATCTTCTGAGATCTCCTTCAATTTCTTTCTTCAGGGCTTGAAGTTCTTGTCATACAGGTCTTTTACTTGCTTGGATAGATTCACACCAAGGTATTTTATACTATTTGTGACTATTGTGAATGGCGATACCTCAGAAAATTGAACATAGTGTTACCTGAGGACCCAACTATACCCCTCCTGGGCATATACCCAGAAGATATTTCAACATGCAACAGGGCCACATGCTCCACTATGTTCATAGCAGCCTTATTTATAATAGCCAGAAGCTGGAAAGAACCCAGATGTCCTTCAACAGAAGAATGGATACAGAAAATGTGGTACATTTACACAATGGAGTACTACTCAGCTATTAAAAACAATGAGCTCATGAAATTCTTAGGCAAATGGATGGAGCTAGAAAATATCATCCTGAGTGAGATGACCCAATCACAAAAGAACACACATGGTATGCACTTACTGATAAGCAGATATTAGCCCAAAAGCACACAATACCTAAGATGCAACGCATAAACCTCATGAAACTCAAGAAGAAGGAGGAAGACCAAAGTGAGGGTGCTTTTGTCCTTTTTAGAATGAGTATCAAAAGATTCAACCAGAGCTCCCAGGATCTAAACCTCCAGGCTGAGAACAGACAGAGGCAAGTTGTCCTCTGAGAGGCTCTAACCAGCAGCTGACTCAGACAGATACAGACATCCAGAGCCAAACAATGGATGGAGCTTGAGGACTCTTATAGAAGAATGGGCGGAAGGATTGTGGGCCCTAAGGAGATAGGAACTGCACAGGAAGATCAACAGAGTAAACCAACCTGAACCCTTGGAGCTCTCAGAGACTGAATCACCAACTGTGGAGCATACCTAGTCTACACAGATCTAGCTCCATGGGCTGGACCTAGACCTCCCTGCACATATGTTGCAAATGTGCAGCTTGGTTTTCATATAGGTCTCAAATATCTGGAGTGGGGGCTATCCCAAAACATGCAGCCTGTATATGGGGTATGGTCTTCTAACTGGGTGCCTCATCTGGCCTCAATGGGAGAGGAAGCACCTAGCCTCTCAGAGACTTAAAGTGGCAGGGTGGGGGTACAGGAGGAGGGGTACTCAGAAAAGAAGAGATGGGGAAGGATTGTGGGAGGGGGTGACTGGGACGGGTTATAAAATGAATAAGCAAAAAAATAAAATTAAAAAAGAAAAGAAAAAAATTTTTTTTGTAATAGTTCTTTTAAGATGATATTTGTTTTAATTACTGAGTTTTGTTGAGTTGCATAATTTTGGTACCCTGGTCCTGACCCTGACATTACTGCAGGGAACGTGGGTGACAAGCAAGTTATTGTGTGGTTGTAGGTCTAGGGTATATCATGTTTTCTGATTGGAAATGAAAGACTTTAATGAGGAAGGTCTTATGGCTTAAAGACTTCAGTTTACCTGGGCTGCCATAACAAAATGCTTCAGTTTGGGTGGCAAAAGAACAACAAAAAACAACAAAAAAACCCCACCCATTTTCTCATACTTTAGAAGCTAGAAATCCGAGGTTAAGGTGCTTGCACAGCTAGATTCTGGTGAGGCTTCTCTTTTTGGCTTGAAGCTGGCTCCTCCCAGGATCCTCCTGTGACTATCTTATGTGTACCGAGTGCCTGCTCTAATATCTTTGCCTCTTGTAAGGATAACAGTTCCTTCATATATGGTCTCAATTAGCCTTAGTTACCTCCACAAAGACCTTATTCTTAATTATGGTCATACTGAGGGTTAGAGTTTCAATATCCAAGTTTTCCTTGGTGGAAATAATTTAGCACACAATAGTAGGTCTTGTGATCTGAGATGGGAAATTATGTGGGAACATTATGAAACAGAATTGAATTTTGGTTTTTCTCTTTTGAATTAGCTGTGTCTCCATGGAGTAATCAGCTGTCTTCTCTGAACATCAGCTTCTCCTTCTATGGGTTCAGTTAATATTAATAATCTCACATGGAGATGAAGGGACTACTCTCAGATGTGTGTAACAACTCTGAAGTAAAGATTTTAGACAATCAAAGACAATTTTTAGTAAACAAATGGGATTTTTTGACAGAAATAGGCATGGGACTGGAATGTAGCTCAGTGGTAGAATGTTCACAGCCATTGCACAAAGCTATGAATTCCATCTGCCATAAAAGAAAATGAGAAAGAGATGAGGGGGGGAAGAATGGAAGGAGAAAGAGAGAGAGAAAGAGAGAGAGAGAGAGAGAGAGAGAGAGAGAGAGAGAGAGAGAGAGAATTGAAACTTGTAGTTAGGTTCACTGAACTGTGTTCCTGGACTCCATGTGGATGGAGGGCTAGAGAGTGGCATACATAGAAATTACTATTCTGCATTTCAGTGGCTGTACACTCCTACCCTATAATTAGATCTTTCAAGCAGACACTGGACAAAACTCCCAGTCCCACAGATATCCTTAGGTCAATGAGGAACTTTCTGTAACTGACCAGTTGGAGAGAAAAATGCTGAGTCATAGATTTGTTTCCTTCTGATTCCGTGTGGGTCTTATCATGCTAGTCAGGAAATGCCAGCACACCCAGCCATTAATAATGATGGTGAAATGAAGTTTCCGAGTAAATCTGGGGTGGAGGTGGGGGTCACCTGCCTGGCTAACCTACACCTCTATCTATCCAGGAAGGAAAGGCACTATCTGTAGTCAGCTTAAGGAGACAGGAATGAGCAGCCAGCTTTGAATCCCTTAGCTTCACACGACAGGACAACCAAAACCTCCTGAAGGTCACTGTTGGGTGGGAGGCGTGGATGTTGTTGCTGGCATATTTTCCCATCCAACTTCAGAATTTTCTAGTAGGCAGAGTAGATTAAAAGAAACAAATAAACAAACAAGGAAGCAAACCATTAGTGGTGGTATTATAAGGAAAGGGGACAGTCTTCTTACAGTCCAGGAAGAAGCTTTTGTTTAGATAAACACAGGGCTATTCTTACCCCATCAAAATGGATGACCTGTCTTGCCTTCATTCTTCATACTCTAGCAACCTTTTGAAAAGCAAGAGATTCATGCATGAGATTCACTGCTGACTACTAATTTCTCCCTACATCCTTTCCTCTTATCTCCCCTGTCTGCCCCCATGTCCCCTTAGTCAGCTTACCTGTGTTGAAGAACAGCAAGTATTGAGTGTCTGAATCTTTCTGAAACCTATGATTATTAAGGAACTCCAGAGAATCTTGAATTCTGTGCTTTCTACTAGACTGAAGCCCTCACTGCATAGACTATTTTAGGCAATGGTCTATGTTGTTGGGCTCCAAAGGTCGTGACTTCATCAGTATCCCATATTTCCAGAATATACACTATGTTTTCATTGTTCAAGTTCTGTCCTTACTGACAGAAGGGAAAATTTATCTCAACTATTTTTGGTCCCTTCCCCTTATCACATTCATAGCTAAGAAATCTTCACAACAAAAGTAAGTTTCCAGTATTTAGATCAAGCTATTGCTTAACTCAAGGAATTCAGGAAGAATTGCTATTGAAATCTGTTACTACAAGCAAAGGCGCCAGTGCATTGCACCTTACTAAAGTAACACACATGGACACGTCATTTACTGTGCCCAAAGGCTCCACCTAGTACAGTAATTACCACTCACTTGTGGCTTCTGGAACGCAAACTGAGTTAAACTTAGAAAGTCAGTTTCTCAGCTGTACCAGTACATCCCAAGTGCTTGGTAGCTGCATCCTGTGTGCATGTAGCATGTGCGGCTTCTCTTCATTCCTGTTTTGTCATCTGAGATGGGGAAATGTTGCATGTAGTTGCTCTGTATACTGTGAACTACCTTGTCATTAGTCTTGACTCGGCATTTGCAGAGGTGCTGGGTGGTGTCCAGGTTTTCTAAGGAAAGGCTCTGTGAAATAGTGTGACTGAACATATATTTCTAGGTATTCTAGGCATGAGTGGGATCAGGCCCTCCATCCTCACTTCTATTTCTCTTTCTTTTAAAGCCTATTTTCTTGTGTCAAGGTTTCAACAGGCAATGCAACCTGGCTTGGAACTTTTTTTTCCCCTCTTACCTTCTTCACTACCCAGGTGTTGGCATTGATACACTAGGGCATCTTCAGTGAGTCTTTCTAATGATTTTCTAAGGTATAGTCAACAGGGCAAAAATTCCCATCCCCTGGGCAGGAAGACACCCCCTTTTCATACTCATCCTGAAATCTTGTCCTTTGCTTTGGAGCTGCTCCTATTGGGCCAAATTCTCTGGGCTTCTTTGCTTCAGCTTCCAGGAGTAAAGCCATGGAACACCTCCAGGAGGCCCAGAGCTATCTTTTGCCTTCTCTGCTGTGCCACACATGCTCTGCTCCCCACAAACCTGTCTTGGTACTTAGCAGGGAAGCTGTGTCTGAGAGGACAAAGGGGCTTTGAGTAGGTAAGGGACGTGTTCTACTCTGTCATCTTAGTTACTTGACTTCCTTGGTGTAAATTTTTTATATTTTATTTTTGCCCTTTTAATCTGTGTATAAGGAGGTAATAGCCTCCATTTTATAGAATTGTTGCACGAACCAAATGAGCTAGTGGATACTGAATGCTTAGCACAGTGCAACGTGAGGCACGAAGTATTTGGCCATGGAAAACAGTAGATGTATTTATGAAAGAGCTGTCTCAGTCTAGGAGAATTGGTGTCCCATTTTCCTTACAAAACACTGGAAGGATCTTGGACACTGCATTTTTCAGATGGGACTAAACAGCTTCATGCAACTATATGCTAGATACAATTGCATATTGTAGTAGTTTTGGTCATTAGTTTAAGTTATCCTCACTTTTTTTTTTTTTGGTAACAGAATCTGGATTTTGTTTGATATCCAGGACACTTTCTTGAGGTCTGAATTATTGAATTGTCATTGGTCAAAGCCATAAGGTTAATAGTTCACCTCTCCAGAATGTCTTATGAAAACGACCACGTGGCATACTTTTGATTCATGAGACACAGAGGAAATGAGAGGAGGCATAGTTTCTTGTCTATAAAAATGAAAGGAAAGCAAATGAGACCCTGCCCTTCCATCTGGTATTGTTCCCTGCATGTGGACCTGTGGCCATCCAATGCCCATGAGGTGATAATTCCAAGGACCAAGTCAGCATAACAAATGATAGAGGATGATGACAGAGAGAACATGGGCCCATGATGACATCACGCTGCCCTAGAAGTGCCCAACTTCTAGACTTCTTAATGAGATAATAAATCAATGTTGTCATTTAAGTCAAATTAAATGTTGACATTTTTTGGTATTTAAGTAACAGTATCCTAAATGATATGTGGTATAAGTAATCAATGGTTGCATATTATTTGTGTGTGACTTATATTTTCTTTTAAATTCTACCTTCTTGGAAAGATCTTGGAGACTTTTCATTCTTGTTCAGTCTCCAAACACTTACTTCAGTATCATGCACATAGGACATCTTTGTTGTTGTTTTGTGTTTTGAGACAGGCTTTTTATGTGTAAGCCTGGCTATCCTGGAACTTAAGCTGTAGATGATAAGCTGAAGGATGATAAGATGGAGGGATGGTGGGGTAGAAAGGCATGGATATGATTATGCTTGGCTGGATTATGCCTTCTATTCTGTGTAGCATGCAGTGCTCCTCCTGGGTACACTGACTTAGCAGTTGGTGCTATCATTATCTCTTTCTTCAGTTTTTTATACGTCTTTGTTCAATGTTGCTAAGTTCTTATCATATCATCTTGGCTTTTGAGCTTATTCAGAGTGAGCAGATTCAAGGGGAAGGAAGCTTACATACCCTCTCAAATGAAATTGTCCAGAGACAGAAAAGGACCATGTCATTGCTTTTAAGAGCAGAGAGTGATTTTTCAGGAGGGAATTTAGATTAAGGCTAGAGGGTGGCCTGGTAGCAGGTAAGGACAGATTAATGGGGGTGGTAGAGATTGACCAATTTTTCAGTCCCATAGACACATCTCCTGGCTTACAGGGACATTCCATTCCCAATTGCTAGAGAGCTTTGACCCTTCTGTGTTGTCTTCCTGGTACCTGTGAGGTGGGCAGAGGCAGTGTGAAGTGTTAGGGACCTAGACTTATGTCCCACTTTCTGCAATAATTCTAACGATCTGATATGGACTCTCACTCTTCTAGAACTCAGTGCTGTGAAGTTCTGTGACCTCTCCAGACCTGAGTGGGCTCACTTCTGCCTCCCCATGATCTACATTCCAGTTTTCCTTCAGGCTACTGTACAGTTGTGCAACCAAGAGACTTATTCTGGATAGGAAAAGTCAGGTAAGAGGACTATGACTTTCTAACAACTGTTAGATAGCAGGCTTCTGTTGTCTCACAGGTCTTCCCAGCTGGACGTGCACAGGGAACTCTTGTGTCATGGTTCCCAGGTAGCTGTCTGTTCTGTACAGGATAGGCAGATATTTTCAGGACAGCTTTCGTTGGCACACCCTGACTAATTACATCTCCACATCCAGCAGTCTTGGCCTTTTCTCTCTTTCATAATCCTTTGCTCAGTCTTTCCTCTCCAGGACACCTATCTGGTGGCTTAGCATAATGCCCTGTGGCCTGCTGGGAAAACCGGGATGGGTAGAGATGGGAGAAGAATGCTATCCTGTGGCTCATGCATGGAGAGGTCACAGCACTTTACAGCCTCAAGTGTTGTGAGACCTGTGATGGTACCCACTAAGCCATTTCACTGAGCCTTTGAAAGATGTTTTCATGTTAATTTTGGACATAGTAATAACAGAGTGGAATCATGTGTTGTCATTTTCACTGCATCTGGTTGTTGTTTTCCTTGTAGAAGCTCGAGCCTTAGATATGAAAAGAAGTCTAGAGTTCTGGTGTTGATCCTTTCAGAGGAAGGGAATCCTCAGGCTAGAAACATGCAGTTGTGACCAGGAAAGTAGGATTGAATCATCCCTGCACCAGGGCTCTGAGAGTTCTGAGCAAGGCTCACCGTGCCTCTCAGGCCTATCTTCAAATATCTTCTACCTATCAAACTTGGTAATATCTGTGTCCCTTTTTACTGAGCCTCATGAATTCAAATTACCTATCTAAAAATTGCTAAATAACAGTCTATCATGAATGTAAACTGTTATAAAAACATTATGTCAACTATTATTGAGTCACATCTTGAGCCTTTTTTTTAAAAGATCAAGCACATTAGAGCTAACATTTATAGAAAACTTATTATGTGACAGATATTTCATAGTGTGTGATGTATTCACTTAGTTATTTTATAACAGTGTATTAATGGTTAAATGATTAGTAACTTAGCTAATAGTCATTGAAATGTATACCATATGCAGACAGTATGCAGTTGTGGGGTTATAACCCCAACTTTCAATTTATATGTTGAATTTCTTGCCCTTACTACTTACCTTGTTTGGAAATAATATCATTATGTAGAATGAATTATAATTCAATATGACTGATGTCCTTATAACAAAGGGCAATTATATAGAAGGAAAGATATACATGAAAAGAAGACGCTGTTAAGCCAGGAGACTCCAAGCCAAGGGAAGAGCCCTGGAGACTCTCCTTCCTTTATAGGCACAGGAGACTTTGATCTTGAAATTCTAGTCTCAAGATCTATGAGAGGATACACATGGTCATCTAGTCTTCTTGGGCTCTGGTATGTCCCAATGGCAGACTCAGCAAATACATGGTTATGTATTCTAATCCTCACAGTAGATTTTACATGTCAAGACTTGGAAAAAAAAAGTTAAAACACCCTTAGAGTAGAACAATTGCCTTAACCCAAAATGTGGAGCATTCAACAACAAAAAGTGATACAGCCATTCCAGAAAAACACTGTCATGAGTTTTAATGCAGAAAAAGCAAGTCAGAGGGACTGGGTAGAGCACACAGGTGGCCTAAGAGATAGTGGTCAACCATATCTCACATTGCAGATTTTATTCTCACCGTGTTATAATGAGACCAACTCTGAACAGACTGTGAGCAGCTATGAACTCTAATAGCTGGAGAACTTAGCTATAAATTAAATATGAGATGATGTTAAGGAACCATTAATTTTCCTGAGTGTGACAGTATCAGAGTGGTCACATTAATATGCATATCCTAATTTGTCAGCAAGGTCAAATGGCACAGTGTCTGGGATCTGGTTGCTTTGAGTCTGTGGCAGGTAGAACATCATAGTGGGGAATATGTAGTCTAGCTCAGATGTTTATTTCATGGCAGCCAGGAATCAGAAGTGGTTGGTGGCAGTTAGTGTTCTTGTGCCTTTTCAAGGACATACACCCAGTGGTTTCTTAAAGGTTTTACTTTCTCAGTTACACCACAGGCTGGGACAAGACCCCATGATGCACAGGGTCCACCTGGCAGCAGATGTTTTATTCATTCATGTCAGTCATTATTATACAATGCCCCTCTACAAATTAAGACATTGTACAACTTGAGTATATACCATGTTTGCTAATTAATTACTTAAAAGTAAGAATCAGGATACCATCCAGTTTGGCAATGCCACGATAAAAAAGAAAACCTCTATGGAATTCTATTATTACTATTTTATAGAAGCAAATTGAACCTTAGAAGGTGTTGTAAGTTCCCTGGAAGAATTGAGCTGTGACAAGCCGGTCTGGCTTCAGAGTGTAGTTATCCATGAGCATGCTAATATACTAACTTTAAATGGCAAAGTGATAATGTCCTGTATTCCTTCTAAAGCCATCCTCTGAGACACACAACAGCTCTTAAAAGTGGAAGCAGAAGTGCAGAGAGGCATGAACACCCTATGGAAAGCTAGAATCAAGATTCAAATTCAGGTATATTGGCTTGTAGCTAAAAACCAAAGAAACCCAACAGGTTCCATGGCCAATAGGCATCACATTTAAGAAGAAATAGGGATCAACTTCCACATAGGAGTCTCCTGTGTTCTCTCAACCAATTTACCACAATGGGCTCCAGATATTCACTGCATAAAGTAGATGGCATGGCCCTGTGTTCTGGACAGGGGGATCTTGTGGTCCAGGGGAAACAAGTATTGGGTAAAGAAGTTGATTAAGTGCACAAATGCCATGACAATGCTACATGCCCATCTATGTCAGCAGCAACAGCAGCATCACTGTAGAAATACAATGGATCTAAGCAGATTTCAGGAGAGTCTGTCTTGGGGTTGCTGTTGAGATGGCTCAGCTGTAAAAGAGCTTGAAGCTTCAGTTGAGGACTTAGAGATAACCCAACTTCAGTTCCCAGCACCTACATCAGGAAACTCAACTACCTCTCCTTCCCACTCCAGGTATTCAAGACCTTCTTCTGGCTTTCGTGGGTACTCATGCACATGCCACACAACACACACAGACATGCACACACACAGACACAGACACACACACACATGAACATGCACACGAACACAAATGAAATATATTTTATTTTTATTTATTTATTTTTTTGGCCATGTTGTCAGACATACTCTTATTAGAGTCTAAGACCTTCAGATGAAGGGGGATGGAGGATCCACTAGGCTGTTCCTAGGAGATGTTTGGCTTTTCTGAACTTGTTCTTGACATTTGGGTTGTAAATGGAACTCTTTTAGCCCAAACTTCTCAGAAGTAGTCTGCATTGTCCACTAGGGCTGTCCATCAGCTCAACTTAACAGTGATAAATCTCGCAGCCTGTAAGGGTCCTCACAAAGGTGGGTGTGGTGTGTTGATAGCAAGCATGATTAAGTGCTTTCCTGTGTCAAATATAGCTATAATATGCTACAAGCAGGCATTTGAGCTTTATACAAACTGATCTGGCTACTATCAGCTACTTTGACATTTTATACTAATACTTAAAATAAATCTAGAAACAGGAAAGAAAGTACAGAATGATTGTTTTAAGCAGCTTGTGAGAGCTTATCTTCAAAGTGACAGAGGTTCCATTGTATTTAGAAAAAGTGCTCATTTCACTGGCATAAAGGTTAGTGGCCTGGACTTCATGGCTACACTGAGCCAGTTTCCCACGTGAGCTCTGAGATCTGCAGGCAGCCGAGCGAGCGTTCACTGCCACCCTGGGGCTCTTTATTCTTGCTTGTGTGAGAACTGTCCCTTGTATCCAGAGGCACCAAACACTTTTACAGAAGCAATTTGGACACTCTGCTTAAAACAAATAAAGCCATCGAGAGATGGTCTTTTTGTTGAGAACAGACCATAGAAAGGATTTTCTCTTTCAAGCATGTTAGTCTTTACCTTGTATGGGCTGCCTTTGCATGTACGTGCTTCATAGCTCAAAGGGGAAAAAAAAGATGGATCATGTTATCTTGAATTTCCTTTTTGGCATAAGAATCCACAGGAAAAGTGTCCCTTGAAATAGAAAGCTGAGGTGTTTGTTTTTTGCTTATTTATATTTTTGAGGTGAAGTCTCTTAGGTCACACATGCTGACTTTGAACTACTTGGCCCAAGGAAGTTTACTCCGGCCAAGTAGCTGGAGCTAATGATGTGTGCCATCTTGCCAAGCATCTAAGACTTTTGTTCACTTTACTATCTGCTTATTTGTTAGTGCTTATTATGAAGCTTAGGGTGGCCTCAAACTCTCAATTCCCCTGTATCACCATGCCTTGCCAGTCCCTAAAGGTTTTAAAAGAGATTGCAGAATATGCTAGTCCTTCCAATAATTCTCACCTCTGGCGATATTCCAAAGTCACACTGGGAGCTTTTAAAAAGCACTGTTACCCAGAATCCACTACTAACATCTAGTGTTCCGATTCAGACACTGGTAGTGTTTGACACTCTACTGAATTGAATCTGACAGGCAACAAGAGGAAGCCATTACTTATCCCTGTGGTTCACCACACAGGTAGTGTTTAAGATCTGGAAAGCAGGGCTGTGGGGCTTCCTGAAGATGTGGGAGAGGAGGCAACCTGGACTGGGCTTTCAAGTCCTTCCTTATATCATCCACTAGGATTTATTAGTACCGTTTACTAAAATAAAACTAAGAATGAATTAATGATCAGTGCATTTTTAAGTTTGCAATTATGGGTTGTATTTTTTTCAAGTGTTACTTCATAATTCAAAGAATTTTTTATCTACAAATACAACAATATACTTTTTAAATTTTTGATCTTTTTAATTTTTATCTTTGGAAACCTCTCTGTTTCTTGCCTCTTCCTTACTAGGAACAATTTTCTGTACGTTGGTTCTATAAAAAAGGAGAAGTTGGAGAGGTGGCTCAACAGTTCCAGATGGCTGAAACTGGAACCTGGGGTTCACTTCCGAGCACCCACATGCTGGCTCACAATCATCTGTAACTCCAGTTCCTCTGGCCTCCATGGGCACCAGGTATACACAAGGCACACAGACATACATGGAGGCAAAATGCTCACAAACATAAAGAAAGCAAATTAAACTGATGCTTATGTTCATTCTATAGCAATGAAACAGCTTAAAAATAATGTGGCAAAGACAGCTCAGAGTAGAACAGTCGTAACCCAGCCCACTGTCTGAAGAACTCTTTCTGTTGACATTTGTAAAAATGAAAAAGTTAGTTACTTTTTCTACTCTAATGGTCTCATTTTTTTAGAAAAAGTTTTCAGAAACATTTTCTGTCCAGGATCTAATCTACCCAATACAAGATTATAGAAAGCATATGTCCAGAATTTTCTGAGATTATTCTAACTATTCTGTTTTTTTATAGTCAAACAGAGAGTAAATAGAAGTCAGAAGCGTCAATATTTTGGTGTCTGAACGCTATTCCTCAGACTGTCAAAATGGTATAAAGTCATCATTAGCTGTGGTTCAGCATTTGGTTGGAAAAGATTATGAACCTGTAGGCACTTCCATGACACATGCAGAAGTTTCTTAGGTCTCTAAGCTGTAAGAAACAAAAACTGCTCCTTCTGTTCTGTCCCATCACATTCCAGCTCCTGAGAGCTGGAAGACAGAGCTTTACAGTCCCCAAGGCTGCTGATCTCATCAGTGCCCTAGCTGGCAAGTCTTGCTAAGTCATAGGAAAAGCCTATCAGGATGGTTTGTTTTTTTAACTGAACAAAATCAATCAATCAATCAATCAATCAACCAATCAATCAAAAAACCCAGACCCTGGATTAAGTTTACTTGCATGAGTAGTATAGGAGCACACAAGGTCCTGCAAAGACATCCCAGAGATCATGCTAGACTTTCCCTGGCATCCTGGCTGACAGAGGCCTTTACTTTGGAGCCTTTACAGATCCTGCACACCTCTGGGAACTGGAGTCACAGATGCTGCAACCTAAACCTGAGCCTTGGCTTTGCTCTTGGTAGACAGAGCCCAAGATTTTTGGCAATGTGGGTATGAACATAACTTCTAAGTTTGGGACAGGTGATGTAAGCAAGACTGTCTAGATGACGCCCTTGAAAATCTTGAGAAAAGCTTTCTTGGGCATTTATGAAGAACTTGGTAGACTTGGAACATACCCCCATAGCCTTGACATTTTGGCTCACATCTTCTTCAGGACTTTCTTGTGTTTCTTGACAAAAAGTATGCTCTTTAGGAACTCAGGATCTATCTTAAGTGATTCATCTTTGTGATGGAGTTTCTTTCCTTTACAAATGTTTTTATCACATGTATTAATTATACATAAATAGGTTTTGTGTATTTAATATATTCTGATATTCTCCGCAATTCCACTATTTTGTACCCCTCTCATCCTACAAATCTGAATTAACCTTCTTCCTTTCTTTCTTTCCTTCCTTCCTTCCTTCCTTCCTTCCTTCCTTCCTTCCTTCCTTCCTCCCTCCCTCCCTCCTTCTTCCCCCTTCTCTCTCTCTCTCTCTCTCTCTCTCTCTCTCTCTCTCTCTCTCTCTCTCTCCTTACCAATAAGTCTCAATAGGGCTGTTTACAGGAACATATATATCTTACTACTGTCTATACTACTGAAGAAAATCTTCCTTCCATTCCTATCAGCTGTTACCCATGAATAAGTATTCAGGGAGAGGTGGAATTCCATGAGCCTATCCCCCTTCCATTACAAGGTTTTAATGGGACCAATCTTGTGGAGGTTTTATGCAGATAATCATAGTTGCTGGGAGTTCAAGAATGTACCACCCATGCCATGCCTAGAAGTCAGCATTCCGTACCTCTCCCACCTCCCTTTAGCTCTTATATTTTTTCCTCTTTCTTCTTTAATGTTCTCCAAGCCTTGGAGTGGATAGTATAGACGTTCCATTTATGGCTGGACATTCAACAGTCCTTTATTCTCTGTATTTTGACCATTATGGGCCTCTTCCATCACCACTGACCACAGCAAAAGGGATTTTAATCAATCAAAGATGATAGCAGCCTATTCTAAGGGCATAAACATAGTTATTTAAAGATAATTTGATTATGACCATTTAGCAAACAGCAGTAACTTTCCCACTAGAGCTATGTCCTTTCCAGCTATGGGCTTTGAATAGGTTGACAGTTCCAGGTGTGATTTCCCTCCTGTGAAGAGAGAAGAGCAGCAAATCCTTTCAGAAAGAGGTTAGTTGCCCTCAAACCGACTTAACACTATTGTATCAGTGACATATCTTGCTTGGCTGGTGGGTATTGTTTCACAGAAGGTCTCCAGCTAAGCAAGACTATAGATGACAATTCTTCCCCAACAGTTCTTATTTAACCTTTTGGCACCACGATGCCTAGCCAGTAAGGAAGAAACTTCCAGATTAGTTCTAGCTTGATTTTTCTGTGTCCTGAGACCAAAGTGTGTGGTCTTCAGCAATAAGGTCATAGAGCTTTTAGTGAGCAACCAACATTTGTTTGTGCTGTTGACCTTATCTGTGTTGGGAGCCTTGAGCATCACTGACCAACAAGCCATCCTGACACTGGGACTAATAAATTCATCCCTAGCATTAATATTTTTAATTTATAATCTTTGGCTTTTGGTTGAAGCTTTATCCATATGCTTCCAAACAACTTTTATTTTGATTTTTTGATTGGTTTACCAAGCATCAGATGTCCTTATGAGTTTTTCACACAATTAATTTTAGTTGACCCTTCCCTCCCCCTTCCTCTCTCCCATCTGTATGAACTTTTCTTCTAAGCCTGTCCACCACCAATGTTCTCTCATTGTTTGTATCATATGTGTTATACAAAACACCTTTCTCAAAAATTCTTTCCAAAATTCATTGCCCAGTTTACTTTCCTAGATTCTACACACATTAACTTAAACACAAATGTGTGTGTGTGTATATATAATATATATATATATATATATATATATATACACACACACACACACACACATATATACATATATATGTATATATATATGTTAGAAGCTATGATCGACATATGTAGGAGAACATATGTAGTTTATCTTTTGGAATCAGAGCTAATTCACTTAATACAATATTTTCCAGTTACATCTATTTTTTCTGAAAATTTTATAATTTCATTTTTAAGTAGCTGAATAAAATTCCATTGAATGTATGCATCACCTTTTCATTATTCTGTTCATTTTTCTATTGGTTTCATTTTCTTGACATTGTCAATAGAGCCACAATAAACATGAATGTGTAAATAAAACTGGGGTAGAATTATAGAGTCCCTTGCATTGTGTCCGGGAGTGACATAGATGAGTCATATAGTAAATATGTTTTTAGATTTTTGGGGAAACTCTACATTAATTACCACAGTGGCCGCACCTGTTCACTCCTCTATCAACAGTGAATAAGGGTCCCTCTTTCTGCACACCCTCATCAGCATGTCTTATGGTTTTCTTGATAATATCCTTCTGACTGGGATAAAATAGAGTCTCAAAAATAATATTTTTAAAAAGGTTATTTATTTATTTTACTTCTTTTTATTTAGTTATTATGAGCATGCGTGCATGCGTTCATGAGTGTGTGTAGGTGTGTAGGTCCAAGGATAACTTATGGGATTTGATTCTTTCCTTCTACCAGGTAGGTCCTGAGAATCAAACTCTAGTGAACTCAACTTGTCAGGCTGTATGACCTTTACCTGATGAGCCATTTTGCTGGCCCTCCAGTGGTTTTAATTTGCATATTCTAGATATTAAAACTTCTGCTAGATATATAGCTGGCAAAGAATTTCTCACATTCTTTAGTTGCCTCTTCACTCAAGTAACTATCTTTTGTTGTATAAACCTTTTTAATTTCCTTGGCTCCCTTGTGGCAATTTTTGGTATGATCTTTTAAGCAACAGGATTTCTTTCAGAATGTCCGTGTTTAGCACTTCTATCTTGAAGTGTTCTCCCTACTTTCTTCTTTCTCAGTTTTAGAGTGTCAAGTCTCATGTTGAGATCTTTGATGCATCTGGAGTTTATTTGTGCAGAGCAAGAGACAGAGGTCTAGTTGCATTCCTCTCTGGGTTTCCAGCTTTCTCAGCACTGTTTGTTGAAGATGCAGTATTCTCTCCTCTGATGTGGAGTTTTGGCATCTTTGTGAAAAAATAAAATCAGATGTCTGTAGCTGCCTGGGTTCATATCTAGATTTTGTTCTATTCCATCAATCCACACAGGTCTGTTTCTGTGCCAGCGCCATGCTGAAGGTTCTATAGTATATTGATAACAATGGTGGTTTCCTAATGACAAGAGGGAGCATTTTCATGATAAGTGGTGTATTAGATTTATATGGTCACCCATGATACTCCAACTACCTCAGAGTAAAAAAAAGGAATAGCCCAGGCTGCATCTCAAGTGTTGTCTCACTCTTCCTTCCTCCCTCATGCCTTTGGTCATGTCATCTTTCCTGTCCTCATCCTTCTCTACTTCCTCCTACTTCTGTGTGCATTGGATCATTACTTGGCTTTAGATTAGACTCTGTCATCTTCTGCCTTTTTTTTCCAAAGCCTTGTTGCGATCTTTTGCTCATGTTTTCTCAACACTTATTATCTTTCTATCTACATGTCTCACTCATGATTGAAACAGGAAGTTCCTGGGTGGGGCATGTAGCTCTGTGGTAGTGCAGTTGCCCAACAAACAATGGGGCCATGAGTTTCTTTCCCAGAACAGAAGCACTGACTTTATCATGCTGTCCTTTAGTTCTATAAGACCCTTTTCTTTTATACTCATTCTCTGCTCTATGGGCCATTGATTTTCAAACATGGTGGCACTCAGGACAATGATATCTGACTCCAGTTGTCCCAGTGTAATCAGTTTGCATGCAACATGAGTATGGAAACTATTTTAAGCTCTTAGAATTAATTAATTAATTATTAAATTCCCCACTGTGCTTCTAGGTACCTTTGCTTTTACAGTTAAAAGATTATGAACTTGGAGCTGAAGAGATGGATCAGTGGTTAAGAGAATTGGCTGCTGGAAAGAGGACCCAGACAGTTATGAGCCTTCCAATATGGGTTTTGGGAAACAAACTTAGTTCCTTTGAAAGAGTGGTTTTTAATCTTTCAGGGCACCACATGGCCGCTCACAACTGTCTGTAACTTGAGTTCCAGAGGCTCTGACATCCTCACACAGACATACATGCAGGTAAAGCATTTGTACACATTAAATAAATAAAATAAATAAAACTTTAAAGAAAGAAAGAAAGATTATGGAAACTCCATGTTTTTTCTCTTTTTAACATTGTTTTGCAAATTGGCTAAGTTTTAGTTTCTTGTAAGTTGGTTGATTTAATCATATTATTATGCTCTTTCAGTTTGTAATTTTTTCATTTTTACTTTTTAATGAAAATAGATTATTTTCTCATACATTATATCCTGATTACAGCTTCTTCTCCTGCTATTTCTCCCAGTTCCTCCCTGTTTCTACACCCCCTTGAATCCACTCTATCTCTCATTAGAAAAGAACAGGCTTCTAAGAGATAACAACCATATATGATGAAATAAAAATATAATAAGATAAAATAAAAACCATTGCATTGAGGCTAGACAAGGTAAGCCAACAGAAGGAACATGCGCAGAGTGGTGTGTGACACTGCCATTGCAACAGACACAGGAGTGGTATTGTCACCTAGAGATGATGTTGGGTTCAGGAGCTGGCTGTAAACAGCTTCTGGCTGTCCATGGATACACCTGATGCTAACATTTCTCTCTTTTCTTTATCATAAAGAGAGGTTAAAAAAGGGGGGCGGGGGAAGCCAATGTTGAGGTGGAAATAGGGGTGTTGATCTCTTAAAATGCTTCCTGCTGTCTTAGTGCATTGTCCATTTTGGGATGTAGCTGACTTTCACTGTCAGGGGCCCACTTGATAGTGCT
Organism: Mastomys natalensis; assembly: GCA_021653895.1. Lineage (NCBI taxonomy): Eukaryota > Metazoa > Chordata > Mammalia > Rodentia > Muridae > Mastomys > Mastomys natalensis. Next base: position 173,715 of record JAJTUV010000827.1, read on the forward strand.
TGCATTAGGCTCCTCTGTGGACAGAGGCTGCTAATCCTGTAAAAGGAGCTGATTAATTGTTGGTTTGAATTTTTTGAATTTGTCATTGGAGGAATGTGGAGACGAGGTTAAGGAAGCAGGAAGCAAATAGCAAAGCAAGAAAAAATGAAGAAAAGTGGTGTTAAAAAGGGAAGTATCCATTTTCATATAGGGTTTTCACAAACCCAGGAATTAGAGGCCTCACGTTGTTCCCTGCATTTCTGAATGTCTGATTGTAGCTGCTGGACTTTGTTTCTCACTATCCCAGATTTGTTGATGTAGAAGCAGCATTCTTCTTGGAGAAACAGGCAAAGACCACCTGCTTTAGCTGTAAGGACTTCTAGTCCTGGTCCGTTCTGAAGCACCACTGCTGCCAAAGAATGGATATGATTTTGGATGGTGAGCATGGTTTGGATCACTTCTTGAATACCATTGTCAATCTGAGAAGAGAACTTATTGTAAAGGGTTAGGGAAGCAGTCAGTCCTGCCGTTCCAGTCCCAGAATCTATAGTTATTCTCACAGCAACTAGAGTGGCACAACCTGAACTGCCCTCTCATCATGTTGGGCAGGTACTGTCTACAACTGAGATTGGTAGAGGCTCTTTTCCACGGATTACTCCTAATCCAGGGCAAAGTAGGTAGGTAGGTGATGATATACCTGAGTGCCACAGAGAATTGACATGTTCTGGACTGCAGGGCACTGTGGCAGAGATGAGGTATCAAGGGTTATGGTTCTATTGCAGGCTATGAATCTTAGTGTTCCTACAGAATGTGTTCCTGATGTCTTAAAACAGTCTGCCATGCCAAAAAGAGAGAGAAAAGGAATGGGGTCATGGCAACATTGGAGTCTGGGTAGCTGATAAAAGGAGGTAAAGTTGCTTGATAGGATCACTGGAGAAACTGTAAGTGGCAATTGTGAGTTAGTTCTAGGGGGTACACATAGCCAGCAATTTTTAAAGTCACAAGGTCAGGTGACATTAAGGAGTTGGTAGGCTGAGGTCAGGGTCTGAAGCACAAGGCAAAATAACTTACTGCAGACCCAGATTTGTTTTTATGGTAGAGCTTACCAACGATGCCTGTTTCCCACTGGGATTGCATGGGTCTTGGATATAGAAAAAGAGGGTCTTGCATTATTGATAGAAGAACTGATTAGTCTGTGATCCTAACATATCTTGACAAGACTAATCTGGGCAGCTACCATATTTGTCTGGCTTTTTTTTTTTTTTTTAAACCATCTGTCTTCTGGTCAAAGAGGAAGTAAACAAAAAGGTCATAATATTTAGATGGAATAGTGGATATAGGGATGACAGCAATTTGTATTTTTGACAGGTATGCTGCAGGTGCAAAAGAGGGTCCTAGTTGGTGACCTAAGACTCCAAGGGCAAATCCTTCTTTTTTGGTTACGTAGAAGTAGAAAGGACAAGTCAGGTCAGGGCCTAAAGGAGAGTCTGCTGGAGCTTTTGAAAAGGCTTGGTAACACGGTTTGCGAAGAGATTCATGGATGGGGTCTAATGCTGCTTCATATAAGCGATGAGAAAAGGAAGAAAAGGAAGGCACCCAGGAATGTAAAAAACTGACTATTCCTAGGAATGATAAAGTCTCTTTCTCTGTAGAAGGAACAGCCCTTGTTGGTTGGTGAAATTGTTAGTCACAAGTAGGTGACCTGAGGAGTAGACAGCTGGATTTTAGGTGAGATTCTAGCCTCAACTGGACAGGAAATTTAGAAGAGCAGAGGTGTCAGCTTAGCTAATTTTTAGAGAGAGATGGCAGAGAAGAATGTCATCTACATAATGGACAATCTTAGATTTAGGGAGAGACAGAGAGAGTAAGTCAGAAGCCAGGACCTGGCAAAATAGGTGTGGGCTGTCCTGGAGTCCCTGAGGTAGAACAGTAAAGGTGAGTTGGGCAGAAAAGTGGGTGTCAGGGTTAGTCTAGGTAAAGGCAAAGATGTTTTATGGCTGCATCTAGAGGGATAGAGAAGAATGCATTCTTGAGATCTAGGACTGAGAAACGAGAAGTTCCCAAGGGTATAGTGGAAAGAAGTATGTTAGGATTAGCCACAAGAGGATGGAGGGGAACCACTGCAGAATTAATGTGCCTGAGCCCTTGAAGCAGGTGATAGGTTCCATTAGGTTTCTTAATGTTAGTATAAGAGGAAGAGGTAGGATGGAGGAGATTTTTTTCTTAGGAGGTCAGAGATGATAGACTTAAGTCCCCTGAGGCTCTGGAGAGAGAGGGTATTGAGCTTAGGTGATGTACCTGGTAAGGTCCTGTAATTGGATGACAACAGGAGAATGACGTTTAGCAATGGAGTGGTTCTGGACATCCCAAACTCGGGGGTATACCAGAGAGGGTGGCAAAGGAAACAACATGTTAGAGTTAGTAGGTTGGGTGGCTAGGAAGAGGAGAGGGGCTGCTGGCGAGCTTGGATTTAAGTGAATGGGGTGCAGAGAGCAAAAGAATCAGAGGCTCCTAATTTAGCTAGATGATGCCTTCCCAATAAGGGGACAGGACACATTGGCACTACCAAAAAGGAATGGGTAAGAGGAACACCACTAAAAATGCCAGTAAATGGTGGTGTTTGGTGAGGAAGATCGCCCTCTTACCCTGACAGTAGAGGAACTAGGAGAGGAGTGTCCCCAAAACTCTGTCAGGACTGAGTAAGTAGCTCCAGTGTCCATGTGAAAGGAGATGGGATGCCCAGATACCATGATGACTACCCAGGGCTCCCTGCTGGTGATAGAAGTGGTTGGGTCAAGGAGCTTGTGCCTCTTCAGCTGTCCATAGACAAGCCTAGGAGATCAGTTGGAGGGTTACCTGGGAGTGATTTCCCTCTGTCTTGAGCAGCATGAGGGAAATTGACAGCCCAATGTCTCTCCTGATGGTACTTGGAGCATGGCCTTGGTTTCTTGCAGGGGTTAGGGCAAGCCCTTACCTAATAACTGTGTTGACCACATTTGTAACAGGGATCTGGTGGTTCCCACGCCTTAGAAGGCCAGGAAGTCTGGGCAGTGTCTGGGCCTGGTCACACAGACTTTGTCAACTGAAATGGTATTTTTGTCTGTTGGCCTTTTCATCTCTCTGATGATACACTTTGAAAGCTAACTATTGCATGTAATTTTAAAAAGCATGCTTACTCCTTGCTTGGTCTCCTTGGTCCCATACAACTTAGCTCGGAGATCGTGTCGCTGCTGGCTCCACTTCCATCGAGGCTCTGCTAAGCCACCCAACAACCGCCCCCCCCCTCCAGAATGCCTGGAGCTACTACTGCTTATGTCCCACCAACTGACCGCCCCTGCAGCCCACTTTCTCTTACTCACCTGAGTTGTTGAGGATGGAAAACACCAGACAGCCTTAATATTTTAAAACCAGACAGATAACACAACTTCTGGCTGAAGAATTTCTTGCCCCATTCTTAGCCTCCTCAGGGGGCTGCAGAGGCTACAAACTATTGGTCCCTGTGGTGACATGTCTGATATTTCCTATCCGCTCCACTACCTGGTCCGAGTCCCAATCCTCTCTGCATCCCCTTCTCTTCCTCCAGAAATCCCGCCTTATCCTTTGCCTAGTGATTGGCTTCTGCCATCTTTATTGATCCAATCAATAAGCAATTAGGGAACTAGATTTTAGGAATTTCTTCCCCTACAGCCAGTTCCAAGACTTCTGCTTGTGGAGTTAGGGGTTCCCTCTCCAAACACCCAAGTTTGGCCTTAATGTCGGGGTAGCTCTGGGAGAAGAAGCAAGTCATCAAGAGTTGCTTACCTTCTGAGTTTTCAGGGTCTAAATTAGTATATTGTAATAGGGCCTTTGTAAGGCGCTCTAAAAATTGAGACAGGTTGTCTTGCTTATCCCGGGTTTGGAGTGAAGATCGGTAAAAGCTTGGATGGTGGGCTGATGACCCTTCATATTGAACCAGTGCTGGAGCCTTTCCATCAGGGATTAGAGCCTATCTTGGATGGTGAGCTGGCGACTCCTATTAAGCTAGTGTAGGATCCCTCTCATCAGGGACTAGAACTTGTCTTGGACCCAAAGAAAGAGCGCTTCAGAGATGCAGCAAAAGTTCTAGGTACTGGTGCTGAAGTGGATTATCTGGAGTAGTTTGGAACTTCCTCGTTTAAGTTTTCGGCCTGGAGGAAGCAGTCTTTGTACTTGAAACTTGACCCTTTCTGAAAGAGAGCCCTTTGCAGCCATTGCCAGTGGTCCCAGTGGCAAATAGTACACAGGACACAGAAGAGTCTGGCTCGGGAAATCTGATAGAAGCCAAGCTTGTGGACTTAGATTTCTTGGGAGCTGTGGGTGTTTCTGTGTCAGTCCCACCCCTGTGTGTCCTTAAGCCTAGAGGTCTCCTTCCTGCAGAGCCTATTGTGGATGTGCTACAGTACAGCCTGAGAGATCTGGATGCAGTGATGAATGTGATACAGCAGGAGAACTTGGAGCTGAGAAGCAAGTATGAGGACTTCAGCACCAAGTGTTGGGAGATGGGGAAGATCATTGATGGGTTTGAGAAGGTCGTATACAAATCAGCGGAGGAGGCTGAGAAATAGAAGGCACTGGTTGAAGACAAAATCCAAATGGTTTTAAAAGAGAGAGACCAACTTAGTGCAGACCTGAACTCCATGGAGAAGTCCTTCTCTGACTTTTTCAAGCTTTTTAGAAGCAGAAGGAAGTGACTGAAGGCTACTGGAAGATGCTGTGGTGGTAGTGAGCAAGTTTCACAACCAATGTTAGATGAAACTGAGCACTCCTGTACAAATCACAGCCAAAGCAGTTCAGGTCTCACGTGGAAGGCTTTATTAACAGAGGCATCTCTGGGGGAAGGGATACAATGGAGAAGAAGAGAAAGAGAGCTATGGGTTTGGGTACACATCTTTTATCCTGGCCGAGATGCAGGTAACACATGCCTAGAGGAGTGTGTGACGGGTGTCATGGCAATGAAAGCAGGAGCAGGTGTTGTAGCCTACAGATGATGTCATCACTGGGTTCAGGAGCTGTCTGTAAAGGCTTCCCTGATGCTAATATGCCTGACTATAGCTTTATTCTATGTTCTCATTGAAAGTTTGAAAGTGAGATGCTTTGAGGAGGTCATTCCACCTGTGACTCCCATGTCTTCTACAAATTTTTTGCATAGCTTGCTTGCTTCAACTTTCTCCTACTTTTACATGTAACACTGAGGCTGCGTCTTTAGAACCTTGGGTTTTATTTTCTTAATAAGGGCAAGATGAGTAGAGGAATCAGGTATGGCAAAACACTTTTGGGAACTGTCTCAACCCCAGTGTTCTCTCCTGGAGATAATGACTTGGATCACACACTGGGGTTCAGTGACACTGACCATTTCCCTCATCATTCTGCGTCTTTTACACCTTTTCCCCCACAAACATCTTGCCATTTTGTTTTTCAAATTTTACTCAAGAACCAGTGTTTCTTGAGGAGACTAGAAAGGACACCTATAGAAAAGCTCACACTTGCTGAAGGCCTTGTGTATGACAAAGCCTTTTTCCCATGGGGAGGACCCTTCTCCTCCTGCTCCAGTAACCCCTTCCTCTCATAATTTTATAGAAAGGATTTACTGGCCTGCAGAGTGTGTTATAGTCCCCACATGTATTGTACAAACCTAGTTGCTCAGAATGCAAGAGGCAATTCAAATAACTGTGACTTGCAGATGTTATAGGGTAGTAAAGAGCCTCCCAGTTTAATCTTTACCAGTATGTAGTTTTCTAACCTAACCTAAGTGTGTTACTATCCTATCTAGTTCATATTCTTAGTCTAGAAATAGATATAATGATAGCATCCACTTACCTCAGTAGTATTAAGCACTGACTGGTATGTTCTTGTGAAGTCCTTGTTTCATTTTAGTAAGCATTTAAGAAATTTATTTTTTAAAGATGGTTGGGATTTCTTCTAGCAGTTCTATGAGTGAACATGAACCAAGGAAAAAAACAACTCTGTTCAAGTCTAAGATTATGTCCTGATGTCACAGTGGATTCTATGCTTTACCAGCACCCTGTCTGTAGTTGTTTTAATATGCTTGGCTCATGGGAAGTGGCACTATTACGAGGTGTTGTCTTGTTGGAATAGCTGTGGCCCTGTTGGAGGATGTATGTTGCTGTGTAGGCTGTGAGGCCTCCTAGGCCAGTGTGGAAGAAAGGCTCCTCCTGGCTGCCTAAGGAAGACAAGTCTTCTCCTGACTGTGTTAGGATCAAGATGTAGAACTCTTGGCTCCTCTAGCAATATGTCTACCAGCATGCTGCCATGCTTCCTTCCATGATGATAATGGACTTAGCCTCTCAAACTATAAGCCACTCCAATTAAATATTGTCCTTTATAAGAGTTGCATTGGTCATGGTGTCTCTTTAAGCAATAGAAACCCTAAGATACCCTCATAGGGAGCATTTTGTGTCTGAAGGTTATTGGGCCATTGGAGGTGGATGTCTCTGGGCCACAGAGCTGGGTGACTAGCTTTCCAGGCATATGCTTTCTCATAAGACCAAACTTTCTAGTTGCATTGGGCATGACGCCTCTGCTCACACAAGACAAGGTGCTAATTTAGCTAGCACCAACTTTTATTTTATAACAGTACATGGAACTAAGCAGATACCAGAAACATTTGTCATGCAAAATGAAAAAAATGTGAGAAAAATTCAGAACTTTTTCAAATAAAGTTATTTTTTTATTTCCTATCTCAGCTGGTATCCTACACAGAAACTGGCTGTAAGGTTTGGTTAAAGTGAGAATGATACATATGTATTTTGAAGCTATAGATCAGTGTATTAGGAAAGAAAGTACTGAATGGTTGTTTCTAAAGAATAGATCTGTGCGTTTATAGAATTCACCCAAACAAGTATTTGGCTGGAGGGGTGGTAGAGTGCTTGTCAAACGTGAAAATCCTGGAACCCATTCCTAGCAAGAGAAGAAGTGAGGAAGAGAAATTTACTGAGAGAAAAATTGATGAGTATGATATTTAGGACCAACCCATGCCTTATCAGAGACCACACTGACACCACAACCCCAGGTAAGCCCCTGCTCACAGACCACCAACACTCTCTTGGTGCCCACCCAGCCTACTCCTAACTCAGCTCCTCTTCTTGACACCATATCTCAGTCCACAACTCTGATGGAAGATCCCTGCTGAATCAGAGGCCACACCGGCTACTGGAACATCAGGTAGGCTGTTTGTACACAGAGAGCATCCCCATTTTCTCAGTGTTTGCCCAATCAGTCTGCCAGTCCTCATCACTAATCCCAGTACCATTCTCAGTGAAGGCACCCTGCTAGACCAGAGGCCACTATAACTGAAGGTAAACCGCTGACCCAGCATGGTCTCCACTCAGTGCCTTCCACCTTACCCCCAACTGTCCTATCACTTCCTATCACCATATCCTGGTTTATAACTCCTGTGGAGGATTTCGGCTGGAGAAGAGTCCAAGGCAGCCAGAATTCCAGCCTTCAACTCATGTAGAGACTTTTGCCCAACCACAGACCATTCTGGCCAGAAGACCAGAGAGGAGACAGAAACCAAGGGAAAAGCACCCATCCAACAAAGACAAACTCAGAAATCAGGCCCAGATCTATCATTACCCAAAACCCAGATGTCTATACACCAGTATAAGAACAAAATATATCACCATCAGAACCCAGCTATCTTACTTCAGGAAATCCCGAATATTCTCCAACAGATGAAGCACAAGAAAATGATCTTAAAACCAACTTTATGAAGACGATAGAGGCCCTTAAAGAGAAAATAAGTTTCTAAAGAAATCAAAGAAATGATTAGCAAAAAAAAGAGGAAATGAACAAATCCCTTAAAGAAAGTCAAGAAAAACAAAGAAACAGTTGAAGGAAGTGAATAAAACAATTTAAGGCCTGAAAATGGAAATAGAAGCAATAAAGACAACAAAAACTGAGGGAATCCTGGAAATGGAAAATCTAGGTAAGCAAACAGGAACTACAGATGCAAGCATCATCAACAGATTACAAGAGATGGAAGAGAGAATCTCAGGTGTTGAAGATATGATAGAAGAAATAGATATATTGGTCAAAGAAAATGTTAAATCTAAAAAAAAAACTCCTGACACAAAACATCAGAAAATCTGGGACACCTGAAAAAGACAAAACCTAAAAATAAAGAATATTTTTCTAACCTAAAGAAGGAGATGCCTATAAAGTATAAGAAGCTTCCAGAACACCAAGTTGATTGGACCAGAAAAGAAAGTACCCTCGCCACATAATAATCAAAACACAAAATGTACACAACAGCAGCAACAATAAAATATCAAAAGCTTCAAGGGAAAAAAGGTCAAATAACATATACAGTCATAAGCTTATCCTCAGAATTCCAGTGTCCTGAATTATCACTTTATTGCCAGTATTTCTTCTTGCAAACCATGTAAGTTAGCTTCATGTGAATATTGAAATGTGTGTCCTTGTGTTTAAAATTCCAAAGCTACAGAAAAGTAGCCAGGTAGTACAGTGAACTTCTGTGCACTCTTTAGCTAGATTACCAGTTTTATTGTTTTACTATGTTTTCTTTGTGTCTTAATCTCCTCTTATGTATATATGACATATATGCACTTCTACATTCTGACAGACTTTTAAAGAAGAGCTAATGTAATATTCCTCAAATTAGCCACAAAATAGAAACAGAAGGAACATAACCAAATTCATTGTATGAGGCCACAATCACTCTGATACCTAAACCACACACACAAAGACTCAAAAAGAAAGAGAACTTCAGACCAATTTCTCACATGAATGTTGATGCAGAATCACTCAACAAAATACTTGCAAATTGAACCCAAGAACACATCAAAAAGATCATCTACCATGATCAAGTAGGCTCCTTCCCAGAGTTGCAGGGACGGTTTAACACATGAATATCTGTCAATGTGATCCACTGTATAAACAAACTGAAAGAAAAAAACATGATAATTTCATTAGATGCTGGAAAAGCCTTTGACAATACCCAAGACCGCTTCATGATAAAAATCTTAGAGAAATCAGGGGTACAAAATACAAAGAATACCTAAACACAATAAAGGCAATATACAGCAAGCCAATAGCCAATATCAAATTAAGTGAAGAGAAACTCAAAGCATTTCCACTAAAATTAGGAACAAGACAAGGCTGTCCACTCTCTCCATATTTATTCAATATAATAATTGAGGTTCAGCTAGTAATAAGACAACTGAAGGAGATCAATTGATACAAATTGGAAAGGAAGAAATCAAAGTATCTTTATTTGCAGATGATATGATACTGTATATAAGTGACCCAAAAAAATTTACCAGGGAACTCCTATAGTTGATAAACACCTTTAGTGAAGTGGCTGGATACAAGATTATGTCATAAAAATTAGTAGCCCTCCTATACACAAATGAAAAGTGGGCTCAGAAAGAAATCAGGGAAACAACACTCTTCACAATAGATACAAATAATATAAAACATCTTGGTGTAACTTTAACTAAGCAACTGAAAGACTATATGAGAAAAACTTAAAGTATTTGAAAAAAGAATTTGAAGAAGATGTCAGAAGACGGAAAGATCTTCCATGCTCATGGATCAGCAGGATTAACATAGCAAAAATGACCACCCTACCACAAGCAATTCAACACAATTCCTACTAAAATTCCAACACAGATTTTTAGGGACCTTGAAAGAACAAACAACTTGATATGGAAAAACAAAAAACCCAGGGTAGCTGGATATAACAATCCTGTATAATAAAAGAACTTCCAGAGGTGTCACCATCTCTGATTTCAAGCTGTACTATAGACCTATAGTAATAAATCCACATGATACTGGCATAAAAACAGACGGATTGATCAATGGAATTGAATAGAAGACCCAGACATAAATTCACCTACCTATAGACACCTTATTTTTGACAGAGAAGCCAAAATTATACAATAGAAAAAAAGAAAGCATCTTTAACAAATGGTGCTGGTCTAACTGGATGCCAGCAGGTAGAAGAATTCAAATAGATCTATGTCTATCACCCTGCACAAAACTCAAGTCCAAGTGGATCACAAACCTCATTATGGTGGAAGGAGAAAAGCAGCTTTGAATTCCATGGGGGCACGTATATATGTACATGTATATGTATGTATATTCACATATATGTATATATGTATATCACACACACACACATATAGATTTAGTTAAAAATAAGTATATCTACGATTCATGCCCTATGTAGAGCAGAACATCCCCGAGGAAGTTTTCTTCATAATCTACTCGCAATAGGAAATGCTAGATGGCAGTCAGCCCTGAGCTTTCCACTTGGCCATTTATCCACCTCTGGTTTTAGAACACATGGTCAGACTAGGGTGGGTTTTTATTGAGTCACATTATGCTGCAAGCATCCAGTCTTATAAACTAACAGGGATCTCACTGTCACATATAATTAGTCTGCCACAGGTGACTGTGGGTCATATGAGCACACTGAACAAACCAGGCTCATCCCAGGCCACAATTCAGCAAGTGACTTTGAGGTGGCCAGCCTCAGGCTTCTGATGAAGCAGAGAGTAACCCAAGCCCATTCATGTCACAATTCAGAGATGGTCTCTAATGCTGACACCACCTGATGGGCAAGGACAATGCTTAATAAAGTTTACTCTTGCAATCTTCAACTGGGCAGAATATACCCAGATAAGCTGGGGGACACTCTTAACCTGCTTCCCCCAGCACCTGTGGGAGAAGTCACTGTAAGATTAGAACAGGTAATTATATCTGATAGAATGGCTGACAACACATTGTTTGAAGAGAGGGCTTAATCGGCCCTATTGTGAGACAGTTAATGGAAGCCCAGGGCACTGGTCTCTCACCTCCAGCGGAATGAAATCTGTTTGCATTAGAATGTTTAGAGAGCAGCCACCCGACAGTCCACAGTCCCAGCACTTACAGGTTATTCCATTTGATGCAGCCATTCTCATCCAGATGAGTGCTCAGCTCTCTCTTGCCCTTTCCCTGTGCCTCCCTCCCTAGCATATGCCTTGCTCAGCATCTACTTCACTTTATTAAAATTCGGATCACTCACTAGATTGGGACTCATTTACTTTGTATTATCAGAATCTAGTACAGGTTCTGCCTTGACACTCACTTTTCACTTTTGGTGCACTGACTTAAGTTCAGAGAAATTCTGGGTGAACAGGGGAATCTGTGAAGTTCTAGTGTAAGTCAATCATTTACTAAAAACTGAAAGGCTAGAAGAAGAAAAGGCATTAACATAGAGGTGGGGAAAAGCACCAGAGTTGACTGACCTTAAGTAGAAGAGATCAGCTAATCCACACTCCATTTCACAGTTTCAGTGAAGTTAAGAGAAGGATAATGACTCCATATTTGTCTAACTTTCATGTGACATTTGGTCAGAAATAGTACATATATTTCTGTTCTTTTACAATCAGGAAAGCATATGACATTTCAATGAACCAAGAGGTTGGTATAGATTAAGATTTGAAACCTAAGGACTTTAAAAAAATGCATAACATAGATGCACACATTAAAAATAATACAACTTGTGTTCTGAAATTCTTAATACATTTTAGAAAAGGTCACTGTCTTCTTATCCAAAAGGCTTGGATAGAAAAATGTTCATTGTGACTTTTCCCCCAACAACTTCCCACTTCCCTTAGCTCTCTTCCACTTTTTACCCCAGAGCTTAGAGTCAATGTGCTTATGCTGGGCCTCAGCTCTCAGTCACTAAGACACTGGGGACAGCTCAAGGAGGGCAGAAAGACAGTGCTGTAAGCGCTGAGAGGACTGGAGGAGCAGCAGGCAGAGGCAAGGGTGAAGAGCCAGGGCATGAAGAGGTACACCTGTCAGGGCAGATCCTGAAAGGCCTGTGGTATGCGTTCAAGTTCAACATATAGATGGTTAACACAAACACAGATGACTTTTATAAAGTACTTCTACCTATAATCAGTCTTTGTTTCTCAACAAATCCCAATGAGGTACAGTAAATAGTTACTGTCTGCATTTTACAGATGGAGGAAGAGATGCACAGCGTATTTGAGCAACAAACCCAACGGCATCTGGGGAAACTGTATGCCAGGGTAATTCCTCCTTTTCAAAGGGACTAAGGTAAGTGACTGAAGGCATCCTTCAGGCAGGCACTCTCACTGTGGAGCATTAGAAGAGTAGATCAAGATTCTCCATCCTAGACAAGAGGAAACGGCAAAGAACTACAGAGCATTCAGGCAACCCAAGAAACATCTCCTGCTCTGTTGAAAGAGTCAAGAGGTACAGTCCAAATGCTTGCTTCAATCATCACCTCTTTCACTTAGGAAGGGACAAATCATGGAGAAGAGATGATTTCCAGGTGAGACTCTGTTATCCAGGCCCTCCTTAATAGCCATTTACAGTAAACTCCTTACCGTTTTTCTACAAATAGTGCAAGTACAAAGTTCTCACATGATGCAAAATCAAAAACTACAGCTAGTAGCCGCATCTTCTAGGTTTTGTTGTTTTAGGCCAGGAACTAAAAATCCATCCAGTGGTGCTCACTGAGCAGCACACATAATAAATTGGAATGACACAAAGACTAGCATGTTTCCTGCTCAAGGATGACATGCAAATTCATGAAGCATTAAAAATAAATCCATGCAGTGATTACTATCAATTTCTGGTTTAGCAAAGCAAAACCAACCTCTTACAAGTAACTGAAGATGGTCTTTAAGTTCCTTTTAGAAATGGAGATTTCGGCCAGGCAGTGGTGGCGCACGCCTTTGATCCCAGCACTTGGGAGGCAGAGGCAGGTGGATTTCTGAGTTCGAGGCCAGCCTGGTCCACAGAGTGAGTTCCAGGACAGTCAGGGCTACACAGAGAAACCCTGTCTCGAAAAACCAAAAAAAAAAAAAAAAAAAAAAGAAATGGAGATTTCAAGCCATCACATATTTGTACAAAATCCTCTGAGCATCTTCTGTCTGTGGTGTATCCTTGTAGCTCCAAATGTGGCTTTGAGGGAAGGCAGGAGGCTCAAGTAGGCGGTTCCACAGTCTGCTTTTCCTGTGTCACATTTCTTAAACAATTGCAGTAGTCTTTATATTTTATCAAAATGAGAACAAGGACAAAGATTTCCAATATCTCCAAATCTGGTCAGGGCATCTGTGGTGTGTGCCGGCAGCCCAGACACGGTGTATGTGCAGAGCAGACCACAGGAGGATGGCTGAATCTGAGGCTGAAAATGAAGGGAGAGACCTGGAACTCTCACTTGCATTTGCCACAATGGGACATTGTCAGGCCTGGGCTCTGTCAAACAATGGCCTTGATAGGACATAATACCCATTGAGAAGGATAGCTTTTCACCCTAGTACTTCAGGCAGCCCAGCTTGTTCCTGCTGTGAGTGTGTGTGTGTGTGTGTGTGTGTGTGTGTGTGTGTGTGTGTGTTATTGATTATTGGACCTGCCTGCCATCCCCAATGACTTCACATCTTTGCACTTTTGGTGATTCTCAGTTGGCCTTGTTTGATGAAGTCCGATATTTGTAGCACAGTCTTTATCTTCTTACATTCCTCTTTAGTAGGTCATAGTGTTTAAAATGGAGAAAGCTTTCATGCCTTCTTCTTACACAAATGAGCACAACCTCATGTTAATAAGTAATAGATTCATCACCTAAAGCTTCAGTGGTTTGGCAACTTAAAGCACAGCAAAGCTTTTCCTGGCTGTGTTAAAGTGAGGAGTACATTGTGACCTCAAGGCAGGTCAGCTTCAATGTTTGCTCCTCAGTTTCTCCAAGCTTATAATGAGATTCCAGGCCAAACAATTGGCTAAATTAGATGAAGAGTCTTACTCTTTTCATCTCATAGGGGAACATATTGATCTTAGTTTTCCAAAGAATTTAATCTACCAGAGACAGAGAGAGAGACAGAGAGAGAGAGAGAGAGAGAGAGAGAGAGAGAGAGAGAGATCTTAAAAGGCTTGTAGCATAAACCTGAACACAGTATTGATATCTAGTGTTATAACTTTTTACAAGACTATTTCTGCAGTTATTTTACAAGGTGATATGTGAACCACTGACAAATAAATAATATTTTTAAAGTATAGTGTATATATTTACTGTTTATAGGAACAATGCATTTGGATAATGACCATGAATTGTAGCTAAAACCAAAGACTCATATTTGATAATAGCACTAAAGAGATTCAGCTCTTTAAAATCTTTGTATTACTAAGAGTTTTCTTGGAATGACAACTTATTTTATAACTCTGGATGGTAATTGATTGAGTGAATTTTGCTCCACTATTGCAAATCATATTATTTATGGCACATTCCTAGTGATGACCAAACTGGAGTCACACCCTGACCTTTAGGACCCTTGGAATACACAGTGAGGGCTCCAAGAGTAGGATCACCTTTTCTTCTTCCTGTGAAGTTAGAAGGAATGAGGGGTAAAACAGAAGTCAGTCTATTCCTAGAAATGCCTTCCAAGCATGATCTCTAGCTGCCTGAGCATTAGATATTCATCCCTAATGGAAGGGTCAAAGATGACATAAATGCTAACTGAAATGTCCATGCCGCTCAGTAGAGTTTGCTGAGCTCTGGGCTCTAAAGGTTCATTCTCCCTTTTACAGCAACTATTGGGTCTAAAATGTGCTTAGTAGGAGCCCCTGCATCATGTTGCAGGTGGTAGTCAGGGTGCTTGGTCTTTCAGTACATATATTTTCTCGTTCAATTGTCACAATTTAGCTATCTCCATTTTATACTGAAAAGAGACACAGAGAAGTCAGGTTTATGCTTAGTTACCTATCTTGTAAGCAGCAGAGCCACGATGAGAATTTCTCTCCCAGAACACTAGAGGCACTGAAAAGTATATTTTTACATATTTTTGTTTCTTTCTTAAGCAAATAAGATAGGTAGAATTAAGAATCATTCAGATATATTTTATGCAAAAAAAAATAAGAAATTTCTTTAGTTTTTCTAACTTTGACTTTGAAAGACATGAAAGGGCATTTTCTAGGAAATGTCTAAGATTCTGTGTAGTTAAACTTTCCTGGTGAGTTATACTCCCTTTCTGTTTTCCCAGGGACTTCCAGAAACACAAGGTGAACCTGCTTCCTTCCCACCCCACACTCCTGCTGTTAATATTGGATCCTTCCATTTCTTGCCTTTTATACAAAGTCTTTGGAACTTGGGGCTGAAGAGTTGGCTGAGTGGGTAGTGCTTGCTGTGCAAGTATGAGAACTTGAGTCTGAATTCCCAGCACTCACATGTAGGTTGAGTGTGTGTTTTATATATGTGACCTCGGTACTGATGAAACAGAGACTGGCAGATCCTGAGGACTTGAAATGCCCAACTTCGTGCTCTGTGAGTGCCCTGTCTACAAAAGATTGGTAAAGAATGTTCTGCAGATGCAGGGTATACAGTTTCTTTCACTTCATTCCCATCAAACATTGAAACAGTAACTATGGTCTTTGAACGTTTTACCTGAAGGGTGTAAAGATCCTGATGTAACTTGGCTATTGAAAGGTATGTTCTGTTGCTGTGAAAAAACACTGGTCAAATAAACTTGGTGGGGTATTTGGCTCATACTTCCACATCACAGTCCATCATCAAGAGAAGCCAAAAGTCAAAGCAGGAATTCAAGACAGGAACATGGAGACAAGAATTATAGCAATGACCATGGAGGAGCAGTGCTTACTGGCTTGAGCTTGTTTAGCAACCTCAGGACCATTTGCCTAGGAATGGTACCTCTCACTGTGGGCTGGGCATTTTCATTTCTATTTGGCAATCACCAATCAAGAAAGTGGCCCACAGATATGTCCACAGGCCAGTCTGATCAAGGCAATTCTTCAACTGAGGGTTCTTATTTCCATGTATGTCAAGCTGACACAAAACTAACCAGGACAAACACTCAAATCTTATGTTTAGAGAAATAAGGAAATAGACTTGAGAGGACACAACATCAGCTATAGGGCACTTGTTCAGTTTGGGCTTGTAGAAGCATGGGATTATTCTCCTTAGGTGGAAACAAGAAGTGTTCATCACCAGAAATAGTACTCTTATACCATACCAGAGCTTATATGTCTCTTATTTGCTTATCACTGGAGACTACATATTTGTGCACAATTGCTCTTGTGAAGCAAAGGGTGCATATTAAATGTTTGACTAATAGTGAGTAGATTTTTGACCATGCCATTATAATACCACAAAGACTGTTGGTTAACTTTCTGGGCTACCCTGACCCAAACCATAAGCATAATGAAGGGGGCAAGGAGAATTACAGATCTGGTTGTGCTGAAGATGATCTGTGTGTTGCCTAGAAAAGGCCAAAGCTTACAGTGTGACCTCCCTGAGGTCCTGTTATGGATGAACCAGTCTTTTATCATCTAAGCTGCCTACATTTGCTGAATTTTCTATTTACTGTGTCCCCTTAAAAATAAAATGTTGTCACACAGTGGGTCCTTACATTTATTAGACATGTTGTGGTATGGTTCTAGTTATTTTTGAGATGGCCAGGAAAGAAGAACTATGATTTAAGAGTTAGGTGTACACACATGTATATAAAGGGTCAGATAGTTACACTTTCAGACCATGTGGGCCATATGTTCTCTCTCTTTCTCTGTTTTTGTTTGTTTGTTTGAGACAAGGTATTTCTGTTGTTCTGGCTGTTCTGGAATGTGCTATGTAGTCTATGCTGTCCTCAAACTCACAGAGATCTGTCTGTCTTTGTCTTCGTTTGGCTGGGATTAAAGGTGAGTGTCACCAGGTCTGGCCATCCATTCTCTCTTGTGTCTATTCCACCCTGATATTGTGGTTTGAAAGCCATGATAGACAATGTATAGAGAAACCAGAGGGGCTGGGTAGACGTTATTATGGAAGCTGAACTATGTGTTTGTGTTCATGGATGTGCCTATACATGAGAAGGCCAGAGGTTGGTGTTTAGTTGCTCTTCATCTTATTTTTTTGAGACAAAATTTTTCACTGAAACTGAAGCTCACTGATTTGGCTGGACTGATTATCTAGAGACCCCCAAGGATCCTCTTGTCTACATTCCAGGATTACAGGTGTGTACTGATATGCCCACCTTTTTATGTGGGTACTGAGGATCAGAACTCAGGTCCTCATATTTGTATAGAAAGTACTTTACCAGACTAGCTATGTCCCCAACCCCAGGATGCTGAAATTTTGAGGTCACATAAATTTGGGAGTTTCACAAAATTTTTCTTCAGATTACTTTCTTTCTTCTTTTTTTATTATTAGTAACTTTTTAAAAATGTTAATCAAAAAAGGCTTTATAAGTTTGGTAATGCTCAATAACAAGATGCCCATACAATCAGAGTGTAACCCAATACCCAACCTAGATGTACCAACTATTTTTGACTGTCGGAGACATGTGAACATCTGCCACCATGTCTTCCCCGCCCCCCTTGTCTCCTAGCTCCTCGTCTCCTTCTCCTCCTCCTTTCCTTACTCCTCCTCTTCCTCTCCTTACTCCTCCCACCTTAGCTCCTCCTACATATCACTCTTCCTGTTAAAATAAAACTTTTCTCTCAAAATACAATTAGAGCATAACTATACCAATTTGTATCAGTAAGGTACAAGATAGACCTAATACCCAGTCCATCATTTTGTTGACTAAACAGAATCTCTGTCATCTCTCCTAACTAAAAAACTTAGTTCTGAACCTGGCTTTTTTTCTTGGCTTCAGAATGAATGTCAGCTGAAAACCATCCTCTCAAATTTTTTCTCTCAAAGTAAGTAGCCGGGATTGGCTATGAGACTATAAATCTTGAACCCTGTCAGAAATCCAGAATGACTGAATTAACTGAAATTATGGGAAGCACAAAGCATAGTTTCTAAAACTTAACCAACTTATAGAGACTGCTGAACACCTAGACAGTCCCTATACTACAAAACGTTGGAGCATCTGATCTTCAGCCTTCTGGCCCAGGATCATCTGACAGACCTAGTGATGCAAATTATTAAGGGCTGATTACTCTCTGTCTTGGCAGATATAATCAGTCGACTATTTTGAAAATGTGTCTTTTTCAGGACAGTAATTTGTCTGTAGATGAAAAGAGGTAATTCTTGCCTAGTGGCTGTCTCACCACAACTGGAGTAACTCCAAAGATGCTCAATTTCTTCTTAGAATCCAAGACAGGAAGCTGTCAGGAGCAGATAGTCTCTAATCAAAATGAACCTTAATACAGAAATATTTGTAACATCAATTCTGTGGACTTCTGACATTTTGAAAACCAACTGTCACCGGCCTGCGGTGGCACATCGCTGTAGTGCTCGCGCTCTGTCGCTAGGGCGCTGCGTCCGTCCCGTGTTCGATCCTTCCCGCTGTCCTTCAGTGGGAAAAACAAAACAAAACAAAACAAAAAAAAACAAAAAAAACTTACCGGCCTGAAAACCAACTGTCCTTGTAAGGCAATCTGGATTGTCTGTTAACTCCTCTCAGCTATTTCTAAATAAAATATAGAAAACATCCTAACAATAAACTCAGAGCCATGAATTTGCTATAGGCCCTTAACTCACAGGCTAACCATCTCAGATCAGTTAAAAAAGTTAAAGAAGGACTGAGTCTAAGCTTTGTATTCCTAAATGTGTTATATAGGCACAATGCCTATTAGAGTAACAATATTAATCTCACTTTTATATCAATAAGAAACTCATACCAATGAAAACCTTAAATTTGAAATCAAAGTAAATTTTGTACCATTTAAGAAATTATAACTTCAGTTTAATAACAGTTATACAGATTTCTACCAATATATTATGGCTATACAATAAATCCTAGCTATTCCTTCCTGTTCCAACAAAACCATTACTTTTCCCTAGAAAGACAGCCCAATATTAGCCACCTTAGTCCCCAAGCCCAGGGAATAGGGGCACTGACTCTTCAAGCTGATTACGGGCGTTGAGATATTAGAAGAGGGGCGGGGGGAAGAGTATATTGATAAGCCTCTGACGTCTGTGTCTTCACTGAATCCAGCTGAAACTCAAGGACATCAGAGGTTCAAGCAGGTCTGGTGGGCTTGCTTGATGAGTAGATACACCAAGGCTGTGTATTCTTCAATATACAATTCTCAAAACAAATTTTAGTATCAAGATAATTTTTTTGTTTTAATTCTGGAATCTAGTCTTCTGGTGGCCTGCCTCTGTCATGTCTAATCCATATAATTCTGGGAGTTTATATGAGGGTGTGCTCCCACCATCCTCCCATTCCCACCTCCCTGCTCTTGAATTCCTCAACACTAGGGAATCTAAACGTTCAGGCACCAAGGCCCTCCATTTCCACTGATGCCTGAAAGGCCACCCTCAACTACCTATACATTACGGTGGAGCCATGAGTCCCTCCCTCTGTGTTCTCGGGCTGGAGGTTTTAGAATGGCTAATCCAGCTTGTTTCTTAGGACCATTTGCTTGAAAAATTGTTTTCCAGCCTTTTACTCTAAGGTAGTGTCTGTCTTTGTCACTAAGGTGGGTTTCCTGTATGCAGCAAAATGCTGGGTCCTGTTTAGGTATCCAGACCACTAGCCTATGTCTTTTTATTGGGGAATTGAGTCCATTGATGTTAAAAATATTAAGGAACAGTGATTGTTGCTTCCTGTTATTTTGTTATTAGAGGTGGAATTATCTTTGTGTGGCTATCTTCTTTTGGATTTGTTGAAAAAGGATTACTTTCTTGCTCTTTCTAGGGTATAATTTCCCTCCTTGTATTGTAGCTTTCCTACTATTATCCTTTGTAATGCTGGGTTTGTGGAAAAATATTGTGTAAATTTGGTTTTGTCATGGAATATCTTGGTTTTTCTATGATAATTGAGAGTTTTGCTGGGTATAATAGTCTGGGCTGCCATTTGTGTTCTCTTAGGGTCTGTATGACATCTGTTCAGGATCTTCTGGCTTTTATAGTATCTGGTGAGAAATCTTGTGTAATTCTTATATGTCTGCCTTTATATGTTACTTGGCCTTTTCCCCTTATTGCATTTAATATTCTTTCATTGTTTTGTGCATTTCGTGTTTTGATTATTATATGACGGGAGGTGTTTCTTTTCTGGTCTAGTCTATTTGGCGTTCTGTAGACTTCTTGTATTTTTATGGGCATCTCTTTCTTTAGGTTAGGGAAGTTTTCTTCTATAATTTTGTTGGAGATATTTATTGCCCATTAAGTTGGGAATCTTCACTCTCTTGTATACCTATTATCCTTAGATTTGGTTTTCTCATTGTGACCTGGATTTCCTGGATGTTTTGAGTTAAGAACTTTTTGCATTTTGTGTTTTCTTTGACAGTTGTATCAATATTTTCTATGGGATCTTTTGCACCCGAGATTCTCTCTTTTATCTCTTGTATTCTGTTGGGATGCTTGCATCTATGACTCCTGATTTTTTTCCTAGGTTTTCTATCTCCAGGGTAGTCTCCCTTTGTGATTTCTTTATTGTTTCTACTTCCATTTTTGGATCCTGGATAGTTTTGTTCAATTCCTTCACCTGTTGTTGTGTTCTCTTGCAATTCTTTAAGGGAATTTTGTGTTTCCTCTTTAAGGGCTTCTACCTGTTTACCTGTGTTCTCCTCAAATTTTTGAGAGTGTTATTTATGTCCTTCTTAAAGTCCTCTATCATCATTATTAGAAGTGATTTTGAATCTGAATCTTACTTTTCTGGTGATATGGGGAATTCAGGACTTTCTAGTGTGGGAGAACTAGGTTCTAAAGATGCCAAGTACCCTGGGTTGCTGATGCTTATGTTCTTGTACTTGCCTTTTACCATCTGGATCTCCTTAGTGCTACCTGCCCTGTCTCTGACTGGAGCCTGTCTTTCATATTATCTTGGTTGTTTCAGAACTGTGTGGGGTGGGTGTTACTACTAGGGTTAGAGCTGGGGCCCAAGATCTGCTCAGTGCTCTGGCCCAGACCAGAAGGAACCAGTGCTCCAGGAGTGAGTTCCTGGGTCCCATTTACTCCCTGTGTGGGGCGGGTGTTGCTGTATCCTTACCTAAGATACTGCCTAGGTTAGAGCTACTGAGAGGCCTCTGGATTTTATGAGATTGGGTGCAGAGTTGCCACCCAGGATCTGCTCAGTACTTGGGTCCAGACCAGAAGGGCCAGATTACTTTCAAACATCTCTGAAGGACCAAATCTTAGCTTGTGCATCATTCAGCCATCACCAAGTGACTGGTCTGGTCTGTGGGTTTCAGTTTCCAAGGTGTGGTCAAATGTGCAGAAAAATTGGGTTGACAGTATTGTAATATTCTGGGTTTGGAGGAATATGTTGGCCTGAGTAAGGGTGACATGTAGTATCCAGAAAGAGAAGGTTTCTGAGGATATGAATTCCTAGAAAAGTTGGTAGGATGTTGCCAGGAGGCTGCTGATAAAGGAACAGAAATAAGAAATCATCAGGGGTAAGGAAGAAGAAAATAAGTTTGGGTTTGGGATTGTTAAATTTGATAAAACCAAAAATCAAACCAACCAACCAACCAACCAACCAACCAACCAAAAAGAAAGAAAGAAAAAGAAAAGGAAAGAAAAAGAAAAAAGAAAAAGAAAATACCGAAACTCCAAAACCTTGGAGAGAAAGAATAGCTCTGAATCCATGGGTTTAAGTATCAAGTTGTATCAAGTATAAAAGTCAGTGATTACAATAAAGCCTATGAGATTTAATGTCCCTTCTAAAGAAAATAATGAAATTATGATGCAGCATCAAATATGAGGCAGAAAATCAAGCACAACTAGCT
This sequence comes from Mastomys natalensis, assembly GCA_021653895.1. NCBI lineage: Eukaryota > Metazoa > Chordata > Mammalia > Rodentia > Muridae > Mastomys > Mastomys natalensis. The sequence continues at coordinate 195,402 of JAJTUV010000827.1, forward strand.
TTAGTTTTTAACCTAAATGACATTCTTAAAAAGCATTTCATAGAAGTCTTCCAGATAAATGCCTGGGAATGACAACGGATGTGTCCTAATGAAGCCAAAAATCATCCCCTAGCTCCTGGACCAGACTTCTGATTGTCTCTCCTCTTGGTTGTGCAGCTCACTGCAAGCCCCACTTGGTTCTGATATGACTACCCAGTTATTGCTGAGCTGGGAAAAGAATACAGTTTGAAATCCATGACAGGCTCATGCCTGTCATTCCAGTACATGGGAGACTGAGACTTATGTATTTTGAGTTCAAGGCCAGCTTTGGCCATATAATGAGACCTTGTCCTGAAAAAAACAAGATGGAAGGAAAATAAAGCAATTAAAAATTCAAAATACCATTTCTGCAGAATGTGGAACTGTAAAATTGAAAAGATGTAAGTTGAAAAATTAGTCAGAGGCTGTTAGTTTATATAAAGATAGATGTTTGGAAATATGAATGTTAAATACATAGATTCTGTAGTCAGAAGTATGAAGCACATCAAAGACGAGTGTTTGATCATGCACCACTATCGTTGTAGATGACATCACCCTAGATCAGTGATTCTCAACTTGTGGGTCACGAGTCCTTTGGCAAACTTCTATCTCTGAAAATTATTTACATTACGATTCATAACAGTAGCAAAATTACAGTTATGAAGTAGCAACAAAAATAGTTTTATGCTTGGGGGTCACCACAATATGAGGAACTGTATTAAGGGGTCACAGAATTAGATAGGTTGAGAACCACTGCCCTAGATAATGCTATTTTTAAGGGTTTACTCTGAGTCAGAGACTAGTCTCAGTTTTCTATCATCTTTTCTAAGAGCCTCTTGTCAGTGACAGTGACAGTGTGGATGTTCTCAGTCAGAGTGCTGGAAAGGAGGTTTCTGATGCCCAGCACTAGAAGGCACAGTTCTATCAGAGGAGTTGTACTGACCAGGCACTTCCCATCAGCCTATCACCCAGTGGCTGATGACCTCCTCTGATACAAAGCAAAGATACAAGTGACAGGAGGATGTGCTTTTGGAAAATTGAAAAGCAAATTTGAGTAGGAATGAGAAGAAATGAAAAAAACTCCAGTTCTTTCAGAGACCAGAATACCTTCTAATAAGCTGAGATAATGATTAAAGGCTGCAGGGCCCAGAACAACCACAGCACAGACTAGGGATGAGGGTGAATGTGTAGGGTTTCTATTTTCTCTAAGAGCAGAATCATAATCAACAATCAGTACAATTAAGTTAAAAATGTACAATAAAATAAAGTTAGAGAAAGACGGGAAAGCTCAGGCACTGCAATTTGAAACATTCCTGAATTATTTACCAGTTAATGTTCAAAACTGTAAAATCTGATTTACAAACATAGTAAATGGAGCCAGGCATGGTGGCATATGTGTTTAAATCTAGCACTCTGGAGGAAGAGGCAGGTAGATCTGTGAATCTGAGGCCAGCCCGAGTGAGCTCCACGACAACCAGGGCTACATAGAGAAACCCTCTCTTGAAAACAAACAAACAAATAAAATTGTAAATAAACAGTACATGTTTTACATACGACCATTTAGTCACAGAAGATCTGAGAGAAGTGGTTTTTGTTGTTAAATTTAATTATGTGTGTGTTTTTATCCATGTTTTAACCTCTCTTCAGGCTACCAGTCATGTTGGATTTAGGCCCATTTTAATCCCACATGATCTCATCTCAACCTGATCACACCTGCAGAGAATTTGTTCTTAAAACACAGTCTTAGCCATCAACTCTATGTAGATTTTAAACTTTTTGCCCTTTTTCTTTTTTTTCCAGAAATGTGATGGTTTTAAAATTTTCCGCGCACAGACAAGAATAGTTGTTTTAAGGAAGAAGTGGACTAGGGGGTGTTTTCAGTCCCGCTGTCTACATTTCCTGTGCTCCTCTTCCTTCAGTCTCAGTGGCTGCTCACCTGAACAGGTCAGTCTTCTAACACAGCTAATGAGCGTACAGTGGGTGGAGTTCCATCTAGCCGGACGATAGGGGGGCCTCTCCATGCTTTTCTGCACAGCTGTCAGAACTACTCCTTGTTGAAACTTAGGGTGTGGTTAGAAGCTTGTGATCTCTCTTGTTCACTTTCCTCCAAATCTGACGAGGGCCCTAGAGTGGTTTGGTGCATGGCTGAGAGGTTGGTAGTGACAACAGACATACATTAGCATCTGGGCATTTGGTGCCTTCCTGTGGAGCCTGTGAAGGTGCAGGAGCAGCTTGGGTCTCCCCTCCTATGAGATGCAGAGGTACATGTAGTTCCTTCTGCCATATGGGATGAAACAGACATCCAGGGCATATGGCAATACTTTAGAATAGTATTTGGGGTGTGAATTGCCTCCAGGTTCATGCTGTTCTCAATTCTTGATTCTTTATGAATTACCACTGGTCCCTGGGTTTGCTTGTACACATTATATTATCATGCCTTGAGACATTTAGATGAATATGCTTGTTTACATCTCCAACCTCAGATAACCATCTCATGGTTTTCCTTTCTTTTCTATAAATTGGAGGTGTCTGGAGAGAAGGAGAAGAGGAGGAGAGAAGATAGAAAGTTATCTGTGATTGGAACTGGGGTTTCTTGATGTGGTTTACTAAAACTGGGTTGTGACAGCAGGGGATAGGTTTCCTCAGGGAAGAGCACACCAGTAGGTTATTCAATACAAATAGACCTGAAATATACAGGTAACAATATATAGACTGAGCAGGTTGCATTTATATATTTATGAATATATATGTACATACATATATGAATATAAAAATAAATAAAGAAGTGGCCATGAATTTGCAAGAGAGCAAGGGTCATGTAGAAGGGCAAACGATGCAACTATAATATCAAAAATAAAAAAATCATTTAATAAAAAAGGCAAAAAAAAAAAAAAAAAAAAAACCCTGGCTTGTAAAGTAGGCATGGCAGTTTATGACTATAATACTGTAAGCCTTCTCTTAGGACGCAGAAGCAGAATTGTAAGTTCCAGGCCAGGCTGGGCTACATAAGGTGACTGTTTGGAGAAAAGAAGTTGAGCTGGATGTTGTCATTACTTTCTGCCATGGAAATATTTACATTCGTTTCGGATAGTAAGTTGATAGATAATAGTAACTGTTTCAAATGCAGTGCAGTGCCTGCACTGTAGGTCCGTTTTGAGCTATGTTATAGTTTAGTGTTACAAACCATCTTGGCTTTCTTTTTTTTTTTTTTTTTTTAAAGTAAAAGCTGGAGAAAGGAGCCAGCTAAGTTCAAGGCTGTTCAGATTGTATCATTTTCTGGAAACCATCTTTATTGTTTGGGGTGAGAAGTTGAAGGTTTATTTTTATGTGGCTGTGTTTTTAGCTTCTTACCAGTGCCGAGGCTTGTGGTGGAAGCCCCTTTGTGTGACACATCCCCTGCTTCATTTGTCCCTGGAGCATACCATGTGCCAAGTCATCACTTGTCCCGGGCTAATTGGCTTGTGTGAGAGAGGAAACATCTTGATAATTCACTGAGATGGTTTATGTCAGAGAGAGAGTCACAGCTCCTCAGACCTCACCAGGGCATCCTTGGGGGTAAGGGAGGAGCCAAGGCCCTTCCATCTTGCCTGGCTAGGGCTGTTGCTCATCGCATCTAATTATACTACTGTGTCATTTAGCTGCCATTTTCGCAGACTCTTATGCAGTGGTATTTGGTAATGACGTCAATTCTTTTCCTGTCTGACCCTGAAGATTACAGTGACTCAGTGCTGGCTAGTCAACCTTAAAGATTAAATCGAGGACATTGGCTTAATGATTTTAGCAGTGAGTATAAAGGATTTCTTACATAAGAGAATCATACTATAAAATAGAGCCGAAAATTTGTTTTATCTTAAAGAGAAATTAGCTCACCTGAAAACAAATCTTAAGATTTTATTTTCCTTCCTTCTTTTCTTCCTTCCTTCTTTCTTTCTTTCCTTCTTCTTTCTTTCCTTCCTTTTGACAAAGCTTTGCTATATAAAGTTCTTAGCCTTGCTGGCTTAGAACTTGTTATATAAACCAGGTTGACATTGAACTTGTGATTCTCTTGTCTCTGCCTCCTGAATGCTGAGATGACAGGTATATATCAGCAAGCCCAGTTTGAAGATTGCATTTCTAAAAAAGAAAAAAAGAATCAAGTACACTCCTGCAATCTTGACTGTTGGGTGGTTAAGACTAGAAGATCACAAGTTCAAGCCCATACTTGCTCCATGAGACTTTTGTCTGAAAAAGAAAGAGTAAAGTGAGGCTGGGTGGGTGTGGTGGCATATACTTTTAGTTCCAGCTCTCAAGAGTCAGAGGCAAGCAGAGTCTAAGGCCAACCTGACCTACATATCCAATTTAGGGCCTGACAAGGCTACATAGTGAGACCCTATCAAGGGAAGGGTGGTGGAGTACAAAGAATAGGAGAAGGATTTATATAGAAACTTCTTTAAGATAGAATACAAAAAGCCAACAAGCAAATGAGAAAACATTCAATTTTATTAATGAGAGTAAAAAGTCATAGTGAAATATCACCTCCAAACCCAACCAACCAACCAGATCTGGAACTAGGAAGGAAGCTTTACCCTTGGAATCCTAATGACACAGATGGGGTGGTCAAAATGCTAAAAATGGAACTGCTGGAAGATCCTGTTCACTGACCAACTATGACTTAATTGAACTCAGCATCTGGGGAGGTCTTTTACACCCGGTTTTTGATTTTTTTTTTTTTTTTTGTAGCACACTACTTAGAATAATCAATAGGTGAGTGGCAGTAACTCAAATGTCTACAGCAGATTGTAGTTCACACGTAGAATGGGTATTTAGGCCCGAGAAGGAAAGACATTTGGATGAGGTGTGAGGACAGAACCTAAGTGGAACAAGTATGCACAAGAAGATAAACAGCACACGATCCCACCTATGTATAATTGTTAAATCCATAAAGACAGAAGAGATGAGCATCAGCCAAGTGAAAGATCAGAGGATGGAGAGAAATGCTGGAGCAGCTTGGAGTAGTCTGTCTTGAGCGACCTTGCATGTTCATTCTACTGAGTTTTGACTTTGTCTTGCAGAAACTGAACGTAAGTAAATTTGGTTACTGGGAAGATCTGCCATTTGCCTATTGATAAGTGAAAATGAATGGTAAAGAACAATCTTTGAACCCTGGGAAACAGAATATTACTCTCTCTCTCTCTCTCTGTGTGTATGTGTGTGTGTGTGTGTGTGTGTGTTTGTGTTGGATGAAGGGGTGCCAATAGAAATGCAAAAGACTGATGTGTGGACAGGTGGAATCTAGAAGTATTGTCACACATTGAACACAGTATTTGCACTGATTCAGATTTCTAGAGAAGACCCTGGCTTAAGTATCACTCTTCAGTCAACCAGGCTTGGTTGTAGGATGTAGCTCTATTTCATATACTAATGACAAAAAAACACACCAAGTTAAACAGTGACTTGTCCTAATGTACTGCCTTAACCTATAAGCCCCACGTAGGGATCAGGTAATTTCCTGGAATGCTGGGGAATTGTAGTTCTTGATGGTAAATTCTAGGAACTGATTCTGACAAAATTCCATCTCTTGGTCAGTATTTAATATTTAATAAATACTTGCTCTAAGTTTGCCACAAAATAGAATTGGTTTTTCTGTGATAAATCTCAGGATTAATACTAACACAATATCAAATAACTAAAAAGGTAAAATGCATGCATATTAGAACTGAAAAAAATACATTACTAATAGTTTTAAGATAGTTTAAGCCATGTATACAATGTAACACTTACCACAGACAAATGATTTAGTCAAGTAAGGGATTCTATGAAACAAAATGTGGACAGACAGATTTCGCAGCTATAGTAGATGGTGAACAGGATCAGTGATGCCCAGGATGCCTCTTTTCACCCAGGTGACTGCAGATCCCCAGTATGTCCGGAGAGACTGTTACAAGCAGTTCTTTTCTTACCATGTGGCATCTAACACTAATCATGAATCAAATATTTATACAAGGATGTAGCTGGGGAGAGAAACTCAGCAAAGACAAGACCAAATGACATTCATAAGAGAGAATGATATGATGTGTATGTGCGTGAGTGGTTTGGGGGCAGGACAAGCTACTCCTTTGTTCACCATGAACAGATGCATCTATACTCTGGCATAGGCTCTCACCAACAGTGGGTCTGAAGAAGGCATTGAATTACTTGGAACTAGAGTTACAGGTAGTTGTAGGCACCGTATAAGTCCTTTGCAAGAACACAAGTGCTCTTAACTGCTGAGACACATCTCCAGCCATAAATGAAATTCTTAAGAAAATATACATATTCTTTATTATTAAAGAATAAGGAAAATCACAAATCTTTTGTGGTGTGATGGAGAATAGACTCCAGGTATGTTAAATAAGTGTTCTGCCAGTGAGCTACAATTTCAGGCCTAGTATTGGCTTTTAAATGGCTTCAGTGGCCCAAAGGTTAATAGGAGAGTATTCCTAAGTTTCATAGCCTGCCTTTGTAGGGTCTACAGCCCAGTCTTAATTCTCTTTTCACAGGCTACTGATTTTAACACACTACCATGAAAGAATTGTCATGCTGTATATATTATTGTGTTATATACATTATCCACAGCTCTTTGTTACTAACAAAGGATTGCACCTTAGACAAAATCTTAGTCAACACTATGGGCCTTTTGAAGACCATTAGACTGCAGGGGTGCCAGAAGCAGCTCTGGGCAAGGAACACTCACAGGGCAGGTGGCCAAGGGTTTAGGGAAAGAGGGTTCACAGGAACAGGGCTTACGAAGTTAATTCCCAAAGGGATTTGCAAAGATGTGTGAATGCTTTTACCTCTGTAGCCACATGGACTCACAAGAAAGGTTGATCCGAGAACTGTGATGCTGCTAAGTTAGGGCAGGGACAGAGGTGCAGTGTTCATATTGTCAAATTTCATTTTATGTATCACAAATGATCTCATTTAATATAAATGAATTGACAAGAGATGATGTAAAGCACGATCCCACTGTCAGCACCTTGTGAGTTCGTGAAGCATTTACTTCAAGGACTTAATTTCTGTTAGAAACTGTGAACAGCTTTCCGTGGAGCCAATAACTCATTTGTCTCCACAGCTGAGAAGAAGCCATTCTTCCTTCTGGATGTCCCAGCATGCTTTGCCTTTGTTACAGCTATTGTGCTGTGATCTCATTTCCATGGCATTTGACGCTGCTGTTTGCTTCTGCTCAGTTCCTGCTGGGGTGAACAATGCACCTGCCCAGCACAGTTAACAGAGTGTTTCCCTCAACACCTCCCTGTTAGCATTTCCCAGCACTGGAGGTCTGTTCCAGTAGATCATTCCTCTTTTGGTAGGATACTTTTCAGGTGTGTTCTCTGTAACTAGCAGCAAACAATAGATCATCTCACATTTCTGTATGCTGCTCAACATCTAGTTTGTAGCGTTTTAGTTTGCTGGGATGGTGGTTGGTACATCCATGACTCAAGGAAACATCTGGATGGTGTCTCTCACCCCTGTGGTGAACACAATAACATATCCATCCAGTACTGCGTCCACATTTTCTAGCTACTAAGCTTGTTTGTTTGATAAGGGACTTCAAGAGGTTTTAATTTTGTCTGTGAGGTAATTGCTGAAGTAGACATAATAATGCCCAAAGAACCCAAAACCAATAACCCTCAGCTTGGGCAAGAAGAAAGTCATTTTTCTACCTTACAAACTGTACTGGGCAGTGTGGTTCATTTTCTGCCTCATTGTTTTGCACATTGAGATGTACTTCATCCAGATAGATATATCTCAGCACTTTCTATTCTGTACGAATTCTGGTCAAGTCTCAGAAGCAGCTTGTTTTTACACACGATTTCCCCACTGTGTGGTTTTCTCATTTCTATAACAGATTCTAGCATTCTGAAATAAGATGATCCACATACCATTTTGGTTGGGGCAGACACCTAGCTGGTCTGCTCCCGTGCAGACACCATATCCTGAGCCATGCTAGAGGAACCACTGCACTCAGAGCAGCAGGATTTCAGGATCCCAGAGGCAACCCTAGTCCCAGGAACTCTTCCACCCAGGAGCTCAGGATCACAGGATCACAAAGGCATCTGGAATCTGAGGAGTTCTGACACAAGCAAGATAACTGGAAAGACAGACTCCAGTCAGACACAGTGAGCACAGGTAACACTAGAGTTAACCAGATGGTGAAAGGCAAGTGCAAGAACACAATCAACAGAAACCAATGTTACCTGGCATCATCAGAACCCAGTTCTCCTAACATAGCAAGCCCTGGATACACCATCACACAGGAAAAACAGGATTCAGAATTAAAATCACTTCTCATGATGATGATAGAGGATTTTAAGAAGGACATAAGTAACTCCCTTAAAGAAATACAGGAGAACACAGGTAAACAAGTAGAAGCCCTTAAAGAGGAAACACAAAAAATCCTTTAAAGAATTGCAAGAAAACACAACCAAACAGGTGAAAGAATTAAACAAAACCATCCAGGATCTAAAAATGGAAGTAGAAACAATAAAGAAATCTCATAGGGAGACTTCCTGGAGATAGAAAACCTAGGAAAGAGATAAGTAGTCATAGATGCAAGCATCACCAACAGAATACAAGAGATAGAAGAGAGAATTTCAGGTGCAGAAGATACCATGGGAAACATTGAGACAACTGTCAAAGAAAATGCAAAATGCAAAAAGCTCCTGACCCAAAACATCCAGGAAATCCAGGACACAATGAGAAGACCAAACCTAAGGATAATAGATATAGATGAGAGTGAAGATTCCCAACTTAAAGGGCCAGTAAATATCTTCAACAAAATTATAGAGGAAAACTTTCTTAACCTAAGGAAAGAGATGCCCATAAACATACAAGAACCCTACAGAACTCCAAGTAGATTAGACCAGAAAAGAAATACCTCCTGTCACATAATAATCAAAACATGAAATGCACAAAACAAAGAAAGAATAATAAAAGCAGTAAGGGAAAAATTCAAGTAACATATAGAGGCAGACATATAAGAATTACACCAGACTTCTTACCAGAGACTATAAAAGCCAGAAAATCCTGGACTGATATCATACAGACCCTAAGAGAACACAAGTGCCAGCCCAGACTACTATACACAGCAAAACTCTCAATCTCTATAGATGGAGAAACCAAGATATTCCATGGCAAAACCAAATTTACACAAATCTCCCTACAAATCCAACACTACAAAGGATAATAGGGGAAAAACTCCAACACAAGGAGGGAAACTACAACCTAGAAAAAGCAAGAAGGTGATCTTCCAACAAACCCAAAAGAAGATAGCTAAAGAAATATAATTCCACTTTTAATAACAAAAATAACAGGAAGCAACAATCATTTTTCCTTAATATCTTTTAACATCAATGGACTCAATTCCCCAATAAAAAGACGTAGACTAACAGACTACATAAACAGGACCCATAATTTTGCTGCATACAGGAAACACACCTCAGTGACAAAATAGGCACAACCTCAGAGTAAAAGAATAGAAAACAAATTTGCAAGCAAATGGGCTCAAGAAACAAGCTGGAGTAGCTATTCTAATATTGAATAAAATCGACCTTCAACCAAAAGTTATCAAAAAAGATAAGGAAGGACACTTCATACTCATCAAAGGAAAAATCTACCAAGATGAACTCTCAATTCTGAACATCTACGCTCCAAATTCAAGGGCACCCACATATATAAAAGAAACTTTACTAAAGCTCAAAGCACACATTGCACTTCACACAATAATAGTATGGGATTTCAACATCCCAGTCTCAGCAATGGACAGATCATAGAAACAGAAAGTAAACAGAGACACAGTGAAATTAACAGAAGTTATAAACCCAATGGATTTAACAGATATCTATAGAACATTTTATCCTAAAACAAAAGAATATACCTTCTTTTCAGCACCTCATGGTACCTTGTCCAAAATAGACTATATAATTAATTGGTCACAAAACAGGCCTCAACAGATACAAAAAGACTGAAATAATCCCTTGCATCCTATCAGATCACCATGGACTAAGGCTACTCTTCAATAATAACAAAAACAATGGAAAGGCCACATACACATGGAAACTCAACAATGCTCTACTCAATGATAAATTGGACAAGGAAGAAATAAAGAAAGAAATTAAAGATTATTTTTAGAATTTAATGAAAATGAGGACACATAATACCAAAACTTATGGGACACAATGAAAACAGTGCTAAGAGGAAAACTCATAGCTCTAAGTACCTACAAAAAGAAACTGGAGAGGGCATACACTAGTAACTTGACAGCACACCTGAAAGCTCTAGAACAAAAAGAAGCAAATACATCAAAAAGGAGTAGATGGCAGGAAATAATCAAACTCAGGGCTGAAATCAACCAAGTAAAACAGAAAGAACTATACAAAGTATAAACAAAACCAGGAGCTGGTTCTTTGAGAAAATTAACAAGATAGATAAACTCTTAGCCAGACTAACCAGAAGGCACAGAGACAGTATTCAAATTAATAAAATCAGAACTTAAAAGGGAGACATAACAAAAGAAACTTTGAAAATTCACACAATCATCAGATCCTACTACAAAAGCCTATGCTCAACAAAACTGCAAAATCTGGATGAAATGAACAATTTTCTAGACAGATAACAGTCACCAAGGTTAAATCAGGAGCAGATAAACTAAACAGTCCCATAACCCCTAAAGAAATAGCAGCAGTAATTAAAAGTCTCTCCAACAAAAAAAGCCCAGGACCAGATGGTTTTAGTGCAGAATTCTATCAGACCTTCAGGAAAGACCTAATGACAATTCTCTTCAAACTATTCCACAAAACAGAAACAGAAGAAACACTACCCAATTCGTTCTATGAAGCCACAATTATGCTCATACCTAAGCCACAAAAAGACACAACAAAGAAAACTTCAGACCAATCTCCGTTATGAATATTGATGCAAAAATACTCAATAAAATTCTGGCATACCGAATCCAAAAACACATCAAAACAATCATCCATCATGATCAAAAAGGCTATATTGCAGGAATGCAGGGGTGGTTCAATATATGGAAATTCATCAATGTAATCCACTACATAAACAAACTCAAAGAAAAAAACCAAATGATCATCTCACTAGATGCTGAGAAAGCATTTGACAAAATTCAACATAACTTTCTGGTAAAAGTCTTGGAAAGATCAGGAATTCAAGGCCCATACCTAAACATAGTAAAAGCAATATACAGCAAACCAGTAACAAACAACAAACTAAATGGAGAGAAACCTGAAGCAATCCCACTAAAATCAGGGACTAGACAAGGCTGCCCACTCTCTCCATACCTATTCAATATAGTACTGGAAGTCCTAGCCAGAGCAATTAGACAACAAAAGGAAGTCAAAGGGATACAAATAGGAAAGGAAGGGGTCAAAATATCACTATTTGCAGATGATACCATAGTATACTTAAGTGATCCCAAAACCTCTATCAGAGAATCCCTGAGCCTGATAAACAACTTCAGCAAAGTGTTTGGATATAAAATCAACTCAAACAAATCAGCAGTATTCCCTTGGTCAATAGATAAACAGGCTGAGAAAAAAATTAGGGAAATGACATCCTTCACAAGAACTTCAAGTCTCTGAAGAAAGAAATCGAAGATCTCAGAAGATGGAAAGATCTCCCATGCTCATGGATTGGGAGGATTAATATAGTAAAAATGGCCATCTTGCCAAAAGCCATCTACAGATTCAATGCAATACCCATCAAAATTCCAACTCAGTTCTTCATAGAGATGGAAAGAGCAATTTGCAAATTCATTTGGAATAACAAAAAAAACCTAGGATTGTGAGAACTATTCTCAACAATAAAAGAACTTCTGGGGGAATCACCATCCCTGACCTCAAGCTGTAATAGAAAGCAATAGTGAATAAAAACTGCATGGTATTGGTACATAGATAGGCAGGAAGATAAATGGAATAGAATTGAAGTCTCAGAAATGAACCCACACACCTATGGTCACTTGGTCTTTGACAAAGGAGCAAAAACTGTCCAGTGGAAAAAGGAGAGTATTTTCAACAAATGGTGCTGGTTCAAGTGGAGGTCAGCATGTAGAAGAATGCAAATTGATCCATTCTTATCTCCTTGTACAAAGCTCAAGTCCAAGTGGATAAAGGACCTTCACATAAAACCAGACACACTGAAACTAATAGAAGAGAAGGTGGGGAAGACCCTCAAATACCTAGGCACAGGGGAAAAGTTCCTGAACAGAACACCAATGGCTTATGCTCTAAGATCAAGAATTGACAAATGGAACTTCATGAAATTGCAGAGCCTCTCTGTAAAGCAAAGGGCACTGTCGACAGGACAAAACGGCAACCAACAGGTTGGGAAAAGATCTTTACTAATCCCACATCCAATAGAGGGCTAATATCCAACATATACAAAGAACTCAAGAAATTCGGCTTCAGACAACCAAATAACCCCATTAAAAATGGGTTACAGAGCTAAGCAAAGAATTCTCAACTGAGAAAACTCAAATGGCTGAGAAGCACCTGAAGAAATGTTCAACATCATTAGTCATCAGGGAAATGCAAATCAAAATCACCCTGAGATTCCACCTCACACCAGTCAAAATGGCTAAGATGAAAAACTTAGCTGATAATAGATGTTGGCAAGAATGTGGAGAAAGAGGAACACTCCTCCATTGTTGGTGGGATTGTAAACTGGTACAACCACTCTAGAAATCAGTCTGGCAGTTCCTGAGAAAATTGGACATATCATTACCGGAGGACCCAGCTATACCACTCTTGGGCATTTACCCAGAAGATGCTCTAACATATAATAAGGACACATGCTCCACTATGTTCATAGCAGCCTTATTTATAGTAGCCAGAAGCTGGAAAGAACTCAGATGTCTTTCAACATAGGAATGAATACAGAAAATGTGGTACATTTACACAATGGAGTATTACTCAGCTATTAAAAACAATGAATTCATGAAATTCTTAGGTAAATGGATGGAACTAGAAAATATCATCCTGAGTGAGGTAACCCAATCACAAAAGAACACACATGGTTTTCACTCACTGATAATTGGATATTAGCCCAAAAGTTCACAATACCCAAGATACAACTCACAGACCACATGAATCTCATGAAGAAGGAAGACCAATGTGTGGGTGCTTCAGTCCTTCTTAGAAGCAGTAACAAAATACTCATGGGAAAAAAACATGGAGACAAAGTGTGGGACAAAAACTGAAGTAGGGGTAGTCTGGAGACTGTTCCACCTGGGTATCCATCCCAGTTGCAGTCACCAAAGTAGACACTAATGTGGATGTCAGGAAATGCATGGTAACAGGAGCCTGATATAGCTGTTCCTTAGAGGTCTGTCAGAGTCTGACATATTCAGAGGTGGATGCTTACAGCTAACCATTGATCTGACCATGGGGTTCCCAATGGAGGAGTTAGAGTGAAGACTGAAGGAGCTGAAAGGGTTTGTGGCCCAATGGGGAGAGCAACAATACCAACCAACCAGAGCTTCCAGGGTCTAAACCATCAGCCTGGGAGCACATAGTACCTGGGATCCATGGCTCCAGCTATATTTGTAGAGGAGGATGGCCTTGACCGGCATAGGTGGGAGAGGAAGTCCTTGGTCTTGTGAAGGCTGGATGCCCCAGTGTGGGGGAATTTGAGGGCAGGGACGTGGGAGTTGGTGGGTGGGTGGGAGCACAACCTTATAGAAGCAGCAGGATGGGAGATGGGATAGGGGGTTCCTGGGTTGGGAGGGAATGGGGAAAAGGGATAACATTTTAAATGTAAATAAAATATCTGATAAAAAACCCAAACTAAACTGAAACAACAACAAATAAACCCAACCAATCCAAAAAAAGATGATACCCACAAATGGTAAGCATTTCTAAATTTAGAACTGTCCCATATCCTTTGCTTTTTAATTGCATTGTGTTTTTGGAAGAATCCAAACCAATTTTGACTACTTTTTTGTGATGAAGATCAGGTTGAATACTCTAGTAAGATTTTTTTGTAATGCCTCATACCAAATGACAGCAGTATGGAGCTGTCCTACCCAGAATCTTTGTTCACGTGGGTAGTGTGGTTATTGCTAGTTTTTTAGTAGAGAAAATTTCCCTTTGTTCTGATGCACATTTTGTAGGGTATCATTTCATATAGTGAAAATGGCTTTTTAAAGGTTAGATCTGAAACTCCTGCTTGTGAGCTGACATTTAATCAGCGATTGCAAAATTCTTCTCCATAGGGCTTGTATAGTTCTGTTCTCTCTCCATTTGACTAACAGCAGCCTCTGTTTCTGCAGTTTTATAAATGGTGGCTCACCAAGCTCTTTGATTTTCAGGAGTCAGATAGGGTCAACATGGTGACAGTTTGCTTATGAGTGAATTTTTGCAGTCTTTGTACAGTCAAATGCCAATTGGCTCATTTTCTTTTCTGTGAACTGTTATGTATGTTTTTAGCAATGCAACTTAGACTATTTTTGTTTCTTCTCAGCATTTTAAGTATCTTGAACATTTTTCTGATTTCCAAAGTCCCAGGCCCTTTATTGGTGGCAGCAACGGTAAGCTGCTGTGCGGGCTGACATTTGTCTTTTGCTTTTCCTTGTGGAGATTTGTCATCATTACTCTATGACACTTGGGAGTTTACTGGAATATTGACTGAGGAAACATACTTTCTATTTAGATTATACTATATGATCTTCCCCTAAAAGTGAATTTAAAAAAGTTAAACTCTGACTTAACAGAGAAAGTATCAAGTATCTAAACAGGAAAATAAATAGCTCAAATAAGGAAGAGAGACATTGAAAAGTGTTTAATGAAAGAAGGACTCTAGTAATGTAGTGTTCAAAAGAGTACAGGAAAGTGATCATTAATTATAGCCACAATAATGTGCGATTTTTATGGGAGGAAACTGGAAAAGAAGGAGGAAGAGAAGGAGAAGGAGAGGGAAGAGGAGATGGAGGTGGAGGTGGTGGAGAAGGAGGAGGAAGAGGAAGAAAAGAAGGCGGGGTGGGGGAGGAGGGGGGTAAGTTACTGCAAGTATAATAGCTACTATCTGAGAAGGCCTTAGCAGGACCACTTCTCTGAGAGAAATTAACAAATTCAAGGGTGTGCTTTCTTCAAAACTTAACAAATCACACACACACACACACACACACACACACACACACAACACTCACATATATTCAAAACAATTGAGTAGTGTATTCTGAAGACGATGTTTACTTTTTCATTGTAGCCCTATTTTATAATAATCTTAAACTGGAAACAAGCCTACTGTCTTTCAACAATAGGATAGATGAATAAATTATGCTATATTTATAAAATTTGGTGTATGCTATTGTACTGAAATAAATAGGATTACATTAAAGAACTTGACTGGCTCTCATAAGCATGTTATTGAGGGGAAGGTATCAGCTATAATATGCATTATAAAATTTTACATGTATTGAGTTTCATAACAATTGTAACTAAACTATAAGGTTAGGTTCCGTACTTAGCTGTCAAAATAATATAAAACACCTAAGAACTCATTATCATTAACACCAAAATATTGACTACACATGGTTGGGCAGAGGTAGATAAACAGAGAGCATACAGCCTTCTGTTTCTTGACCTGTATGGCAGGGATAGATTTTGCTTAATAAAGAGTGGTCTGGGTGTACATTTTTAAATGAGATGTTTTTAAATTAGTCTTTGACAATTTTATCATACACACAATATATTTTGATCAAATTTACTTTCCATTTCTTCTGCTCAACTCCTCCTGTATTCCTTTCCCTCAAATTCTCCTGGACCCCCTCACCTTGCCTCCTTCATGTCCTGTTTCTCTTTCTTTTAATAACCAACTGAGTCTAATTAATTTGTTCCTATATTTATGGGCGTGAGACCATCCACAGTCTACCAGGCCATATCACTGAAAAAATCGACTCTCTTTCTCTGCAGTCATTCACTGTCAATAACTCCTCAGCTAGGGTAGAGTTCATATGCCCCTCCTCCAATCCATGCCAGAATGGTGACTGGCTTCATCTTGTGCAGGCAGCCACAGTTACTATGGGCTCATGAGTGTGGTGGTATTGTCATGTTCATAAAAAGTCAGATGTGTATTTTATATACACATATTATATTTCACATCATAATAATATTTATGAATAGTTTTAAATCCTATTGGCTGAATTATAGAATTAAAGCCACCCACAAGAAAGCATACTCAAACTTATTAGCAGCTAGGGAAATAGAATTTAAATATCAATGAACTGTTACGCTGGATGAAGCAAAATAACAAACCCAAATGAGCAATAATTCCTGTTACCAATGAGGATGAGGAGAAGGTTCTTTCATACATACTGAGTGTTACTGCTTTATTGGAAAGTGATGTATAATGCCTACTACAAGAAAAATAAACAAAACAAACCATCATGATTCATTCAATCCTGAATGCTTGCTAGTACTTGGGAAATATAGGTGTAAGCAAGAACTATTGTTACAAGACCTCTGCGGTTAAACAGCTTAATAAAGTAATGGTTGACTAAATTATAACATGCAACACCACAGGATATTATACACCGCCAACAAAGAATGAATTAGAGACACTATACTTTCCTAGAAGGGATTTCCATAGTTTCACTGACAGATAAGGAGGCAGTGAGAAACACAAAAGGTGCCATACCTTTTGTGTAAGATAACACCAGACACATATATCCCCAAACTCAAACAACAGAGAAACAGAGGGAACCCGTACTGTGCTGCTCATGTGGGTTTTGAGTGGGACACACAGGCTGATGTGGTTGCATTTTGGAAGAGAAAGCCTAATGAACAGCTAGATTTATGGAGCTGAGGGTGTATCAGTGATGGTCAGAGCTTGTCTAGCAAACAGCTTCTCCTCCTCCTCCTCTTCTTCCTCCTCCTCTTCCTTTTCCTCCTCTTCTTCCTCATCCTCCTTGTCCTCCTTCTGCTTCTCCTCCTCATCCTCCTCTTCCTTCTTCTGGTTTTTTAAGATAGGGTTTCTCTGTGTTATAGCCCTGGCTGTCCTGGAACTGGCTCTGTATACCAGGCTGTCCTTGAACTCACAGAGATCTGTGGACTTCTGCTCCCCAAGTGCTGAGATCAAAGGCATGTGCCACCACTGCTGGACATACAAATTTTCTTTAACCCAGTATTGTCACAGATAAACAAATAGCACTAAGACAATTACTTACAATTTCAGAGGAAGAGCATTAGCAAAACGACCCTATCTTAAATATGGTAATATATCTATGTTGTTCCTGTTGTATTTCCCTTTCCTTCTAAGTGAACTGCATTTTTTTTCTGGATGCTATGGGTTCATTTTTTTGTATTCATGTGATTTACTTCTGGACCACATCCCTAGCCCCTGTTTTTTAAGGCCCTGTCTCTCTTCAAGTTTCCTTTGAAGTTGACATTCTCCTCCTCCTCCTCCCTCCTCCTCCATATCTGGAATCTCTAACTCCAGAGGGCTGAAATTACAGGTGGTACATACCACCCCACTGAGCAACATACTTGAGAACAGTGATGTGAACAAGCTATGATCTTGTGCCCTACTACTTCAATATACTGATAACAAGTTAAAAGTGAATTTACTTTTTACTTTTTTTTTATTTTCAAAAGTAATGGAGCTTGGTGGTATAGCATATATATATGTGTGTGTGTGTGTTGTGTGTGTATATATGTATATAATTGTATATATGTATATATGTATATATACACACACAATATATATATGTATATAAAATTTTATTTATGTATATTGGTGTTTTACTTGCACATATGTCTGTTTGTGTACCATTGTTGTGCCTGGTGTCCTCAGGGGCCAGAAGAGGACACTATATCTCCTGGGGCTGAAATTACAGATGGTTATAAGCCACTCTGTGGGTGATGGGAATTGAACCTGAGTCCTCTAAAAGAGCATGCGATACTCTTTACTACTGAGCCATCTCTCCAGATCCCTACTACTTATATTTACAAAAATTAAATGTGATGCTGGAGAGATGGCTCAGAAGGTAAAAGTGTTTGCTGCAGAAGGTTGCCGATTGGAGTTCAAATTCTGGAAGCCACACAGAGGATTTGTTGACCTCCTCAAGCACATTGTGCCATATGTGTCCATACAGAAATCTTGTGCACACATGAGTGTGTGTGTGCATGTGCACGCGCACTCACCCCCACACACAAAATAATAATAATTTAAAAATGTAAATCAGTCTCAGGCAGGAGCAACTGAAGAATTTAAGAAGAAGGTGGTGTTACTGTAGGACAGACTGCTCCATGTGTGGTGGCTCCTTAAAGAACTTCTGCAGGATAAGATGTGGACATTAAAGACAATAATACTGATCCTGACCTTGTGAAGGTGTATACTTGTGTGTATGTGTGCTTGTGCACATGTTCGTGCCTTAACTTTTAACAAAATGTTTAAAAAGGGAATTAAAATCAATAGAAAACAATAAAAACTAGAATATGGCTTCTAGGAAGTTGTCTCGGTCAGTAAAATTCTTGCCTTGCAAGCATGGGGACCTCTGACGATCAACAGTCATGTAAAAAGTTGAACATGGTCCTAGCACCGGAGAGCAGAGTCAGGTAGGTAAAAGAGGAAAAGGTAAAAGAGGAAAGGGAAAGGTGTACATAAGTCCACCTTCCTGTTGTCAATTGTTTCCTTCTTGTGTCTCTGGAGCTCAGTGGACAGCCAGCCAAGCCTACTCTGTGAGCTCCATAACAAAGAGAGATCCTGTCTGTAAACAAACAAACTGTTGATAGCTCCAGAAAAATGGCACCTGAGGTTGATTTCTGGTCTCTACATGCCTGTGCATATACAACATGCTTAACCCCTGCACACATGTATGTCCAGGTATACATGAAGACATACATATCATAGATACACATACCAAAAAATGAGAAAACACAATAAGTAAGGATACAAAGGAAGAACATTTTGTTTGATGTTTTTGAGACAGTATCTCACTGTATTCCTGGCTATCCTGGAACTCACTGTGTAGACTATGCTGGCTTTGAACTTTCAGAGATTTGCCTGTCTCTGCCTTTCCAGTGGTAGGATTAAAGGTCTATGCCATCACACCCTGATGGAAGACCATTTTGTACAGAGACATAAAGTGTTTCTATTTTAAGCCAATTGTTATTATAGAACTGAGAAATAAAAAGAAGTTTGTAAAGAAAAAAATGTTACAGTAATCAAAAGTTTATTTATGAAGGAAAGAAAACAGTAAAAAAAAAAAAAAAAACCTTTATCTTAGCCTAAGGCCACAGTGTTTGTAACTGGCAGCCTCCACACTCAGGGCTCACTGAGATACCCACTTCAGCTTTCCATCCTGCAAGTGCTGTTCAGGAGAAGTGTGTAGACAGCTATACACTTAAAAATAATCCATACTGTATCTTTATATATATTTTCTTTTTTAAAATAAACATTTATGTTTATGTATGATGTGGTGTGTGTGCATGCATTCCCATATGCCATTCTTCTGTGTGTACCCTTCAAGGCCAAAGAGGGCATCAGATCCCCTGGAGCTGGAGTGACAGGTAGTTATGAACTATGGATGCTGAGAACACAACTTACGTTCTCTAAAAGAGCAGCAAACTCTTAGCCATGGAGACGTCCACCTTTCCTATGTTAAGATGCACAGTTACCATAGTTTTATGACTGCCTATAGTATTCAGTATAGTAATATGTTGTTTAGGTTTGTTAGCTGAGAGTAAGAGGCGGTACTATATGGCCTATATGGTACTATATGTAATGGGTACTGTTTATCTAGGTTTGTGTAGATACTTTGTGATGTGCACACAATGATGAACTCACCTATTGATGCTTTTCTCAGAAATGACGCATTGCTAACCCTGCATAAATAAATTACTTGTTTATACACACACTTCTATCAATTTTTTGGTTTTGTTTTTCAAGACAGAATTTCTCTGTATAATTTTGGTTATCTTTGAACTCGATCTGTAGATTAGGCTGGCTTCTAACTCAGAGATCCTCCTGCCTCTGCCTCCTGAGTGCTGGGATTAAAGGTGTGTGCCATTATTTCCTGACCTATTCTACAAAGTTTCAACATGAAATAACATCTACATGAAATCCACTGTAAACCTTGTTGGGAACACTCTGCCATGTGAATCAAGAGCTTTAACATACTATTTTTGGACTTTGTTTTGTAAACTTTGTTAATAAGTGATATTATCCCATACCCTGGCCTTTTAATAAAGCTCTCTGTTATGTTTGGTGGGAAAGAAAAGATAAAGATTATGCTTCTAAGTCATCCCTTTTCAAAGATAACTGTGTTGTGGAGCATTGTGAGAAAAGGAAAAGATGCACATGTATCTACCTTCCTGTTGTCTTGTGTTTCCTTAATGTCTTCTTCAGAAGTACATTTGCAAGAACAATAGACTAACAAAACACACTGTCTGGCATGGTGAACCTCCCTTCAAGTTGTTATTCCGGGATTTCCAAGAGACTCGCATAACAATGTCAGCTATCGCTCCATTCCTTGATTGCCTCTCAGACGTTGAAGTTAAGGCCCATACTTCAAACACAGGACTTGGAGGAATCGAGCTGTAAGTGAACTTAAAGCCTCCTGAGAACTATCTCTCATGGTCTGTGTGTGATAGAAACTGCCAAAGGAGCAAAACAAGGAATAGTCCTCCCTAGGTGCTTAAAGTATGAACCACAGCAATGACTAGCATGACAAGAAATACATAAGGGAGCTGTCATGGTGCTGCTATCTTGGAGATAAACAGCAGTTTTATTGGACTAACACCCACTCAAAAAGAGGGAATCATGCTTAGTTTGGTCAGCCATTTGCCGGTTGCTGATGAGGTCATGGACCCTAGAGGAGAACCTGCTGCCTCCACTTTCCTAAACCAGGATAAATCCAAACTTCAGTCGAAATATTCATTCTCTGGCTGGAGAGATGGCTCAGCAGCTAAGAGCACTGAATGCTCTTCCAGAGGCAATTCCAAGTAACCACATGATGCCTCACAACCATCTGTAATGAAATCCGATGCCCTCTACTGGTGTGTCTGAAGACACCTACAAAGTACTCACATATATAGAATAAATAATAAGTCTTTAAATTCTCATCCTCATATCCACAGGTAAGTGTAGCTCTTACCCCTCATCACAGAATCTTCGTTTTTGCAGCAGATAGAGATCATCACAGAAATCTACAACTTGCCAAGATGCAGAGAACAACTGACCATGAGATAGTCAGCACAGTTTATACATCTGTAACTCAACCCCTGCTTCCAAGGCTCAGGGAACATCAAGAAAGAAAGAAAGAGCCAGAGGACAAGACTATCAGTGTCTGCTGTGAGATTCTTCTCCATATATGGCCAGGAGCTGCACCCATGAAATCTCAATATGGCTACCTATATAAGACCTACGCAATGGCACCTGTCTATAGGTCAGTGTGGATGGGGAGACTCTAACACGACTCCACCCCTAGATGAAGAGCTGCAATCAATGTCTACTTTCAGAGTGAATCAGTCTTCTCCAGGGATGATTGATCAGATCCTAAATAGTCAGCACTGAACATCTCTGAAAGAGCAACGCTAAACAGACTCAGTTAATTTATAATAATTTGAAAATTTCCATGAATTTGAGAGGAGGCATGGAAGGAGTTGGAGAGGGACGAGGGTGGGTAGTATGAAATTCTCAAAAATAAAATAAATGTAAGAAAAGAAAAATTTGAATGTTTTGGGGTGATTATTTATTTATTTATTTATTTATTTATTTATTTATTTATTCATGACAAGGTCTTACTGTGTCTTGCTCTGGCTGTCCTGGAACTCACTTTGTAGACCAGGCTGACCTTGAACTCACAGAGCGACCTGCCTGGCTCTGACTCTTGAAGTCTGCAATAAAAGACATGTGACTCCATGCCTGGCAAATTTTGGTATTCTCACATTTAAATTTATCTAATATTTGTCTTTTTCATGTAACTTTTGAGAAGCAAAGTAGTAACCTTTGATTAATCAGAATGCACCAGTAAAGCACATGTTAAAGTAGCGTCTGTATACAAAAGATAAAATGAAAAAAAAAATTAGGGTCCTCACATAGTGGTATATACATGTAATTCAAGCACTCAGGAGGTAGAATTTAAGGTCATCTTTAGCTGCACAGTGGATTCAAGGCAACATGGGTTCCTGCATAAAGAAACCAAAAAGCAAAACTCAACCAATCAAACATATTAGGGAGGAAGTGTCCCAATTATCAGACTTCATTTGTGGAGATTAAGGAATGTCTTGGATGGTGATAGAGCTACTGATCTATTGTCTTGAGTACTTGCTGTGTGCTAGGCCCTCTTCTGGGTGCTGGGACTAGCAGAGCACAAAGTAAAGGTGTGCTTTAAGACCCAGCATTCCATTTGGGAAACCTGAAAGAGACAGGCAGATGCAAACAGAGCAAAACAGAGCAGAGCAGGGTGAGGATGGTATTGTTACTTGAATAAAACGAGAGACAAAGGCTTGTGGGAAGAGCAGGGAAGAGGACAAAGAAGAAGGGCTAGCGCTCAGTGACCATCATGTCCACGTTTTCTCTAATCCTGAGATAACCACGAAGTGGGTATAGTTGTATTTGGTATCCATCATAAGAAGTTATAAAGTGCAAGCATGGACCCAATTCAAGTTAGCAGTTAGCCACACCAGGGAGGAGAGAAAATGGGATGAAGTTGGCAATGGTATGGGAGAATGAAACTGTATTTCTCTACGTATGTGATACGTAAACATTCCAGAGTGTTTGATTTTTGTTATATGGTCTGTGTATGTGTGATCAAACTTACACTCGAGTTCAATATCATCTCTCATGCTGCTTCCTCAAATGAATGACCCCCCCACCAATGTGAGCACATCTCAAAAATACCACCCAGCTACTCGCCCTGGAGCTCGGGAGAGCAGACCATGACGAGGCCTCCAGGTTTCTTTTTTGAGGATCTGAAAAGTTGCTACCCTGGGGAGACTCTAGTGGTGGTGAGTCATGGATGCTTTGCTGGTCAGTTAACTAACGGGCAGGGCACGTACAGAGGCTCAGGAGTAAGTTAGCTGGCTCCCAGTAAACACTGGAGTTCAGCAGGTAAAGTATATCACCCTCACCTCACCTCACCCTCACCTCACCCTCTCCTCACCTCACCCTCACCCTCACCTCACCTCACCTCACCCTCACCTCACCTCACCTCACCTCACCTCACCCTCACTCTCACCTCACCCTCACCTCACCTCACCCTCCACCTCACCCTCACCTCACCTTCACATCATCCTCACCCTCACCTCACCCTTACCTCACCTCACCTCACCCTCACCTCACCCTCACCTCACCCTCACCTCACCTCACCCTTACATCACCCTCACCTCACCCTCACCTCACCCTCACCTCACCTCACCCTTACATCACCCTCACCTCACCCTCACCTCACCCTTACCCTCACCTCACCTCACCTCACCCTACCTCACCTCACCCCCCTACCTCGCCCTCACCTCACCTCACCCTCACATCACCCTCACCCTCACCTCACCCTCACATCACCCTTACCCTCACCTCACCCTTACCCTCACCTCACCCTTACCTCACCCTCGCCCTCACCTCACCTCACCTCACCCCCTCACCCTCCTCACCTCACCTCACTCACCTCCTCACCTCACCTCACCTCACTCACCCTCACTCACCTCACCTCACCTCACCTCACCCTCACCTCACCCTCACCTCAACTCACCCTTCTCACCTCACTCACCTCACCTCACCTCACATCACCCTTACCCTTACCTCACCTCACCTCACCTCACCTCACCCTCACCTCATCAATCATTGAGGTGCTGAGTATGCCCAGTTCTCATTTGGGATTCAGGAGTATTGTGCCTTATGTGCCCAGATCCAATCCCACAGGACTTTCTGCTTTGCCTTCAACACTGCCTAATAATGGTGGAGGTGGAGTTTAGACAGAATCTAACAGTATGTGTGTTCAAAAGGCAGAGCCGAATAAATATGAAGTTTGAGATCTGAACCTGATAGAGTTCATATACATTTTTGAATGAAGAACTCCTGAAGTAATCACATTTTGTGCTAATTGACTGGGTACAGGCCTCTGGTTTCCAGACGAAGCTCTGCATGTTTTGTCCACAGACCTGGGAGTGAGTGTTGTGTACCTACTGTGGCTGGATTGCTTAGTCAAAAGCCACATTTTAAGCAACTAGAATAATTTATGCATGATACATAGGATACAGGCTGAATCCTATGGGTTTAGTATATACTAACCTAGTTGTTCTTCTGAACAAGCCTATGAGACAGGCACATCCTCATTCTACTCTTGGGGATGATTGTCAGGGGCTATGAGAGTCTCAATCTCTACAGTCCTAAGTTCTGTCTCAGCCACTGTGTTGTGTCACCTAGGAAGGATTTAAAAACCCTCAGGTTAAGATAATTCTCTCTTGTTTCCAAACTTGTTTTTGGCTTCTCAGTGTGGCTGTTTCCGGCTGCTGTGCCATCAGAACACGCAGTGCTGGCCCCCTTGCTTCTCTTAGGCAGCAGCTCTGACTCATGACTTTCATGCATGGTTAAACGAAATCTTTAAAATGACAGGTTGATAAGGTCCAAGATGATGAAAGGAGACAATTTGGAAGGTTCCAAAAGTCAGCCTGGCTCTTAATGTTAAAAATAAAAACAAAAACAAAATACAAAACACCCTACAGTTAAAAACAAAAACAAAAAAACAAAATACCCCCAAGCTTAAGGTGCTTCCAGCAGAGGGCCAAGTGAGATGCAAATTTTTGGTTTCAGAATTGTTGGTTGGTTGGTTGCTTTCATCTATCACCTAGCCTCAAAGTATCTGGATGGGCCACCATACTCAAAGAAAATCCCTTTTTATTCACTCCCACAGCTGGTGAGGAAGCTAGGTAAGAGGCCAGATAACAGTGTGCTGTGTGACAGCCCTTCAAAATAACATTTACAGGAGGGATTTGTTTTGTATAATGCAATTGCAAAGACAATTTTCCTCCCCCAGAAAGGGTGATTGACATCTTCAATCCTGCTGATGGAGTTTGATGTGGAGGGAATTAGGGACTGAGCCTAGGGGCTGCAGAGGACATGCCTTAATTTCACACATGGATACAATGCCCAAGAGGAAACTTGTTTTTCAACCAAAATGCCCAAACCTGGGACCCTTGATTTCAAGTCACCTGGGCTGAAAATCATGTAAACCTACAAGATCACTTTATTCTGTTCCAAAGAATTTCACTTCTCAGTTGAATGTCTCTGCTTACCTCGTGGGAACACAGTGGCACTTCAGATCATTGCTCTGACCCTGGTGAGAAGTCTCTATTCATGGCTACTCTGGGACTGTAAGAATGTAGGAATTTCAGGTCTTAAGAATCTCAGGTTTCAGTAAACTCAAGAATTAACTGCCCCAGGACACATCCTGGGAGAAGCAAGAGACTCAAAATTGTTGGTTGGTTGCTTTCATCTATCACCTAGCCTCAAAGTATCTGGAGGGGCCACCATACTCAAAGAAAATCCCTTTTTATTTTATTTTATTTTTTAAAGATTTATTTAGTTATTTAAATCACATCATAATTTACTTATTTACACAGGGGCTATAAACACAAAAAGGCAAGATGTGGGGAAGGGAATGACACCGGAGCATAGGTGTTCAGGGGGAGTACAGATACCTTTCAGAACAGGGTATCAGCTGGGTGAAGGTTCAGGGGACAGGTCACTATGACTCTGCCTATGATTCACTTGTCCTTATCTAAGTTGGTGCTGTCCACCGAGGCTGCCTATTTATAAGACCTATGACTACTCAGGCTGGTAAATTCCACAGAAGCTGCCTGTTTACAATAGCTTATAGCCTGCTGTTTCAGTGTTTTTCCACAGAGACCCAAGACTTGGTGTTAGCATACATGTATGTCAGGCCTATTGCTGATTTTAGGCCTATGGCTGATTTTAGGCCTTTAGTGTATATGCAGGGCTGCTCCTGACATCTCCTCCCTTCTCTAAGTATAGAAGGGCCTTGGCGATTCTCTTCTTGCAAAGGTGGGGATAGAGGCCTGACATCCAATAATTGAAGGGGACCTTGTAATGGATCTGGTCCTCCTGTCATTGTCCAGTGAGGCATGAGGGCCATACCCATCCCGATGTCTTTTTCCTGGAGAGGGGATACTTTTGACATCAACCCCTATGCAGTTAGGCTTGTCCCTCAGGGAACCCAGATAGATATTTTAAACTTTTGTTTATATTCCTTTGCAGTGCTTAGCCTCGAAGCCTAAGCAAGAATTCAGATCACCAGACAGAGAGGGTTCTGGGTAGCCCCTCTCTGCTTGATCTAGGGGCGGAAGTCCCCTCTTTAGGTTGGGTGGAGATGGGTTTTGGGATCACCCTGGATAAAGTAATAAACTCATCTTGAGTCTCGTGGTCCTCCATAGCTAACTTATGATAATGTAGCTGAATAGGTTTTGCTACTGAATTATCTATCTGTTGTGTCACAAAGTTAGTCAGCCTATTTAAGGCCCGGGACTAAAAGAAATCAGCAGAAATAACCCAGTTAATGGTCCCAAGATGGGAGGAAGTGGGGTTGACAACCATGGAGAGGTTGAAAACCAGTCCTTGTACCAGCTCTCATCTTCTCTTTCTCTTTCTCTCTCTCTCTCTCTCTCTCTCTCTCTCTCTCTCTCTCTCTCTCTCTCTCTTCTCTTTCTCTTTCTCTTTCTGTCTTAAGAAAATCCCTTTTTATTCACTCCAGAGACTGAGAGCCCAAGATAAGGGGTAATCAGGAAGCTGGGCCCTTAACACAGTACACCTGGGTAAACAGAAGTCACATAAGCTAATCCTCTTTGTTGTAAAAGATAAGGTGCAAATTTGAGTTACTTAGAAACTGGGCCTGGGAATGGAAACCGGTATGGGAATGGCTGTTTGAAATCCTCTATAGTTATTGTTTAAGAAGTAACTAACTGTCCTTGTAAATTCTGTGAAAATGGTATATAAACTGCCCTTAGTTCAGGGTTCTTCTTGCTTGCATGCAAGGGAACCCAGTGCTCTGTTTTTTATCAATTTATCAATAAACCTCATGTTATTACAGCAAATCCCATCTCGTGAGTGTTTCTGGGGGAGCAAGTCCTCTGGTTTTGGATCTTTAGGTCCAACATTCTGGAGGTTCCATCGAGATGGAGACACACTCTCTCAGAACCCCACAGCTCAGGGATCGGAGGTGTTTGCTCAAGCAGGTGTGTTTTCTGTTTTGTGTTTTGGGTCTGTGAAGTGTCTGTGCCCATGGCAGGGGCAACTGTCTGTGTATTGGACAAGCCACGGAGAGCAGTTTGTTTCAGGTTACAAGTCCCGGGAGAGAATTTGTGGGAATGGAAGCGAAAAGACAGACGTGTCGACACACCACAGGCCCCAGGACTCTGGAGGATGTTCCAGAGTTCAGTTATCTGTGTCGACACACCACAGGCCCCAGGACTCTGGAGGATGCTCCAGAGTTCAGTTGTCTGGAAGACAGGGTCGGGAATGACCCTCTTCCCTCTTAAGGTGGTCTTTGTCCACCACCATCTGAGGCGGCGTCTGATGTGCTCTCATGGCAGTGCATCCGCATCTAATTCTGTTTGTGTTGTTCATTGTTTCTGGTGTTGTGTTAGACTGATGATCTATTTTTGACCATGGAACAGACACTCTCTACCCCACTATCCTTGACTCTTGACCACTGGACTGAAGTTAAGACTAGAGCTCATAACCTGTCAGTAGGAGTGAAGAAACAGAGATGGCAGACATGTATACCTCAGAATGGCCATCTCTTCAAACAGGATGGCCACTGGAGGGATCCTTCTTTTAGAGAAGGTTAGACAGGTTAAAAAAAAGAATTTTTCAGAGGGGTTCCAGTGGGCATCCAGTCCAGATCCCCTATATTACTGTCTGGGAAAACTTGGTTCTCTTCCCCCCCCCCACCTACCCCATGGGTCTACCCATTTGTTTCACTTTCAGGCCCACTGAAGACCGAGGTATTTGCATTGAAAGACGGTGATGAGGAGAAGCCGGCAGATCTCTATAACTGGAGGACTCATAACCCTTCTTTTTCCGAGGACCCTCAGGCTCTGAATGGCCTGATTGATTCCCTCCTCTTTTCACATCAGCCCACTTAGGATGACTATCAACAGCTCTTACAGATACTCTTCTCTACCAAGGAAAGACTCTTGGAAGCCAGGGAAAACATCCCTGGGACAGATGGAAGACCTACACTCCTGCAAAATGAGATAGATGCAGCCTTCCACTGACCAGACCAGACTGGGATTTCAACACACCAAATGGTAGGGAGCACTTGAAAGTTTATCACCAATCTCTAATGGCAGGTCTCTGAAGGGCTGCATGGTGTCCCACTAATTTGGCCAAGGTAAGAGAAATGGTTCAAGGGCTACCAAATCCCCATCAGCCTTCCTAGAATGGCTGATGGAGGCATTTCACTGGTTCATGCCCTATGACCTGATGTCTGATGAGCATAAGGCAACAGTGACAGTAGCTTTTATTGACCAATCTTCCAGTGATATTAAGAAAAGGCTGCAGAAGTTAGATGGATTACAGAACAAGTCCCTGAGAGATTTGGTGCAGGTAGCTGAAAAGGTGTTCTATAACAGAAAGACTGAGAAAGAGAGAGAAGAGAGAAAGCAGAAAGAGCAGGAAGCTAGAGAACTAAAGAAAGAAAAAAGACAGGAAAATAACTTGACTAGAATTTTGACTACAGTAGTTAGAAAAGGTCGAGAGCCAGGTGGGAGAGTACCGGGCAACCAAAGGAGGCCTTTGGATAAGGATCAGTGCACCTATTGCAAAGAGAAAGGGCACTTGGAAAAAGATTGCCAAAAAGGGGGGGAAGGGCCCCAGCCGAGCCCGAGAGGAACTCCCACACCACAAAATACTGGCCCTGGGTGAGAACAGTGACTAGGGAGGACAGGGCTTAAACTCCCTCCCTGAGCCCAGGGTAACCCTGAGAGTGGAGGGGAAACCCATCCAGTTCTTGGTGGACACTGGGGCTCAACATTCAGTCCTTCTACAAACCATGGGCCCATTGGCTGACAAGCAGTTGTGAGTATAGGGAGCTACTGACAATAAGCAATATTCATGGACCACCCGAAGGACAGTGGACCTTGATGTGGACTGGGTGTCCCACTCGTTCTTAGTCATTCCAGAATGCCCCCACCCTCTCCTGGGCAGGGACCTGCTTGCAAAGATTGGAGCCCAGATTCACTTTCTTCCAGAGAGCCCCCAGATAAAAGACAGCAAAGTGTTACATGAATACCACTTCTTTGACCACTCAAAAGAGAATCCCGGAGATAAGGACTGGTGGCTGAACCAGTTTCCACAAACATGGGCAGAAACCACAGGCATGGGTGAGGCTAAGAACCAGCCAGTGGTCCACGTAGAGGTAAAAGCCTTGGCCACTCCAGTAATAGTCAGTCAGTATCCAATGAGCAAGGAAGCCCGAGATGGAATTTAGACCTCATATCCACAGATTGCTAGATTTGGGGATACTTAAAAGGTGTCAGTCATTATGGAACACACTCCTGCTTCCAGTCGAAAGCCAGGTACCAACGACTACCAACCAGTGCAAGATCTCTGTGAGGTAAACAAATGGGTGACGGACTTACATCCCACAGTACCAAATCATATAATCTGTTGAGCTCTCTTCCCCCAGAAAGGACTTGGTACACTGTACTGGATCTTAAAGATGCCTTCTTCTGTCTCCAACTGAGCCCGAGAAGCCAACCAATCTTCGCTTTCAAATGGAAGGAACCGGAATCAGGAATATCTAGACAATTAACATGGACCCAGCTTCCACAGGGATTCAAGAACTCCCCTACCATCTTCGATGAAGCTCTACACTAGGATCTTGCCTGTTTAGAGCAGAAAACCCCCAGGTAACCCTTCTTAAATTCGTAGATGACATTCTTCTGGCTGCCCCTAACAGAGACACGTGCCTTGATGGAACTCATCGGTTACTAACTGAATTGGGGAAACTAGGATACAGGGCCTCTGCTAAGAAGGTCCAGATCAGCAGAAAACAGGTTAGTTACTTGGGATATCTGCTCAAAGATGGGAAACAGTGGCTATCAGAAGCTAGAAAAGAGACTGTGTTTCACATTCCCCCTCCCTAATGCCAGACAAGTGAGAGAATTCCTGGGAACAGCGGGATTTTGTCGATTATGGATCCCAGAGTTCGCCAAGATGGCGGCAACCCTCTATCCATTGACCAAAAATGATAGGCCATTTGAGTGGGGAGAAAAAGAGCAGGCTGCTTTTGACTCCATCAAGACAGCTCTTATGTCAAACCCTGCCCTGGGACTTCCTGATGTATTTAAGCCTTTCCACTTGTACGTGGCAGAGAATGGAGGGGTAGCAAAAGGAGTTCTAACACAGAAGCTGGGGCCCTGGAAAAGACAAGTGGCATACCTCTCAAAGAAATTAGACTCTGTAGCCACTGGGTGGCCCACCTGCCTATGAATCATGGCAGCAGTGGCGACCCTAGTCAAAGACGCTGACAAGTTGACCCTGGGGCAGGAATTGGTGGTGACCACTCCTCATGCATTGGAGAGCATGATCTGCCAGCTCCCTGATCGTTGGTTCACTAACTCCCGGATGACTCACTATCAGACTTTGCTACTAAATTCAGACAGGATCACTTTCATCCGGGCCACTGGGCTGAACCCAGCAACCTTGCTACTGGACTCGAATCTCAGAGCATCAACCCATGACTGCCAGCAACTGCTTGCGGAGGCACATGGCTGGTGAAAGGATTTGAGTGATCAGCCTCTGGCAGATGTTGAGGTAACCTGGTATACTGATGGTAGCAGCTACCTCGAAAATGGGAAAAGGAAGGCTGGGGTACCCGAAGGTACCTCTGCTCAGAGGGCTGAAATGATAGCACTGACAAAAGCCCTAGAATTGGGAAAAGATAAGAAGGTTAATATTTACACAGATAGTAGATACACCTTTGCTACAGCCCACGTCCATGGGGCTATCTACCAGCAGTGAGGCCTCCTCACGTCAGCTGGAAAAGAGATTAAGAATAAGACTGAGATCTTAGAGCTAGTTGGGGCACTACACCTGCCCTCTAAAGTGAGCATCACCCACTGCCCGGCCATCAGAGAGGGACCTTGGCAATCACAAAGGGAAATAACATGGCTGACAGAGAAGCGAAGAGAGTATCAGGTGAAACGGTTTTTTGCCATGGCTGTGACAGAAAGTAAAGCTGAACCCACACCTCCATTTCTATATACGGCCCAAGATTTGACCTTAATGACTAAAGTTGAAAAGGAGTTTGATAAGGACTTGAGGGTGTGGAAAACCCCAGCTGGAAAGATAATTCTGCCCCAGAATGAGGCAGAGGAGATGAAGCAGATGCACCACTGGACCCACCTAGGAGTTAAGAAACTTGTAGCTACCATGTTAAACACCAAGTTCCAGTACTTGGACTTACACGGCTGGTTGAGGATATCGTACATGCATGTGTACCTTTCAAAAAGGTAAAATGCCTGCCAAACCAATGTCAAACATGGCAAATGCCTCCGAGGTGACAGAACAGGAGCCTATTGGGAGGTGGATTTCACAGAGATCAAGCCTGCCACGTACGGTAATAAGTACTTCCTAGTATTTATAGACACCTTCTCCAGCTGGGTAGAGGCTTTTCCAACAAAGAAAGAAATGGCAATGGTGGTGGTGAAAAAGATCCTAGAAGAAATCTTTCCACGATTCGAGGTACCTAAGGTAATCGGCTCAGACAATGGGCCTGCCTTCATTGCCCAGGTAAGTCAGGGAGTGGCTAAATACCTGGGGATTGATTAGAAACTTCATTGCATTTATAGACCCCCAAACTCAGGTCAGGTAGAAAGAATGAACAGAAATTTAAAGGAGACCTTGACTAAATGTCCATGGAGATTGGCGGCACAGACTGGGTGGTGCTCCTTCCTCTGGCTCTTTTTAGGTTAGAAACACCCCTTCAAGGTTTAACTTAACTCCTTTTGAGATTCTGTATGGATCACCCACTCCTCTGACCATCTTGGGAGAGGTGACTGGACTTACTTGTCAGAGTAACAGTGATTGTATGCTATGTTAAAAGGACTTCAGGCGGTACAGGAAGAAGTGTGGACCCTGCTGGCCCACGCCTATGAACCGTGGACCTCGGAAACATCCCGAAGTTTCCAGATTGGAGACGTGGTCTACATCTGGTGGCACCAAGCTCAAACTCTAGAACCCTGCTGGAAGGGACCATTTCTGGTGTTGCTGACCACTCCCACTGCTGTAAAGGTTGATGAGATATTGGCTTGGATCCAGGCCTCTCATGTGAAACCAGCTCCAGAGAGACCATCGCCCAATTGAATAGTCCGGAGCACTCAAAACCCACTCAAGATAAGGATCCAGAGACAAACTGAAGCTAACTAACATGATTCCACCTGAGGTACTCGTGGTCTGGACCATGATCTCGCTTCTGGCAGGAAGGCCTGGACTAGCCCTTGATGGTAACCCTCACACCCCCCAAAAGCTTACGTGGGAGGTCCTCTCACAAACTAGAGACATTGTTTGGTCCATTTCAAAGACAGCGGCCCCATATACCTGGTGGCCCCTGCTCACCTCAGATATCTGCCAGTTGGCTGCAAGATTATCAACATGGGACATCCCAGACTATTAAGAAAAAAAAAAGAGAGAACAGAATCTAAGATAGTTCGAGTTGTGGTTCAATAAATCTCCCTGGTTTACTACCTTGGTTTCTGCCACAATGAGACCCCTTATAATCTTGCTTCTATTGCTCACCTTTGGCCCTTACATTTTTATTTGCCTAATTAAATTTGTCAAAGAGCACATTAATACTGTACAAGTACTCACGCTTAGACAACAATAGCATGCTATATACCCAGATGATAACAGCTTGTGATTCCAGGATTGGAATCACACACAAGAAAAGGGGGGAAATGTAAGAATGTAGGAATTTCAGGTCTCAAGAATCTCAGGTTCCGGTAAACTCAAGAATTAACTGCCGCAGGACACATCCTGGGAGAAGCACAATCCAGAGACTGAGAGCCCAAGATAAGGAGTAATCAGGAAGCTGGGCCCTTAACACAGTACACCTGGGTAAACAGAAGTCACATAAGCTACTCCTCTTTGTTGTAAAAGATAAGGTACAAATTTGAGTTACTTAGAAACTGGGCCTGGGAACGGAAACTGGGCATGGGAATGGCTGTTTGAAATCCTCTATAGTTATTGTTTAAGAAGTAACTAACTGTCCTTGTAAATTCTGTGAAAATGGTATATAAACTGCCCTTAGTTTTAGTTCGGGGTTCTTCTTGCTTGCATGCAAGGGAACCCAGTGCTCTGTTTTTTATCAATTTATCAATAAACCTCATGTTATTACAGCAAATCCCATCCGTGAGTGTTTCTGGGGGAGCAAGTCCTCTGGTTTTGGATCTTTAGGTCCAACAGGACTAGCATCTAGAAGACATTTCATGGGGGCCTGGTTGCTCCCCTTGCCAGTCACTGATAATTGGGAAGCTGCTTCATCCCTCAACATGCTAAGAAATGTCAGCTATTTAAAATCTATAACTCGAGAAACTGCCAGAGTTGTAACTGGCTGGGTGGTTTTTCAGGGACTACTACCATTGTGACAACAAAAGGTAACCTGTTCAGAGTGTGCCACTATCCACCTTGTTCTTATTGGCTGGCACACATCTTTTGTGACGCTGACCCCCATTCCTAGCCAGAGAATGAGACCAGGGTTCCTACTGCTGCAGAGACAGCCTCCAGTATCTCAGAGGTTGGTGTTTGCTTAAAGGCCCAGTTTAGTTCGTCTCTGTGAGATCTTCTAGCTACACAAGATTGGTTGTTGAGATAAAACACATTATCACTTGAAGGGTGTTGTGTGGTGTGTATGAAGGCATGTGAAGAAGAGATGTATTATTTCTTACACATTCATGGTTGCTTATGCTGAAATGCTTCTATGTAGATACCTTCTGCCCTCCACAGACTCTTGGTTCATTCAGCATGCTCCTATAGAATGTCTTCTCAGTCTGCTCAGACTCATAGCTGTTCTGAGCTCTGCTCATTAATAGCATAGCGTGAGATCCTCAGAAGTGAAGACAGGACGCATTAGCCTTCAACCTATGACTCACCTGAAGCTTATTAAGGCTGTAATAATGCCACAGACTTGGTACCTAATCAATACTGTTTTTCATAATCCCCAGGACTGCATTAATAACAGTTAAGATTAAATCATAATGAAAGCATGGTGTTCCTTATAGAAGAGAAGGACATGTGATTTCTTCTTGATAAAAGACAACTGTCAGCAATCCAGGAAGACAACCCTAGGCAGAATCTGATCAGGGTTCAATAGCCTTCAGAATCATGAGAATGGACATTTCTACTTTTTAGGACAACCTATCTGGAAAGTTTTACTTTTCATAGTATTTGTATTTCTTATCAAGACCACACTCATACTTACATACCTGTTAGTTTTGCTAATTGAGGCCTCATTTTTCTTGTCTTTGCTGCTATGTGTGTACAGGTCTGGTGTATATATACATGCATGCAAATTCTAGACAGCAACTTTGGAGTCATTCCCTAGGTGTTGTCCAATTTGTTTTTGACATGGTCTCTCACTGGCCAGGTACTCACAGAGTAGACAAGAGTGGCTGGTCAGCAAGTTCCAGGGATCTGCCCATTTCTGCCTCCTTGTAGTTGGAATTACAAGTCCATACCACCATACCCAGCTTAAAACAAAACAAAACAAAACAATACAAAACAAACAAAACAATCCATAGACTCTGAGAGTCAAACTCAGGTGTCAAGCTTGGATAACGAGTGTTTTACCTCTGCAGGCTGAGGATCATTTTCTAGGTACTAAAACTTAGTTTTCTTAGCTCCAATGCTTCCCAGGGTAAAAGTTAAAAGTTGTTATTTTGAAATATAGAATCACCCGATGTTTGTCACATTAACTAGGATGGTTTTAGTGAAAATTAATGTAACTGAAGTTTGAGTCTGCACATGAATCATGGGAAACAGAACAAGAAAAAATGTCACTGGCCGTAAGTTTTAGAGACTTCTCACTCACTTTCGAATGTGTTCTTATGTAGAGTTTGTTTCTTTTGGAGATTCCTTCCCATTTCTTAGGAATCTTAAGAGCCATGGAACTTCAACAGGGTGTTTCACATCTCTGCTTTATTCTTTAAAAATCAAAATTAAATCTAGAAATTTTTGTGTCTTTTAAAACACAAACAGGTGAAGGAAATGAATAACACCATTCAAAACATGAAAATGGAAATAAAAGCAATAAAGGAAATACAAATGGAGGGAATCCTAGAAATGGAAAAACCTAGGTAAGTGAACAGGAATTACAGATACAAGCATCATCAGCAGAAAACAAGAGATGGAAGAGAGAAGGTCAGGCGTAGAAGATGCAATGAAAGAAATAAGATACATTGACCAAAGAAGATGTTAAATCTAAAGAAATTCCTGAAACAAAACATTCAGGAAATTTGAGACACTATGAAAAGACTAAACCTAACAATAATAGAAATAGAAGAAGGAGAAGATTCCCAGATCAAAGACCAAAAGATCTTTTCAACACGATCATAGAAGATTTCCCTAACATAAAGAAGGAGATGCCTATGAAAGTACAAGAAGCTTACAGAACACCAAATATATTGGACAAGAAAGTTCACTTGTCACATAATAATCAAGATACTAAATGTACAGATCAAGGAAAAAATATTAAAAGCTGCAAGGACAAAAGACCAAGGAACATATAAAGGCAGGATTATTAGAATTACACCCAGCTTCTCAATGGAGACTCTAAAAGCCAGAAGGGCCTGGATAGATGTCTTGCCGACTCTTAGGAGACCACAGATGTCAGCCCAGACTACTATATCCAGCAAAAATTTAGATTACCATAGATAAAGAAAACAAGATATTTCATGACAGAATCAAATTTAAACAATATCTATCCACAAATCCACCCCTATAGAAGACAATAGAAGAACTCCAATCTCAGAAGCTTAACTACTCTCATGGAAACATGAGGAATAAATAATTTCACATCAGGAAAACCAAGAGATGTAAACATACACACACCACCACCACTGCTGCCACCATCAAATTAACAGGAATTGACAATCATTGGTCATTAATATCTTTCACTATCAATGGACACAATTCCCACAATAAAAAGACACAGACCAACAGAATAGATTTGAAAATAGCATCCATCCTCTGCTGCATACAAAAAATACACTTCAACATCAAAGGTAGACATTACATCAGAGTAAAGCATTGGAAAATATTTTCCAAGCAAACAAACCTAAGAATGTAACCATTCTAATATCTAACAAAATAGACTTCTAACAAAAATGAATCAAAAGAGACAGGGAAGAACACTTCCTATTCATAAAAGGAAAAATCCAACAAGAGTTTGTCTCAATTCTAAACATCAATGCCCCCAAATTCAGGGGCAGCCGTATTTGTAAAAGATACATCACAAAATTTAAATCACACATTTAACCTCATACTTTAAGAGTGGGAGACTTCAACACCCCACTCTTACCAATGGATAGGTCATTTGGACAAAAACTAAACAAACAATGAAACTAACAGACATTATGACTCAAATGTATCTAACAGATATCTACAGAACACTTCATCCAACGAAAGAGGAATATACCTTGTTTTTAGCACCCTATGAAACCTTCTTCAAAGTTAACCACATACTTGGTCATAAAGAAAATCTTAACAGATACAAGAAAATTGAACTAACCCCTGTATACTATCAGGCCACCAAGGATTAAAGATGGATTTCAACAGCAGAAACAACAGAAGTCTTTAAAGTTATAGAAACTGAACAACTTTTTACTGAGTGATCACTGGTTCAAGGCAGAAATAATGAAAGAAATTAAAGACTTCCTAGCATTTAATGAAAATGAATGAACAACATACCCAAACTTATGGAATACAATGAAAGCAGTACTAAGAGAAAAGTTCATAGCACTAAGTGCCTTCATAAAGAAATCAGAGAGATCTCATATGGTCAATTTACAAGCACACCTGAAAGCTCTAGAACAAAAGAAGCAAACATACCCAAAGGTGTAGATGGCAAGAAATAATCAAACTCAGGGCTGAAATCAATAAAATAGAAACAAAATGAACAATACAAAGAATCAATGAAACAAAGAGTTGGTTCTTTGAAAAAACCAACAAGATAGATAATCACTTAGTCAAACTAACTAAAAGGCAAAGAGAAAGTATCCAAATTAATAAAATCAGAAATGAGAAGGAGGACATAATATCAGACACTGGGGAAATCCATAGAATTAGTAGGTCATACTTCTAAAACTTCTACCCTCAAAATTTGAATATCTAAAAGAAATGCACAAATTTCTTGATAGATGCCATTTAACAACGTTAAGTCAAGATCAGATAAACAATTTATGTAGATCTATAATATATAAGGGTATAGAAACAGTCATCAACAGTCTTCCAAACAGCAAAATAACAAAAAACCCAGAGCCATTCAATTTTAGCCCAGAATTCTACCAGACTTTCAAAGAAGATCTAATACCAATACTCCTCAAATTATTCTGCAAAATAGAAACAGGAGGAATGTTGCCACAGTCACCCTCATTTCCAAACCACATAAAGACAAAAAAGAAAGAGGGTTACAGACCAATTTCCCTCATGAATGTTGATGCAAAAACACTCAATAAAATATTTGCAAACTGAATCCAAGAGCACATCAAAAGGATCATCCACCCTGATCAAGTAGGCTTTATCTCAGAGATGCAGGGATGGTTCAACATACAAAAATCTGTCAATGTAATCCACCATATAAACAAGTTGAAAGAAAAATAACACATGGTCATCTCAACAGATGCTGCAAAAGCCTTTGACAAAATCATATACCCCTTTATGATAGAAGTCTTCAGGGACACCAGACACATACTAAACATAATAAAAGCACTTTACAGAAAGTCTATAACCAACATCAAGTTAAATGGAGAGAAACCCAAAATAATTCTACTAAAATCATGAACAAGAGAAGGCTGTCTACTTTCCTCATATTTATTTAATATGTACTTGAAGTTCTAGCTAGAGCAACAAAACAACTAAAGGAGACCAAGGGGATACAAATCGGAAAGGACAAAGTCAATGTATCTTTATATGCAAATGATATAATAATATACATAAGTGACACCAAACATTCTACCAGAAATCTCCTACAACTGATAAACACCTTCAGCCAAGTGGATGGATACAAGATTAACAAAAACAAAACAACCCCCTCCAAACAAAACCTAAACAAAACAAACAAGAAAACAATAGTCCTCCTATATACAAATGATAAATGAGTTGAAAAAGAAGTCTAAAAAAACGACACTTTTCACAACAACCTCAAATACTATGAAATATCTTGGGGTAGCTTTAACCAAACAAGTAAAAGATATGTATGACAAAAAATCTTTGAAGAAAGAAATTGGAGAAGATATCAGAAAGTGGAAAGCCCTCCCATGCTTATAGATTGGCAGGTTTAACAAAGTAAAAATGGTCATCTTACCAAAGACAATCAACATATTTAGTGCAATCCCCATTAAAATTCCTATACATTTCTTTACAGACCTTGAAAGAACAATATTAAACTTCATATGGAAAATCAAAAAACCCAGAATAGCTTGGTATTCAAGATAACAATCCTGTGCAATCAAAGAACCTCCAGAGGTATCACGGTCCCTGATTTCAAGTGGCACTACAGAGCAATAGTAATAAATATTGCAGGGTATTGACATAAAAACAGACAGTTTGATCAATGGAATTGAATAGAAGACTCAGTGGTGAATCCAGACACAGACACCTTATTTTTGACAAAGAAGCCAAAATTTTACGATAGAAAAAGGAAATCATCTTCAACAAATGGTGCTGGTCTAACTGGATGTCTGCATGCAGAAGAATGCAAATAGATTCATGTCTATTACCCTGCACAAAACTCACGTCCAAGTGGATCAAATCCCTCAACATAAATCCAGATACATAGAATCTGATAGAAGAAAAATTGGGAAATAGCCTTGAACACATTGGCACAGAAGACAACTTCCTGAATAGAACAGCAGTAGCACAGACACTAAGAATAGCAATTAATAAATGGGACCTCCTAAAACTGAAAACTTTTATAAGATAAAGGATACTGTCAATAAGACAAAACAGCAGCATACAGAATGGGAAAAAATTGCAACAACTGACATTTGACTGAGGGCCAATTTCCAATACATATATATCCAAGAAACTAGATGTCAACAAACCAAATAATCCAATTGAAAATGTGGTACGGATCTAAGCAGAGGTTTCTCATCAGAAGAATCTCAAACGTCTGAGAAACACCTAAAGGAATGTTCAACACACTTAGCTATCAAGGAAATGCAAACTAGATGACTCTAAGATTGTACTTTACACCTGTCAGAATGGCTAAGACCAAAACTGTAAGTGACAGCTCATGTTGGTGAAGATGCAGAACAAGGGGAATACTCTTCCATTGCTGGGGGGAGTGAAAACTTGTAGAGTCACTTTGTAAATTAATATGGCAGTGTCTCAGAAAACTGGAAATCAGTCAATCTCAAGATCCAGCTATACCACTCTTGGGCATATACCCAAAGAACTCCACTCTACCACAGGGACATTTGCTTAGCCATGTTCATTGCAGTTTTATTCACAATAGGCAGAAACTGGAAACAATCTAGAAGTCTTTCAACTGAGGAATGACTAAAGAAAATAGGGTACCTTTTCACAATAGAATATCACTCAGCTTTAAAAAACCTAACACATTAAATCTACAGGCAAATAGATGGAACTAGAAAAAGTCATTCTTAGTGAAGAAACCTGGACCCAGAAAGACAAACATGGTATGTACTTATTTATAAGTGATTATTGGATGTAAAGTAAAGGATAAGCATGCCACAATCCATAGATTTAGAGAAACTATGCAACAAGGGTGGCTCCAATGGGGATGGATGGATCTCCTTGGGTAGGGGAAATAGATTATATTTTGGGGGTGGACTGGGGATGAATGGAGATGGTAATGGGCAGGGAACATGTTGGAGCATGATGGAGGAAGCAAGTACTGGGAGAGACAACTGGAACGTGGGCATATTTGGGATGAACTAGAAACCTAGTTCAATAAAAACTTCCAGGAATCTATGAGGGTGACCCTAGCTAAGACTCCTAGTGATGGGGTATGTGCAGCGTGAGCTGACCATCACCTATAATCAGACAAGATTTCCCGTAGAGGGATTGAGATATCAACCCAGGTACATAACAGTTGATCTACAATCGTACTAGCTTCAAGGTATACTGGGATAAAGGTTGAGCAGAAATTGAAGGAGTGGCCAACCAGTGGATGGTCCAGCCTGAGATCCATGCCACGAGGGAGCACATCCCTGACACTGCCTGGAAGGTCAAGACCCAGAGACTGGATATCCAAGAGAACTAGTATAGAATTAAACACAACTGGCCAAACCATAAAAACAAAAATAGAAGCAAATAACAACAACACCTAAATAAATAAATAATCAAAACAAACAAAAATCAATGAATCAATACCTAATGATATTCTGCTATACTCATAGATTGGTGCCTAGTCCAATTGTCATCAGAGAGGCTTTACCCAGCAACTGATAGAAAGAGACATAGAGACTGCCCCCCACCCCTGCCAGTCAAACATTTGGAGGAGCTTGGGGAACCCTGCTGAAGAGGGGAAGAAGGATTGTAGGAGCTAGAGGAGTCAAGGACACTGCAAGAAAATTCACAGAATCAAATAACCTGGACTCCTGGAGATTCACAGAGATTGAATTTAGGGACTCAAGCCTGCATGGAACTGACCTAGACCCTCTACATATATGTTAGAGTTGAAGATCTAAGACTTCTTATAGGACTCCTAACAGTGGGAGCTGAGGCTGTCTCTGACTCTGTTGCCTGCTTTTGGGACCCCTTTCCTCCTACTGGGTTGCCTTGTCCAGCCATAATATAAGGAGAGGTGCCTTGTCTTAACTGTAACTTGATATGTCATGTTTCATTGATATCCATGCGAGGCCTGCAGTTTTTCTGAAAAGAAGTGGAGGAGGAGTGGATGGGGCTGAGAGGAGAGGAGAGAAGGAAAACTGAGGTGGGGATATAATATATGAGAAAAGAATAAACAAAAATTATAAAAAAGAAAGCAGAAGTGGGATTAAGGGGTGCTAATAAAGGGAGCTGGGGGGCTCACAGGCAAGGGAGTGGAAAGGCAGAATGGTGGAATTTAGGATTTTGTATACTAACCCTAAGACTAAATTAAAGAATGGGATACACACATAATCAATAGAGTCTTATTCAGATTTTGTAACAGAATGAGATTATGTCATTTCAAGAAATCAATGGGGCTAGAAATCATCACATCTTGTTTTGGTACTTACCAAAAATGCTACCCAATAATCATTTTAATAATCTATTTATTTCTCCATTTTAAGGAAGAGAACATGTTTAAATTAAGATAAAATTCTAATGTGACTAACAACTTGAAGGATAACCATTTTTTTTCTTTCTAGGTAACTGAGTTGTTATTTAACCCTTTACATACTGTCCAATATTACTTTAATTATTTTTGTGTATCGTTTCTAGTGTTGAAGATTGAACCTTGGAAACCAGGCATTTACCCATTCTAGGCAAGTGTTCTGCCACCTATACAGCCACAGTCCTTTAATTCTTCTCTTAAAATAAGTAGCCCTTTTTTTGGTGGTTTTAATTCTTCAAAAACTGAGACAATGGCACAGAGCATTTCCACACAGTGCTGTTTCCTCTGTAATTGACACTTTACATAGTATGGCATTTTAATTAACTAGTGTCATTATAAATTGAAGTTCATTTTCTTTTCAGATAACCTTAATTTTTCTAAATATTCCTTTTCCATTATGATTTCAGTATATCAGCCACGGCTTGTATTGATTATTTGGGAATCAAACTTAAGACCTTTGTAGTCTACAAAAATACTCACTCCTTTGGTCTTCTTTGGCTCCTCTTGGCTGCAAAAGGTTCTCAAAATCTCTGTTCATTTCCAGACCTTTTTTATAATCTTGCTGGATGCTAACAAGGCATCTTGCAGACTAGCCATCAAATCTTCTCTTTTTTTTGCTGCTCAGTTTGAGATTATGGTTTTGAGGAGCAAGAACACATCACTCCACAGGTACCCACCATCAGCACAATGTATCACTGGTGTGGACTTTGATC
This sequence comes from Mastomys natalensis, assembly GCA_021653895.1. Taxonomy (NCBI): domain Eukaryota; kingdom Metazoa; phylum Chordata; class Mammalia; order Rodentia; family Muridae; genus Mastomys; species Mastomys natalensis. The sequence continues at coordinate 237,684 of JAJTUV010000827.1, forward strand.
ACCTCAGTGACACAGTTCATCTCCATTGTACATCTCCTTTCCAAACTACTTCTTGTCATGAGGTCATTTTATGCAATCGATGGTGGGAATTATTTCTCACTTTTCTTTCTTCTCTCTCTCTCTCTCTTTCTCTCTCTCTCTTTCTTTCTTTCTTTTCTTCTCCCCTCTCTGTTCCCCAAAAGACAGGGTTTCTCTGGGTAGCCCTGGCTGTCCTGGAACCTGCTTTGTAGATCAGGCTGGCCTCATACCCACAGAGATCTGCCTGTCCCTGCCTCCTGAGTACTGGAATTAAATGCATACACTACCATGCTCCTCCAATTCCTCATATTTCTAAGAGCAGAACATCTTCATAAATTGGTTGAGATTCTTCTATCAAAAGATCTGTCTTCTCTCCTTTACTCATTCACATATTTCTCTGTCCATGTGTTATGTATTTATGCTGTATGTGTTTACAATCGAGTGTGAACCCTCCATGTGATGGCCACATGAGGAGGTCAGAAGACAACCCAGATATGGGCCCTTACTTTCCATCTTGTTTGAGACAAACTCCTTGTAGTTAACAGCTGCCTATACCAGGAGAACTACTCTGTGAACTACTCAGTAGTCTTTGATATCTGCCTTCTGTTGTTCTTGTAGGAAGGAGCCCAAGGATTACAGATGTGTGCACTACTGTGTCTAGCATCTATGTGATTTTGGGTATCTAGGCTCAAGTGATAAGGTTTGAATGGCAAGCACATTACCTATTTTGCAATCTCCTCAGCTCTCCCTCATTTATGTATGCCACAATTTATTTATATTATCATGGATCATGGTATTTACTTCATGCTCTGGATATTTCTAATATTTTGTAGCTTTATCAAGAGCTCATTAACTAGTTTCTAATGAGTTACTCCCTTTTGTGTGCCAATGTGTACTTCTCTGCTACCAAATGGAGCTACAAAATGCTGGTCATGTATGTTTCCTATCTTTGTCATAGAATTAGAACCAGCTATTTCTCTAAGAAGTGTTTTTTGTTTGTTTTGGTTTTGATTTTGTGTTTCAATGGTGAGTACTATTTGGAGCTATGATCTGGGTCATATGAGCAATTGTTGCTACTTGGTGGCATTGCTTTTAGGCATTTTAGCTGATGGCTAGCAAACTTATACGGGCATATCAACCTATGTGTGTCCCTGTATCTGCCACTATCAGCATAAGACCATTTGCATTAGGCTAATGTGAGTTCACACTGGAGCCTCCATTATCATATGGATTGGTCCAATCTTTTCTTGATTAACTGTACACCCTCCCTCTAACAGTAAGAAATGTGGCTTCCATCAGCTCCCATCCATCTACTTCTTTGTTCAGTTCTAGCACAATTGTCTTGAGATAGCAACATTGTTGACCCATACTCCCATGGGATACAACGTTATCAAGTAGCATTCCACTTTAAATCAGAGGTGCTACACATTCCCAAAGTTACCCAGAGTCTTTCCTTTTATCTCCCCCACCCAGTAAGATAGTTGCATTCCATTTGTGACAGTTAGAATCCTTATCTCAGTTTGCATTTTATTCTGGGAAACCCTACCCCTAAATAGTTTTAATTTTTTTAACATGCGTTAAAGATTACTCTGTATGCTTCAAAGTTCTATGTGTTTCAGTAACTGCATATTGTTGTATGTTTATAATTATGATACACAGAAGACTTCCACCATAGTGAAAATATTGTCCCAATAAAGACATATGGTAGCATATGCCTTTAATCCCAGCACCTGGAAGGTAGAAGCAGACTGACTTCTATGTGTTTGAGAACAGCTTGATCTACATAGAGAGTTCCTGGCCAACCAGGACTGAATAGTAAGCTTGTCTCAAAAAACAAAGCAAAGCAAAATTTTACTCTATAAAACTCAAAATAATGCAAGCAAGCAAGCAAACAAACAAACAAACAAAAGAAGATCCCCCTGTCAAGTGTATTATCTGTTTTGTGTTTTCCTCCAAACCCTTGGTATTTTTGTTTTTGGCCTTTCTCATAATGTCAAATAATTGAGAGCAAACGGAATACAGCAGCTTAGGCTGGATTCTTTCACTTAGAAAAATGCATGTAAGACTCATCCATGTCTTTTGTGATTTGTAGTTTATTTACCTTTGTTCCTGTATAATATTCCATTGCATAGGGCTTTATTTTGTTTTAAACATTTTCAGCATTTTGCAATAGCTACAGTATTTGTCTGTGGACATGAGCTTTCAGGTAAATTGGCTAAATGTCTAGAAACACGTTCAGCTTTGTAAGAAACCGCCAAACTGGCTTCTACATGGTGATGTGAGTTCACCAGCCATAATCAGTTCCTGGATCCCCACATTCTCAGCAGGAAGCAGTATTGCAATTCTGGGGGATTTTATCATTGTAGTAAGTGTGTTTGATTTTCATTGTTGTGGATTTTCTACTCCAGCTTTCCTTTGAGTGACTACTCAGAGGAAAAGGCTCAACTGTTTTACAGAATGGGCTAAAAAGTGACAGATGGCTGTCTTCTTCTGAAATTTTTGAAATATTACTTTGAAAGGGTTGTATAATATAAACTTAACTATTTTATAAGCATACTTTATTTGATTGACTAAGTATTTACAAAGTTGCTTAATAAGTACATAGCTTATTTCTGAAGAATAAATCATCAGAAATATAACCAGCATGATGTTTACCATGTTTTACACATTTTCCATAAACATTGATAGGAGAAAATAATATAAAATGTTTTCATCCAAGTTTGTAACTAACAGAGATATGTGTTAATTTTGCTTTAAGCTTAATGAACCTTGAAATATCACTTCAATAAAACTGATTGAGAAAAAAATATCTTGATAGAAATTTAGGGAGGAAAAAAAATTCCCAAAGGTCTATTACCTTTAAAAACCACAAATTGCATTTAAGTCTACCAGTAAGTCCAATAAGTCATCGGTTCCTCTAGCTAGACTTGGGTAGAATGGTTCCCTTGGCATGTCATTACTGCCCCTCCTAGAATAAGTAGACATTTGTTCCTATCTCCCCCAGGAAAATTCCTGTGACTTCCAGGGCCTCGCTGGGCCCCCTGTGAAAGAAGATGCTCAGTTCCCTTAAAGCTGTGATATTTTGTTATTTAAAGAAGACCCTACCCCAAATCAAGAGCTTAAGTCATTAATACCCCTGATGCATCTGGTCAATTACTTTCAGGAAAAAAAAAGCAATATAGCAACAGAGAACCCACAAACACAGTATTCCTATAATTAAGATAATCTTTTTGGTGGTGATGGTGTCTTTTATTTATTTATTCTCAAATGGATCCAGAAAGCCTCTGCAGAGCTAATTACACCTGTAACTGTGTGAGATGTTTTATGTTATTAAAACAACAGAATACTAAATCCAGTGAAACCCACCCTCCCAGCTACACTTTGGAGAACTCCTCTTTTCTCTCCCTTTTATCCTGCCTAGATTTCTGTAGTTGCACTGGGTTAATATTTTGCTCCTATTTTGGAGCCGAAGGACCCATCTACCTTTCCTCTCGTAGGCAGGTTGTTTGTCAGTTCTCCCTGGGATTCGGGTTGGGTAAGAATGATTTACGATGAAAGGTAGCTTTATTCACATTTGTCAGTTGTCCCAGGGCTGAAGCTGACTGCCGATGTAACCTTTAACACCCCCAAGCTTCTTTAACTCCATATTTGGTTTATTTAAGTTAATACCATTGGGTAGTTGCCTGTTTGACTTGCTCCAAATCTTTGAACTTTGCTCTCTCTTTATTCTTGATAAACCTAGGATCTGTCCTCACCATTTTCCTTGCTTTCTTTTGGGATTTGCAGATTACAGGTCTGCTTTGGTGTGGAAAAAACATTCATGGGAATTTTGCCCCCACAAAAACCTCCACCTCAAAATTACTGATATGTAGTCACGAAACAAACTTCTTGACATTGCCAGTTACAGGATGAAGGAAAGATAAATCAGTACGAGTCATGTCCCCTTGTCATGGAACCCAGTCTTTGACCTTCAGGGTTAGGAAATCTGACAGTCACCACTGCTTTGTTCTCGGTCCTTAATTCCTTCTGGAGATGCCAGTGTGGGATCTGTTAGGTTTGAAGGGCTAGCTTGCTGTGGCCTAGGGGGTTACTATAGTAACACTGAGCTTCCAGGTATTCATGTGGGTGGTGTCAAGAACTGGGAATGTTTCCAAAATGTTCTTAGTGTTCCACAGTCCCCTTGGGGTCAGATTCATTTCATTCTGTCATGGGGTGAGGCAAGGGCCATGAATTTGAGGTGACAATCCATCAACTATCAGAAGCCAAGTTGTGTTTTCTGTTAGTAAGTCACAGTTTTGAACCTGGAAAGAAGCCAATGTAGTCTCACAAGTTTCAACTTCAAAGCCTCAGGGGAAAAATGTGGCCTGATTTTGGCTAGATCAGTCAGCCATAATACAGACTACAGAAACAGCACATGGTCACGTGGATACAGAAACAGTACATGGTCACTGCAGGGAATCAGAAAGTAAAGTAGAAATACCAGTGAAGGCATCACCTATTCCCAGGACTGCCACAGTCTTGCATATTCTTGTGATGATTTTTCTGTGTCCACAGGAGGATGTAACTATTATCACTAAAATGACACCCTTGTGTGCACACATCCTGTGACCTATTTCATTGATCAGCCATTATTTTAATATACTTTAACTGTATACCACTTTCTAAAGGACAGTCAATTGCTTCCAAATTTACGACTAGCTTCTTGCAAGTAGCCAATCTGAAACCACCTATTGCATGTGTGTCTTTGTTATAATCTACAGACAGGAAAATTTCCATTATTTCCGCATTTGTGTAGGAGCATGCAAACACTGAGTACTGTAGCTCATCAGAAAAAGATTCTAATTGATCTGATAAGACAGTAGGAGCTTTGAGAGCTTGGCTGGCCTTCAGTGTATCAGACTCTGAACTGAAGACTTTCTTACCAAGGAAGAATAGGACTTTTAATCTGATAGTAGAGACCCTGAGACTGAGCCCTATACAAAGTTCTAGTTTCATTTTGTACTTAACATGACCAATCGCACCACACCCATGGGTGCTCCTTGGGTGGACCATTCAGTGAGTTGCTTTCTGGTGTGGGACTTTTGTCTCTAGCCGCTGTTTACTTAATTCTTTGAAACTCACACTAATAGACAACTGGCCTAGGAAGGTCTTGCTAGCAGTATTGGTATCACTGGGCAAACTGAATAGCTCACTGCAAAAATCCATTTTTTTTTTTCTGGAACAAGGAGGGGGTGAGTCCAGTTGTAAGTCAGAGTCTCTCATTCCAGCACTCCCCTGGCCAGTGTGACCTGCTGGCTCCTCCCCTAGGGCAAAAACCACATTTGCAGTTTGGGGATTCTAAATCAGTGTCTTCATCTGCTTCTTTGAAGTTGGATAGTGTTATCTTAGCAACAATTCTTTTGAAGTATATTGATTTCTCCAAATCTTTAGGTTTGGTTCAGTTTCTTTGATAAATTGTTTTTTTTTTCCTTCTTTTTCTCTGAATCCAAGACAATGAATGCACAGAAACCACAGGCTTCCCAAGCGCTCACCCAGATAACATAGCATTTAAAGTCCATAAAGTTCATGGTCTGAAATTTCCTTCTCTAGTCATTTTGTTCTGACAAATCAATGGTTTTTTTTTTTAGCTTTTGATGTAAAAAAATATTTCTAATTTTTGAAGTAGGACTTTGAAACTCTATAGCCATGTCTGAGAGGGAATGTGGTTCTTCTGATTTCTGTATAACACATCATGTCCTACTGTACAGTACTTAGGTTCCCTGAGCTCAGTTTTCTCACTGCAGAAAATAGGCGTACACTTCCTTAACACAGTCCACTTGACAGAAACACTGTAGGTATCAAATAAGACTTTTAAGGATTAAGAGTAATTTAGTATTGTAGCTCAGATTTTTGTTGTCATCTGAAGTAACTACCAGTTCCAGGAAAAAAGCTGACATGCTTTGAATATGTAGTGCAGACTTAAAGTTGATAGAGAACCTGAGCAATCAAGTCCCTGGCTCTTTAGTGTAAGATGTGCAGAACTTGGAAATTCCCTGCAGCCTTCCTTCCCACAGGCAGACTCTTTTCTACTGGACCAGGCTTAGGACACTGTTTGTTGAGATCACTTTTCATGCCAGCAGGTGGTGATGCATGCCTTTAGTCCCAGCACTCTGGAGGCACTCCAGGGGAGAACTGAGGTGAAACACAGAAAAACTGTCTCTTAAAAAACAAACAACAGAAAACAACAACAGCAGAAGCCCAAGCAGCCAATTAATGTCTCAGCACTATTCACCCACTTAGGACATCATGTATATGTGTATGTGTATGTGTATGTGTATGTGTATGTGTATGTGTATGTATATGTGTATGTATGTATGTATACACACACACACACACACACACATATATATATAATTAAAGTTTTATATTTTGTTTTATTCTATTTGTAGTGTCTGATCTCTTCTGGAATGAAGGTCTTTGTTAAAAATTATTTTACAGGATAGGCATGGTGATTCACACCTTTAATCCCAGAATTTGAGAAGCAGAGGCAGGGAGATTTCTGTGAGTTTGAGGCCAGCCTGGTCTAAATAAATATTGAGTTCTAGTTCCAGGGCTACATGGTGAGGGATTGTCCCAGAAAACAAAAACAAAACAAATCCAACAGCCACAACAAAAATTATTTTACACAAATCTATAAGAAATGTCTTTTCCATGCCAACCTTTCTGAGTAGTAAGACAAAGAACACATACATAACTTAAAATTGGCCCATTGAAAGCTAACTATAAAACCTTCAGTGATGTCCTGTCTCCTGTCATTGTGACAGTAGATGTCTTTTTGGGGTTTCTTGGCTGACCAGCTGTCCTACTCAAGGCACGGACTTGTTCTCACTAGTCTGGTTAGGTACACTTTGAAGAATAGAATGTTTCCCTCTCCAGGGTATGTATCCCATCATCCATTTTGGTTGCTGAGCCTTGTTAGCCACTGAGAACTGTGAACCAAAGAAAGTGTGTATCATCATGCCAAAATATTCAGATATGAATATAAGACCAAATGGTCTTAAAATTATTTTCGAGTCAAGAGAAATGCTGGTCTGAAGAGCAGGGAGAATGTGAGGTGGAGTAGGCCCTCGTATCCGTGGCTTCGTGCCCTCAGACATCTTCAGGCCACTTAACAAGCTAGGTTTCTCCACCTGTCTTCAATATGCCAGGTAAAGAACCAAAAAAGGTGAAAAGAAGAAAAAGAAAATATATTCAGTGTGGCCACATTGGAAGGAAGCAACAGTGACCGTCCCATCCCCCCATTTACCTTCCAGGTCTGTCTGGGTCTGGATGTAAAGTTTAGGTTTAAACAAGAGAACAAGATATATTTATATCTGTATCTGTATACGTGTGTGTGTGTGTGTGTGTGTGTGTGTGTGTGTGTGTGTGTAGATATAGATATATACATAAAGCCACACATGTATTTGCAGTCCTGCTCAGGTGTGGTCCTATCATCATTGTCTCAGCTCTATTTTCTCTAGCAAGATGGTTTGACAAGTTGTCATAACTGTGCAACCTTTTTCTGGAAACCAAGACCCCAACCCTTTTTCCTCCTTACCTGAGAGACCCACGGAAGCTAGAATTTCTTGGGGCTTGTCTTTTCAGTGGTCTGACATCCAAAAGGAAGGGTACAATCATCTCTTTAAAATATCTCCATTCTTCCCATGATGGTTAACCAACCAGCTGGCCAGAAGTATTTGGGAAAGTGTATCTGCAGTGAGTATCAGAAAGCTAAACTATTTACATAGTTTGCATTTCATTAGCTATCAAGAAATCTAGAGATGATTTAAAGTAGATTAGAGGGGTGTACATAGGTTGTTAAGTGTTACATCACTTCATACAAGAAATTGATGTGAATCCTTATGGGGAGGGCCTAGAACTAATCCTATCAATACAGAGGAAAACTGCATTAAAATGTGATGTTAGTGGAGTTTTATTATGGGTTGAATTTTATTCCCACATTTAAGAAATTTGGCTGTTGATGTCTTGATCCTCAGTACTCACAATATGACCTTTTTGGAAATGTGTGATAGCAGAGGTAATTTGTTAAGATGATACTGCACCAGAGAAAGTGGGCCTCTAACGCCAATGTCTACTGTTGAGGGCACAAATCTGAGAAGATTTAGGGAAGATTGACTGAACTTGTCACAAACCAAGGGATTATCAGGATTTATAGATCTTTCCCTGGGCTCTCAGGTGCATGGTTGTGCACCTTGATTGTGGTCTTCTAGCTCCTGAATCATGAGAGAACACAATCATTACTGATTTCAGGTCAACAGATTTGTAAATCCACTCTTGCATTATACTACATTGTATGCATGTAGGGATGTGGGCTCAGGCGTGGTACAGGCATGGAGATGGTGAGGGACTGACTTCTCTACCTTTGTCTGTGACACTATCTATTCATTCACAGATGGTCCTTGTTGGCTTCAGTTGTCATTGTTCTTTGATATGAGTCAGGATAAACAGTGTCCCTAAGTCTGTTTTTCAGTAAGGTTTTGGACCCTCTTATTGGCAAGTTTTCATATGCATTTCACACAATTTTCTTTTTTTCTGTGTTCTTAAATATTATTGTAATATGTAAATATTGACAAACTAGATGTATGCTTTCTTCTTGTTCAGTAAATTATAGGGTCTTAGTTTACTTAATTATGAGATATTTATTTCCAGTATTTCTTCCATAGGGAAATATTAGTATTGAATGTTTTTGTAGTTTAATGTATAACATTTTAGTTTCAAAGTATTTTCTTTTTGCTGTCTCATATATAGAATCCCAATTTGATGTTCCAAATCCAGTTTAATCCTGATCTATATCCCTTTTACCTTTCACCCAATCCATTTTACTTTTTAAAAATCAATTATTATATTTTCTTACTTGATGTTTTTAAATGAAGGACTTCTGGTAGCTGTAATTGGGATTAGTCACAGTCCCTGTTCATAGTGGAATGCCAGAGTTTGTTCCATGAACTTTGTCTAACTTACCTATGGATAATGGTCTCTCCCCTACTCATCACCAGACACAAAGCAGATCGCAGACAACAGGATCTCAGCCCTGTCTGCTTTTATTAAAGCAAATTATCAGCTTGAATCTTGTGTTCATCCTGACTTATCTATGCATCTAAAATCAGGTCCTTTAACTTTAAATGTAAATGATTTTCAAAAGCCATGCTTTATGTAATTGCTGGGACTTTCCTTTTCTACGATTTTATTGCCATGTTCTACATTGGGTTTTCCTCCTGTCTCTGTTTTGGCCCTTGTCTACTATTTCTCTGTTTGAGCACACTTCAATATTTTTCATGCATTTCGTTTTTGATTTAGATTATTTGCAGAACATTTGTGAGCAGTGCTATAGTGTGGATTCTTGCCTGATCTCCCTTTGTGAGGCTTTCCTCTGACATAGCCACAGATGGTTGAGGACTGGGCTTCCAAAGTGCATGACATCTGTGGCCTCTCCTCCTCTCTAGCATGTCAGTCTCACAGATGTTTAGTTTTTGCCTAAGCAGATGCGTTTTTAATGACATCATGTTGTCTTCTTGCTTTCCATCTCTCCAGGCCTCTGTTCATGTGCTCAGGGTCAATAGTGTTTTCTCTTCTCTCAGGCACCAACTTCATCTCTTTGGGTCTGTCTACTTTTCTCATCCTGGTAGGAACTGTGTAGAGGATTCTTATTAATTCTTTTTGGTCATGGTAGTGAGTATTTTCTGAGTTCTCGATTTATCTTTCCATTTTATAATGAATGAATCTAATTTAATCTTAATTAATTAATTAATGGTCTCACTCTGTAGTATAGGTTGGCTTGGAACTCATGGAATTTCTTCTGTCTCATCCTCAACGACTTCCTCAGTGTACAAGCATGAGCCATCACATCCAATTTATCAGTTTCAATACAGTTAAATTCCCATTTTCCCATAAAGTTAACTCGACTGTGCCTTATAATTTCCAAAGCCAAAAGAATTGAGTAGTGCCATCTACTGATACTGCTAAAGTTTCGATTTTATCCACAAATTGCCATCTGTTTTCATTTTAACTATTTAAACAAAGTGCATGGAATTATATATTACTTTGTTTTTTGTGACTAATATTTTCTCTTAATGGTGTTTTAAAATCCACATTGTTACCCTACTTTTTCCGTTTTCACTTCCTCATAATATTCCATTGTGTGGGTATTCTGTAGCACTCCACTCCTATTCTGTTTGCCTTTAAGTTGTTTTTAACTTGGCCTTTTATGAATGGTACTTCTGTAGACATTCTTATGTGTTTTAATTTGTTTAAGATATTTATTTATTATTTATTCATGTGTGCATATGCACATGTGCCATTATATGCATGTAGAAGTAAGATGTCAATGTTGTGTGGAGATGTGTTCACTCACTGAACCACATTGCCAGCTCCCTTAGTCATTTCTATTTGCTTTTGTTTTTTGAAGAAAGATCTCTCTGTGTAGCCCTGGCTGCCTGGAACTTGCTAAATAGACAAGACTGACCTCCAACTCATAGAGATCTGCCTGTTTCTGCCTTTGAATGTTGGGATTAAAGGTATATGACTCCATATTGGGCCCTTTACACGTTTCATGATGAGTCTCAGTGTAGATTTCTGGTTGGTAAATTCCTAGGAGAATATTGATTATCAAATGCAAAATAATCTATGTCTAGATTAGGAAGATCAAAGGGGCTTTCAAAGTAGAGTTGCAAAAATTATGACAGACAGACAGACAATACATATTCCTTGTCTAAAATCTTTAGAACCAGAAGTTCCAATGTAAATTTTTTTCCTATTTTGAGATTTTTGTAGATTTTGGAATATCTACATATACGTGATGATATATCTTGTTGAAGGAAACCAACTCTAAAGCAAAGTTCACTTATCATTTGTATGTATGTGGGATACAAAGTCTAAGGCATTTTACAAAATATTTTAAATAATTTTATGTGTAAAATGGAATTTCAAGTTATGGAATTCTTCACCAGGCTTCAAGTCAATACTCAAAAGTTTTTTTTAATTTTGGAGCATTTCAAGTCTTTTAGATTAATTAGGGCCACTCAATCTTGTATCCCTCAGCCTGGATCCTGGCAAAGCCACAAAGTTCAGAGGTAGTCATTCACTCCTTAAGAGGTAAGGCAGTCTTAGAAAAAATAATTTCAGTGTTACTTAGGAACATCTGGGGCTGGAGAAATGGCTTTATATTAAAAAGAGATTTATTTGGGTTCAAAGTTCTGGAGGCAGAATTGGCAGATTATAATACAATACAACATTTGGCCTCTGATGATAGGAGCTTCTGAGAGCAGGTAGGGCCACAGCTGGAAGGGAACACAAAGCAAGAGAAGCCAAGAGGCCAGGGAGGGGCAGGCTTGCTCTTTTATTGTGAAAAGGCAAAGATTGTTTTCAAAACACTCAACAGTTGGATTAAAAAGCTTAAAAAATCATATTTATTTAGGACCAAAGAAAAGGTTGAATTAATGCATGTTTGCTACAAGTATAGTCAGGAAAATAAATGAAATGAAGACAATAACAAAAATAACAAATCCCCTCAGCCTAGCACCTTACAGCCCAGCATCCAGTTTTTTAGATGTGTACATATGCGCTTATAGTCACAGCATATCTGACTGTGCTACAAGGAAGCTAACTCTCATTGCCACAGACCTCAAGCATGAAATGTCCATGAGTTAGAATAGTCTCTATAGAACTAGCACTGCCACAAAAATTAGAAAATGCTTCATATTTACGATATTAACAAGTAATTTCCAATGTGATTGATACCTGACATTAAAGACAAAGATTAAAATTACTCTCACATGCTTTCCTAAAATTTACATTCTTACATGTAAATTAAAATAGGAAAATTACCTACTGTGGGAAAGGTTCATTTTAAAGTAAGTCAGTGGACAACAATAGGAGGACAAGAGCCATCACAAGGTCCCCTTCAATTATTGGAGGTCAGGTCTCTATCCCCACTTTCGCAAGATTACAATCGCCAAGGTCCTTCTATATTTAGAGAAGGGAGGAGATGTCAGGCGCAGCCCTGGTTATACACTGAAGGCCTAAAATCAGCCATAGGCCTAAAATCAGCAATAGGCCTAACATACATGCATGCTAACACAAAGTCTTGGGTCTCTGTGGAAAAAACACTGAAACAGCTCACACTGAGAAACCCAGGGACAAGGCATCTAACTGCAAGCCAGGAAGAGAAGCTCCAGAAGAGACCTATTCTGCTGCATGTGGTAATGGCTAAAGCCTCCACAATGGGCCCAACAGAAATGTGGTTGTTCAGGCAACTTGGCTTGTGGAATTTGTTACTGAGGCCCTGGCAAAGAAACACTCCACACAAAATATGCTCTTCTGAGCCATTGTTTCTTAAGAGTGTTATAAGGTCCAGAGAGGAAAACCTTTGAGGCTACTATGGCAAACAATGATATTAGTTTATTAAATGCTGGGTCAGTTTATGCTGCTCCAGAGCTTCCGGGTGGCTTATATTCTCCACAGCCCCTGCCAGTATTTATTGTTTAACAATCGTCATTAAAATTTAGTGTGTGTTTGTGTTTGTGTGTCATAGCTCACATGGAGAACAGAGGGCAGTTCTTGGAAGTCACTTCCTTGTGCTGATTAGAGGATGATTCCCTCCATCCTCAGGTTGTTAGGCTCATGCCCAAGTGCATTTACCCACTGAGCTGTCTGTCATCCAGCCTACCATTGCCATTAGAGTTCATACTTCCATAACTACTTATGACATAAGCACATTTCCAGATGCATATTTTCTGCCATTTAATGTGTTAATGCCATTACAAATCTTGCTTATTTTCTATCATTTATGTTTGTGGTTTTGTTTGGAATTCTTATATTATTCACCTGGATTCTTCATGTTTGCATATGTATGTTACAAGAAGCTTTTAATCACTGACTTGTATTTTCATTAATTTAGTATTTTATTCTCCCCTCCCTCATTCTCTCTGTCTCTCTCTCTCTGTCCTCTGTCTCTCTCTCATATATTGTGTATGTGTGTGCATGTGTGTGTGTGTGTGTGTGTGTTTGGGGAGGGGAGGGATGGTGTGCATCTAAGTGCAGTGTCCATAGAGGCCAGAAGAGGGCGTTGAGTCTCTAGAGCTGCTGTTACAGGCAGTTGTAAGATGTCTAACGTGAGTCCTCTGCAAAGGCAGTTGGTGTTCTAACCACTGGGCCATCTCTCCATCTCCCACATTGACTTTAGAGAAGTACAAGTTCTTACTTCAATGAAGTTCAGCACATAATATTTTTTCTTTATTTTGAAACATGCTTCTTACTGAACAGCATAAAACCATTCTACTGTGCCACCTTCTGTACATTTGTTCTTCCTTTCATATTTTTGTGTCCCCAACTCTTCCATTTTTTGTTTTTAGACAAGGTCTTCTTAGGTACACTGGGGCTCTGGCACTCACTATGTAGTTTAGGCTGACTCTAAACTTGAAGGAATCCTCTTGCTTAGCATTTCAAGTAGTGGGATTACTGGTGTGTGTGACCCTGCTGGGCGTTTCCTTTTGTATTTTGACGAAAATTTTTTTTGGAATCTAGTTTTGAATATGCTGTGAGTTGGGGCCAAGTGTAATTTCCACCATATGGATTGGAGATTGTTTTGCTGTGTTTCGGTAGGGAAATGCTTCCTCCTTTCCATGTGCTGGGGTTTGGATATGAGAGGGACTAGCTTTGGATGTCAGGTCTATCCTGGCCTCATGCTTTTGCCTTGACATTTTTGCACTGTCTTGCTTACTGCAGACTCATCATAAATCTTGACAGCTGATAAAACTATGTCTTTTTACCTCTCCTTTCTTGTTGAAATATATTTTTTAAAAGAACTCATTATCTAGCTAGGGCTGATCTTGAATTCTTAATCCTCCTTCCCCAACCTTTCAGTTTCGGGGATTACAGATATGCATTACTATGTGCTGTTTTTGTTAGAATACTTCAACTGTAAAAGCTGATTTCCTAGTACTGGAGAGAATAGTGGTTGCTGGGGGCTATGCAATAGGACAATTGAGGGAGATCAGATGTTAAGTAACAAGATGTGGGTAGAGAGGAGGACCAAGCTCTAGTGTTACATAACACAATTTATTATAGGCTTTACAGAGAAGCAGGAGAGGACTTGAGCTCCTGGTATAGAAGGAAGGTCAGTATTTTAAGGGAGAATAAATCTAAATTGCCTTTGCAAGATCATTACACATAATCCACACATATAAAATCATCACACTACTGTTGTGGTAAATCTCCAACCCAAATAAGACTGTGCAAGGAAAACACAAGTCAATATGAATACAAGCTGTGTACACCTAGATTGGACAGATTTACCACTACACTACTCTATTCCCAGCTATGAGATTCCTTATAACTTGTGGTTTCTTTAGACCATGTGCTTCTGTTGCATTTTCCTTCCATCTCCTCCTCTTCAGTCTTTCTCTCTCTCCTTTCTATCCTTGTTCTCCACCTCCTCCTTTTCTCTAAAACCTTTTGTTCCCTTTTCCCTTCTACTGCCCAATCACTGGCTCCAGCCTTTATTTTACAAGTTAAAATGTGGAGAAGTTCCTATGAGGTCACCTGAGTATGTGATTTACTCCTCATCTAAGGTGGCAGGCCCTCTTGGGGAATAGGAATTAGCATCAAAATACAAACAGCACCTTGGCAATTCACATTTCCCCATTTTTGTCCAAATAAAAGGTTCTTTTCACTCAGATATAATTTGAGTACAACTATTACCATTTTACAATTTATAAAGTATAAGATACACTTAACGTCTAGTCATCAATTTTGTCGATTAAATAAAACACTCTGCTATCTATCCTAACTTAAAAGACTTATAATTCTACACCTGACTTATGTCCTGGTTTTAGATTCTATGCCATCTGAAAACCATCCTCTCAAATATATGTCATCTTTCTCAATGATCCCCCCCCATGCCTTTGAAGACTATCTATCTACACAAAGCATTTCTGAACTGTTAAGCCTTGACTACTTCAGCCATTTTTAATTGAAATATCTAAAAAACACTCTCTTAATTAACTCAGAACCATGAGTTTGCTATCTGGCCCTTAACTCGTACTGCTTACTCATCTAAGAACAGTTTATAATAGCAGTTATAGAAAGACCGGGTCTAAGCCTTGTATTCTTAAATGTGTTGTAGAGGCACAATGCCTATATGAGAGTAAATATTATTCCAATTTTATATCAATAAAAATTTTATACCAATGAAAACCTTAAATTTGTATCAAATAAATTCTGTACCAATGTAATATATAATTTAAGTCTATTTGCAAAAGGACAGGTTTGAACAGGTTTGAACAATCATACTGTGTATGTTTGTAAGTACTTTTGTGAGAATATGTGAACGACTTATTGATTTTTTTTAATAAAAAAATTGTATTTACTTAGAAGCATACAGAATGTCAACAAAAGAGCCGCAATTTTTTTTTTTCAATTACAGAGTGGTATTCAGTTAACAGAACAACAATTATCTTCATATAACTGCATCAGAGACAACTGAAGATGGAAAAAAAACAAACAAAAATAAACCAAAAGAAAAGAAAAACAAAAAACAAACTACTGTCCCCATATATAACTAATTTGTGCTGTGCACCAACAAGAACCTGCTTTAAATTTCCATGCCAATTTACAACCCCCAGACTGTACCAGTCAAGGTTATTGACTATTGAAAATACCACCAGGACAGGGCTATTTAAAGACACATTCGGTAGTGTGTTAACTATACAAAAAAAGACACTGTACAGTTTAAAAACAAATCTTACGCAGCCTTACATTTCAATTTTTTTCTTTAAAAGGAGTGAGTTGTGTACAGGGGGGTTAAATGCTTTATAGATAAGAAAAAAATCTGCACTAGAACCAACTTATTCATCATCATCATCTTCTTCATCTTCATCTTCCTCTTCTTCTTCCTCTTCCTGATCCTCTTCATCCTCCTCCTCATCTTCCTCTTCCTTCTTTTTCTTGCTCTTTTCAGCCTTGACTTCCCCCTTTTTCGCTGCATCAGGTTTTCCTTTAGCTCTGTAGGCAGCAATATCCTTCTCGTACTTCTCCTTCAGCTTGGCAGCCTTCTTCTCGTAGGGCTGCTTGTCATCTGCTTCAGTGTTGTTCCACATCTCTCCTAGTTTCTTTGCAACATCACTAATGGATAAGCCAGGATGCTCGCCTTTGATTTTTGGGCGGTACTCAGAACAGAACAGGAAGAGGCCGAAGGAGGCCTCTTGGGTGCATTGGGGTCCTTGAACTTCTTTTTGGTCTCCCCTTTGGGAGGGATGTAGGTTTTCATTTCTCTTTCATAACAAGCCTTGTCAGCCTTTGCCATATCTTCAAATTTCCCCTTTTCTTTAGCAGACATAGTCTTCCACCTCTCTGAGCACTTCTTGGAGAACTCTGAGAAGTTGACAGAAGCATCTGGGTGCTTCTTCTTGTGCTCCTCCCGGCAGGCAAAGAATGCATATGAGGACATTTTGCCTTTCGGCTTCTTAGGATCTCCTTTGTCCATGTTTAGTTGACTTCCCCCCCCCCCCCGCGAGGCACAGAGTCGCCCAGTGCCCGTCCAGCTCTCGCTTGCCCCGGCGCTGTCTCTATGGAGCTCAATGTACTACAATGGCTGTGAGAGCGGGGGCCTGGCTAATTGATTTTTGTATTTTAAATATCATCATCATTAGTATTGTGTGTTTGATATGGAGGGCGTATACCTGTCATGGTATATGTGTGTCAGTCGGAAGACAACTTTCTGCAGTTGGTTCTCTGCTTTTACAGAGGCTCTGGAATCAAACTCAGGTTGTCAGGCTTCCCAGTTCTGAATAGTTTTCTTTTCTTTTCTTTTTTTTAACTAATAATAAATTTAGAATTTTATAACTATTTTCCTACATATGCTGAGATTCTCATATGATTTTTCCTGTTACTTCAGTTATTTTAATCACTGAGTAGTTTAGTAGTTATTTGTTGGCTGGTTAATTGATTTCTGAACACTCAATAAGCCTTATTTTTGTGGATATAGTCAATATGCAAGGTATTATTACCGTTTCATATTGCTGTATTTGATATGTTAATATTTAAATAGTAAGTTAGTAATGAAATAACCTCAGCTTTTTCCCTTTAAAGTTTTTTTGTTTTAATTACGGGACAAGGTTTCAGGTTTCCTAGACTGGACTTGACCTCACTGTGTAGTAGAGGATGACTTTGAAGTTTAGGCTATCAGCTATCATGTCCTGTTTTATGCAGTGATGGGAAATGAACTCAAATCTTCCTGCGTGCTAGACAAGCATTCTACCAACTGAGTCACCTGCCCAGTTCAGTGTCATTAAAAAAAATAATGTTACACAGACCACTTACAAAGAATTTTGGGAGCTAGGTGGTGGTGTACACCTTTAATCCCAGCACTTGGGAAGGAGAAGCAGGCAGAGCTCTGTGAGTTCAAAGGCAGTCTGGCCTACAGAGTGGGTTCCAGGACAGCCAAGCTACATAATGGGGAGAGCCTCTTTCAAAATGAAAACAAAACAAAACACAAACAAGGGCATAAAAGGGTTGATGTATAAAATTTTTCAATAGAAAATAGCACAAAACAGAATTTGTTTTCATTTCCTTTTGAAAATTTTACTGGTGTAGTATGGACAGGCAACACTGAAGTTTTTGTTGCTTATTTTTATACCAAATGTCAGGAATGAGCAGCTCACTAAGTCCTCAGTCTGTGAAACAGTCCTCTTAGGAGTGTGGCAAGTACAAGTCTTATAACTCTGATAAAGGAGCATCATTCAAAATTAGCAACAATACATCAACATTTCATGCTACTGTTTTAGTATATATATGTTAATATACATATGTTTTATACATGTATATACATATATGCATAATTTCACTAAAGACCCTTTAGCATATTACCAGAAAAGTGAGCCCAGTGACAGAGTTCATTTTGTACTGTCAGCTTTTTTTTTTTTTTTTTTTTTTTAAGACAGGGTGTAGTCTTGGCTGTTCTGGAACTCATTCTGTAGACCAGGCTCACCTTGAACTCATAGAGATCAGCTTGCTTTTGCCTGAAGAATACTGGGATTAAAGTTTTGAGCCCCACGCAGGGCTAACTCAGCTTTTCTGATGTAGAGTGATAGCTGATGTCTTCAACTTGATAGAATCTAGACTCATTTGGAGAACCTGTGGAGGACTGTCTAGATTTTATCAGTTGATGTGGGAGATGCACCTTAACTGTGCAAGAGAGCATTTCCTGAACAAGGGATACTGTTACAATGAAGAAAGCCAGCAGAGCAGAATGCCCACACACAACCCTTCCTCTTGGCTTCTTGACTATGGCTGCAAGGCGACTAGCTGTCTTGAGCTCCCACTTTTATGACTTCCCTGCAAAGTTGGACTATAACCAAGGATTGTAAGCTGAAATAACCCTTCCTCCCTGAAGCTGTTTTTGTCAGGGTATTTTTATTAGAGCAACAGGAAAAGTAATTAAGACAACAGCTAAAAAATGAGAAGCGAGGACTGTAGAGCGAGGTAGTGATGTCACTGAGCGTGACCTGTTGCTTCGTCATTTTAGATCCATCGTCATATACGAGGTGGGCATCCTTAATCGGAAAATCCTAAGGCCCACACGCTCTTACATCAGAAGCAGTATCAATGCTAACATGGCATCTCAGGTAGAAGGTGTCATAGCATGCACAGAACTATTCAAAACACTTTTAAAGATTTCTTTCTTTGTGTCGGTTTGAATAATAATGGCCCCATAGGTTTATAGATTTGAATACTTAGGGAGTGACACCATTTCAAAGGATTAGGAAGTGTGGCCTTGTTAGAGGAAATGTGTGCAAGTGTGGGGTGAGCTTTGGGGTTTCAAAGGACCCATTCCAAACCCATAGTCTCTCTTTTCCTGCTGCCTGCAGATTTGGATATAGAACTCTCAGCCTTCCTGTCTGCCTGCATGCTGTCATGCTGTTACCATGATGACAACAGATTAACCTCTGAAATTGTAAGCAAGTTTCAAGTAAATGCTCTCTTTTATAAGAGCTGTCACTGTCATGGTGTCTCTTCACAGCAATAGGATACTGGCCAAGACCTGTATTATAAAGTAATGTGCATAAAACAGAAATGAATTTTCTGTTTAGATCTTGTTCCTATCCAGAGGAGATATCACACACACACACACACACACACACACACACACACACACACCCTCAAAATCCAAAACATTTCTTGTTTCAGGCATTTTAGACCAGGGGTGTTCAGTCTGTATTTATACTTCTGTAGAATGGTCTTGGTGCTTTTTGGAGATAAGATGGGGTTTGTAAAGGGTTTCTCACTCTGGCCTCCACTAAGAAGGACAGTCACATTACTGGACACACTATTTATGCAGGCCTCAGGACTGGGAGATGAAGACCCATTCTTTTCTTCAGCAGGGGCTGGCCTGGGGGTGGGGACAGCAGCCGTTTTTGGTATCAGCCTTCCACAAGGGCTGTTATTTTTCCTGTCATGTTTGTTGGGGTCCAGCTCAAGTTTGTTTTTCTTGCAGAAAGGCAGGAAGGCCAATTTGGAACACACACAACTCACATGTCATGGCCGATGATTTGGCCCAGTGCTTGGCATTGGCTCCCTGACAGTTAAAAGGCCAGGGTGGGCCAGCCCTAGCAGCCAGCACTGAGGAACAAGGAAAGGGAGCAAGGAGGTAAGATCCTTATCTGCAGGGCCCCGACCCAGCCTGCCATTCTTCCCCCTGTGCAGTCCTCTCTCAGGGGACTTCTGGCTGCCGCTCACACAAGCTCCTGCCTGCCCAGAGACCCCCACTGCCCAGGGGCCACCCTTACTTTCTGTCCACCTCTTCCTCTTACTGAATGTGTGAGGAAACATCCCACCCTATGGAGGGAAAAGTCTGGACCAGCAGGCATCGATGCCTCCGCCTGTTGGAGGAAAGACAGGAAGAGGGAAAAAAAAACCCCAAAAAACAAAAAATCCACTTTCTAGTTTGGACCGAAGAGTGTTGTTCAGGCTGTTTGTAGAAAGGCTGGTTTTTTTTCTTCTCACCAGTCTTGGCATTCAGTGCTCTGTGATGAAGAAAATGGTGGACTTCTAGTTTTAGAGAGTGACAAGTGCCATTCCCAAGACTCACTGAAACACAGCCTCAAACTCCGTGAAGAATAATTAATCACAGATAGCCTGGATTGGGTTAACTTGAAAAGGAAAACAATTTACAGTTTCATTGTGGTTTATGTTTGTAAAGTTAGTATATGGGAGACAGGGGCAGGGGGATCTTGAAAGATTTTTGGTTTCTATCAAGACTCTCCCTCACTTGATTAATGTTTGTCGATTGAATAAAACTTTTTCATGGCAATTCCTCTTTGTATATTACTTTCTTCTGAACTGTGCAATATGGCAGAAACTTTGCTTAGGACTTTGAGCTCCATTCAGCTTCTCAGCCTGTAATTCCAGCATTTGGAAGGCAGAAGGATCAGAAATGCAAGGCTGTCTTCAACTTCAGAATGTGTTTTTAGCTTAACTGGGTTACATGAGATATTGTCTTAAAAAAATGAAAAGGAGTCTGGAGAGATGGCTTAGAGGTTAAGAGCACTGGCTGTTCTAGAGGTCCTGAGTTCAATTCCCAGAAACTACATGGTGGTTCATAACCATCTATACTGGGATCTGGTGCCCTCTTCTGGGCAGGATGCTGTCTGTATAATAAATAAATTGAAAGAGAAAGAAAATGAACTATGTGCACTACAGAGTAGTTTTATTTTTGTTTTTAAAAAATAACTTTCTTAATTTAGCAAAATGCATGTACTTCAAAATGTTCTATTTTAATCATTTTAAAGAATATAGTTGTCTTACTTAAATTTTGTTTTGTTGTCTGTGATAACGTCATGACCAACCACAACTTGGGGAAGAAAGGGTTTGTTTCAGCTTACAACTCTCAGGTACACAGTCTATCAGGAAGGGAAATCAGGGCAAGATGTTAACTAGGAACTAGGAGGCAGGAACTGAAGCAGAGACCATCGAGGTTGCTTACTGCTTACTGGCTTGCTCCCCATTGCTTGCCTAGCCTACTTTCTTATACAACCCAGGACCACCTGCCAAGGACTGTCTCCACCCACAGTTAGCTAGGCCCTCTTACATTAATCAAAAAAGTACCCTGTAGGCTTGCCCACTGGCCATAGTGGGAACATTTTCTCAGTTGTGGTTCTATTCTCAAATGACTCTAGCTTGTGTCAAATTGACAAATATCTAACCAGGATAATTGACCTCTTATCAACTAGACACACAAACACTGTTAAGCCATAACATTTCCTTTCTTGTTCATCTCCAATAGCTCATATAAATATTACTGTCACAACATAAAACATTTCAAGTTTTAACAGTCCCACAATCTTTAAAAATTTAAACACTTACAAAAACCAGATTCTTTAAAATATCTCAAATCTCTTTAAGAGTTCCAAGCCTCTCTAAAATATCCAAAGTCTCTCTAAAATTCCAGTCTCCTCTTAACTATGGGCCCTGTAAAATCAAGAAATAAGTTGCAAACATCTTATTTCAAGAGGAGCCAGGGCTTAGTCATTATCAGATGGAAGCAAAACCCAAGTCCAATAGAGTAAAAAAGTCCTTCATTGTTAAGATGATTTCATCTTATGTGTATGTACAAAACAGAGAAATGAATCTTGTGCTTAACATCTTGGACTCATTCATGATTTTCTGGACCCCAAAGGATTCCGTTTCTCCAGCTTTGCCACTGGCAGGCAGCACACAGCTTGCCTCATAGGCTAATTCCACTCCACACATGTTGGTGTCCTTGGATGTGGTCCATGTACTGGTATCTTCAAAATATTGAGGTCTTCACAGTAATTACGCTGCACTTCATCAGTAGCCTCACTTTGGGCTCTCTTGAAGAACTCTGACCTGTCATATGAGGTCAAGCATCAACTTCTCTCCATGATCCCTTCAATCCTGGAGTTTCTACTTGCAACTGAAGTTATAACTTCACAAATGGACTTTCATGGTTTCTCTTCAGAAACTTCAGCCCTCACACACAGGGACAAATCTCAGCTGCTTTCCATGATCCCTTCATGTATTCAAAGCCAGAATCACCTAAAAAATGATTGCACTTTACCAAGTTCAGCTGCTAAAGCAAGGTACAGCCTTGGCTGTTTCTGGCCCATGACTTCTAAATGCTCACCCTGAATAAATACTTCCCAGATTTCTTCTTGATGATATTGGTCTTTTTTAATCCCAGCTGATCATAAACAATTGTTTCAGAAAAGCAAAGGTTTTACTTCCATGGTCTCTTGTTAATCAGAGTTGACTCTTTTGCTACAGTTGAATAGAACCATGGATTCTGAACACAAAATATTCACACAAATAGCCCCATAGAATCTTTACTTCTCTCTGAAATCTCACAAGCCAGGCCTCCATTGTTCGGATTTCTCTCAGCATTAACTTCCAAGTGTTTGAAATAATAACTCATTAAGCTCTGAACACTCAATGTTTTTTCTAGTGGCAATTTTATAATTGTGCTTCTCCCTTAATCTAGTGGCAATTTTATAAGTGCGTTTCTCCCTTAATCCAGCTGGTTCTCGAATAATTGAGACTGGACTACTATATTTATTTAACAAGCTTTAAGGGCATGACAACTGAGCAGTATCACTCTATTTTAATCCTCTGAGCTAATCTGGTAACCTCCCAGTAAAGATTCCAGTGACATTTACTTTTTATTACTGCTCTGCCTCTCTGGGTTCAGATATTTTCTAATGCTGTTTCCTGGACTTTCCTCCTGAAGAATCCCCAGTTCCTCTTTCTTCTCCCTCCTCTGGCTGGCAGGAAGTCCAGCCCTATTCTCTAACCTGATCAGTCATTGGCTGATCAGCTATTTTATTAACAAATCAGGGAATATTTGGGAAGCAATGTACAAAAGATTGAGACAGGAGATTCTCAGAATAAGGATTGCAACCAGATATGGGGGCACAGAGATCAGCATTTGAATAATACATGAATAATCTTCACACAGTGAATAAGAACACTATGCCTGCCACAACCAGAAGCAACTTGAAGAAGAAAGAGTTTATTTAATCGTAAGTCTCTGGTCACATTCCATCACTGAGGGAAGTCAGGGCAGGAATTGAAGGCATAAGAAATAAGTAAGTGGAGTAAAATAAAACTTACTTAGTGTGATCTCAAAAGTGAGAGTATACTTTTATTGGTGTGAGAGGTTGGTGCTTCCAGGAACATGAATTAAACAGAGGCCATGGATGAATGATGCTTATTGGCTTGCTTCCTATGGCTTACTCAGCTTGTTTCTTATACAGCTCAGAACCACTAGGTCAGAGGAATGACACATACACAGTGAACTGGGGGCTCTCACATCAATCATTAATTAAAACAGTGTCCCACAGGCTTGTCCACAGACCAATTTGATGGGAGAATTTTTTCGGTTGAGTTACCTTTTCAAATGACTCTAGCTTAGTCAAGTTGACAAGAGCTAACCAGTGCAACAGAGCAGGGACACTAAGCATCCACTTGTTGAATAATCATCATCTCCATCCATCCACAGAATTCTTTCATTTTTTTGAAACTGAACCCCTCTATCCATTAAGCAATCACTGCCATATTTCTCCCCTTGCCCCTAAGAACCAGTATTCTACTCTCTGTCTCAATGAATTTAACCACTCTAGATACTTCACCCACATGGAATCCAACAGCATGCAAACCTTCATGGCTGGAATATTTCACTTTTGTAAGTCCTCTGGTTCATCCTTGCTGTAGTTTGTGCTAGAATGTCTTATCTTTAAAAGATAGAGAATATACCATGGTCTATGCATGCCACATTTTCTCTATCAGTTTATCTACCTGAGAAGTGTGGGTGTGTTTCTGCCTTTTGTTGCTGCAAAGAATGCTACTAAGAAATGGGTATGCAAAGACCTTTTCCAGTACTTAACTAAATTTTTTTCCATTTAAGGAAAATAATTTGTTTCTTTTTTCCATTGGACCTTCCACTTAAAATCTTTTAAATATACATTTATTTGTGTGTGCACACGTGTGTGTGGGAGTGTGTACGTATGTGTGTATGCAGGGTCACCTTGGAGTCAAAGGTTTTTGATCTTGATAGATTACTCCATGATATTATAAATTTTCTTTCTAAGATAACTTAAACCCTGCAAGAACTTTGTTAGTTACTTTCCAGATTGTTCGTTTTGCTTACTTCCTCATCATTTCATGGGCTTCCTTTTATATCTATGTATTTATCTGCTTGTGGTGCTCTTGATCCTCAGCTATGCTGCCCAGATGATCCTCCATTATAGGCCATGTATGCATCATGGCTCATTCTTAATAGTTCTGCTTTGTAAAACTAGATTGGGAAACTGAGAGTGAATATGGACAGATAACAGAGATGTGGATGGGAAGAGAATCCTTGGTAGGAACAGGTAAGCATGCAACCCAGCACGTTGTCAGGTTAGTAAATGCTCGTCATTGTGGAGAATGGAGGAGGGGATTGTCATTTGGGGACAGTTGAAGACAGGAGTGGGGAGAATAATTGGATGGTAGAGTACAATAACAAATTTTAACTCTGGCAATGAGAGCATAGATATGACAGCATTTTAATTTTTGTTCAGCATGTATTGTCACTCTTCTGGAACCTTCTCTTCCTAAGTCCACACTTGGATGTCCTATTGTCTTTACTCTAGGACCTGGTCCTGAACTATCGTCTGAAAGTTGGACATCCATTCAGACATTAGTCCCTATTTTACAACAAAGAGATGTAAGCCTGCAAGTTTCTCAAAGTAAGTTCTTCATCACATGTCATTTAGAATTTTTAATGATCAAGACAAAACCAGGACTTTAAAAACTCATATTTATTTAAGATTGATAAGTTTACATGAATTTTGGTCTTCCTTAAGTATGATCCAGTTAGCTTTAAATTCACAAATTGAGTATAGAGTTAATATGTAAAGAATTGACTACTGAGTATACCTAAGTTATTCTGAGAAACCAAGGTTGCCAAAATGTAGAATTTTGTCAAGGTCAAAACCTGGAGAAGGTACAGAACTGACTTTGTTGTACTCTCTGGCTTTGAAGTTAGCCAATCTCATTCATGAATTCAACCAGCTGTGAATCAAAAATAAAGATGCTGAAAAGAAGGCAGATATATCTCAGTGTACAGTGCTCATGCTCAGTGGCCACATCTCCAGACAATGAAGAGCAACACTTGGTTACCCCAATTAGAAACAGAAACCCTGTCAAGTACCCCAAGTAGAGAGTTTCAATCCAGGAAATTATTTACCAGAACACAAACATTCCAATTAGTTGCTGGGGTGCTAGAATGCTGAAAGAAAACACTGTTGGTGCTCAAAGTGGCCTAGGCAATAGGAGCTGCAGCAGACATCTATCACCCTCAGGAACTGGGGGACCCAAGTGAAGAGGTAGTATTGCCATAACTCTGGAGCTTAGAGAAGGAGTGTCCTATTGCTGGCTCTTGAACTGTGGGGTAATGCTTGGTTAATGAAGGGGTGAACCATGGGGGGAAACAGAGAATTATAGTTACAGTGTTTCCCACTGCTAGGCATTCATAGAAAGCAAGCCCTTTAAGCTTTCTTCTCATTCCTGTGTCTCATTTACTACTCCTGATAGAAAGCACCAGGAGGGTAATTTGCATAGTCCCACCTGTGCTAGCCACAGGTCAACAGAAACCAAGAAGTAGACTAGAATTACTGGACATGGTGGGTGCAATGCTTGTGCCCTGCTCAGATTTGTGGAAGCCAAAATGCCTACAGTGGTGATACTTGAAGGTGGGACCTTTGGAAGATGAACTAGATCATGAGGCTGCCACATTTTTGGGGGGATTATGGGAAGAAATGATAAGATGCTACTTGAAGATAAAACAAAAAAGTAGATATCTTTATCAGATATTGGATAGACTTGTGTGATATTGTTATTGATTAAGATGCCCAATCTGTGGTATTGTGGAATGGCAACAAAAATTGAATAAGACTGCATGATCTAGCAAGTACACTTTTGAGTACATAACTATTTCTAAATTGAAACTAGGGACTCAAACATTCGCTTACATTCATTTTCATTTGCATTATAAAATGTAGACTTGATCAAATGAGGAAACACAAGGTGAAGTAGACACACAAGAGAATATTATTCAGCCTTTAAAAAGGAAGGAAATTCTCTCTCATAGAACAACACCTATAAACCTTCAAGATCCTGTGAAATACATAAGCCACTTATACAAGTATAAACACTATATAAATCTACTAGTTCCCAGTGGAGTCAACTTAGAGAAATAAAGCAGTTTAGCACTGTTAGGAACTGAAGGGCGGGGAATAAGACATCATCTATCTGGGGGAGTAAGGCATTGTCTAACTGGTGCAGGTTCTGTTTGGAAGAGGATAATGGGGTGACTGAGCAGCTTGTGAGTGCACCTACATCCCCGACTGTATACTTACAAATGGCTACATCCATGAATTTTATATTACGAACCACAAATTACAAGCAGGGTGTAGTATCATACACATTCCATTTTTTCTCCATTTTTTTTTGAGTCAGGGTTTCTCTGTGTAGTCCTGACCATCCTGAAACTGGCTCAGTGGACCAGATTGGCCTCAAACTCTGCCTGTTTAATCCATGGACTTGAGAGGCAGAGAGAGAAGAATCTGTGAGACTTCAAAGACAGCCTGATCATAGTGAGTTCCAGGACAGCCAGAGCTACATAGTGAAACCTTTCTCCACCCGCATCCTTCAAAGAACCAAGAAATATAGAGAAGACTTCTATGCTGGGGACTTTCATTGCTAAGCTAGAGTGGTGAGTATGTCAGATGGAGACCTTACTGTTTTGATGTAGTTGCTTCCTACTTAACATGGATTTATGGAATGTCTCCCTATCCTTTGTCAGAGGACAAGTAGAATAATGCAGGCAGCTGTCAGGACTAAATGGAGTGGCCTTTCCATCAGTTTTCTACCAGGAAGTGGGGACAGTCCTGGAAAGAGTGCTGGATGATGATGTAGTAAAGAAAGCAGGTGGGAAGACCTGCTCTAGAGCTTCTCCAGCCAAAGCTCAGAGTGCAGAAGTCCATAGAATGGGGGTGTCTATGCAGCATTCATAGAAAGGGTGGGGAAAGAGGTGTACAGTATCTCAGGGCCTCCTGTATATTCTATGACTTCAGGCAGCAGTGGGATGGAATCTTGGGCTCTGGAGTAGCAAGGGAGACCAAAGATAGGTCTAGGGCTACCTCTGGAATTGGAAGTCACAAGTTGTGGGTTGGGCATGGGGGTTGGCAGACACTTGAGGGAGGCTGCTCTGCTGAGAATAGTTAGGGAGAAAGGTGGAGTCAGAGGGCTGCAGAACAGTGGATAGAGGTTGTGGAATGTTACATTCCTGATATGCTTTTTGAAGGTAAAGCACCCCCACCCCTCCCAGCCACAGGAGGGGAGTGAGATATAGGGGAAGCCAAATGTTTGCAAATTCAAGTCTAAAATAGCAAAACAGAGCTATCACCCCATTCTCCAGAGTAAAAATCCTGTGCACTATGCATGGCGGACCTAGAAGGGAAAGAGATAGCCAAGAAAGGGGAGCATGTTGTGAGCCTTTGGCGGTAGGATGGCATTCCAGAGGGAGTGAGCCCCATGGGAGCCTAGCTCAAAGTCTGGGGAGACTGAAGTCTGCTGTAGCCAAAGAGCTTCAAACCCTAGCAAGGTCTTTGTTTCCACTTTGTAAATGAGATAACACTACTCACCTGCCCAATTTCATGGAATCTGCCCTCCCTGCACCCAGTTCTTGCCTTTGGCTTTATTGATAGCCCTTCCAGCCTTGCAGCTTGCTGTTCTGGGGGTGGAGAGGGAAGTCCCGCCATATTCAGCTTCTCACACCTTTTTTGCCTCCCCACTTCACAGGTTTGGCTGAGTTTCTTCAACAATTTTGTAAACACCATTCTCACCTACAGGATAGAATAAGCTGGCTCAGCAGGGTAAGTGCTAATGGTAAAGGTGGGAATTTGTTTAACCTTCTCAAACAACCTGCAGCCAGAGCCACAGGGCCCATCCCTAACCCAAAGATAGAGACTGCCTAAAATTTAGTTGTTCTCTGTCAGTGAGAAGAAAAATCAGGAAGCAAATATTTCTGAGATTTATAGAAAGATTAGCAGTGTGCTAAGAAGGATCTAGTGAGAGGAATTGTACTTGTCTGGGCTTTGCTTTGCTATAGTCTTCAGTATTGTAAGAAATGGTCAATTAGTACAAGAGTGATAACTTGACTGTGGAGTGTGTTCTGATAGTACTTAAATCATTCTTGCAAGACATGCAGATTTAGTGAGGAGGGAAAACTGAGTAAGAGAAAGCCACTATTGACAACCAAACTGATTCTTCCAGCAGCAAAGCTTCCTTCTCAATAGAGACAGAACGCTGGAGGGAACTTAAATTTTGATTTCATTCTTTGAACTCCAGAGTCCCTGACATAAGTAAATTTTGTTAGTCCTGTAGATTACATGAATTGATGCAGGAGTTAGTCTGTTTTGGAAAAAGCTCATGAATTCTAGAACAATACCATTTTTGTAGCTCAAAAAACCCTTGAATTTCATACTTCATTTTTCTTTTTAAAATCATCATCTTATTAAAACAATAAATTAATAAATTCATATGCCTCTTAATATCCAGAAAGTACTGGTAAATGAGGAAAAAACCGAGAAGGAACTATCACTAAATAGGATGGCTATCTTAAATTAATTACCATATTAAGGATTTTTTCTTGAAAATTTATTCTGCTTTGCCACATGAGTTGGAGCTGAGTCTTGCCTGGGAAGCTGACTTTCTTATTGATCAGTGTGTCTTGACCATGGTTTTTTGCCAGCACCCTGCAGTCTCCTGATTCCTGGGAGACATGCTATGCTTTCTGGCTGGCCTGTTCAAGTGTTTGTTCTCTGTGGGTTTGGCAACACTTCCAGATACAGGCTACAGCTCAGCTTCATTCTGTGTGGTCTGGCTTTGACCTCTTCCAAGATGGAGCCTATTGAAGGGCATGTTAATTTACAATCTGGATACAAGCCTCAGCCTCAGTCTGTGACCGTGGCTTTGAGAGTCAGGAAAGAGACCTAGGATAAAGGTGTGTTGCTACTTAGATCAGATATGGGGCCAGGACTGTAGGGAAGTGTGCAGATGACTTTAGTATTGGGCATGATCTGGGTATGCTGGCGGTTATAACCTACTTCTGTAGAAACTCCTGTTGGTGAGGCCAAGCACTAGTTGAATGTCTCTCATTTAAACTGCTTGAGACCACAAATATCCCAATTTCAGACTTAATGGTGTTTTTATATGTATAATGAGATACGTTGGGAATGATTCCCAACAGGAAATTTATTTGTGCACCATAAACACTTTATGCACATAGCCTGAAGAAGCTTCTTTGTGGAATTTCTGCTCGTGGCATCATGCTGATGCTGCTTAGAAAGTGTGTTCAGATCTTGGAATGTTTCAGATTTTACATGCTCTGAATCTCTGCTGAGCTATTCAGCCCACCTATACTCCATTTTGAGAATGAATTTTGTTGGTGGCAGTTTGGACACAGATTCAGTTTTTGCTAGACTTTCCTAGCATCCTGTACGCACGCTATTTTGAAACACATGCAGTTTCCTAAACATGCTTTCCCGTCTGAGTCCTCATGTACACTATTATCTCTGCCGTCTTCCTTTCTTTCTTAAACCGCATCTCATTCTGGGCATATCAAAACTAGTTGAGGGGAAGGACCATGCACCCCAAGAACATCCAGTATCTCCCACACTGCAGCATGTCCTACAATACTATAATTTCCCATTTTTCTTTTTCTTTTTGTGTTATCTACAAACTTTCTAACTTGTATGAGAAGGAAGTTGTTGTGGGTTGTCCTGATGTTGTTTGTATTCTGATGTTAATTTTATTTCCTCAAGAGGGATCAAGATGATCACTTACTCAGGTGATCTCATGTGAACCTTCTCCCTGTTTTAACTGGTCAATAAAGGCTAGAGCCTGTGATTAGGCAGTGGAGGGTAAAGGTGGGATGGAAGGTCTTTGAGAGTGGGGGCAGGTAGAGAGAGGAGAATGTGAAGAAAAGGAGAGAGGATAGGAGAGGAGGAGGAAGCCATGATGGAGCAGAACCACGTGCCCAAGAGAAACTCCAAGTAGCAAAGAGTCTTATATCTGGGGAGTAAGTTAGTATAGTGTTAGATCTGCTCAATCTAGGCATATAGCTTATAATTATAATAACTAGATTGTGTGGTTTTTATACGAGCTTATTGGGGTTGGAAATTACAGCAACAGGAGGTCATCTGAGTTGTTGAACGTTCTATCCATCTTGCCTCCCGTAGTTCCTGAGCAAAAAGGAGGTGTCAGTAGGCAATTACGAATGGTCATTAAAAGAAAGAAAGTAGAGAAATGTTTAAATTTAGTGTCAAAGCAGGCAAAAGAGCAAAGAGCGGAGGGACAATGGCCAGGAGCTAAGGGTAACTTATTTACTAATTGTAAGTGGAATTTATTAACATAATGTTATTGGAATTTAGGTCCTGCCGATATTTCCTTACCAATTTGCTTCTACAAACACTATTATCAGGAACACCCTTTCCACATAGCTTCTGTATACACTTTAACATGCCCTTAGGATAAGCTGATAGACGTGGAATCTTTCTCTTACAGGATTTCAGCTCAGTAGATAACTAGAATCTATTTCATCCCATCACCCTATAGAAAACGTGTAACTTTTGTGTTTATTTCTTAGGAATAAATTATTTTCAAGATTTAAGTATTTCCTTTTGTTTGAGAAATACTTTTGTTGCAGTAAAAAACATAAAACATATCATTTATAACAACATCTGATTTTAATTGTACATCTCCAGGGCTTGGCCACAATTATGGTGCTGTGTGACTGTACCTCCCAAGCTATTGGTATCACCTAACTCAGCCAGCTCCTGATTCCCACTTCACTTCTGTTTTTGAGAATTTGCTACTTGTTTTGGAAATAGGTTTGGGTCTCTCTGGCTTTTTGTCAAGCAGTGGTGCTAAGTGGCTGTAAGCTTTCCTACTACATTAGGCCAAGTGCTGCAAATATCAGATCTTCATGCCAAGGAAATAGGCACCCAGAGGGAATAGGCAAGCCATAATGGCATAGAAAATGTATCTTAGACACAGAAGAGCATCCTTTTGTAGTAATCAAGTGCATCTTGGTCATTCTGGAAGATTTTAATCTGTAATTTAAAATAATACATAAATAATCCATCACCAGCAGCTTTGGGACTCTTGATGTAGAAAGAAGATGTAGAGGAGTGTGTCTGGGCAGGAGAATCACTCAGTCCTAAATATTAGCCTTGCAATGCTTTGTAGGACTTTTAAGGATAAGAGCACTAGCTTCTCCTCCAAGGGACTTGGGTTTAATTCCTACATGGGAACTCACAACTGTCTGTCACTCCAGTTCCAGGGACCCAACACCATCTATAATCATATATTCAGGCAAAAAACACAAGTGCATATAAAATAAAAATAAATACATTAAAAAAAAAAGAAAGTGTAAAAGAAAACTGGCTTTGGTTTTAAATGATTTCTTCGAGAAGAAAGGATGCATTGCACAGTGTTTGACTCTAGGTATCCCACTAAATGAATGGAATAACCCAGGATAAGATTCTGGAATCCTGAGGTTAAGGTGTACTTGAGCTTTTAAACAATAGCAGTCTGCAGCTCTGCTAATCTTCAGCTCTTGCCTCTTTTACTGTTATTGCTACTAAGCTATGAGGCATTGTATGGAAACTCTGGTTGTAAGAGTAAGGAGAAGTCATGGAGGATCAACAGACTTTCATCTCTGTGCCTTTTAAGTCAGAGGGCAGTCTCCCAAACTGAGTTAGAGGGAGGTGCTTTTGTAAAGCTTTGAAGTTTTTCTTTGCAAGCAATAGACCTTATTTGAGCCTTTCCTCTTCAAAGTAAGAGTCCCTCGAGCAAATAATTTTCTTTCTGTATTTCTTAACATCTATAAACTAACACATGTTACAGAGTAAACAGAAGTCTGGTAGTGGGAGGGGCAAGCCAAACCTAGAATACAAATACATGCTGAGGGGCTCCAGTGTAGAGAAATTTCAGTTGAAACTTTTAGAAGAATTGCTTAGTGGTTGTGGTTTTTGCACCTACTGTCTGATATTAACACTCCATGTTTAAAGTTCTTGTTCTTAGAAAAAAAATGTGTGTGTGTGTGTATGTGTGTGTTGTTCAGATCCCCACAGGGGCCAGAAGGTGTTGGTGCCCTGGAGCTGCATGTACAAGTGGCTGTGAACAGACCAATGTGGGTGCTGGGAACTGAATTCTGGTCTCTGGGAAGAGTAGCCAGTTCTCTTAACTGTTGGGCTCTCTCTCACTCCCCGGTTTAGTCTTAACTTTCTCTCATGACATCTCACTGTCAGCCTTCACTCTCATGATCAAGCAATTAGAAAAGAGGCTTTTTGGACAAAATGTTTTTGAATGACAGATTTAAAAACATTTATTTGCAGTTGCTGAGTCACGGTGAGTTTCCCATAATCTTGTAAGGCCCTTACTTAAGCTTCTGGCAGTAACCTAATTAAACCCATGTTTCACCAAGATGAAGATGGGTGAATAGTTTCTGTGGCCTGTCACTTGTGCTCATTTGTCTGTTTCCATAGAGGAAGTCTATACAAAGCTCTTGAAGCTTAAAATCCTTCACAGACTGAGGAAAATTGAAGAAGACACCAACACAGATCTGGGATGCTTATTTTTCACATAACACCAACTTTTACCTCAGAACTTCTGCTTTTATGCATATAATTTAAGCTCCTGAAATGAAAACAAATCAGAAATGTAAAGAAGAACATGAATCAAGAAGTAAAGAAAAATACTTAACACTCATGAATCACTGACTTTGTGGTGGGTGTTTTCACCTACTGTAAACTCAGCCTCTCTGAAGTAATCATGTTGAATTCATTCTTTGCCTGTAACGTTCTATGCTTAATAAAACCACTAAGGGCTTAAAACTGAGAGCATCATGTGGCCAATGCTGGCAGTTTGCAGTAGTGCATGCGAGTGTAGTGGCCCCTGCTCATCTGAAAGGAACACATTCTGTGGCATTCTTAAATTTGACTCGATGTGCCAGAGTGGGTTGATACCCAGGGTGGGGTGTCTCCCCCTTTTCAGAAGAGAAAAGGATGGGGGAGGAGCTGTGTGTGGAGGACCAGTAAGGGAGGGGATACAATTTGAATATTAAATAAACAAATAAATAAATGAAAAAAATGGGGTCGTGCTCATGATGGTTAGTTTTGTCACCTTGTCAAAAACTAGAGTCACTGGAAGGAGAGACTCTCAGTTGAGGAATTGCCTCAATCAGATTGACTTGTGTGCATGTCTATGAGGCATTTTCTTAATTGCCTGTTGATGTGGTAAGACCCTGGCTAACATGGGCAACACCAACTGCAGGCAAGTGGGCCTGAGCTATGTAAGTAGCTGAGCATGCCCAAGGAAGTAAAGCAGTAAGCCATGTTCCTGCATGTGTCTGTCTTGCTTTCCACCTTGAGTGCTTGCCCTGGCTTCCCTCAGTGATGGACTTATAGCCTATCAACTGAAAAATATCCTTTCCTTTCTGAGTTTACTTTGGTCAGTGTTTTAATCACAGCAACAGAAAGCAAATTAGGCCAGTATGGAGGTTCACCCGACTCCCAAGCACTCAAGTCTGTATCAGTTGCTATTGAAGCATGATCAAATACCAAGAAGGTATTCATGACTTTGATGAACTGAATGTCAGGGTCAAGGGACTGAGACATTGAGATTGTACTGAAGAAAACCCAGTGTCTACATTTCCACTCTTTTTTTAGTTACAACCTTTAGGGTGGCTGGGTAGACGACCTTCATTAATAGGAATGTAAATTGCAGTCCTTCATCTTCCAAGGGCTTCATCACTGCAGAGGGGTATTAGTGGAAGCACTTCACAAGTATGTGTCTGCTGTTTGTTTTGGTGAGTGCATAGACTCTTTGTTCTAGTGCCTGGCTGACTTTCACAGTCTGTAGCACTATTTGATAGTGCTATAGGCAATCTGTCTTTCCATTCCTCCTATGCCTTAGTGCCTCCTGTGTACTTTATGAATGAAGGTTCTATCTGCATCTTCTTCTAGAACAGTTTGGTTGAATTACAATCGGAGGCTCTTTTGGTTGGGGAGTAATGGCAGGAAAACGGACATCTTTTCTTACTAATCAGATTGAACTCTTCTGGAGATGTGGTAGAGATTTCTCCATCCTTTCCAGGGGTTTTTGTATTTTTCAGTCTAAACCTTCTGAGTTTGTGTAGCCCATCCTTATCGGCAGCAAATGACTTGGTTTTGTTGGTTTTGGAAAAACCTTTATTGAAGTCTTTGTATGGGCTAACCACTCTCTGGTATAACGTCAGCCATGTCACAGTTTCTGAGTATCTTCTGTATTTAATGCTTTGCTCAGTTTTGCTAAGCACTATGTACTGTTGGAACTCTTCCAGTATGGTGTGTGATGGTGATATTAGTGTGGGTTTCTCTTTTTCTTCATCATGATTCCAAGGGTAGATTGTTTCACCATAAATCTTACCAAGCCAGTGTACAATGTTGCTTTCTTTTCTCATTGAGTTAATACCTTTACCTTATCACTTAAAGGACACTTTTCTTTGCCATATCATAATTGTCAGCCTTGATACTCTGGTATCTGGGGACTGTTATTTAGTAAAACAAGAGCCACCTGAACACATACACTGTGATACTACAACAGTGAATCTATTACAGAGGGATCTGATTTTGATTGTGAGCAACCAGCACATGCAACATGGATACAGCAGACAAAGGAAAGACTGGGGCCTGGGTGGGGTGGGCAAAAGGAAGCAGGACAGTGCAAGACCCATGCTCACATTTAGATGATGAGCATTTTAAAGTTTTAGCATGAGTTACTGGAGCTATGGGAAAGGAAAGTATGGATAAGTTGGCACCATTATAATAATTAACCAATAACTATCATTAAGGAAAGTCAATCTGTATTTGCCCTTACAATTGGAACATGTTCTACAAGAAGCTATCATAGGAACACACACACATATGTGTGTGTGTGTGTGTGTGTGACTTTGTGTGTCTGATCTCATACCATAAACAAATGTCCTTGTTCTGCATTTATTGTGCACTTTCATTAGAGATTTTGCTATTTAGAGTGGTGTCCAAGCACAGCTTTGAAGCACCTCATAGCATTTCCAAACTGGGAAAGACTGGACCTTCTTTTGAAGAAAATATAGTAGGTAAGTGTCTTAGTTAGGGTTCCTTGCTGTCAAGAGACAAAATGACCATGGCAACTCTCATAAAAGACAACTTTTAATTGGGGCTTGCTTACAGGTTCAGAGGTTCAATCCATTATCATTATGGCGAGAAGCATGGCAGCATCCAGGCAGACATAGAACTGGAGGAACTGAGAGGTTTACCTCTTATTCTGAAGGCAGCTAGGAGAAGACTGACTTCTGGGAAGCTAGGAGGAGGGTCTCAAAGCCCACCCCATAGTAACACATTTGTTCCAACAAGGCCACATCTACTGCAACAAGGCCATACCTCCTAATACTGCTACTCCCTGGGCAAAACAAATTTAGATCACCACAGTAAGTTTTGCTTAGGATTACTTGTACCATTGGCTGGGAGTTCAGTGTTAATGGGTTAGTAATGTATATTAACTAAAGAGTCATTAAAAACTTTGTTTTGTTAATCCATCCAGCCATAAAAAATGTTATAAGTGGAAGAACATTCCTCTGGCTTTTCCATAGGAAAGTGCATAGTGCATAGTGCATCATGTTGCCTGATATGATTTCCACGTGACCACAAAGAACACTGTAACTGTGAATAACAAGACCTGGCACACATGCACATACACACACAATGAAGACAGTTTTACACAGAATACATATATATGCATAAAACTATATTCAAGAAAAATAAATCTACTTGAGAAGATAAATATATAAACAAAGGCAAAATAAATGGAGACATTTGAATGATAACATAGAGAGCTCACTTGAGATGAGTGGGTAGCTGAGTGGAGAATGCATTAACCTCTCAGAATCTCCCCTTTATCGAAAATAGATTCTCTTCTCATACAATATATCCTAATTACTGATTCCGCTTGTTGGCATTCCTTCTATGTTCAGTCCAACAACATAGCCCTAGCAACAGCCAGGTAGGCCTGACTTGCTATAAAAGGGACTATTTGGCCTCTCCTTCTCTCTGTGACTCTCTTCTCCTGACTGTTAGCATTCTGTCTAAACTCCACCTCCACAGTTACCTGGCAACAGCCAGGTATACTCCTCCCCTCAGCTACCTGGCAACAGCCAGGTAGCCCTGCCCACTATTATAAAAGGGGCTGTCTGGCCCCTCCTCTCTCTCTTGTCCCTTGACCCGCTCCCCTTCCCCTCCCCCTCTCCACGTGGTCATGGCCGGCCACCTCTCTCTCTCTCCCCTCTGCTCTAAATAAATATTCCCTTCGTGGAACCCTCTGCCCTGGCGTCTTCTGTTCCAAGCTGCTGCGTCAAGATAACAACACTGACCCCATCCTCCCTCTCCCTTTCTTCCTCCCCCTTCTCCCTTGCTGGGCTCTTCTCTCTCACTCTCATCTCTGTCTCTCTGTCTCTCTCTTTCTCTCTTTTTCTCTCTCTTCTCTGCCTCTACGCCCTTCTCTACTCCCCTTCCCATACCCTCAAATAAACTCTATTCTATACCTCATCCTTATGGCTGGTCCCTAGGGTGGGGGAGGAATGCGTCAGCATGAGCCTCCTGAGACGCCCCTTCCCACTGGCATCACACTGTGCTCGATAAAACATATCCTGGGATTTATAAAAACACATCACGCCTTCCTCTAATTCTTCCAGTTCCTCTACACACACTCACCCCCATCCAGATCCTCTTTATTTCTGTCTCTCATTGAAGAAGAACAGGCTTTTAAGGAATAATAATAAAATAAAAATATAGTGAGATAAAACAAAACCATCACATCAAAGTTGGACAAGGCAAACCAACAGAAGGAAAAGAGTCCAAGAGTAGACACAAGAATAAGAGACCCATCCATTCTCACACCCAGGAGTCCCATTTTCATATAGGAAGACTACTGATTTTTGTGAGTTGATTTTGTATCCAGCTTCTATCCTGAAACCATTTCTCAGCTGTAGGAGTTTCCTAGTAGAATTTTTCAGATCACTTATGTATATTATCTTACCATTTAAAAATAAAGATATTTTGATTTCTTCTTTTTCTGTTTGTATCCCCTTGATTGCTTTCAGTTGTCTTATTGTCAGAGTCATTCTTAATACTCAAAATTATTTTGTGCTCCCCATCCACATGGCTTGACTACTTTCTGCTTATTTTTCAGAACAAGACTTATTCAGATATGATAAACAGATCCATACTGTGGAAGACTTAGTCTCAGAGTATCTGCTCACTTTCCTCACGTAGCAGAGTCTGTTCCCCTGACCTCTTCCTGCAATCTGGGCAGTGACATGAGACCTGCTGTTTATGTCCTTTGCTCTGGATTATATTCTTCGATCAAGACAGATCGTTCTGTTTGTAATCTATATCTGACCTCTGTTTCTGCCAAGTTTCAGCTCTTGTTTTCCTATTTAGTAGTGAACTGAAGTTTCAAGTGAAGTGTTGAAAATGAAAGTGTTTGTAATCTCAGAAAGGGGTCAGAGACTTGAATTAATTTGTCTCTTTTATCATGTATCATAACATTAATTATTCAAAGGAGCTTCAGAAATTTTACCAAAATTTCAGCCAAGGATATTGTCTTTTCCTTAATGTATGACCTACAAGAGAGAGAGAGAACCTTAGCACACTGGGAAGTAGAGGGTTATTTCTAGAACTTGATAAGTGGCCCATATTCTTGTGAGTGGAGGACACTAAATCATTATTTAACCTCTTTCTTTTTCTCTCTGCCTCCTTCTCCATGTCCTCTTTCCCTATCTGAGGCTCTTCTGCTATTTCTCCAGAAACACATCATAGCTTCCTCTGTGCCTCTCCTCCTTCCTCTCTACTGTCCTTTCTTTCTTTCTCTCCTTTACAATCAAACTAATTAATCTGGTACTTGAAATAATTAATTCTAGATTTTCTTGGTATCCTTAATGCATGTATTCAAATCCTGTTATTGTCAATGAAGTCACAAAATTATTTTTCTTATATAGTTCATTTCAAATTTATAATCATGTCCTAGTTAGTGTTTTGTTGCTGTGAAGAGACACCATGGCCATGACAACTCTTATAAAGAAAAGAATTGAATTGGGGCTGGCTACACTTCAGAGTTTTAGTCCATTGTCATCATGGTGGGACACCTTGTGGTTTTCAGGCAGACATGGGGCTGAAGAAGGACTTGAGAGTTCTACATCTGGATCAGTAGCTAGCGTATCTATACATACATAGAGAGAGAAAAAGACAGAGAAGGAGAGAGGCAGACATTGGGCCAAGGTTAAACATCTAAAACCTCAAAGCCCACCCTCAATAACACACTTCCTCCAACAAGGACACACCCACTCCAATAGTGCTACTCCCTATGGGCCTATGAGGTCCATTTTCATTCAAACCACCACAAATCACATGTTCTTATCTTTTACCACAACATTCATTTTTACTAGAGCTACAGGTAGTTTGAAGAAAATTCAGGATTTTACCTGTGCTAGGTCACTGGCTTTGGTAGGCAGGGTGGGGAACACGTGACATGTTTTATTTACACAGGTTATCATATGCTTCTAGGGTTCTGAGTGGTTATTTTTTCTTTTGCTGTGATGAAATAAAACACATTTCATTTAAACAACCAATGAAACAATTTAGCAGGAGGAAAAACTTATTCTGCTCAGTTCCTGAGGTTTCAATCTGTCCCAGTATGGAGGTATGGTGGAGCACAGTAGCTCCCATTGTAGAGCCAGGAAGCTGAAAGATCATCTATCTTGAGAGTTCTCTCCTCCTCCTAATATTCCATTCATGTCCCTAGTGTATTGGACAGAGTAATCTACACTCAACTGTTGTAGGGTGTGAGTCTGGCAGACGACTAGTTAGGTGCTGTAGGAATATGGGTACAGGCAGGTAGCTGCTCAAATGCTGTAAGAGAGTTTGTACAAGCAGATAGTACTACTCAGGAGCTATAGGAAGGTGACACACACAGAGAGCTTGTCATGTAGGATTGATAATTTCCTGGAAGTGTAGCCAGCCCTGACATCAAAATGAAAGGGGCAATGACTTGATAAGGTGGGACAGGCTGAGGATGTTGGAGGCTGATGATGTAAAGAGTCATTCAGTGTACTGGGAAATACTAGAGTTAGAGTCAGGTAGGTACAGCCACTTTCTCTAACCATCTACAGAGCATCTCCTCTGAAAGGGGGAATAAGCTGTCAAAAATTAGGTAGCTAAAACTTAGAGTGAGAATTACATGCCATGATGGGGCTCAGGGGACAGAATATCCTGGAAAGTGGTGGTGGGCTGGGTAAAAGACAGAGTGATGGCCAGAGATGAGATTTCTAGGCTATTCTTGATGCTCAGCCTGTTAATCTCTAGGCAGATGATTCTGGCCAGGATGTGTTCTGCCCCATGAGGGAACCATCCAAATAGAAGGGCAACCTTGGTCAGATTGTGGGAATTCACCCAAGAAGTGCTGATGCTTTCTATTAAGTTCTGTGAGTAAAACCTGCAGTAGTGCCTGACCTTAAAGAGCCAGGATCTCTGCCTGTGCTCTAACTAGGTCCATAAAATAATGACAGCCCTCACTGTAGCCAAAGACAGTGACTATTATTGCTCCAATTCTGCTGTCTTGCCCCTTCCTTCCGGAAGATACTGGGTGGAGGTATTTTCCTACCTCTCTGGTTGATCACACTTCCTCTCCCCTCAGATTTCTTTGCCATGAAGTTATAAGAAAAACATAAGCAAATGGAGTGAAGGAAGCATTCCTACAGCTGTGTGCATCTCCTGGGTATTGGGCCAGGATGATTTTGCATGTACAAAACAGTTTTTAAAAAGGACAAACTACTTCACACACACAAAAAGAGAACTCAACTGCCAGGCTTACATTTTTTTTTTTTCAAGGAAAGATCTCCCTCTGTCTCTCTGTCTGTTTCTGTCTCTCTATCTTTGTCTCTGTCTCTCTGTCTTTGTCTCTGTTTCTGTCTCTCTGTCTCTCTCATCTCTCTCTCTCTCTCTCCTTCTCTCCTCTCACTCTCTCTCTCTCTCTCTCTCTCTCTCTCTCTCTCTCTCTCTCACACACACACACAACACACACACACACACACACACACTCACACACCTGGATAGATTCCCAGTGACCTCTTACTTGGACTTTTATAACAGAGGTAACTGCTAAAAGAAAAACCATGCCAGAAGTTATAACTCATGCTTTTAATCCTAGCACTTGGGAGACATAGGCAGGCATGTATGTTTGAGGCTAGCATGGTCTTAAAAACGGAGTTCCAGGATAGCCAGGCCTACACAGAGAAACCCTATCTCCAAAAACTAAAACAAAATAAACAAAAAACGAAAACTAAAACAAAGCAAAACAAAATAAAAAACAAAAACAACAAAATAAAACAAAACAAGCAACAAACACCCCAAAACATTGATATTAAAATAAAAGCATAAACAACTCCAAGGGCTGGAGGATGGATCTTGATGCACTTGATACTTGATACATCGAGCACCCAGCACCCAAATAAAATTTGAGTATGGCTGTACATGCACCTGAAACCTCAGTGCTTTTGCAGGTGGGCAGGAGGATTTCTGAATCTGGTTGGCCATCAGCCTAGCTCCAAGCTCAGTGAGAGATTCTAACTGAAGAAAGTAAGACAGAAAGTGATAGAACTGAGCACCTATCCTCCTCTAGCTTCTCTTTACACATTAGCTCATGTGCAACCTCTCCTGTGCATGTACATGCACACACATACACACACAGAAAGGAAAATTGAAACTTACAGCATCTCTATTTTAATAAGGCATTTTAATTGTAAATAGAACATAATTATACACAAACATATGCCGATAATTATTTAACAAATAATATCTCAGTTTGGCTTGACCATTTTTGAAACTTAAATAAAATTATTTTTCATGCATTGTCTTGTCTCTTTTACTTATTTTTTTGTTAGCAGAATTGAAAGAATGATGGCTATTTTTTGTATTGCTTACTGTCTACAGATGTCCTTCTGTAACTGTGGGTAACATCTGCAGATACCCAGGGCCTGATCTAGGAAACTTGTGCATCTTTGAATTTTTTCTCATGTTGGAGATTGGACCAAGGTCTTCAGCATACCAGTACTGAGTTGTATTCCCAGTCCTTCTTAAATTTCTATACCTATGGAGGCTTTCTGCAACCATTCCCTCTCAGATACTGAGGAAGAACCTGTATTCCGTGTCCACTTGTTCCTGAGTCCTGGTTATTATGAACAAGGTGAAGGGTAAATGCCCTTCTCCATGCTCTGTGCACAGTAGTGATGCATTACTCTGGCAGTGACGCTTACAGTGC
Organism: Mastomys natalensis; assembly: GCA_021653895.1. Classification (NCBI taxonomy): domain Eukaryota; kingdom Metazoa; phylum Chordata; class Mammalia; order Rodentia; family Muridae; genus Mastomys; species Mastomys natalensis. The sequence continues at coordinate 279,189 of JAJTUV010000827.1, forward strand.
AAGAGGCTTTGCCAGAGTGGGGACAGGGAACACAGGAGTTTCTTTACCTTTTACTCAATTTTGCTATGAATCAAGATTTTTTTTCTTAATGATTTCCTTTTTTAGTTAAAAGATAATTACATTCCTTCCCCCTTTCCTTTCTTCCCTTTACCTGTCTTGACCTCTCCTTTGACCTCTCCCATGTCTCCTCCCTTATTCCTTCTCAAATTTGCGACCTCTTTTTATTTTTTAAAATTATTATCATATCTATCTATCTATCTATCTATCTATCTATCTATCTATCTATCTATCTTCACATAAATATGTAATTGCAACCCACTGAATCTGTTTACTGATGATTGTATACATATCACTTTAGGGCTAACCACTTGGTATTAGAAAACAAATTGGCGCTCATTACTAGAGAAGACTAGATCTTTTTTTTTTTTAAAGTAGTCTTGAGAGCTAGGTGTGGTGGCACACACCTTTAACCCCAGCTCTGGGAAGGAAGAGGAAGGAAGATCTCTCTGAGTTCCATAATGAGGTCCAGGACAGCCAGAGCTACATAATGAGATGCTATTTCCAGTAAGCAAGCAAGGAAACAAACAAACAAAATACAAATGAGCAAAAGTCTTGACAATAAAACTGAGTCTTTATGTTGGCTTTAGGCTACATTCCTCCAATCACTAATGGTGTGGGGGTTGGCTTTTTTGTCATTCGTCTTTCATGAAGATCCTGGGAAGTCTGTTCACTTTGCAGTCTTGATTTTTCAGAGCTAGTTAATTCTCTGATTATTGTATCGTTGTTGTTTTCTGAGACAAAGTTTCTTTGTATAGTTCTTGATGTCCTAGAGCTGTCTCTGTAGACCATGAACTCTCCTGCCTCTGCCTGCCTAGGACTGGTATTAAAGGCATGTTCTACCACACCTGGCTCTTTTACTTTTTTTTTTTTTTTTTGACAAAAAAGTATCATATTGTACCAATTAGTCTTTTCTGAGCAAAGCTATGCTGCTGTTGAGTTTTCCTGTGACTAGGTGTTTGACCTCTGGTGGATACAGGCTATACGCAGCAGATGGTGTAGTCTCATACTAGACCATGGGTAGGTCTGAGTTCCTGAATCTGTAACCTTAATAATGCTCCATTTCAAAGTCTAGGGACTGTTGATCACTCATAGCAGTGCTGAAATGCCTTAGACACTTTGTGTCCTGTGTCTGGAGCAGCCTGCTGATATGGCTATAAATATACCATCTCTCTTTGGCACTTCTTCCCACTCTTTTGGTCAGGGTCCACTTATCCTCAAGTCTCTCTGCTGGTCCCCACTCCCCCTGAACTTTATTAAGACACCTCACCAGTCTTCCTGATGGTTCTATTCTATACTCTTATCACTGCTTGACCATGGTACATATAAAGCAATAGTATTTTGCTTCGCTTCTATAGTATTTTTGTTTGTTTGTTTGCTTGTTTTGAGACAGCATCTCTCTATATAGTCCTGGCCATCCTGGAACTCGATATGTAGACCAGGCTGTTCTCAACCTCACAGAGATCCTACTGCCTCTCCTTCCTGAGTGCTGGGATTAAAAGAGTGCACCACCATGCTTGCCTTATAAGGCTTCCTATAAAGAACATCCATGAAAATTGGTGTTGTGTACTCAAGGCAGCCAGGGTAGCCAATGAGTCCTGAGCCTGATGCCCCACATGATGCTAAGCATAGCAACTGACAACAGCCTGCATCTGCACATGAGCTCTCAGCAATTTACCAAGATCATCAGGTATCCACTCATTACATTTTGGAGATATCTATGAATTCATTAATAAGGTGAGAATATTTTCTGCTATTAATTCATATTTCTTTCTTGGCATGGTAATGCTGGTAGTCATTTAAGGTTGGATGACAGAAACAATACACCTTGAAGTTCTCTAGTATAATGAGAAGTGCTAGAAGCCATAATCTGGTTATCAGAAGCTATGAGTTTAGGGAGACTGATGGTGCCCAGACAAAGTGAAGAGTAAGTTCCTTGTTTCGTTTCAATGCATGTGAAGTGGCCACTGTGAGTATTCTGGGTAATCCAGGCTGTTTATCTTTTAAAAATAGGGCAGTTTCTACCCAGCTGCAGCCCTGAGCCTGCCCAGCTCACAGTTCAACCCTGCCGCTCCAAGCTTGAGAGCACTTCCTTCCTGGCCTCTCGGGCTTCCTGCTCTGGCCTTATCACCACACAAAACTCGACACTATACTTGAACACATTTACTGTCCATAAATGGCAATCTCTTGCTTTCTGCATTTAAAACAACTGTCATGGACCAGATGCCCTGTTTATTCCCAAACTCGTTCTTTAAGCTAGCAGAGCAAGATTCAAACGAAGGTCCATCCCCTCTCAGCCCTCCTTGTTTCCTGAAGTTTTCTGTTTTATGAGCCAAGAAAATGAATAATAGGCCCATGTGTAAATAGGAGAGAGCAGGCCAGAAGTGCAGTGTGTCCAGGAGCTTGGGGAAATAGCTTCCTCTATGTGTGAGTTACATTGTATTTCATTTCCCTCATGGTACACCTTCCTTAAAGGTGGAAGGTAGTCAGACATGCTGTACTAAGAAACTCTTAGTATACATGTAAATGTGAGTGTGTTAACTCACAAGGTGGGTTTCTTTCCCATCCCCACTTTCACTTAGGAAATGCTGAGAGTAGATATTAGATAACCCTTATGCTGAGATTTATTATGGATCAGGGGGGCAATTTTAAAGCTTGCTTCCCTAAAGTGTTGTAGTATTCCTAAAAAAAAGTGCAACTAAAAGAGTTGGTGGGGGAACTAAGGTAAAACTTGTAGGTAACTTAGCTTTGCAGTGTAGTCAGTAAAAGAAATTTTGAAAATAATTTTAAATATTCTATGGTACTCATCTGGAAAATTCAAGGGGTTAATGAATGGCAAAAGCAGTCTCAAGGAGTTTCTGGAAGTGTCTTGGCTTTCTAAATTCAATTGCTTTTCATGAGCTCATCAGCCTTCTTTAAGATATTATGATCTTATACCTAGGCCAGGGGAATTTCCTCAGATATGATTAAAGAGTGGGCGGGGCCACATCCTCTGAAGTCAAAAGACTTAGTATTGGAGACATGAACTGCTTTGGCGCCATTCCCGATTTTATTTCAGAGGAATTCCCCCTTGGAGAACAACTCCCACAATAGAAGGCAGAGGTGGAGGAAACCTTTTAAAATGTATTTATTTTTCAGTCTGAAAGTCGAAGAGGATTTGGTTCCCTTCTGCCTGTGAAAACTACGAAAAAGACAGCAAAAAATTTTAAAGTTTCTTTTTTTAGGATGAGTAAATAAATCAAGTGATGAGCACTTAGAAATCCTTACCGGAGGCACACAACCATTTTGAGTTTTATTTCCATGGCTTCAATCACAAGAGGAAGCCTTGTGGCCCTGACGTAATGGTGACTTAGGCCCTAACTGATCTTTTAAGAACAGAGTAGCAGATAGCTTTAATGAAGCAGCAAAGCCTAGTGTGCACATCGTGCTATGAAAGGGTGGGGTGGAAAGGAAAAGGGAGGGGAGAAGTCTGGGAGAAAGGCAAGTTCTAAACTCTGAGTGACCAGTTAGACCACAGTAAGAGTTTAGAATATTGGCTTTTATTGTGGGACATATACAAATGTACATAAGATAAAAGTCACCATTTTAATTATTTTTATGTATACATCTCAGTGACATCAAGTACATCACATTGTTTAATGATTTTCACCAGTCATTTCCAGACCTTGTTTTAATCTTCCCAAACTGAAATTTCATTCCCATTAAACAACATTTCTGGATGTCTTCTCCTTCAGTGCCCAATAGCCACCATGTTACTTCCTATTTCCATGAATTCATTTAAGGTAATTCATTTAAGTGGACTCATATAAAGACAACTCATATAAAATACATACATTATTTTTTAATGACCATTTGACACAATGTCCTAGGGTTTTACCCATGTTGTAGAGTTTCATCCTTTCTAAGTGATATTCCATTCTAAGAGTCATGCCATATTTTGTTCATCTGTTCATCTATTGTAGGGGTTTGGGTAGCTCCCACATTTTGACTACCATGAATCGAGCTATATGAACACTGATATATAACTACTTGTTTGAGCATTTCTTTCAATTCTTTTGAGTCCAAAATCAGCAGAGGAATAGCTGGATTATATAGTGTAGTGGTTTGAATAAGAATGAGCTCTCACTGGGACATAGAGTTGAATCCGTGGTCACCAGGAAGTAATACTATTTGAAAGGATTAGAAGGTGTGGCCTTGTTAGAGGAAGTGTATCACTGGGGGTGGCCCAAGCCAGACTCAGAGTTTCTCTTTTTCTGCTGCCTGCAGATCCAGATGTAAAACCCTCAGCTACTTCTCCAGCACAATGTCTGTTCCCCACCGTGATGATAATGGACGGAACCTCTGAGACTACAAGCAAGCTCTTATGTAACAATCTATTTTATAAGAACTGCCCTGATCGTGGTGTTGATTCACAGAAATAGAATACTAACTAAAACAGAAGTTGGTACCAAGGAACTGGTTATTCCTGAGGTAGACCTGGCTGTGCTCCTTGTGTGCAGAATGTGAACTTTGAGACTTTGGCGGTTTAATTCTTTAGGGATTACTAGTAAGTGGCCTGGAAACATTTCTTGTGGTATTGTGGTAAAAGATGTGGCTGATTTCTTCTCTTGCCCAAAAATGTATGCCAGAGGTTAAATTGAAGACTTTTGGGTTAACAGCATTCTCAGAGGAGATTTCTGGACAGTCTAGTATTGACTGTGTCCTGTGGTTATTTGTGGTCACTCTTATGCAGTTCTCTAATGAAAAGGAGAAATCTGATCAAGGAAAAATACAAAATGTACAGCTTGAGGAGGAAAGATGCATCCGGAAATGTAATGAAGCTAAGTCCAGTGCTCAAGGAGATAAAAAGTTTAAAGGAGGCTTGATGCTGCATGGACTAAAGGGACTGGTGACCTCAAGTCTCACCTAGCTAAGCTTCCAACTTGTAAAAGGGAATTAAAGAAAAGCCTAAACAGTAAAGGATACCATGGAAAATAGGAAGCTGGTGACAATGTATTTGAATGAGATGTGCCAATTTCCAGCCCCAGAAAACAACAGAACTTGATAGCTTCAGCCACATGATTTTGGCTTTAGAGTCAAGGATACAAGAAAGGGTTGTGGAATCTCCCTCCATGGCTAAGGAGAGCTGCTGCGGCCAGGCATGTGTCAGGGGTATCTCTGCATGGAGGCCTAGAATGGCTTTTTTATGAAGCTGTGAAGGTGAAGCTTGTTGTGGAGAGCCCCAGCCTTGTATTTTGATCCTAGTTCCACTTTCCTGGGAGGGGCTGCAGAGGATGATTGAATCTGTACACAGGTGATGTCTTGTGAACCTTCTGTCCAATTAAACTTGTAAAATAAAGGCTAGAGCTATAGTGATTGGGCAGTAGAAGAGGATGTGGAGAAAAAGGCTTAGGGGAGAAGAGAAGAAGAGGAATTCGATATAAGAGGCAGTTGACGGAGGATAGGAGTTCAGTCTAGGAGTCGAACAGAGTAGGAAGTCGATGGGAGAAGGAAGTCGACGAAGGAAGGTGAAGGAATAGGAGGCTAACTACGGAGGAGTCAGAGCTGGAAGGATAAGCATGCTCCTTGGATAAACTGCAAGTTATAAGGGATCTCATAGCTGGGGATTAGAGTAGTGTAGTGGTAAATCTGCCCAATCTAGGCGTATAATTTATACCATAATTATTGAGTTGTATTTTCCTTTTACTGGTCTTAATTTGGTAGAGATTTACAGCAACAGAAGCCTAGATTGCTGTGGAGACCCCAAGATGTTGGAGATGCCAGAGCCATGAGATACCTGCCAAGGAGAGCTGTTAACAGGAAGTGAAAACAGCCAGAGAGAGAGAGAGAGAGAAGAGAGAGAGAGAGAGAGAGAGAGAGAGAGAGAGAGAGAGAGAAAAGATGGGGGGAGAGAAGTGTTTCAGTCAGCAGACATGGAGACACAGAATTTGGAGTTTGCCAAACTGGTTTTTGGTCTTCTTTGGTCCAGTATTTCCTCACTATGCTCTTTTTCCTTGCTTTTGGGATGGTAATGTATATCCTGTGCCATCACCTATTGGAAGTATGTGATCTGCTTTTTCATTTTGATTTTCCCACGGGTTATGGTTAAGAGATTGCCTTGAATCTCAAAAGAGACTTTGAACTTTGAACTTTTAAACACTGTTGAGACTATGGTAGACTATGGGGATTTTTGAAGTTGGACTGAATGTATTTTTGCATTATGATATAGCTACAAGGCTATGGAACCATGGAGTGAAGTGTGGTGATTTGAATATCAATGACCCCAATAGGTTCGTATGGTCACCAGGGAAGACTTGACAGATACTAGTAGGCATGGCCTTGTTGGAGGAAATGTGCCATTGGGAATGGACTTTGAGGTTTCAAAATCCCAAGCCAGACCCAGGTCTCTCTCTTCCTGCTGAATATGAATCCAGATGTAGAATACTCATCTATCTTTCCAGCACCATGTCTGCCTGTGTGTTAGCATGCTCCCCACCATGATAACAATGGTCTAAACCTCTGAAACTGTAAGCAGACGTTTTCTTTTATAAAAGTTGCCAAGGTTAAGGTGTCTCCAGGACTACAAGGCTAAATAGTGAGAATTTGTCTCAAAAAAACTACACAAACACCCCCAATCTAACTAACTACTAAGCTTTCTTACTGCTTATTCAGAGTTTGTAAAGATGCCTAATGGACCTGCTTTAAATAACATGGACTACACCTAGCAGGATGTATCTATTCTTGGATAAAAATATCAACTTCTAGGGGAAAGTATGTTACTACTTAGATTTAAAGTTATGATACAGTTTTAAAGGGAAAATTAATGGCAGTTAAGGTTAAAGTAATATAATGCATGGCTCTCAAGTCCTATTTTGATTACTAAACAATCAACTATTCTAACCTATTAGTTCTTAGGTTCTTAGAAAAATTAAAAACAGACAAACAAACAATGTCTGAGAATTGAAACGGGTTGGGAGAATATAAACTATTGTGAACTCCCAAAAACAGGGCAGCCAATTTCTAATTTTTTAAGTAAGAACATTTTTTAGACCAAAGCCTACTTACTAACAGTAACACTAGATCAAGAAAACATGGATCAATGAAAATACAAAGCAGTGTGCCTATATTTAGTCTGATGCAGTGAGACATCTCTGTTAACTGATAAAGATCCTCATGATAAAATAGGTTTAAAAAATATAAAAGAGAAAAGGATTTTGCCCTTAGATGCGGTAAAGCATTAATCTAAGAAGAGTGAGGTCCTGGGTTTGATTCCAGCACTGCAAAGCCAAACAAAAATGAAAAGGTAAATGAAGAAAATGTTGTAGAATATATGTATAAAGGATGCTGTCCTTAGGCATGTATGGATGGGTACATATTAAGACAGTAATAATGGATGCTTGCTAACTGGGTGGGAAAAGACTGGCTCTAGACTGGGCATCCTTTTATGTGTTTTAAGTTTGTATCATATATGTTCAAATATATATTTAAAAATTAACATTGTGGAAAATTATTCTCATGTTTTTTTTTTTAAATTATCTTGAATCAATAAAAACTCTTGAGGCTGTAACTAGGCTGCAAATTGGGTTTTAAGAAACCTTATCTTCACCTATCTCCCAAGCACAGTGCAGTCAACAGTCTGTCACAGTGTGTGTTAGGCAGAAGAGAGACAGTGATACCTCAGTCCCTCCTCCTAAGATGACACCATGGAAACTATCCCCTTGTAAGGGTGAGTAACTATTTTTAAGACTGAGGAGATACGATTTCCCAGGGATTCACCTCTTTCCTTGATCTTTGTCCTTGTTTATGTACAAGGAAAGGCTCCTAGAAGGAAAGTGAGCCTTGCCACACTTTCTCTCCCAGGGGCTTTGTGATGGCAGTGTGTGCCAGAAGCCGAGTTTATTAATACACACCACACATTGTGTTTATTTCTGTTCTATACAGATTTTGCCAGATTATGGCCTGTCTATGGCTGATAGTGCCTGTGTTTGTGTGTGAGCACAGGTCATCTGATAACGATTTGTCGTATCATGAGATTGAGCCATGTTTAAAATGGGAGTAAGCCAGAAGTGCCTGACTTGCAGAGTGTTCATACAAGGTCCGGACAACAAAGGAAAGTTCAGGGTATCTTAGAAGAGGTCACAGATTACAACAGTCTTCCATAACTCTGGGCTTGTTCCTTCCTGCAAAGACACAATTAAAATGATGTTGTACAGTAGAAACTTTTCATTGTGGAGGAAGGACACAGTTTTCCTCCTGAGGTACGTCAGTGTAAAAATTCTTTGATTTTGGGAAAGAAAAACCTATTATTTTCAGAAACTCACTGAAAAAATAGTATGAGGGTTGATGCTTTAACATGCTCATCCATCCCAGGCCGCTGCTTATCCACTGGCTCATCTGAAGCCTCATGGGCAGACTGTGAGTATCCTGGGCAGGGACTCTGTGGCTCGTTTGTGCATTAGGAGCACACAGTAATTATTTTGTAAATTTCTATGGACTGATTGAATGCTGCAAATAAACATCAGTCATGAACATTAGCTAAAACTTAAAAATTGACTTAGAATTATCACTCTATATCTTTGCACTGGTATGTAATCAATGATTTATCAACACCGTAATCAGCTCTATTCTTGAATTTGTCTGGAAAGTGTAAGAGCAACACTGTCCGATGCTAAAGCTCAGGGAAAATGTCACCTTTACCATGACCAGGTTTGTGCTCTAGGGAAAATGACTCAATTCAAAGATGATGAATATTAGTATCTGGTCTTCATTTTCCCTCAGTGTTATAGTGTGTGGTCTTACTGTAACTCACTTGAATCTTAAGAAAATGTGCAAATGAATTCAGTTCTCTTCCGTGAAGTTGGGGTAATTTTAGTAATCCACTGCCCTGTGAGATGCAGGGCCATTCTGTTTCCTCTGCAGTCTGTTTTTTCTTCCTTTCTTTCAAAATAACTTGCCATCTTTCCAAGATAAACATTGAGGGGAAATACATGAGTGGGTATGTAATCACCCGGCCATTTGGAGCAGCATGCCTCTAAAAAGGTAGCAGAAATCAAGTACTCACGAGGAATGTGCTCTGGCTTTAAAGGACTTCTTATTATTCTGGACTCATTTTTATAGAATTCCAAATGCACTCATAGAAAAGTTGGCTGAAATCAAAGTCAAACACCTAAGTGGCCAGAGTATATTTTAGAATATAAAGATAATCTTTAGATTTCTAAAGCCATAGTTTTGAATAAATTTTATGAAAATGATTTTATAATTTTTTTTACTACTTTAGAATGACAGTGTTGTGTTTTATAAATCACTGGAGGTGGTGTGGAGGAAGCGAGTACCTGGGCAGGCCCATGCCAGGATGGCCCTATGCCAATGCGTTCCCTCTGAGGAATCAGCCATAGGACAGGCTTAGCATAAAGGAGAGTTTATTGGGACCTGTAGAAGCAGATGGAGACAGAAAAAGAGGGACAGACAAGGACAGAAATGGAGAAGGAGAGGAAGAGAGAAAGAGGGGAAGACAGCAGGGGTCTCTTATTCTGTACTCTGATTGAGACACCATAGAGTCCCCCAGGAATGAGCGGCTGTAGTTCTGTGGGTAGAAGCCTAACCACAGGGTCTATATCTGTCCTCATTCGAAATGGCTCTGTCTAAAGCAGAGACTTCTTGTTGTGGGGCTGGGATTTGCATGGACTAGACATGGGATAGGAAGGAAAAATATTCTCTGCCTGGGGCCTCATAATTCCACACACATTCTTTTCTCCAAATAACTTCCCTTCTCGCTGTACCCTGGCAGGAGGAGGGACACAAAAGCATCCCAGTTCATAAGTGGGAAGTAGAACAGCAGCCCACACCTGTGCACTCTTTCCACAAGTACCACTTCTAGGCCGGTTCTGGGAATTTCTGGTTGATGGTTGGGCATTTGGCTTACAGATCACCTTGTTAGGCAGGAGTTGCTGCCCTTTGGGTTTTGGGAAATGGGCTCATGTGCACTGAGTAGAAATGTAGCCATGTATTATGATCTAAGCTCTTGGGGATAAAAAGGGATAGCACCAAACTGTATGTCCATGTTCACCCTGGGAAGAGTGTGGAATTAGGTAAGCCAAATGCCCAGCTCTCCATAGAAGTGGGGATTGGCACTGATGGAGTTAATCCTTTCTCCTTACTACTCCTCTAGGGACAGACAGGCCAAGAAGGAGCCTGCTGGATTCACACCCCCTCAGAAATGTGGGGTTCCAGGTTGGTCACAGCTCTTTGAACCCAAGCATTGAGTTACTATCTGCAAAGTGCTTACAATAGGGTGTCACACAATCTGCACTTAGCAAAGTTCACTCTGCATTTGCAGGCTTTTGCCACCACTTGTATGAGGGTGAGAGCACTGAGTAGCTAATGTAATGGGGGGGGGTAGAGGAAAGTAGACTTCTGGTGGTAAATATAATTATATGTAATATTTGTGCCTTAAGCATTTTCTTTAGTTCTTACAGTAATTTTGTGAGGAAAATCAGCTGCTCATCTTGCATGAGTGCTGGACAGAGAATAAATATGGAGAGTCAGCTATGCGTTGCCATGCATTGCACCAGACCTATTACAGATACATTTATTTAAATCATGTAACTTTTAAAGGTCTTGTATAGTTTGTATATAATCAGATTAAAAATATTTTAGGGATTCAACTTTAATGTAAGTTAGGAAGCATTGAAAATACTAAAGAAAATAGAAGGGAATATTTCAAGATATAGGTAGAGGCAAGGAATTTCTGCTTAAGATCCAGGAAATAATAGCAAGAACTCACAAATGAGCCTTCAGAAAATTAAACTGCTTCTGAGCAGCAAAAGAAACAATCAGCAGAGCCTGAGAGCCCAAGGAGTGGAACAAAATCCTTGGCAATTAGTCACCTGACAGGAGACTGGTATTCAGATTTTATAAAGCATTCCCAAACACCAAAGAGCATGATACAATCCCAAACGGAAGATAAACTGAATAGGTATGTTTCAAGTGAGCACTCTAAAACGACTAACAAATATATTTTTAAAAAAGAAAAAAAGAATTCAACTTCAACCAGGTATGACGAGCCACAGTTGTATTCTTAAGAAGTAGTAGAAGTAGAGGCAGAAGAATGGTGTTCAAGGTCAGCATGGGCCTCATAAGCCCCTGTTTCTCACCCTCCTCTCACACAATAATTTTTAATATCTGTAGCTACCAGAGAATTGTGTGTAAATACTTTGTTGGATTTTATAAAATCCTGGTTAAAATCTCTGTCAACAAGAAAACAAACAGATGAACACACACACACAAAATCCAAATACTGATGAGAGTGCAGAGGCAGGGTGAGTGTTGGTTGTAAATTGATATGACCACAGTGTGATATATCTTCCAAAAACTGACACTAGACCTCCCAGGACTCAGCAGTCACTTCTCGGTTTATACCCAAAGAAGAAAAGTCAGTTTCAGCATTGGCATACCTGTGTGCTGCTGCTTCTTGTTGAACTGGTCATGATGGCTATGCTATGACATCAGCCAGTGACCATCAACACATAAAGAAAATGTTCAGTGTCTACATGGTGGAATCCTGTTTGGACAAAAGAAAAACAAGTAGAGCTAAAGATGACTAAGCAAAGCAAAATAACTCAGTCTCACAAAGAAAGTATCCCAGTTATTTTTCCTCTCATGTGTAATTTAAGGGGTGAATAAAGGACATAAAATAAGAAGTGGGGTGGCTACTGGGAATGTAGAAAACACAGGACAGGAGAAGAAAGAATAGTGGGTATGTATCACCAAAATTTATTACATGAATGTGTAGAACTAGTATGATGAAACCTATTACATTAATAAAACATAAGTATTCTATTGGGTGGGGAGAAATATTAAAAGAATATATTTACTCAAATTTGCAATGGAAACTACTAGAACCAGATCTGGTAGTACACACCTAAAAGATTACAGCATTTAGGAGAATAATAAAGGGGAAATGTGAGTTTGAGGCTAGTCTGGAGTACACAGTGAGGCTGTATGGAAAGAAAGAGACAAAGAAAAGAAAGAAAAAAATTAGGCAAAAACTTCTTGTAGTAAGATCAACACAGATAAGATGGGGTCTGCTGCTTTTCTGGGAGAGGCTTCTGAAGTTTGATGTAGATTTTGCAGAGAGTCCAGCAAAGGCTGGGAGACAGGCAGTGAAAGTCTAAAGCCTCCAAGTTCTGAAGCAGTGGAGAATGGTTTCACCAGCTTAAAAGGAGCTTAAAATGGAAGATATAGTGGAAAAAAAGAAAAACCTACAGAGGCTCGGAAAGAGTTAGAGGAAGCATCGCAGAACAGTGAAGGGGGAGGAACACAGCTGATGAAATAGGAATCCAGATACACTTGAATTGCTGCAGCCACTTCCTAAGGGGCTTCGGGAAAGTGGGTGAGGAGGAGTGCTTGCCAAAGCTGTGAGCTTGCTGCTCTCTAGTTCAAACTTGTTTTTCCTGGAAAGGCATCACCTGAGTTCTGATAAGACTTAACGATCTAGGCCTCTTTGACAAAAGTACTAACAGTACAAAATGAACATCAAGTACTAAAAGCAGCCATTTATTCTGCTCCTAGAGACATTGGGATTCATTTCTTGGCTTCCTGGGCTTCCACCAACAAACTTGCTGAATGCTTTTCGAGAGCCAACTGCTGGGTGAGGCAGAAAGATTACCAAGGCACAATCTATAGATGCAGAGTTTCTTGAGGACGCAGGTAGCTAGGTATCCTGTCATGGGAATGGAGTTGTCTCCTGGCAGGAAACTTACTGAGGCTTCCCTTTCTCAACTTGAGCCAGCACCATCTTCTGTACCTCTGGCTAAGTGTATTTTAGTAGGTACATACTGAGAAAATGTTTGGATTTGGTGGAGGAGAGTGCCACTGCCAGACTTCTGTAGTATGGGACTAGCATGGCGGTGTTACCTGGCCTGTGACCTTCCTGCAGCCTCTTCACTGGCTCAGTTTGAAGATTCTCTCATAAATGGGAGGAAGGGTGCATTTCTATATGGCAGGCTGGTGCACATCACACCTCTCAAGGGTGGCTTTATCTGTAGCACGTAGGCTGTTAGGATAAACCGGGGTCTCCACTTCCCTGCTTTGTTAATGTGTGCTAGCGTCTGTCAGACACTTGTTTATGTGTGGCTTAGAAGCTGCCAGCCACTGGGAGGGCAGTCAGCCTGCCTGGGGACATGTTTAGAGGTAGACTTCAGCATGCCTGTTCTTCCTTTTCACATTTTATGTATGTATGTATGTATGTATGTATGTATGTATGTATGTATGTATTTTTGGGTACTTGGGAACACATTGTTTTAAAACAAAGTTAATAGTGCCAGTTAAAATGCCTAAGAGATACTAGATTGCACCCAGCATTTCTCAACCCCTTGCTCCATTTGTCAAGCAGCCCATTCCTCTTGGAATGAACTTCTAAATTATCTCTACACAGGACTTAGAGGTCTTCACCTCAGGCCAGCTCCTGTTTCCAGAGAGTAAGGGGCTGTCAGTTCAGGCTAAGCTGGGTCTTTTGCATGTAAAATAGAACATGCTTCCTTCTATTCTGTACTGGTAAAATGGACACAGCTTAGAAAATTGTCATTTCAATCTTTGTAATATCTATAGACTTGGGGCTGGGAAGTGGCTCAGTCCATAAGATCATAAGATCACTCGAGGAGCCCGATGTCCCGAATTCAATCCTTAGAGCTCACATGGTGACATGAAAGAAGCCATTCATTAAACTTGTCTTCCGACACCCACATACATGTGCTGTAGTGTGTCTGTGCCCCACCTAAAAATAAATAGATAGCCATAAAATTTTAAATGTTTTACTTTGTACAAAGTACTAAACATCTGAAATTGAACATGCTGTTGTACACCTATATCCCAGCCCTTGGTGAACACTTTTTTTGTTTTTTAATTTTTTACTCATTCACTTTACATCCTGCGTACTGCCCCCTCCAAGTCACCTCCTCCCATAATCCTTTCTCCCTTCCCCTCTCCTTCTTCTCTGAGCAGGTGGACACTCCCTTGGGTATCCCCTGACTCTGACACATTAATTCTCTGTGAGACTAGGCGCTTCCTCTCCCACTGAGGCCAGACAAGGTAGCCCAGCTAGAAGAACAAATCCTACAGACAGGCAACAGCATGTGAGATAACCGCTGTTCCAGTTGTTCTGGACCCATGAAGACCAAGCTGCACACCTGCTACATATGTGCAGGGAGGCCTAGGTCTAGCCTGTGTATGTCTTATTAAAAAATATAATTCATTAACTGCCATTCTCTTTCTTTTACGTGGTAGTTCTTTGTTTCTTAACTTAAAATCCCATCAACTTATTTTCAGAACTTTAAATTCACTTCTTTGAAAAAGTATGTATTTATTTTTTGTGTATGGATGTTTTGTCTGCATGTATGTCTGTATACCATGTCCCTAGAGTCCTTTGAGGCCCTGGGGCTGGAGTTACAAATGGTTGTGAGCCACCATGTGGGTGCTGGAATTGAACCTGAGCCAATGCTCTTAACAATAGAGACCTTCCTTTAATTTATGCCTTTTATTTGTCAGGTCCCAGTTAAACTATGGTGTGTTTTGTTAGTGGAGACTGTGTACAAGATTACATATTAAGTAGATATATTTATTTGTAATCAAAGCAAATGAAAGTATTGAACAAAAAAAGTAGTAAATACAACTCTTTCTATACTTTCTCTCTCTATATCTTTATGCTACTGCATTTCAAAAATATGAAACAATGCAATCAATCCAAGATAATGAATTTATTATGTTGCTGTGATTAAACACCACTGCCAAAAGCTCTTAGAGGGGTGAAAAGGTTTTCTTTGTTTTTGTTTTTTTGTTGTTGTTGTCTTTTTTTTGTTGTTGTTTTGTTTTTTTTTTTTTTTTAGCTCACAGGTCATATTTTATTAATGGACAGACTGGATTGGGCACTTCATGCAATGCAAATGTGAATATTGTACAAAAGTAAACCAGAACTTCACTTCTTAAATAATATTGTGGAAAATGGCTACAGTTGCTAATAAAAACCAACAATCTCTTCAAGCTGTGTGCACTGTGTACTCAAACACAGCCATGCCTTTGCATGTGTTCATGCAAGGACATGTATGCAGTGCTCTTTTATGGGTTTTTGGAAGCTAACAGGTAACACATATGGAAATATTTAACGATGTGTATTTTTTAATTTTAAATTTTGGAAATATGTTTCAAAGAATCCAGTTTTCTCTGCTTGATACAATAAATACACAAATATTTTAAACTTCTTTGAGAAAGCTCCAGAAGGGTCTTGCAATGAAAAGAAAGCATAGAGCCTAGAATTTTCTCACTACACCCAGAACATCTTTGTTTTGCTCTTGTTTCTATCTTTAGTGCAGGATTCTCAGCAATAAATGTTAATAGGACTTTGCATAAAATTTGTGAATTTAACTAGACAAAATGGCATGTAGCTCTAGAGGGCCCGAAATTCACCCACAGTATGTTAAGGTCTCTGTGACCTGATGGCAAATGTTAAACCTGTACTTCTTTTGTTGAGCAGCCAGTGATTTTGTTCATTTCAGGGGAATAATTCTGAGTGAAATTGATGAGCCACATGAGAGGTCAGCTTGCTCACTTTGGGCTTTTCTGTCTCTAGTTCTTTCTCTCACTTCCATCCATAATGTTTGCATTGGCAGGTGACTTCTTTTTAACCTAATTTATAGTGTTGCAACATTTAGTCATGGCCTTACTTGAATCACATGTCTGATGGTCCCGGAAGGATGTTTGCTTCACTGGTCCCCATGGAAGCTTTACTGTGGACACTTAAAAATGTTTTCATTTAGTCTTTGAGAATTTCATATATCTTTTTCCCTTTTATTGGAAATAGATTTTCCCTCATATATTCTGATTATTGTTTCCTCTGCCTCTACTTCTTCCTACTACTTTCTTTATTGCATGTATTTATTTGCTTGTTTATTTGTTTATAGGTACATCAAAGGACAAC
Source organism: Mastomys natalensis (assembly GCA_021653895.1). NCBI lineage: Eukaryota > Metazoa > Chordata > Mammalia > Rodentia > Muridae > Mastomys > Mastomys natalensis. The sequence continues at coordinate 295,195 of JAJTUV010000827.1, forward strand.
TTGGATGAGTTGGCTCTCTATTTCCACTACACGAATCCCAGAATCGAACTCTGGTTGTCAGGTTTTATAGCAAGCACCTTTACTTACAGAGTCAAATAACCAGCCTGTTTTTTAAAGTATTCCTTTCAAAATTAAAAGTATTTTAACTGGTACACAGAACATAAAATGTATACATAGTAATGGAGAAATGTGTGATATTTCAATCTAGCCATGCACTGTGTAACGTTTAAATCAGTTCACTCATCCATATCCTCAAACATGTATTGTTTCTTTGTGGCAAAGATGCTGAGTCCTTTGTTCTAGCTTTCTCTGAAATATAAAAGGATTATTTTTTATCTGTAGTTAATCCATTCTGAGGTGTTTAACCAGAGAATCTCTCCTATATAACTGCAGTTTTAAGCCCACAGATGAACCTATCTCTACCTGGCCCTTCTACCTTTCTGCCTTGGCCTCTGGAGACCATCATTCTACTCTCAACTTCAGTGTCTTTACCTGAAAACAGTGGAAATTCTACACCTCCTAAACAATATCATTTTCTTCTGTGCCTCAAGCCCTGACAACCACAAGTCTACTTTCTCTATGTGTAAATGTAACGATGCTATGAAAGTGGGTTAGTTGTTCTTGTCTTCTTGTGACTGGCTTGTTTCACTTAACAATGTCTTCAAGGCTCTTGTGTGCTGTAGTTTCTGTTAGACTTTCCTTAATGTGCTTTCTGTGCAGGTGTACCTCATCCTGTTCATGCATTCACCTGCTGATGGGTACATAGGTTGCTTCTCTCTTTGTTATGAATAATGCTATCTTGAACTTGGATTATGATATCTGAGACTTTTCTTTTGGGCATTTAGTCAGCTGTAAAATTGCTGGGCCACATAATCTTTTGAGAAATTTGTCATATTGCTTTGCACAGTGGCTTCACTACTTTACATCTCCACCACAATTAGAGATTTCAAAAATTTCAAAGATATATTTATCTTATTGTTACATGTTTGAGTGGTTTGACAACATGTTTGTCTGTGTACCATGAGCACGTCTTGTGCCTGTGGAGGGCAGAAGTAGTATTAGATCCCCTGAAACTGTAGTTATAGACAGTTGTAAGCTACTGTGTAGGCATTAGGAACTGAATTCATTGCAAGAGCAACCGGTTCTCACGTGGCTCTGTACCTGGGGATAGATGTCCTTCTGTTCACAGGTGTTGGGTCTCTCAAGGGTCCCCAGTTTCTGTGTGACTTAGTGTTCTGGGTGAAAAACTGTGCAGTAATGACCAAGCAGTCCCCTTGTATCAGCCGAGCCTGAGTGTCAATGCTGGGAGACACCATCTGATGTTTGAGGATTGAGCTAGGAGAACTCTCTTGCTTCATCAGCTGCCTGATTCTGTGTAGTTCGGTGGGTCCAGGAACGGACCTGAAGTAAAGACCAAAATAAAATCTCTTTTCTTTCCTCTGCAGGCCTGTCCTGTTTACTCACGTGGAACTTCAGAACACTACAATCACATCTCTCAACTTGGAAGTCCACCTGCTGTGCCCAACATGTGGTATAAACCACACATAGATAAATGTACTTTGTATTTCAATTTAAAAAACGAACTATAATTCACCATATCTTTCATGTGTGCCCAGGGCACAAACAGCCAACTCCCTGTATCCAGTTATCTAGAATGAACTCACTGTCAGCCCTCCAGGTTGGTTTCTCTCATTTTTCCCCAGGGGCCTCAGGATAAATTCTGGGAGCCCTTGTCTAAACTTTGTGTCGTTCATCCTTTATGTCATTATCCCATATCTATGTTCTACTGACCATTCCTTGTGTTCCTCTTGGTCCAACACAAGTTTGCTAGTGACTAACACAACAAGTGCTGAATGTCAGTTAACTGGATAAGAAAGCAGCACTGTTGAGGTATTTGCAAAACTTCATCTGGTAACAGTCCAGTAGCACAGTGAACTGTCTTCTGGTTGCGATGGTTTGAGTCTATAGTCAGAAATCATGGAGAATGCCTCCTGAGATTCTGTGTATTTGTCTTCCTCTCACCTGACTTCCAATAGTGAAGTCCACACAGTAGGGTATGTGCTCCCCACTAAGGTGTGTGAAGACCGACAAGGAACTTTAGCCTCCATAGTTTCCGAGTGTCAAACATCAGCTTTCAGGATAGCCCCTGTTCCAGTTGTTCAGGACCTGCGTGATGACCAAGCTGCACATCTGCTACATATGTGTGGAGAGGCCTAGGTGAGTTCTGAACAACTGGAACAGGGGCTATTCCAGAGGCTGTTGCTTGTACATGGGTTGTGTTCTTCTAGCTGGGCTGACTTGTCAGGCCTCAGTGGGAAAAGATGCAGATACTTGTAGTTTCAGGGTAGGGGGACACCCAGGGGGCCCCCACCTGCTCAAAGGAGAAGGGGAGGAGAGGTGGGGGAAGGGTTGTGGGAGGGGGTGACAGGGAGGAGGACAGTGAGTAGGATGTAGAGTGTACAAGTAAAAAAAAATTAAATTAAAAAAAATTACTAGCTCTCATCAATTAACTTGTAGGTATTCAGCATCCTTCCTTGCTTTCCCAGAATCTCAACCTAGATGACACAGGAAGGTCATTCATTGACACATAACATGTGGCTTTGAGGTAGGAAAATCTCTTAGCACCCCAAAAAAGCCTTTTGAAATAGTTTCTGCTTTTTAAACTAAATTATTATCTCCACGTCCACATCTCATACTAACAATAAAAATCATCATATTTAACAATTACACTTTTAAAAATTAGTAAATGCATTGTTTTGCTTAATTATATTAGCCAAACTTACACTGATTATTCCATCCCGAATATATTTTTTAACATTGAAAGCCATTTTGGTTCTGAGATACTTAAAGAGTCATATTTGTGACTGGGAGTGCTTACTCACTAAAAGCTCAGGAGTCAGTCCTCATCTCTGTAAAAATTAAATTTTGATTTATGTAGATTTCCCAGTGGTATACAACAAGTGATCATAAGATAAACTCTCACATATTTAAATTATTTTATGAGAAAGTCTGAAAAGAGTAGAGAATCAATCTCTGTCTCTCTGTCATCTTGGTCTCTGTCTTTTTGTCTCTGTTGTTCTCTCTCAGAATGAACCAAATCTATTGCGCATACTCGGCACATACACTATCATTGAGTGGTTCCCTAGCCCTGGAATGCAGTGTTTGAGTGGACAATGGATTATTTGACATTTCTGACCTCATAGGCTGGATGGTTCTGGTGTCTTAAGTGATAACAAATGTCTGCATGATTTAGATTCCACATGATGTATTTGAAAATAAAATGAAGAATTTTATTTATCAATTTCAGTATTTAAAACTTTCCAATATACTAACAATAGAGTCCTGGCAACAGCATCAATTTAAAATGACAGTTTTGCAAGTTTTGCAATATCGAAGTGGGAAGGTCGTTTTTTAAAATCCTTGAGGAGTTGTAAGCTTTATTTATTTTGTAAAAGAATTCATAATATGAAGTAAAAGAAACAGCCAGGTGGGATCAGTCACTCAGTAAAGTGCATGGCATAAAAATACTGGGTATGATGGTGTACATTTTTCATCCCTAAGGCAGGGAGGTGAGGACAGGAGGATGCTTGAGGTTCACTAGCCAGCCAGTCTAGCTAATTGTTTAGCTCACACCAATGAGAGATCCCATCTCAAAGGAGGTGGATGGCATTTCTAAGGGTAATGCCCAATTACCCTTCCACACACACATGTGCAACCCACCAGACACACCTGCATCCTGTATGCACAGAGAGAGAGAGAGAGAGAGAGAGAGAGAGAGAGAGAGAGAGAGAGAAGAAACATATCTCAGCACTGAGCTTAATATTAAAGGATTTGCACTAGAGAGCTGAAGATAAACGTGACCTTGCACATCATGTTGCCACAGCAAAGCTATTTAGGAAAAGTGAAGCTTGGTTGCCATACAAAAGACCTCCCCAATTGTGTATTGCTTACTTCCTCACATTGTGGCCTCCACTGGCAAATGTGGGTGAGTCAGACCTGCGTTGCTGATTCCAGGGTCTAGATAAGGCATCTGGAAATCTCTGTGAACCCAAAGAAGGGGTGAGGCACCAACTGCCTATTTTATCAGGATTTCCAGGATGACTGCATGGCCACACCCCTTTGGCTCTGCAATACTTAAGTGAAGGGGAGGGTGGAGTGATGGGGGATGTGCAGTCTAGATGTCCAGTCCATGTACCTTAGGGTGAAGGACTTGGCTGTATAATCATCCACAGAGAAAGCATTGGGGAGTAGTGCCCCGTGCTAGTAACTGTTTTTCTGTGTATACTTTCCATCAAACCAGCTTAGACATACATTCCCAAAGGTTGCAACACAGTTGACGTTTGCTTCTCATAGACTAGGTGAGCTATTAATAGGTGAACTGAGTGCTGTCTTGTGACTCTGACTGAGTCTATTATCCCATCAGCCTGGTCTTTGGTCAAGCTTCCTCTAGGGTGTGCTCCTCACTTGAGGACCCCTGCATCCTGCTAGTCATTTAGTTGGAATGTTCTTAGACACATTAAATCTAAGTGTTCTCTGTCCTGTTCTCCCATTGTTGCCTGTGAGCTGCCTCTATCCCACCATCCTGCATTTATGCAAATCCAAAATTCAGAGCTGTCTTTCCCGCCCCCTCACTTTTCAATATCACATCTAACAGTTATTTAGGTGATTTTTATGGGACAATAACACATACCTTAAGGTTTACTGGGTTGGCTGTGTTAAACATTTAGTGGAATTGAGCACATTTATGTTGTCTGCAGCATATGCTGCCAGAAACTTTTCTTATGGAAAAATGAAAACTCTGTGCCATTAAACACCAGCTTCCCATTATCCCTCCCCAACACACTCCTCTCTGCCATGATGTTTCTTTTATTTTTGCTTTCTGTGGTGCTGTGGATGGTACTTAGAACCTGGAACATGATGGAGAATGAACTGCATCCAGGCTCTGTCTATGACCATGAGTTTTCTAAGCATTGTGGAGAATCAGAAAGACCACAGAGCACCAAGAGCCACAGAGACATCTCCTGAACAATGTCACTGTTGATGGGAGAGCAAAATGGTACAGCCACTGTGGAACTATGCATGGCAGTTCCCAAAACACCCTAGAAATGGGTCTAGCATATGACTAGTTATATCACTCCTTCCCAAAGCACTCTATTTCCTACTACAGAGACACATACCTATCCATGGTCATACTTGCTCTTTCACAATATCAGGGGCAGGGCAAAGCTTAGATGTCACCAACTATAATAAAAACATGGCACATGCACAATAGAATTTTATTCAGCTGCAAAGAAAAATGGAATTATGAACTTGGCAGTTAAATGAATGAAATTGTGAAACATATCAAGCCGGAGTAGTGGAAGACTTCATGCTAAGTTATCCTTCCACATGCACATGTGCAATACTTAGAAAGACAAACACACAGGTTTCATGTGTGGATCCTATTGTCCAATATGTAAATTTTGTTTAACTTTGAGTATTTACAGAATCCAGGAATTATTTTATGTATACATATATACAAATATGCATATATATTTGCCATGATGTTTCTTTTCTTTTCTCTTTCTGTAGTGTTGTGGATAGAACTTAGAACCTGGACCATGATAGGCAAGTGCTCTACTACTGAATGGCACCCAGTGCCTCTGTCTATGAACATGAGTTCTCATTATATATATATATATATATATATATATATATATATATATATATGCATATGCACAAAGTAAAAAACCCAGTGCCAGTGAGAGATGCCTCCACCTGAGTTTTTGGTCATGAGTGTCCTGAGACTTCTAAAAGAATATAGACACTGTTGCTTCTGGTTGCCCATAAGAACTTGATGGTAAGACATTATTACTGAAACACCACAGAACACAGAAGATCACAGAACATGGAGAAATCAAGTTGGTATTGATCAGGAAGCTTCTTCCCTGCCTGGTTGTCATAGTACCCAAAGATGCTCTGTAGGCTGCCAAAGAAAAAGTAATGTAGTCTTACCTAGCTGTGAACCATGTGAACTATACTAACGACTCATTTGGCAAGACAGATCAATACTGGTGTAGTGTTATGATGTACCCAACCACTCTCAGCTTAGATTCAGATCCACTCTGTGGGAGGAAAGGCATACCTTGTATTGTAAATTTGGCCAAGAACCCATCGTTGGGAGAACTTGTAGATTCCATGGGTGAGTTTATTACTGTTATGATAAAAATGTAATATCAATCTGTCCTCTAAAATTTTATCTTTATTCTCTTGGATTAGTGCATTTTAGACCTTCTAAGAGGAAGGTAATGGATGGTGGCAAATTCAGGAACTTACAATTGGTCAAAGTGCAGAAAATATGTATTAGTGGAGTGCTTGCTCAACCATAAATGGGACCTCTATATGTCTCCCTCACTCCTACAGCTCAGAGACCATAGGGGACAGAAAGGTTGTAAGAACCAGAAGTTGGAGAGGACCACAGTAAAACAGTATCATCAGAAACCCTGGTTGCCTGCACAATACCTTCACAAGATAAAGCTAATTAGCAATCGAACATGAATTTCTAACTAGGAGTTACTTGACAAGTGATGGGTTCTGGGAGAGGAAGGGCAGATAGGGACCTACTATAACTGTTTCCTGAGAGGTCTCTTCTAGCAGCTGATGGAAACAGATGCAGAGACCCATAACCAAACATTAGGCAGAACCTGGGGAGTTTGCGGAAGAGTGGGGGATGGAATTGAGTGAGCCAGAGGGGTCAAGGACACTATAAGAAGACCTACAGAGCCAACTAACCTGGGCCCATGGAGGCTCACAGAGTCTGAACCACCAAACCAAAGAGCATGCAGAGGCTGGACCTAGGGCCCTCTATACATTTGTAGCAGACATGTAGCTTGATCTTCATATGAGCCCCTAACAATTGTAGCAGAAGCTGTCTCTGACTCTGTTCCCTGCCATGGGATCCCCTCCCCTACCTGGATTGCCTGGTTGGGTCTCAGTGGGAGGGGGGTGCTTAGTCCTGCTGGGACTAGATGTCCTAGGGTGGAGTGGTAGCCAAGGGGGGCCTCTCCTTCTCTCAGGAGAAAGGAAGGGGTAATGGGGGAAGGGATTTGTAAGGACAGGACTGGGAGAAGACAGGGGCTGTGATTGGGATGTAATGTGAATAAAAAAATAAATTATAGAAAAACAACAAAACAACACAAAAGGTGTGGCCTCTCATAGAGTGACCATTTTTCAGTGAATGGTGCCATGCTCACGAGTCAGCACAATTTGGATTCAGTGGATTATTTGGGAGGGGGTCTTGAAGTTGGGAATAGGTAAGAGTGGATCTGGGAGGAGTTATGGGGAGGTGTGGGTAAATATGATCAAAATACATTGTAAAAGTTCTCAAAGAATTAGTAAATTGTTATATTAAAAACAAGCAAGCAGCCAGGCGGTGGTGGCGCACGCCTTTAATCCCAGCACTTGGGAGGCAGAGGGAGGTGGATCTCTGAGTTCGAGGCCAGCCTGGTCTACAGAGTGAGTTCCAGGACAGCCCGGGCTACACAGAGAAACCCTGTCTCGAAAAACCAAAAAAAAAAAAAAAAAAACACAAGCACATTTCACTTTTTTGTGTGTGTGTTTTTGTTTTTTTTCTTTTTTTTCACATTTCACTTTAAAATTGTATTTTATGCAGCAAACGGATGGAAGAGATAAGTGGAATCCTTTCATTGTTCTGATACAACCTATGTGATGATGTAATTTCAAATACTCATGGGGTGAGGTTTGTTATTGTTCCTTAAAGGCATTTTTTTGTATACTTCAAAATCCTCCTGTTAGGAAGTTAAATTTTATTCATTTTCTATTTTAAACTAACAAGAAACCACTGTATATTCGATGTGAGAAGTAAAATAGAAGAGAATTGGTCATGACAGAAGAACTCTGAATTTCTTAAAAATTAAGCTTGTTTTTACTTTCTTGGCCAATGTAAAGGGCAGTCTCCTCCCTCCTATAAAATTATTTCAGGCATCACTAAATTACTAATCTTAATCCTTTACTTATCTCCTCCCCCAAAATCCTTGTCCAAAAGGAAAAACAAAACCATTGATTAGACAAGCTGAACATCAAAGGAGCGCCTTCCCATAATTCATGCAGTCCATTCTCTGGACTGCTTTGTTGGTTTCACCCAAACGTTCCCATTTATCTACTGAGCTGCTCATTCCTAAAGCCTGAGGTTTGTTGTCTAAATTCTCCCTTTTATGTTCTTCTACCTCAGGTTATTGTCCAACCAGGGATGCTTGGGAGTAAGTCAACTGATGCTGCCTGGTGACCAGCAGAAAGCATGTGCTGACTCAGAGGGCCTCAGCATCTCAGTGTGGGTATTACTGAAACCTGAGGCTCAGAGTTGAGCTTCCTTAGAAAGCACAACGGTGAGTGGCGAAATTAATATACCGATAGCCTTGCCTGCAGACATGACTATTGATTCTACCTCATTTCCTGGCTCCTCTTTTCCATTCTGAAGACACTAGCAACAGGGGCTATTGATCAACAAGCTGCCTGTCACTTCTTCAGGTGCAAAGGACAAGGGCCCTGTCACCTCAGTGCCACAGAATAGATGAAGAGGTAAAAGGTCAAAGATGAAAGGCCTTTGATTAGCTCTTCTTTGTAGTCAGCCTCCCAGGAAGCACCTGCAGAGCTTCTGTTTACACTTGTCCTTGGGGTGTAAGATGGAAAACTTACTCCCAGCACTGTGCCTGATGTAGGTGAGGCAGAACCCTTATCTTCCTCAGGTGTTCACTGCGAGAGATGGATTGTTTGTGGGTAAGGCAGGTTGCCTTTTTAGGGGAAAAGCTGACGCTTCCTAGGCTCTTCATTTGTTGTGGACATGGCCAGAGCCTCATCCACCTGGAAAATGCAGTGCTGTTAGGCATTGACTGAAAAACACCCAAATCAATTTCTTCAGAGAAAAGAAATAAGACCTCCTTTTTTTTTTTCCTTTAAGATCTGATGACGCCATTGATTTCATTGTTGAATCAGAGAAGAGAAGGTCAGGAGGGTTCATCATGAAACTAAGAGAAAAAAAGCTAGAAGAAAACGTGATTTTATATCCACCTCCACACAAATTTGAGGGGTCAGTTGGCTTTAGCTTAACCCAGCCCCTTCGAACTAATTCAATGACTAACTTTAAAAACAAGGTCGTGCCATGAAAGCCTGTTACCTTCTGTTAATATTTTATGCCTTTTTGGTACTAGGTCTCATCTGAATTGTAGTTTATTTTGGTCTCCTTGGCCTGAGTAATGCTTCTACAAAAATTCTTCTAAGGGATCGCTATATACTTAGAAATTTTGTATATGCAAGTCCTTGGCATGGTCACAAAGGCCTTCACTCTGGGTCCTGTGCACACAGTGGCTGCATCACTGACATCAAACCCTAGCTCTGCCCTTCTCACCAGAGTGAGATTTGCTGTGTTGAGCTTTAGGATGCTTATTTCACATGTATTTCCCAAGTCCTGCACCTAATGCATCTTCCTCTTCTGATCCTCTTTAAAGAAACCTTCTAAGTTACCCAAGTTTCAGATCCTACAACTGGCACCAAGCAGTCCTACCTCAGTCCCTGGCTCGTGCTGACCGGGTGAATTTCAGTATATGACAGCAATGCTGTTTCAATTTTGCTCATGTCTATACTTGCCACTCCCTACTACGGACTTCAAGGTCCTCATGATCAGAGATGGCTTTTATCCTTTCTGTTTCCTCAGTGCACATAGGTTGTGGAAATTGGGTGTGGACAGAGGCACAAACTAATGAAAGGCAGATGTCATCCTGAGTTACATCATCCAATTTATCAGCAATAATAGTGGCTGGTTGGAGAGATGGAAAAAGCACTTGTCTTAAGAGCCAGGAGAACTCAGTTCTCCAAAACTCACATAAAAATCGAGGCATAATGGTGCAAGCTCTTGATGTCAGCTTTGGGAAAATGGAGACAGGCAAAGCCATAGGGTTCACTGACTAGCCAGCTAGCTAGCTGCTAAATTCCTGGCCAGGGAGAATCAGTCTCAAAAGCAAGTAAACAAAAAGGTAGACACGCCTAAGGAGTGGCATTTGAGGCTGTTCACATGCACACAAATGCAGGTGTGTCTTCACATGTATTAGCATGTAGATGAAGAAACCAAGGCATAGAGGAATCTAATTGCATGTACAGGTCTCTCAGCTGATATATAGTAGTGCTAGGATTTAAAATTAGACAGATTAGAGTCAGATGTAATGACACATGCTTTAAATCCCAACATGCAGGAGGCAGAGGCAGATAGATCTCCCGCAGGGCAGCAGTGGAGATGTTTCAGTCGCTGATGGGCACAGCTGAGTTGAGGACAGCCTGGTCTACAGAGTGAGTTACGGGACAAGTACAGCTATCCAGAGAACCCCTGTCTCAAAAAGCCATAATAAATAAACAAAATGAGTCAGATTAATTCTTGAACACTAAATCATACTGTTTCAAAGAATATTGGTAGTTCTTTTATTTGTGTTCTGAGTTCATTTTCTTTTAGCTTTTTGATGGGAGAGAATCCCTTGTGAAAACACAATCTCTAGACAAATTAGAAGCCCCTGGGATCAATTAGATTGCCCTGTTTCAGATACATGGGGACTCAGAGACAAAGGAGGAAGTGCCTTTTATTTTAGGGCATCCAGACTTCCCCAGGTTTTAGTACTATGAATGTATTCAGAGAACTTCCTGAGAAAGAATAATGTAGCATACAGCCCAATCACAAAAGTGAATCTTTGTGTGTTCACAGAGATGCTGCATACAAGTGGCATAAGGACCTGGAATTTAGGCTGATACCCTTTCTCTTCCTATGTTCCTTCTCTGTTCTCTCTGCTGTTCATTCTTCTCAGAAGGAAAAGAAACAGACAGGCTTCTCCCATAGCCTGGTAGTAACTATCATTCTCCTCCCCTTTCTAGAACCTGAAAAAGTGTCCCCCAATCCTGGCCTGTGTAGTTCCTGATTGTAGGGGTTTCTATTCCTGGCCTACAGGGTCCAGTGTAGATGCTGCCAGGATGCACTTGTGCTTTGATCTGCATTAGGCCAGCAGAGGAATGCTCACTAAAGTCCATGTGCAGGAAACTTAACTGCAAATTATTTCTACAGCCAGCTGAGAGAATAAGTTAAATCAAGGCACATTGATCATGGGCTCAGGTATGATTAACTGCAGGTTGAGGTGGTAATCACATGGTCCTGATGAGAAGGAATGCCACTGAAGCAAATGTATCTTCGATCTACCTCCCTAAGTTTTTCATGTATACACCTAAATTTTCTACTATTTTTAAAAGTAATTCATTTTAGTAATAGAAGTATTATTTGACTGTGTGGATATTTAAAAGTAGAAATATAGTGGCCACACTGATCTGGGCCTATGGTAGGCAATTTCCACTCTCCTTCCTGTTTTTATTACAGTCTCTCCAGTCTCATCCCCTGACCCATAGCAGCCTCTTGGAGGAGACTTCCTTTCTACCCTTCCTCCATCCCCAGGGGACTCTGCTGAACTTTGTTAAGTAACTAGTTTTTTTCCTTCCTGTGGACCCTCTCTGGCCAGACTTCCTTCTAGCCCATTCCCATTCCTTTGTGTCAGCTACTGAGCTTAGAAGCACTCTCCACCTGAGACCCCCAGTGGACACACCAGACCTAAACTCAGGTAGTTAACATTCACTCTTTTTTGTGTCCTCCATGACAGTCTCTTGTGTCTCACCTAGAGCCCTGTAGCAGTTTGCTTGTTGGTGCTTCTCCACACACCTAACCTCCATTCCCTAGGGATCCCACCCAACCTAGAATGTAGCATTCTCTTCTTCGGATCCTCATTGGCTACACATGACATAGACTCAGGTAGGTGAGTCTCATATTGCCCTCCATAGTATAACGCTTGGGAGTGCCCCTCCTCCCACCTCATCATCACTCACTGAAGATTTCAACTCTTGATTCAGAAGCAGAATGCCCTTTCTCTTTCAACCCTGACCCTCGAGATTTTTCTTAGTCTTGTTGCAACCTACTTGCAGGATTCCCTCTTCTTACTGCACTTCTCTGGGAAGCCCACTTCTTGGTGTAGAAAGGATCCTCTTAGCTCTTTCCTGAAGCCCATGTCAACCTTTCTCCTAGTCCACCTCTATTTGTTCCTGTTACCCACAGACCTGCAGATGCAGTCTCTATCAGGCAACCCACAGACTCCCCACTTTCCTAAGATCAAGTGAAGCCACAGAAACCAAGAAATTGAACACTCACCCAACAAAGATAAGACCAGGTATCAATACTTAGAATTACCTCAAATCATCCTAACTTCAGATGCCTAGATACCAATGCTCATGGATCAATAGAATTAATATAGTGAAAATGCCACTCTACCAAAAACAATCTACAGATTAAATGCAGTGTCCATTGAAATTCCAAAAGATTCTTCACAGAACTTGAAAGGACTATTTTCTGCTTCATATGAAAACACATAAAAAAGCCAGATAACTTAAACATTCAGAATAATAAAAGAAGTGCTGGACATATCCCCATTCCAGATTTCAAGTTGTATTACAGAGTTATCATAATAAAAACAGTAAGGAATTGTCATGAAGACAGAGGTGTTGATTAATTGAATCAAATTGAAGACATAGACAAATGGCCACACACCTATGAATACCTGGATTTTTTACAAAGACACCAAAAATATACACCAGAGAGGAAAGACAGCATGTTCAATAATTGGTGTTGGTCTCATTGGATGGCTGCATGTAAAATAACACAAATAGAACCGTTTTTATTACTCTACACAAAACTCAATTCCAAATGGATCCAGGACTTCAACATAAGGCCAAGTGACCTGAATCTGATAGAAGAGAAAGTGGGAAATAGTTTTGACTCATTGGCACAGGAAAAGGCTTTCTGACCAGAACACCCATAACACAGGCATTAAGAAGAACAATTAATAAATGGGACTTTATGAAACTGAAAATTATCTGTATAGCAAAGGACATCATCATTTAGAAAAATATGGCAGGCAACAGAATGGGAGCAGATCTTTACCAATTACAAAACTGACAGGGAGTTGATATCTAAAATACATAAAGAACTAAAAACAACCCCCAACAAAAACAAAACCCTGGACATGAAGTAAACAAATAACTCAAGTAAAAGATGGGGTACAGAACTAAATAGAGTTCTAAAAATATGAATCACAAATAGTCATTGGATGAATGCAAATCAAATTTCTTCAAGATTTCATCTTATACCAGTCAGAATGGCTAAGATCGATAAAAAAAAAAATGACAGCTTATGATGGTGAGGATGTGGGGTAAGGGGAATGCTAATCCACTGCTTGTGGGAGTGCAAACTTGTACTGCCACTATAAAAATCAGTATGGAAGTTCATCAGGAAGCTGGGAATAGGTCTATCTCAAGATATACCAGCTGTATCAGTTGTAGACATATACCCAAAGGATTCCACATCCTACTACAAAGGCACTTGCTCAACTATCTTCATTGCTGCCCTATTCATAATAACCAGAAATTGGAACAACCTAGATGTCCATCAGCAAATGAATAAAAAAATGTGTTATATTTACACAACAGAATAGTATTTAGCTATTTAAAAAAGAAATTAGTAGGTAAATAGATGAAACTAGAAAGATTCATCCTGGATGAGGTAACCAAGACCCAAAAAGATAAATGTGGTACGCATTCTCTTATAGTGAATGTTAGCATGTGAGCCTTCAGTGGGCATACTAAATCCATATAACCACAGTGGTTATATGGAGTAAGGACCTGCAGGTGGGAAGGGGAAATAGAATATATAGTTATGGAGTGATGGGGATGAGACCAGAATGGGAAGAATAAAATGAGTAGGGAAGGAAGAGGGGGGTAAAGAAAGGAATACAGGGAGTGACATTTAACACCAAAGGCCATTTGAGGGATCATATTGAAACCTACTATTGTAAAAGCTTCTTAAAATATACATATATATGAATTAAATCTAAATGGAGTCACCAAGTAACAGGGGAGATCATGCCCCAAATAGACATTTTTGCCAATAAGTGAATTTCCAGTGTCAGGAATGGATTATATCTAATTGAGTTATTAGCCAAAGGGGCCTCATGGAAACCTCCAAACAACTCAGGCTATTGCTAAGGATATTGGGTTTTTTCCACAAACTGATGAAAAAAAAAAAGTCCTATTATTGAAGACAATACTTTCACATCTCATTGACTATGGAGAAGTTGAACTAGTGCCTACTTAGAGCCGTCACCCTTACTGCCTCATGATGACGGTACTGGATGGTACTCTGTAAACTACCAGAAGAAGAAGATAACCACGGACACAATTACCAACCCTGTAATCTACAAGGGTGAGCTGCTTGCATGATATGATGGTATAGTAGTGTCACAAGCATTGTGAGAGTAACCAACCACCGATTAGATTTAAAGCCCACTCTACTAAGTGAACCCATGCCTCACAGTGCTCAGGTGGCCAAGAGCCTGAGAGTAGATAGGCCAGGAATCTACAGGGAAATCAAATACTATTGTTCTTGCAGGTGAAAAGAACACAGCAAGAAATGGCTCCTAATGCTGTACCCAAGGATCAGGGTCTTTCTCAGCTGTGATCAGAGAAGTTTCTCCTTCCCATTGATGGGAACTGAACAAAGACCCACAACTGAACAATGTTTAGAAAGTGAGAGAGATTAGAAATCAGTCCTACATGGGATGTCTTCATCAAACCCTTTCATCTCCTAAGGGCTTATGGAACTATGTGCAAAAGGAGGCAGGAAGATTGGAAGAACCAGAGAGGATAGATAACACCAAGGAAAGTACCTTCCAGATACAACAGGACTGACACACATATGAACTCACAGAGACTATGGCAGCATGTACAGGATTTGCACAGATTCAAGCCAGATGGGGTCCCAGTGCTAAGAGGGGAAAACAGACATGAGCTCTCATCCATAACCATGAAGCTATCTCCAATTGACAACTTCTTGCAAAGGAGAAATTAGTTTTCTCCAATGAAGTTCCACTGGGTATATTAAGTACACTTAAGGGTATGCCCCAACCTTAGGAGTAGATAGTCATCACAATACAAACTCAAGGATATTTTGGTAGATTTTTAAATCTCATAATGCTTTGTTTTTATGATTATTTTTATCTTACTGGTCTTTTGCTTGTATATTATGATTTCCAGTTTTGTGTTTTTGTGGTTTGTGTGTGTGTGTTTCTTGTGTTTTTTCTTTGCTTTTATTTTTATTCATTTTCTGTTTGTTTGTTTTCTGAAGAAAGAGAGAGAAAGATGGTATGGAGTTGGCTCTGTGAGGAGGTGTGGAAGATCTAGCAAGAGATAGGGGAGGGGAAACCATGATCAGAATATATTGTATAAAAAAATATTTTCAATTAAAAAAGGAAAACTATTATTTCAATTATCTACAATTATAATTGCTTATTTCCACTTAATTATATAAGCTGTTGTCAAAACAACTACCACGAGCTATATTCTAATGAACATTACACATTTTCCAATTTCTTTCATGAATTTTTGAGTATAATTTTAAAAAATAATTAAATTTTAAAAATTATCTTTGACAATTTCATACATGATATAATACACTCTGATCACTCTTATCTATACACCCTCCTCCATCTCCCTCCCACGTCATAGACCCCTCCCTTCCTACAAGTTCATTTTTCTCATTCACATCTCTTTGTTTTGTCTTTTGACTCACTGAGTTTAACTAGGGCTATCTGTGTAACTATGGGTTTTGAACTATTTGTAGGGACCTGGTCAGTTCACCTATGACACACAAGTAAAGACAATGACTGTCTCTCCCCCAGATTCCGCCAATATCCACTAATTCAGCAGGGTGGAGTGTGACCCCATGGTTCCTAATCTATGACTGAGTTATGACAGGCTGCGTCTTGTGTTTGCAATAGTGGCTTCAGTGAGGAGGTGACTGCAGTATCTGTGTCGTTCTAGAAGATAGCATTCCACAGCTCTTTCCCCAGTTTTCTATCTCTGACATTTTTTCTATCTTTTCTTGTTCAGGACTGAGTACTCTCAACCCTTGAGCATAATAGTATTTACATTCACCACAACTCATTGCAATGGATAAGACTAGGAGTAGTATTTATGAGTATAAATGTAACTATTTAGAAAGCCGTTTGGCACTTTGTCTGGACAACTGTGGTAAATTCTTCCCAAAGCCTGAGACCTCATCAGTCATGTTTTTTTTAAACTCTATTTACAGCACAAAGCATGAACTCCCTCTTGTGAACTGAGCCTCAAATCCAACCAGAGAGTGGTTAATTAGCATTCTAACAGTCATAGCACATTGGCACAATGGGTTCATGTTGCCGGCAAGTTGGCACAGTTGATAGAGTTCTCTGGCTGTTGATGTGTTTTCTACTCCAGCAGCCTGAATGTCATCACCTTTTGCTACAATGAAACTTAGCTATAGAGAAGAAATTTCCTGTTCTGTTCCAGCTTCATTCCTCTAAACCTTGCAATAGAGGTATGGGATATCTTCAGCAATAGGCTCTTATCAACTGTCTATAATGGCCAACCAAGTGGAGTAATATTATTTTGGTGACATTATTAACCAATAACTCATAAAGGTGATATCCCACTCCTGGTACTGGGGTTTTGTTTAATAACTCATGACAATAACAAAAGCATTATCCAGACATGCATGGTAGTCTGGATAGTCTAGACTCTTAAAAAACTATTTTATTTTTTAAATTGGTTTACAAAATAATAAGTTTCCATGTGATCTGTAGGTTTCTTTTAGTAGGATGGCCATTTTGACAATGCTAATTCTACTAATTCATGAGCACGGGAGATCTTTCCATCTTCTGATATCTTATCTCACAAATTACATCCTGACCAAAATTTCCCTTCCCTCCTCTTCCATAGTATCTCCATCCTCCCTTGTCTCCTTTAGAGCCACCCCTTCCAACTCCCCTCAAGAAAGAGCAGGTCTCCAGGTTATATCAATTCAAAGCAATCCTCATCAAAATTCAAACATAATTCTTTACAGACCTCGAAGAAACAATACTCAACTTCGGATGGAAAAATAAAAACCTGGGATATCTAAAACAATCCTGAATAATTCTGGAGGTATCACCATCCCTGAATTCAAGCTGTACTATAGAGCAATAGTAATATAAAGCACATGGTATTGGTATAGAAACAGATATGTTGATCAATGACTAATGAAGTAGAATTGAAGATCCAGACATAAATTCACACACCTATGACACCTGATTTTTGATAAAGAAGCCAAAAAAACACAATGAAAAAAAGAAAGCATCTTCAACAAATGGTGCTGATCTAACTGGATGTCTGCATGTAGAAGAATGCAAATAGATCCATCCATCCTGCACAAAACTCAAGTCCAAGTGGATCAAAGATCTCAATGGTAATATCAGATACATTGAATGTGGTAAGAAAGTGGGGAATAACCTTGAATTTATTGGCACAAAAGAAGATTTTCTGAAAAGAATACCAATAGCACATGCGCCAAGATCAAGAATTAATAAATAAATGAAATCTCGTTAAACTAAAAAGTGTTTGTAAAGCAAAGGACACTGTCAATAGGACAAGACTGCAGCACAGAGAATGGGAAAATTTTTTCACCAACTCTATATCAGATAAAGGTCTAATATTCAAAATTTATAAAGAATTCAAAAAACTAGATGCCAACAAACTAAGTAATCTAATTAAAAATGGGGTACAGATCTAAGCAGAGAATTCACAACAGAGAAATCTCAAATGGCCCAGAAACACTTAAAGAAATGTTTAACATTCTTAGTCATCAAGGAATTGCAAATTAAAAAAATTGAGATTCTATCTTACACCTGACAGAATGGCTAAGATCAAAACCACAAATGACAGCATATGCTGGCAAGGATGTAGGCCAAGAGGAACACTCCTCCATAGCTGGTGGGAATGTCATTAGTTTGATGACTTTCCCCACCCCTTCATCTCCCCCACTCTTCCACCTCTGGTTTTTACTTGAACCTTTACAGTCCAGCATCCCCTCTATACTCTCACATAATCTATGCTCTGCTATTTCTCCCTCACATCGTTCTCCATCCCAATAGCCCCTTTTTCATTTCTAAGTTTTTATAGATGCTTCAAGGTAAACAATGCAAATCCAAAAATCAAAAATTGACACATGAAAAGGAACACTCAACATCTGTGTTTCTATGCCTGGGTTACTCCACAACTGAACAAAAATTCTGTGTGTCGGATGCACTCCATGGACATCTATACTGATTCCAATTTTTTTTTCAGCGATTTCAAATAGAGCTGTGGAGGGCATGGATATATAAGTATCTCTGTACTAGAATGTAGAGTCCTTTGGGTACATGTCTAAGAAGTATAGCTGGTTTTTGTGGTAGTCTTATTTCTAGCTTTTAAAGGAACCTCCAGGTTGATTTCTATGTAGGCTGTACCAGTTCACATTCCCACTAACAGTGAGCAAATAGTACTCTTTCTTAGCAACATTCATTGTTTTTATTTCTTTATATTAAACATTTTGAATGAGTGTGATAAATAAGTGTTTAGTTATTATTAATACAGATGGGGTAAAATGGACTTGTGGATTCTAACATGAAACTATTCTCATGTTATAGATGATAAGAAACTAATATAGCCTCACATAAGGCTAAAGGAACCATTTCCCACTCCTCCAAATCCATTTCATAACATCATGGGAGAAATTGGGGCATTTCAGAGGCTAATCTGCAAATACTGTCTTTATCCTGATAATCAAGGAGTCTAAGTGATGTTTGCTTTAGAATATTTCCTCTTTCTTTCTTTCTTTCTTTCTTTCTTTCTTTCTCTTTCTTTCTTTCTTTCTTTCTTTCTTTCTTTCTTTCTTTTTATTGGATATTTTATTTACATTTCAGATGTTATCCCCTTACCCCATTTCCTCCCACCCCCACCCAGAAACCCCCTATACCATCCCCCCTCTTCCTGCTTCTTTGAGGATGTCCTCCTACCTACTCCCCCATTCCTACCTCCCCACCTTCGAATTCCCGCCCCCCCCACACATACATCGCGTCCAGTCTTCATGGGACCAAGGATCTCCTCTCCAACCTATGCCAGACAGGGCCATCCTCCCTTACATATACAGCTGGAGCCATGAATTTCTCCCTAAGTGCTCCCAGGCTGGTGGTTTAGACCTTGGGAGCTCTGGTTGGTTGATATTGTTGCTCTCCTCTTGGGGCCACAAACCCTTTCAGCTCCTTCAGTCTTCACTTTAACTCCTCCATTGGGAACCCCTTGATCAGTTCGATGGTTAGCTGTGAACATCCACCTCTGAATATGTCAAGCTTTGGCAGACCTCCAAGGACCCAGCTATATCAGGCTCCTGTCAGCATGCACTTCCTGACATCCACATCAGCGTCTACCTTTGGTGACTGCACATGGGATGGATACCCAGATGGAATGGTCTCCATATGGCCCCTCCTTCAGTTTCTGTCCCACACTTTGTCTCCATATTTGCTCCCTTGAGTATTTTGTTACTCCTTCTAAGAAGGATCAAAACACCCACACTTGGTCTTCCTTTTTCATGAGCTTCATGTGGTCTGTGAGTTGTATCTTGGGCATTTCGAACTTCTGGGCTAATATCCAATAATCAGTGAGTGAATACCACGTGTGTTCTTTTGTGATTGGGTTACCTCAGTCAGGATGATATTTTCTAGTTCCATCCATTTACCTAAGAATTTCTCGAATTCATTGTTCTTAATAGCTGAGTAATATTCCATTGTATAAATGTACCACATTTTTTTGTATCCATTCCTCTGTTGAAGGACATCTGGGTTCTTTCCAGCTTCTGGATATTATAAAGCTGCTATGAACATAGTGGAGCATATGTCCTTGTTATATGTTAGAGCGTCTTCTGGGTATATGCCTAGGAGTGGTGTAGCTGGGTCCTCAGGTAATGCTATGTCCAATTTTCTGAGGAACTGCCAGACTGTTTTCCAGAGTGGTTGCACCATCTTGCAACCCCACCAACAATGGAGGAATGTTCCTCTTTCTCCACATCCTTGTCAGCATCTACTATCACCTGAGTTTTTGATCTTAGCCATTCTGACTGGTGTGAGGTGGAAACGGAAGGAACACTACCCAATTTGTTCTATGAAGCTACAATCACACTCATACCTAAAACTCACAAAGACCCAACAAAGAAAGAGAACTTCAGACCAATCTCCCTTATGAATATCGATGCAAAAATACTCAATAAAATTCTAGCAAACTGAATCCAAGAACACATCAAAACAATCATCCATCATGATCAAGTGGACTTTATCCCAGGAATGCAGGGATGGTTCAATATTCAGAAATCCATCAATGTAATCCACTATATAAACAAACTCAAAGAAAAAAAAACACATGATCATCTCACTAGATGCCGAGAAAGCATTTGACAAAATTCAACATCCCTTCATGTTAAAAGTCTTGGAAAGATCAGAAATTCAAGGCCCATACCTAAACATAGTAAAAGCAATATACAGCAAACCAGTAGCCAACATCAAAGTAAATGGAGAGAAACTTGAAGCAATCCCACTAAGGTCAGGGACTAGACAAGGCTGCCTACTGTCTCCCTACCTATTCAATATAGTACTGGAAGTCCTAGCCAGAGCAATTAGACAACAAAAAGAAGTCAAAGGGATACAAATAGGAAAGGAAGAAGTCAAAATATCACTAGTTGCAGATGATATGATACTATACTTAAGTGACCCCAAAACTTCCACCACAGAACTCCTAAACCTGATTAAAAAAAAAAAAAAAAAAACTTCAGCAAAGTGGCTCGTTATAAAAGCAAACAAATCAGTAGCCTTCCTCTACGTGAAAGATAAACAGGCTGAAAAAGAAATTAGGGAAATGACACCCTTCACAATAGTCACAAATAACATAAAATACCTTGGTGTGAATCAAACCAAGCAAGTGAAAGATCTCTATGATAAGAACGTCAGGTCTCTGAAGAAAGAAATCGAAGCAGATCTCAGAAGATGGAAAGATCTCCCATGCTCGCGGATTGGCAGGATTAATATAGTAAAAATAGCCATCTTGCCAAAAGAATATTTCCTCTTAACACCAGGCTCAACAGGTGACGCTACTTGGGTTATAAAACAATTCCATAAGATAGGAGGATTAAGAGAGCTTTGAAGACAGTCTCAATCAAGATGCTGCCATTTTATACTCAAATGCTCTAAATCCTTCTGAAGATGGGCTCTTCCATGTTGTCATACACCTCTAAGATCACTAATTAACCATCCCTGCTCAATGACCATGTGATGAAACTAAACTCACTCTATTAGATCAGAATTAACCTGGTGTGGTTATGTTAAGTCGGTACAGTGGTTACTCCTTGCTTGTTTTTCTGGTTTGATCTTTACTACAGATGGCTTTGGAGCAGTTTTGCCAAGGAGTGGGAGCCCCAGCATCCTTGAGGAAACAAAGGAAGAAATAGAGGTAAAATTTGGAAAACACTGAAAGAAGGACATGTTCCACCTTCATAAAGAATGTTGATTTTCCTCTCCTGTTCCCTTAACCGTACAGGTGACCTAGAAGAGTCACCAAGACTCACTGGTCATGTTTATTCTTCTATTTAATTAATTTCTAGGCATATGCTTTCCCATTGAGCTACATCTACAGCCCAATTTACCTTATTATTTAATGATGACATTAAATAAGTTTTTTAGGTCTCTTCTGGTAACTAATCACTGTGGTTGGAAATCAATTGCACATACCTAAGACTGCAAGATGTCTCTCCCACTTGCTATGAGACCCTATGAGCAGAGACTTTTTCCTTCATGGCTACGCTCTCGGGATCTGAGAAGCCCTAAGCCTCCAGAGCATCTCAATAAGTACTGGTTGAATGAGTGTCCAGAGAATGCCATGTGATTGTCTCCCTGTGCCCTGGTTAGCTGCCAGTGGAAGTCAGTCTGTGCTTTTTCTTACAGTGATTGGACTTGTTTGATTTTGAGAATCCAGGAATGAGTTTTGAAATACATGGTTGTTGTTATTCTTACTGTTGATTTTTTAAATCTTATTAATTGCAAAACAAGCCAAATTGATATAAATTTGTAAGTTGGTTCAAGGACCCCTTGTATATGCTTAGTCTAAATTTGCCACTGTTTAACATTTTGGCACCTTTACATTTTTTATTCCCTTTGTTTTCTATATATATGTCTTAATTATATATTCACAAATATTTTTCTACCTTTGAAAGTTGATTGCTTATCTAATATCTGTCTGTTTCTTCCACATACAAATTAGCCACTGATTACTTATTTATAATTAAGGAATTTAAAGTTGGTACTCCAAAAATTCTGTTATTCCTGTTTTTTCTCTTTGTGGCAACTTCTTCTAGAGTAGAGGCTAGCAAGGAATTAGTGCCCCACTAGCTGACATACCTGGCTTTTACCATCAATATTTCAGAAGAAAAAGGGCAGCTGTAGAGTGCCTCTCTGCTTGGATTTCTCTGGTGCTTTTCATGACTAGTGTCAGGGCAGGTGCTTTGGGTGGGAGTCTGCTTACACAGATCACTTCCTGTCTGAGGACATCTGTTGTCTATTCATTTGCCTATATTAGTGATATTATTTTTGGTAACCAATCAACTAAGGCATTGTTAACTTTCAGTTTTCTTTCTCAATTACAAATAATTTTCTCTTTAAAGATTTACTTTTATGTGGGGCAAGTGGACCATGTTACCACACAGAAGAACTGGTAAGGTTGAGTGAACCCAAACCAATGAAACTCAGAAATGAGAATGGTAGGAGTGGGGCCAGCTCCCTGCCTGACTCTACCTGTTCTGGAACACATAACCATGACACTCCACTGAAAGGATCACGACAATTAGTCACATATTGTAAAAACCTGGAGTTTTCCATGCTAATGAGGTATCTAGGTAGGCCCTGAGTGTTCAGCCAATGAGTTTCCCTTCCTGGGCATTCCTTTCTGCTAAAGGTATCTAATCCCTGGTCCACCCTGAGTAAGATGTATGTAGTTTATGGCCTGCAAAGTTTTATTTAATTTGAGGTTTTCAAGTTGTTTAGTTGCTTCTATGCATACATAGCTATTAGAATTATTTATTTAGAATTGCAATTAAAACATATAACTAGTGAAAATAAAGCCATAATTAAATTATAAGCCTAGATACTCAGAATAGTGCCCTTCTCCCAGTATGCTGTGAGGCCAGAATAGATTCTGTCTATGGGGCACACTAAAATGTCATTCATCACATAGAATGTATTTGACTGTTAACAGCCTTATCACTGTGCAACAATTTATTACAGTGAGATTTGGCAAGGAAAGCATAAACATAAATCAGACTACGCTGGCCCTGATCAGCTTAAAGTGGGACTTGAGGATGTGCCTTTACCTTGTCTGTTTCTGAACTTTTGGAAACATCTTAAAGAATTCCAGGAGTTCTTAGGATCATAGTTTGAAAGCAACCACTATTTAATGAAACATGGCATTCTAGGAAGGGTCATACCATACATTATTATTGCCCCTTGTACCTTAGATTGGTCTATCATCTACCATGTAACTACTTAGGCAATACATTCCATTTATTTTAAATTAAAAAGAGCAGGAATGCCTCACTCAAATGCATAAATTTCTCCTTGTATTTCTGAATTTCCTCTCAAAAAGTCTATGATACTTTAACTGATCCATAAATTCTAAGCTCTAGAGATTTTTTTTTACTACCTCTCAACTGTATTGGCACCAGATGTAGTTCCAGAGACAAAGAGGTTTGGACTCCTTCATGTGGCATAGGCTGGAGGTGACTGAGATGAAGGAAAGTCAGTGGGCTGAGGCAGTGCCATTGTGTTTGAGGGGCCAGCTCACAGGTGAGCGAGTAAACTGTTAGTAACAAGGAAGACCATTCCTTCTTGTGGCCACAGTTATAGAAAGTCTTTTTGTTTTTTTGTTTTTTGTTTTTGTTTTTTTTACACAAAGCAAATAACGTTTCTGAGAACTTTAAGCTAGCCCAAGGCCAGACATGGAAGCACTGCACAACCCTCTGCCCCTCCCCTTTTTCTTCTCTTTCAAACACTTTTACCAGCCTGAGAGTCAGGCATCTCTGACTTCTCTAAACAATCAAATCATTGCTCAAGTCTTTCCCTCCTTCCCTCATGACTCGTCCTTGAAGACTTTCATGTGCCCCATGGTTTTCTCCCTCTGGAAGTCACAATGGAGTTCAGTCCTTATAGCTAGACGATAAGGTGATCACCACACACAGCTCCTTGACCTTAGAATAGACCAAAAATCAAAATAATCATCTTTTCTTTATTTTTTACCTAATCTGCTGCTGCCAGCAACCTCAAGAAGACTAAGACCCCCAACAGCTCCTTATCCTTCCTTTACAACATGTGGAAAGCCAGCTATGGTAGTGTATGCTTATAAGCCTACTCTTTCTGCAATAAAATGGGGCATGAGGAGGTAGGAAAATGTCCGGAAGCTTACAGGCCAGCTAGCCAGGTATACACGGTAGAAAAAGAAAGAGACTTTGTCTTGAAGACTTTGCCCGATTCAACTTTTAGGCAAGTGTGGCTACTGCTGAAATGTGGCTATTGCCCCTGCCTCCTCCTCTTCCTCTCCTCCTCCTCCTTTTTTTTTTTTTAATAATGTGTGTGTGTATGCAATATATGTACATGTATGTACATGTGCACATTTGTTTGTGTGACTGCAGGTGCTCACACACTAACACATGTTTGGAAGTCAAAGAACAAACTCTAATGTCAGCCTTCAGCTTGTTCAAGACAAGCTAGCTGGCCTGTAAGCTTCCGGACATTTTCCTACCTCCTCGTGCCCCATTTAATTGCAGAAAGAGTAGGCTTATAAGCATACACTACCATAGCTGGCTTTTCATAGGCTCTATGGAGTAAATGGGTTAGGCTCATGTGTTCACGCACTTTACCCACCAGTCATCTCCCTGGTAACACTACCTCATCTTTGACCCACCCACTGCACATCCCAGAAGTACAGCAGCTACAACGTTTTTTATCTATTTAGGTTTTTTTCTGTAGACCACAGGAGGCAGTGCAATGCAGTACTACAATCTTTCAAAGTGACACAACACTCAGGCTGGACCTACTGCATCCTATGGGCATAAAGGTAGAATATTTCCATCATCTCAGAGACTTCACCTGCACAGGGATATCTTAGACTATACATGTCTCAGTGTTGGGACAGTATTTGGTTTATCATCACCACTAATAGAACTCAGGTTCATTGAAAACATTTAAGAAATAGATAATGAAAATAATCTATATTTTATCTATAATGAAAACAATCAATCTAATAATTATTAATTAGATTGATAAATCCAATGCTAGACTGGGTTATATAATGGGTAGTGAGGTCTTTTTTATTGTAGACAGAACTCAAGAGGAGATTCAATGTCATCGCTAATGTTACAGTTAAAAGAACATTTACAGTCTCCATGACAAACTGTTCTATAGCACTACATTTAGATATGTATGTATGTATGTATGTATGATATGTATACACTTATATACACTTATATGTATACATACATATACATCTTTGTAAACTGTATAAACAGATGTCAGTCTCCAAGGCTGAGGGATTTGACTGAGGGACTAATTGTTACTGTGGCTTCACTCCTGGTTCAATATATAGCATTTTGAGCCACAGAATTAAGAAATCATGCATTCTGCATACTTAAATTCATAAAGGTTATTTTACTTGAGGAACTCCTACTGGGCACAGGAAATAAGATAGAGTTAAAAACTTTCTCTTCATCTAAACACTCAAATTGGTCATCAAAATAGCTTGAAATAATGTTGAGTTTTTCAAAGAGATCACCAATTAAATAACTGGATAGCTAGACAACATGAGTAAATGTGAAAAATGATGCAGAGACAGCCATTTGTTTTACTTTTGCATAATGATGAGACTAAACCCAAGGCTTTATGCATGTGAGTCAGTCAGTCTACCATGCATCTATGCCTGGTCTTTTTGAAACATTTGTTAAACCAATAATTACCAGTCTCCACTGGCAGGCAGGCACTTTCTCTGGTGTTGTGGATGTGGCCATAGACAAGAAAGCGAGAGGCACATAGAATTCTCAATGCACTGTATCCAATGTGCTGATGGTCATGCCTGCTGTCCAATATCAAGCTGAGATAGGGTAGCATACCCTCTGCTGGATAGCACCACTGGAGGACTTCAGGAAGGTGCTATCACAGTAACAAATGATGCTTATGAGGTGGACCAACCTTGAGACTGTCAAGTGAGTGCTCAATTGGTGGTATGGCCATAGCCATGCGTGAGCACCTGAGGCAGGCAATCAGGGAGGTCAGAACATTTCAGCAGAGTGAACCAACTAGAGTCACCTGAGAAGAGGGACCTCAACCGAAGAATTGCCTCCATCTGATTGGCCTATGAGAATGTCTGGGGAAGGGTTTATGGGTGGTGGTGTCTCTGGGAAGGTTATCTTGGGTTGTATAAGAAAGTAAGCTGAGATTAGGGAACAGAAGGAGATTTGTAAAGGGCTCTGTGGCTAGACGCCTGACCTGTGCATGTCCACCAAGGATATACTATGTGTCACTGCCTTCTCTGGAGAGGCAATACCAAGCTCATCTTAGTAAAAAGGCTGCCTGTCCCCTCTAATGATGATTCCTTGGGTCTCTGTTGACTATAGTCTAGGGAATCCTGCTTGCCAGGAACTAAGAATGGTACCTGTAAAGCCCCTTAGAGTTAAGGTTAAATCAAACTGTATATGAAATTCAAATACAAATGTAAAACACACACACACACACACACACACACACAAAATTCTTATAGGAAACACTGGAGATTCATCATGGGTACCCAGTGACACATTCCGTTTACTGCACTAAGAAGCCTGCTGGAGTAGCTTTACAGCTGACTTTAACAACCTGGATGTCTAAAGTGTGCTTAGGATGGCAAGAAGGTTAAAAATTCTGGTGATGGTCAAACAACGTTTTAATCATGTTAAATTGATTGTGTTTTCATGTTGGGAAGACAATGTTATTCTTATATTTTTGTAATTAAAATATGTGTGGAACAATTTCTCTTGAAATTATGTTGAAATATTAATATTTGGAGGAAAAATAAAACAGTCAAATGAAAGAGAGAAAGAAAGAAAGCTGAGTAAGCAATTTATAGCAAGCCTGTAAGCAACATTTCTCAATGGTTCCTGTGTCTGCTTCTGCTTGAGTTTCTGACAGGTTTCTCATCAACGATAGACTGCAATCAGAAGGTGAATGCCAAATAAACACTTTCCTTCTCAAGTTGCTTTTGGCCATTGTGTTTATCACAGCGACAGAATCAAAGTAGATTATTTTGTAAATATATGGTAGAAGTGAAATTTCTTGGTAATATGGCAATTCTATGTTTAACTTTTTTAGAACACACTTTATTTATTCATATTTTTAATACAAATATTTTCCAGATGTCTTTGTTCCTCGGGACCTTGGAATTGCTTGAGATAGGACAGTAAATATTATTCATAATGAGTATAAACATAGAAGACACATATACATAGTTCTACATTACAAATTATTTTAATTTAGAGGACTTTCATTTAATAACATAATCATTCACCTTTCCTATCTTCTATGTAACATGAGTCATGATAAGGAAGTAGCCTGATATAGTGTCCTGCATTTGAGAGGTTATCATGCAAGGGAGGTGCTGTTACTTACTTAACCTTGCACATGAGGAAACAGAGAGACAAAGAGATTAAGTAACTTGCACACAGTCCCACAGCTAAGAAGTGGTAAAGTGGCAGAGCCAGTTTTCTGACCCCCACAACCCACAGACTAGTCCCTGATTTGAACATTTCCTTTGAGATTATGACAAGGTCTCCGTTGGAGCAGATGCAACATTTGGATCTTATTTTCTCCACACCTTTCTGTTCTTCCTTCTTGAGATCTGAATTTTGAAGGGACCTCACCTGTGGGACAAACCGGCGGGCCACAGCAGCAGGCCCCAGGCCCACGCAGCAGCGGCCCGGGACCTGTGAGGTGGAGGCTGCCTGGAGGCTTCTAGGCAGCCTGTCTCACATACTGGAGAAAGGTCCCAGGTTTCAGTGGCTGGAGGCTTCGGTGGCAGCAGGCCTAGCAGGCCCCAATGATACGAGGAAGTCCTTGGTTCCAAAAGGGTTTATTGTCATGGCGGATGGTAGATGGATCTGGATGTACCCCCCAAACTCAGGGCAGACCTGAGTTAAGTAGGGAGGGAGAAAGGGGGAGGTTCTGGGGGCATGCTTAATTGGCTCCACCCTCTGACCTTCATTAGTATGTAAATCTCTAGGGCCTGAGGCCTGTAGTTACACCCTCTACCTGTGCACTTTGGGAGGGGCTGTAATGGCCTATGTGACTGAACAATGTAGGTCTATGGAGATTGGACTACTTTTCAGGACCCTGAGTTCTGGGGGTGTGGCCGAACTCCTGCCGTTTCTCCCTTGGAGTCTCGGGGTTCTAGGCCCATGCCCAGCCAAGAACCAGGATACCCTTATGCAGTCCCACACTCACCTTTGCAATTGCTAATTATGAAACAACCACCTCTGTGTGCTGGACAATGAGTTGCCGTGTATTTCTGTATCATAACAGTAATTCTGACTTGTTCTATCCTTTTCATTGCATGGATTTATTACAAATTAATATGGCATTCTGGAATATGTGCATGATACTCAGATATGCTGAGAGTACAGTGTGCTGATTACATTTGTAGTTTGAGATGGTATTTACCCAGCTGAAAGGGATAGCTAATCCATGGTGCCATATGGTGTTATTGGGAACCATGGCTTTTCTTTTATTTAGTAGCAAAGTTGTCCTGTTCACACACATAGCTTGGGTGGCTTCCTACACACTGCATTGGACACTCCATGTGTTTTCAGCAGTGTAGGGCTACTTCCGGTGAACATAATGATCTATTCACCTGAGTGTTTATCTCTTCTGCCTCACCCATCTTTGCTTTCGATAAAAACTTATGGAGCTGACCGAGAATAATGAGATATCAAGGGATATATTTAATTTAAAGCCCTCTGGGAAAACTGAAGTTCATAAAGCTCCTCTAGGAATTGAAGGGCAAGGCAAGGAAGTCAAAGATGACATTCAGAGAAGTAAGAGCTTGCTCTGAAGGAACTACTCCTAAAATCATAAAACAGAATCTGGCTGTTGGCAGCACCTTCTCTGACCTCACAGACATGGTGCTATCACCGAATTCAACCTTATTGTTTTCCACCATTAACCCAGAGAGATGCATGGTCTGTTCACCTACCCTGTACAAAAAGCAACAGTGTTTCCCTTCTGCCTAGACAAACATCAACCAGTTCTCTGTACATCCAGCATGCAAATGACAACATTCAGCTAAGTCATTCTGGAGTCAGACCAAAGGGACAACCAATAGCAAAGAGGAGGACGGGGGATAAACTCCAAGTTTATTCTAATAGGTGCTGAAATATCATTGTCTGATGCCCCTGAACCCTCCAGGAAATCAGGCTGGGGAACAATCATGGTCTCATGGGTGAGTTTACAGTTCTGGAACTTTCTTTCTTGCCAGCATCAGGTCTACATGAGTGAGAAGCAGATGGTGGAAAGGGAGGAAGGAAGAAAGGAAAAGCGAGGTGGGAAGAAGTTCCTGCAGTGAGTGCTAGCTGAGAGCAGACAGCTTTTCCCCTGATGGTTCTGGGCCTTGCTGAGAGCTCTCATCTGCTCTAAATGGCATCATGGGAATAGCAAGGGGCTATGAAGGGATCAAAAAACAGCGTAATTTTATCAGTGGGCATATATATTCTATATTCAGTATTCTGAATTACATTCTACATTCTATATTCTGTGTTCTGTATTCTATATCCTATATCCTACATTCTATATTCTGTTTTTTATTTTCTATATTCTATATGTTATATTCTATGTTCTACATTTACATTCTACACTGTATATATTATGTTCTATATTCTATTCATATTCTATTCTATATTCTATGTTCTATATTCTATTCTTTCTATATCATATATCACATTGTATATATTACATCTTATATCACACCATATACTGTACATTACATATTATATATTAATATATTATATATTAAATTAGTTTAAAATATATTTAGAGAAACATTTCTTACAATAACGGTCTAGGAGCTGGTTAAAGTCCAGGGCTGGAGAAGAAGATGTGTGCACATAGTGATCAAGAAAGGATGATATTTTGATCCCATTTAATAAAAGGAGATATAAAAGTCAGCCAGGGTCAGGACCCTCATGTCAGTAAATAGTACAGCCAGTTATCTTTCAATGTTCCCACTTCTGCTCTTCTTCACACTTGCCACACAGAAAGCAACTTGTGTTGTTCAAGGAGTAAATGTAAGAGCAAATAGCATCAGGCCAGCTGGCTTGGGAACGGGCAGCCACTGCAGGCCGGTGGGCAGGGAGAAGCCTGGCCTGAGAAAGCTGACAAGCAAGTTCCTACTGTGGTCCTGGGAGCACATTCCACATCCATTGTTCTGCCTTTATTACACAGCTCACCGTCTATCATAAATGGAAGTGAAGTTGGTCTGGAGTGGCTTCCTTTTCCCACAGTCTTTGGCTGTGGACTGATGGATGACTTTAAACTATAATATCCTTACAGATATGAAAATTGAGCTGATCTGTCCATTTACTGTCCAAAACTGGCATTTTAAATTTCTATTCTAAGTTGAGAGATAATGTATTTGCCATTGCTAGGATTTTCTTGCTACATCATCATCAGAGGAAAGATGCATTCATTCGGCCATGCTGTAGGCACAGGACATCATAGTCTCTGCACTTCAGGAACTCATTTTCCTGTCTTCCCAGCTAAAGGCTTTGCATTAACTAATCCCAGCTCACTGTTTTTAAATATATATGTTGGTTGGCACAAAGTGATTGTGTGTGTTCATGGGACTCAGTATTAACATTTTAATACCTGTATACAACCTTCAGTGATCTAGTCAGGGTGACTGGCATACTCAACACTGACATTTGCCATTTCTTTGTGCTGAGACCACTCAAAATTCTGACTTCCTATAATTCACAGTTTATGAAGTAAGGTCTGCGGGATCTGGCTCAGGCAGACTGTCTTAGCCTGTCCTCCCTGGGCTGCAGTTTTCCTGGGCTTCTAGAAATCCCTGTTCTTTACCCTGTTGCCATCTGCATCTTCTGAACAATATGACAATTTTTAAGAAAAAGTCTTACATAGAGATCATATGCTATTTCATTGTGTTGTCTTTATTTCAGTAGAGCCAGCGTGGTAGCTTGTTCCGATCCTGGACAGCCTGGTGATACCTTGTATCTGTTATGCCTTTCTGTTAGCATTGTTTCTGAGACCTTTGATTTCCTTGCACCCTTCTTGCTAGACTCATTCCCTAAGATTTTTTTCTCCACGGACCCTTTCTGCTAATTTTAAAGCACATTGATATTGCTTTTTGGAAGCTCATTCTAACTACATTTATTTTCCTCTGCAAACCTTGAATAAGGACCTTCATCCAATGGATATTTTCCTGTTATAGAAGAACTGCATTTAGAAACATCTCCAGTAACCCAAAAGGTAGGCACTACTCACTCTGCCCTATATAGATGAGAAAACAGTCTAATGGCCCATGAATGTGGCTTAGTGGTATAATGCTTACATAGTGTTCCCAAGGTTCTGGGTTCAATCTCCAGCATTTGGAATATAAAATAATAGACTTTTAGACACAGTAAACCATTTTCTCATACCTTTTTTTTTTCTATTTGTAAAATTAAAATAAACCTGAGGGTGCTGAAGAGATAGCTCAGAGGTTAAAAGCACTGACTGCTCTTCCAAAGGACTCTAGGTTCAATTCCCAGAACCCACATGGCAGCTCACAATTGTCTGTAAGTCCAGCTCCAGGGGATCCAATACCCTCACACAGACAAAGCAGGCGAAACACCAATGCACAATAAATAAGAATAAAATATTAAAAAAAAAAGAGAAACCTAAGATAGTCAGTTAATTATTTTACCTTCTATACCATGAAATCATTTATTAGCTTCTGAAAGAACAACTCTTTTTCACTGTGAGGAACTTTCTGGTACTTCATCTTATTGGGAATGTTCTACTAGGAACAGAATTCTTATGTTGTTTGTCAGTCTGTTGAAAGTTTTAAGAGGAAACTGTCGACATAAATCTGACTTCTGTAGATCTGAGTTATAATCTGGGCATGACTAGAAAGGAAATCTTAATAAATATGTTAAGTTTTATTTCACATATATGTGGGTATTTTATTGTGGAAATGTCGCCAAGCATTTTGATCCCATTTTCCCAGAGAAACTTGACAGCCTGAAGAGGGAAGCGGGAGGAGGGGAGAACAAAAACCAAAGCCACAGCCTTGAACTCTTTTGTGTGTTTAGAACAATGTCTAGTTGAAATCAAACAATATTGCTGCTAAATATGTCTAGAATCGTCCTTGGTGAGAGCTCCCATCATGCTTGATGGAAGGCTGCACAGAAGAGAAGATGAAAGGGAAAGGTGGTGAGAGGGCCCAGCTTTGCAGTACAGGCGGCAGGGCGCAGCAAGATACTGTATCTTCGCAGTAACTCTGTCATCGCTCCTGCAGGCCTGCAGCTTTAAAATTCCGCGCCAGCACCCAGTGAGCGGAGAACAAAAGCCAGGCCAGGCCGGGTGGGTGCAGCTCGTAAAGGAGAAGTCACGAAGTCTGGTGCTGTGGCCAGGTTTCCTGCGGAGGCCGAGGCGTGGCCGCGCCTCCGGGAGGGGACAAGAGAGGACGGGAGGGGACAGGAGGGGACGCGCGCCTCTCGGCAGGCTGCAGCGCTGGCTGGCACTCGGCCAGGGAGCCCGACGCCAGCGCGGCCCGGCGGTGGGAGCGGTCGCTGCGCTGGGACACAATGGCATTATCTCGGGCCAGCCGCGGCTGCAGAAACGCTCGCTTCCTGTCCTTGCCCGCGGCACAAACTGTCAGCCGGGCGCTCGCCGCCCCGCAGGGCAGAGACTGCTCGGAGCACTTTTTCCCTGGGAACTGCAGACGCTGCAGCGCAGCGGTCCATTATGCTTATCCTACCCCGGGAACGAGCACAGTTCCAGTCGCTTGAAGAACTCCCTGGCTCTCAGAGTTGCAGGCGAAGCTTTGCTTGGAAGGGAGAGCTGACTCAAGGAGTTTTAAATACTTAGATACCTTCCTTAGTCTTGGCTTCTCTTTCCCACTCTAAGGGTTTGTTTTTGTTTGTTTGTTTCAGACACGGTCTTTTTGTGTTGCCCAAGCTGGTCTGGAACTTGAAATCCTCTAGCTTTGGCCTCGCTTCTGCAGGAAAAGTGGACCAAAGTGACTTGCAGCACTTACTGTTGGTGTCCAATGTTCAGCTTTCAGGGTATTTTACTGTGCGTGAGGTGGATTCCAGGGCCTTGCTCCTACTAGCTATCCATCCAGCAGTTACTTCATTCCTACCCCACCGACCTTTAGCATATTTGATTGAATTATTTTCAGATTTATGGAACTCTAAAGCAAAGGTATGGATTAAACTTTCAACATTTTAAAAGCCATTAAATCCTCTTAGTAGCAATGTGTCAAAAAAAAAAAAAAAAAAAAAAACCCAAAACAAAAAACAACAACAACAAAAACCTTTAGAGAATATGGAGGATTTTTTTTTTAATTTTATAAATTATTTGATGTTCTTGGGCTTGGCACATTTTAAGTAGGTTATAAGCATTTAGGAGTAGTCTATGCTAGAAAGTTTAGGACTTTGAGCTGCCTGCTCTCATAAGTCAAGAATTTAATCCAACTGTTACCAGAAAAGCTCTCAAGCCTCTGCTTCTGGGTCAGCAAGTTACTGGCAGATTGATGTTCACCGGAACCAGGACTTGGCAGAAAATGATGTTCCCTGAAAGAAGTTTGGGAAGCTTGGCTAGAGGATGAAACAGAACTCTGTAGGCTTAGATATTTGCTTTGTGCATCTTGGGATTCCTCCTGGTGCAGTGCAAACCCAATTTAGACAGAGCTGCGGATAACAACTTCTCCCAATATGTGACCTTGACTTGGTGACACCAGCTGATGCAGAGACAACTGCTGGATCGCAGGAGTTTGAGGCTTTCCTGAGCAAAATGACAGACCTCAACTCAAAAACAAACTCAAGAAGTCCATCTGCCTCTACTTGAGTGCTAGAATGAAAGGCATATGCCACCACCACCTGGGTACTATTTGTCTAAATTTTCATGTGAACACATTTTAATTTTTTGGATACACACAAACACACACACACAAACACACACACAGGGTTGTGACTTATGGGTTATATGGTAACTCTGTATTTAACTTTTGAGAACTGTTTTCCAGTCAAAAAACTTCATTTTCAAGTCTCATTTGGATTTATCCACATCCTCACTAGATTTTTTTTTTTTTTTGCCAGTCATTTTTATTACATTTGGCTCTTGATTTGTTACTATAACCTGTTTGCAAAATCCTTAGCTTCTGAAGTCTTGTAAAAGCAGGATATGTTCCTGTTTCTAGTCACTCTCTGGCCCTGGCCTTCACTAGGCCTAATAACTAAGTTCCTCCAACACATTCTCTTACATCCCACACCATTCCTTAAAGGCCACACTTGCAGAATGGGAAAAGGTATTTGAAAACGAATTCATTCAAATAGGAGGTGGTATCTAGAACACAAAGGAACTGAAGAACTCAACAGCAAAAGACTACTAATAATATTAAGGATTAAAGTGGGTAGAGGATCTGATTGTGCAAACAGAAGATGAGCAAATATATGAGAAACGCCCAGTTCACTAACCAAGGGGATGCATATCCAGATTCACAATAGAGAACATCTCTCTTAGATCAGTATTAGAATTGCTAGAGATTAAAAAGTCAAAAAGAAATGTTTGCTTCTGAGGATAAACAACTCCTACTTTACTGGTATGAGTTACTATAGTCACTAAGGAAAATAGTACAGAAAGTACTCAAACAAAACAAAACAAAACAAAACAAAAGACAATAACAACAACATAAACCAAACTAAGACTAACTTGCTATATGATCTACCAATGCTACATCATTTCCTCAAAGGATATGAAGTCAACAAATCAAAGACTTAGTCTGCAACATATATAGACAAGAGCAGATAGATATCTCTTTGATGCTATATGAAATACTATTTATAATAGAAAGGCGTGTCTCTTCCTTTTTATGTAGTACTTGGGACTAAACCAAGGGCCCTGTGCACACACTCAGGTGTATGGCCAAGATATAGAACTCATTGAATTGTCTGTAAATGGATATTTAAAATGTGGTGTTGCAGAGTGGAATAATTTCAGCCCTAAAGAGTTACTATGTCATTTTTGCAAACATGGATGGAAGTGATAATGTTAAGCAAAACAAGCCAGACATACAACTAAAAATGCTGTGTTTTACTCATCGGTGAAATCTAAAAATCATTCAACTCATAGAACAGGTGAGCAGGATACTAGTTACCAGGGGCCCGTGAGGGAATAAGGCAGAAGGCACTTAATGGGTGCAATGTCAGACATAGCTGGAGAGGAGGCAATGCTCATGTTATTTTACATGGGACTTATCACCACTGGAAATATGATGTCACTTTATATCCACAAAACCTGCAGGAAAGAGTCCAAATGTTCTATTATGTGATGTGTGACTATACCAAGACATTGCCTATAAAATGCTCTATTATCTGCTAATAAAATTATTTTTGAAAAGGTAAAATGTTTCCTGCACTGTATGTGTAATAGGTATGTAGTGATATAAAGCTTACAGAATTCCTCTTCTATGACAAATAGGAATTAAGACCACTGAGGTGGTTTTGCCTGATACTTTTAGCAGAATTGAATTATCAGATTGCCTGTACTTTAAAATCTCCTTAAAATTATAAAATTATAGTTAACCTAGCTAGGTATGGAGGTACATACTTTAATTCCAGCACTCAGGAGGCAGAGGAAGGCAGACCTGTGTAAATTCAAGGCCAGCCTCAAGTTCCAGGACAGTCAGAGCTATGTAGAGAGACTCTGTCTCAAAACACAAAAGAAAACAAGATTACACTTAATCCAATATTTTCTAGTGTGTAGGAAAGAACTTTCAGTGGAGAATGAGGTTTTTGTTTCCATGAGTAGAATTTAATTCAAAAGGAAACGACAAGGTTTAAAATTGAATTACAAAGTCTTAAAAATTTGAAATAGTAGTGGGATGGGGCTTAATTTCTCACATGAGTTTAATATGTATAGCTTTAAGGACAATATATTAAAAGGTTATTATAAGGAATTTGGGAATAAACATCAGGCAGTAAAAAGAGAGAGACTAGATAAAGAGACCCTCCAGGGCATCTTACTTTAGAAGCACCACCTAGGGAGAAGGTTTTCCTAGGTTCAGCTTCAAAAGTATAGAGGCTGTTTAACTGTTGTCCAAGGAGGCCAGCTTGGATCTTGAGCTGGTGTTATCTAAATGGTATTGATCTCTCAGGCATTCAAACTGTAAGAGTTATAGGCTAGTGTAGGATTGTGCCAAGATTCCAGAAATCTGTTACCTACAGACAATGTATAGAAGGGTTTTACTATCTGCATGGCGCTCCTGAATGGGCTGAGCATGAAGGTGGGAAACTGAAGACTGAGTTTCTATGGAAGCATCAAAATATGAAGAGTTGTGGAAAGTCCATGGAGGAAAGTTACAGGCACTAGCTAGCTGAAGCTGGACCAAGAGAGTCCATAGTCTTCACAGGCTGGACAGCCAGGGCTTCTCAAACCCATAGATTCCCAGATGTTAAGCATAGAACTGTAGCACTTGGTGTCTATCCTGCTGGGTTTCAGTCTTTCATCTGGTGTTATCTTTCCTTTGTGTGCCCTATTTCTCCCTTTTTGAATGACAATGTCTGTTTTATGCCATTGTTTATCAGAACTATTTATCTTGTGGGGTTTTTTTGTTACTGTTTTACTTTAAGCTAAGAAACCTTAAACCTTTGAGCTGAATTGAGACTGTTAATATTTTGTGATTTTTGAAATTGCACTAATTGAATTTTTGCATTATGGAGTCCAAGGGAGGAGGGTTATAGTCTGGGTCTGAGACTTGAACTCTGGGTTCTGAGCTGGCAGCATAATGTTGTGAGGTTGCTGGAAATGCTAGACGAGAGGACTTAGGGTTATAGATATGTATCATCCCTGATGTTTTCCTGTCCTTTCCCTGTTTCCTGATCTGTTAAGACCTGAGGAGTCCTAGCTGCATGTTTTAGCCACCATGAAGCCACCTGCCTCCATGGCTTCCATAATGGACTATATACCCTTAAATCACCAGCTAAAATAAAACTTTCCCCCTTCCCCCAGGTCTGGAGAGACAGCTCTAGTTAAAAGCCCTTGCTGGTCTTCTAGAGGACCACAAATAATAACTACACATACACACACAAATAACAACTACAAAAGACTTTTGAATTGTTACTCAAATTCAGTATTTCAAGAAGTAATTTTATTTTTATTTAAAAATGGGATCAATAATTTCTCTTTAAGTAAATTGGAATGATGAATCAGCAAGACTGCCTTAAATCAATATCTTTTAACATTTTCCTATCCAAAGGAAACAATTTGTTTCAGAAGGATTATCTCTGCTATCAGGGAACTTAAATAAATCATTCAGCTGAGAAGACTTCCTGGTCATCAGGGAGGCCTTCCATACATCTCTGGGAGGGTTAACTTGAGCAAAGGAAGCTGAGTAAGGAGGAGACTACTCATTCCTCATGGCGGGAGGGGGGGGGAGCTCCTGCTGCCTAGACTTCTGGGAGGAGGGATAGCTACAAAGCTGTAATGGTAGCTTCAGACACGAATGAAACCAAGGCTGCTGCTTGGACTGTGGATGATTTTGTTTTGCTTATTTCATGTAGTGCCATGTCTTTGAGGTTCAGCTTGATGCATTTAATTGAACACATTTTGTAACTAGAGCCCCAAGCAAGGAACTTGACATTTCAGGATCAGTCAAGATGGCTTGATAGGAAAAGGAGCTTGTCACAAAGCCTAATGACAGGAATTTAGCCTATGAGTCCCACATGTTAGAAGGAGAGAACTCACTCAGTCTAGTTGTCCTGTGACTTCCTGTCACTGCTTTACTCTGTAGCATGTGCAGCCCTGACAGTGCAGTTTCATGGAAGTCCCAAGATCCTGCATCTTGTTTTGCTTCTACTGCATTAGGAAGACCAGGGGAACAGCTGTGTCCCCAATCAAGGAGGAAGAGAAAGTCTGAGGCTTCTATCCCGATTCTTTCTGATACAAGAAGCTGTGCATTTTGAGCTTTTCATGTTATGCTTTCCTTGGCTGTGAAAGAAAAGCCCACATATTATTGAAAGTCTTCTCAATGCAGGGCCAAACTGAGTTTAACAAAAGCTAAGAGTCAGTTTGCTTGCTGCATTAAAGTGTAGCTGACGCAGATTGTCTTACAAACTTGAATAATTTTCTGTGATTCAGAACATACATATGGACGCATAAATAGCCTGCAGACTCATTTTAATTGTTTTATAAAATATACCTGTTACACTTCTAGATTACCAGGTAAATGCCTTATTCTAAACTCCCATGTTCATGATTCAGCCCAGGCAGCCTCTTAAGTAAGAAGCCATCCCTGGAGTCTTCATGCCTTGTGTGTTGAGTATTCTGGACACACTAGATTTAACTGAGTTCATGCCAGACACTATCCCTGGGTCCTTCTGCTTACTGTCTATGTGACTTGGTAGTCCCACATAGTACCAACTGCTGCCACCTTCTATAAATGCCTGTTGAATGGGCATAAATAAATTACTGCCCTCAGGCCCCCACACTGTTTAACAAGTTGAACTTTCTGATTTGAAAACTTTTCTTCCTTGGATAAATCATTTCATTTCTTTGTCTGGGACACTGGAATATGAGGGAATTTGACTCAATATCAACCTGATGGGAGGGGTCTCTTTAATCAGGTGCCTTAGCATCTTTTGATTAAATAGAAGCCTTCTGTTATCATCATAAGAGTTAGTATATACACTTTGTCTTTGTATTTGATGATTGGAAGAAATTATTTTAAAATTTCTATCCTTAACCAAATTATATTTCTTTACCTAGATCAAAAGACCTTCTAGTTCCATTAGGAAAAAGAATCTAACATTGAATACTTGTAATCTCAACACTCAGGGAAAAGGCAGGAGTCGATTTTTCAAAATCGACTTTATTTAGGGTGCTTAAATGCTTCAACCTCTTTTCTAACCCATTGACCAGAGGTAGGGGAAAAAGAAGGTAAATAGAAAAAGGGTGTTGTGGACCTATTTAGAAGTAATTCCTTGGAACAATTACACTTTTTGTTGTCAGGATAACAACAGTCCAGTTCAATAGCAAACATCCATCAAACACCAGTCAGTAGTGGTGGAATGAGTCAGCACAAGCAGCTGGAATACCATGAGAAGTTCTTTGGTACATTTCTCTCTATGAAATCCAACAAAGATCAGCAGAGACCAGGGAAGCATTGCATGACATAAACATGCAAGTGCCTCTTCTCACTGTTTGTGGGGTTCCATTTGTATTCTTTCTAAACATCACACACTCTCTCAAGTCTGTATTCAACAAAGCATCACATGACACAATTGAGTTGTTAAGAAAACCAGAAATTTCCACTTCACAGGAGGATTGCTTCAAGTTAGAGTTCAGTCAGGTCTACTGGCTAGTTTCCAGGTAGCCAGGGTTACATAATGAGATCCTGATTCAAAAGGCCAAAGAAAACAATGGAAAACATTAATATACATATATATGCAATCACATGTATATGTATACACATTTATATGTATATGATATTGCATGAAATAAACATACATCTCTTTCCCCATTTCCTTCCCTTCTTTCTTTTATTCCTTCTGAGACAGGGTCTCATTGTGGAGCTTTGACTGGCCTGGAACTCACAAAGATCCAACTATCTCTGTCAAGTGCTAGGATTAAAGGCATGTATCATTATGCCCAGCAGTTTTTTTCTTTTAAAAACACAACGTGGGGTCGGAAGAGATGATCTAGTGTTTAAGAGAGCTTGCTGTTCTTGTAGGTAACCTTAGTTCTATTCCCAGTGCAAAAAGGCTGGAGATCTAGTTCCAGGGAATCTGGTAACTCTGGCTTCCACAGGCATTGTACTCACATGCATGTGCAGGCATGTGCACATGAGTACACACACACACACACACACACACACAATTAAATTGTATATTTATTTGGATACCATTGTTCCATTTTGGAAAACTTAAGACATGACCTTTCAGTGTGGTTGCAAGACAACAGAATCTAACACTTAATGAATCCTCACAGCTAACAAAGGGAGCATCCTACAAATTGTTATGTAAGGAACTATGTGCA
The DNA here is from genome assembly GCA_021653895.1 of Mastomys natalensis. Classification (NCBI taxonomy): domain Eukaryota; kingdom Metazoa; phylum Chordata; class Mammalia; order Rodentia; family Muridae; genus Mastomys; species Mastomys natalensis. Next base: position 335,514 of record JAJTUV010000827.1, read on the forward strand.
CAACAAAGAGTGTATTTTAACACCCTACATCTCTCTACTATTTAACTTTAGATTGAGGACAGCAGAAAAAAAGCATTAAACTGACATGATTAGACCAACCTATTAACCATTTATGGCTATACTTATGGTGATAATAAAAATTAGAGATTTCAAACCAGGCATGCTAATGTACACCTTTAATCCCAGCAGTTAGGAGGCAAAAACAGGTGGATCTGAGAGTTTTAAATCAGCCTTGTCTATATAGAGAGGTCCAGGTCAGCCAGGGATATATAGTAAGACCTTGTCTAGTGCTAAATTACATTAAAAATTAGAGATTTAAATAAAATTATTTGAAGCCTTAAAAATTATAAATTATTTAAAATCTTTAGCCAGAACTAGTAGTCATTTGTTTTTGCCATTTATTTTTAAGTTTTTCCCATAATTAATGTTTCTGTTTACATTATATCCCAATCACAACCCTTCTCCCTTCTTTCCTCCCAGTACTGCCCTTGTAAAACCCTCTCCCCATTACCTCCTTCCCTTCTCCTCCAAGAAGGGCAAATTCCTCCTTGGGTATCACCCCACCCTAGGACATCTAGTCCCAGCAGGACTAAGCATTTCTTCTCCCACCTAGGCCCAAACAGTCAGTCCAGGAAGGGGAAGGGAACCCAACGGCAGGCAACAGAGTCAGAGACAGCCCCTACTCAATTTCTCAGGGGACTCACATGAAGACCAAGCTGCACATCTATACAAATGTGGCAGGGGTGGGGAGAGGCTTAGATTCAGCTCCTATATGCTGTTTGGTTGGTGGTTTAGTCTCTGTGAACCACCATGGGCCCAGGTGAGTTGACTCTGTAGGTCTTCTTTTGGTGTCCTTGACCCCTCCAGCTTGCTCAGTTCTATCTCCCACACTTCCACAAGACTTCCCAAGCTCCAGCTAATGTTTGGCTGTGGATCTCTGTATCTGTTTCCATTTGCTGCTGGATGACACCTCTCAGAAGAAAGTTATCTTAGGTTTCTGTTTATAATCATAGCAGAGTATCATTAACAGTGTCAGGGTTGGCTTTCTTCCGTGGGATGGGTCTCAAGTTCGGCCAGTCATTGGTTGGCTGTTCTCTCAGTCTCTGCTCCATCTTTTATTTTATGTTTATGAGTGTTTTTCCTGCATGTGTGTCTGACCATGTGTGTCTGCTCCACGAGTATGCAGTGAGCTCAGAAGCCAGAAGAGGGCATTGCGTCTCCTGGGAATAGAGAACATTATGAGCCTCCATGTTGGTGCTTGGGATCAAATCTGGGTTCTCTGCAAGATCTTAACATGATGAGCCATTTCTCCAGCTCCTTTTTGTGACATTTGTAAAAATCATATATAGATATACATATGATATATATATATATATATACACATATGTATATATACATATTATATATAATACATACATATGTATATTAGTTTCCTGGGTGTATATATAATGTATTTTATTATATATATTTGTATATAAATTATATATTTATATATTAAAAAATATTTTTATGGCAATTTAGTTGCTAGCAAAAACAGTCCAGTAAGCTGGCAGGGCACTGCTCATTCACTTGCTGTTGACATATGTTTTAAAGATATTAGAGATTAGGCAGAGCTTTTACTTTTTTAGATTCCTGATAAAAAGGAAATGATACAGAATTTTCACAAATGGAGAAAGAAGCAATCCCCACTTGAAATGAGGTATTCATTTGCATATATTAATTAAAAAAGGGCTTCATAATAAATTTTCATGCAAGGATATGATGTGATTTGATAGTTGCTAGCCCTTTCTCTTCCTGTACGTTGTTCTCAGTACCTTCTACCTTGTACCTAGTGCTCTACTGTGATGCCAAGAGGGCTTTGTAAGATTCTTCTTTGCCTGCAAGTATGAGTAGAACCTCAAGAAGTCTAATTTGTCCCACTGGGTCCTGTGAATGACTCACTAGGTGACTTAATGAAATCATTTTCCACATATGACTGTGCTTTCCTGCCATGAAGGTGAAGCTAAAAATAGACTTTCTCCATGTGCTATGGTAAAGCTTAGCCAAGGAATCTTTATTGAGAAATTGCAACTTGTTTTACTTTATAAGGAATATGTCTAGAAGTTATATGACTCTAAAATGAAAAAAATGAAAGATTCTTTATCCTCAGTTGTTGGAACACAAGCATAACTGACTGAATTCTGATGTCCCTTGAACTTGGTTGGGAAACACAGATCCTCTGTTCCCTGAACCAGTTTCTTCTGGACAAAGTGAGTTCAGGGCTGGATCTAGCCCATGGCCCTGCAAGCTCAATCTTACCCAGAGACAAGTCACTTCTGGATTTTCTCTTACTAATTTAGTTTTTAACTGCTGAATCTTCTGACTTTAAATTGAAAATTTCTAATCTATTTGCATTTAAGAAATGATTTTTTCATCAATTTGAGTGACCAGTTCTCATGGCTAGGAATGTTTTGCAGTGTCTTGCAGCAGTAGAAAAATGTAGGGTTCTGAGGTGGAGTGAAACCTGTTTTATCATACTATTTCAGAGCCATAAATATTTCTTTTCATGTTTTTACATTTTAAAAATTATTTTCTTTTCTTGACTGCCTTGTGAGAGGGAAGCAGAAATCTTAAGGTGGTCGTGGTACCTGAGTGAGATGTCCTTATCAGGCCTGGGTGTTAGGACATGTGGTTTCCAGTTGGTAAAGCTGTTTGAGGAGGTTGAATGATTCAAGTTTCCTTGGAGGGGTCAGGATGGGCTTTGAGATTGTGTGTCTTACTCTACCTGCAGTTTAGGTCTCTGCTTTGTGTTTTTCCTGAAGATGTGAGTTCTTAGCTCCCTGCTCTTGCTGTCATGCCTGCTACTTGCCACTATGTCTCCTTCCTGTACTGGGCTACGTACCTCTCTGGCCTGTAAATGAAAACAAACTCTCTCTTCATTAAATTGCCTTTGGTTGTGGTGTTTTATTACAGCCCCAGAAAATATGACAAAAATACAGAAATTGTCAGGATTAAAGACCTTTTACTTATTTCTTATTGTTTCAAAGAATACATACATTCTAAGAGTCACATTTCTTGCCTGGTGATTGGCTGTAATCAGGCAAACTCTGCTCTGGTGAGGCCTGTGTTTGGGAGAGTGGGAGTTCAATTCCCAGTGCCTACAAGAGGCTTACAACCACTTGTAACTCCAGTTTTAGAGGCTCTAACACCCTCTTCTGGCATCCTCCAGCCCTAGGCATGCAAAACAACACACACACACACACACACACGCACACGCACACGCCGCACACCACACACACACAGGCAAAAACAACCACAGACAAAAGCAAAACCAGAAAAAAATGCATTATCTTTACTCCTCTTAATAGAAGAATTGGCCCAAGGAATGCTGCTACAGAAACCCAGTGACATATTTAAGCAAAACCTTGGACTTCCAGCAGTTAGAACGACAAGTGAAATAAACTGCTTTGCCGTATAAATTGCCCACTCTTGTCTTTTCTTATAGCAATAGAAAATAACCAACTTGATTTTTATTAAGACTGTGGAATTCATCTTTTCCCCTTTTGTCACTAACTTTTCTGTTTTTATAAATTGTATTTTTAAAAAGATTTATTTTTGTATTTATTTATTTAATACAAATAAATTAGAGTTACACGAATAAGTTAGAGTACATGAGTGCTCTATCTGCATGTACACCTGCATGAGAGAAGAGGGCATCAAATAACATTATAGATGGTTATGAGCCATCATATGGTTGCTGGGAATTGAACTAAGGACCTTTGGAAGAGCAGTCAGTGCTCCTAACCACTGAGCCATCTCTTCAGCCCCAAAACTGTACTATTCTTAACCCCCTTCAAAAAATTGAGAAGTTTTAGGTTTATATGTGCACAGCCTCCTTAACCTACCTACACTTGCTGTTACATCTGATGAATCTATTGGGTCACATTGCTATCATCCAAAGCCACCATATACTTTAGTATTCTCCATCTTTTCATTGCACTGGTTAGTAATATACATTTGGCTTATGGTTTGAAAGCCTATGCACTGAATTTCAAGCTTATCCTCGCTCTTGTCCCTTCCTCATCAACGAAGCTGGAAGAACCCCTCTGCAGAGCCCACCACCAGACACTTGCCGCTACTCCTGGAAAATGTTGAAATCTCATTCATCTTCATCTTCACATTTGCCTTTATTCTGGGTACACATGACCCTGTGACCTCTTAGCTCTTTGACCTAATGATCTTTTTCTCTGTTTAGCTTTGGCTTCCTGTTCTCACGGTGCAGGCTGTGAAGTCTAAACCACATTATCTCTTGAATGGCTCCACCTCCACCCTCAGACTCAGACATCCTTCTCACTGACACATAGCCTGTCCCCGAAGCTTGCTCAGATCTGTCACAGTCACCCTTCCTCTCCCTGGGCCATTTCCACTCCTCCTCCATCTACCCTTCTGCATTTACGGGATTTGTCATTTATCATGACTTGTCCTGACGTGCAGGTTGGATCCTGTGGCCTATGATGCAAACCTTGCACACATCCCAAGCTCTACACTCTTGCTACACCTGGCAAGCTTGAAATCTAGATGATCCCAATATACTCACCATCTCATCATGTACCAGGCAGCTGAGGGTTGCTGAGTGCCAGCCCAGCCAGCCAGAGATGACTGGAAATGCTCCAACACCAGCCTCCCAGGGTGCAACATACTGCTGGCAATCTCCTCATGCTTCTCTAGTCTACCTATTCTCCAGCTCTTTCACAGAGCTCTTAAAACATATATGTAATTCTTCTTCAAATATTTTACCTATCCCTGTTGGCTTGACTTCATAAATCATAAAAGTAAAAATTCTAATGGGTGGTGGTGGTGCATGCCTTTAATCCCAGCACTCAGGAGGCAGAGGCAGGCAGATCTTTGCGTGTTCAAGGCCAGCCTGGTCTATAGAAAGAATCCCAGGACAAGGCTACATGACTACATGGAAAAACCAGGTCTCAGAATACACACACACACACACAGGAAAGAGAAGAGAAAAGAAATGCCAGCCAGCCAGGACTTCTCTGTTCCTCCTCAAAATCAGGCTTGCACTTACTACAGTGAGAAGTAGCCTTGTTGTTCCAGCAATCTGGAAGTCATTGGTTATCTTTAAAAAAGAAAAATCCATACTGACACGAGATGTGAGAGAGCTTTAGAATATGAAGAAATCCTGATGCCATGTTTGAGAAATCTGATTGCCAGGGGAGTCACTCCACAACCCCCATCTTTCCTTCCCTTATCTCTACTGACTTTTCTTCCTTCTCATAAATATTCAGAGGTCTTTATCATCTTAACTATAGCAATAGCTAGACAACAATAACAAGAACCATCCTTCTAGCCTTAGTCCCATGGCTATTAACCTGTGAATGCTATTCCTCTTAATACAACTTATCAAATGAGTTGTCTTATCACCTTTTTACTGTCTATACCATTCACATCTTATTTCTAGATGGTTTTTTAAAATTAATGTCATCAGTGACTTCTAAACTTTGGGAACTACAGACTTGGAATTCTCAGCTTCTCAGGGTGTTGTCCCTGAGGCAGCTGCACTTTGGGGAAAGGGACTTCTCAAAAGTCCTTGCCACATCAGTTCAGCAGATAGCATGTTTGGGGAGTGCAGTTAAGGGATGAGAAGTCATAGTAGTACAAGCTCATCTCTCCACAAAGACCTGCATGCTGGCCTGTAAGATGAAGCAAGCACATCTTACATCACATGTGGGCTAATAGACCCCTTGGAGAATACACAAGGAGGAAGGAGTGGCTTCCTCCACTCAGCAGAGATTGCAAGACAGACCTGGCCCAAGCTGGAGTTTGAGAGGTTGTTGAGCCAGATGTATGCATTGAAGACCACGCGTATGGCACACAGAAAACCACTCTGCAGTGTGGTAGAGTGAAACTCTAGTTGAGGCCTGTGCTTTAGTTGAACCCTGGTCTCTGGCTGAGTTCACCAGTGAAGATTATTCAGAATCTCTAGGTATGGTCCTAGTTGTCAGAAAATGCTGAATACATGAAACAACTGAAGGGTTACTGTGTGTGTGTGGTCATGTGCACATCTATGTGGAAGCCAGAGGAAAACCATGGGTATTGTTCTGCCAGTGAAGAGAGGGTCTGCTTCTGGGATTTGCAGTCACCAGTTAGCCTAGGCTGTCTGGCAAGCCCCCATGATCTGGCTGTTCTTCTCTAGCAATGAGATTACAGCACTTGCCTTCGCACCTGGCTGTTCACAGGGATGCTGGGGATTGAATTGAGGTCTTTAAGCTTGTGTGGTCAGCACACTTTCAGCTAGGCTATTTTCTCGGCTCCTCAATGGTTGTTTCAGTGCGTTAAGCTGTCTCATTATTTGTGCTGTTTATATTTAAAATATGACTATATCTCAACTGCAAAATCCCTAACCCAAAACCTGGTAACAATTCCAATTAACTGTAATTATTATTAAATAATGAAAATTCTAATAATTTATATTATGCTTTAATAATTTACCTGTTATGACTGAATCCCCTGAGAGTTCTGATTCCTAAAGCCCTCTCTCCCACTCCATTGATACTCTTTTCCTGTCTCTCGCACATGCTTGTAGTATATGTCACTGTACATATGTATCTGTAACAGATAGAAAAGAGCTTCCTTGCCAGACACCATGTGGAAATTTGGAGTCGACCATCCATAGACCCAAAGGTCATAATACTTCTTATCCAAAGCACCACCGAGGCAGTTGTTCACATAACAGTGATCCTTCAGAACTGTGCTCCAGAAGGCTAATGGAATAGCAGTGTGGGGCTAGAGAGATGGCTCCGCTGGTAAAAGCACTTGCTAATAAACCCAGATGAACTTGATCTTCGTAGAAGATCCTAAAAGTTGTCCTCTGACCTCCCAAGCAGTATTAGCATAAATGGAAAAAGGAAATGTAAAAAGACAGAGAGTGTTTGAGGAAAGACATCTGATGTCTACCTGTGACCGCTACATCAACAGAAAAGGAAAAACAAACAAACAAACAAACAAACAAGCAATCATTTGACCCAGTTGTGCAGTGTGGAGAGTTCCCGAGGCATTCTCTCCACACTTCCTGTTTATTGGTTGTTGTTTTTCAGTTGTACTGTTCAGCCAATCCCCACAGTCCGTGCCTTTATGTTCAGAAAAACTATATCACGCCAAAGTGCAGAACAACAGACAGCAGCCATGGGGCTTTCACTTTTAAAGAGTTTCCAAGCACCCAGCCCTTTTCCTAAAGGACTCTTTTCCCTTTTATGGATGAGCACCTGGCTCCAAGACAGTGTAAACAGAACTTCCTGCCCCAGGGACGGGCTGGCTCCTGCAGGAGCCTAGGGATCCTTTGGGAAAAGTTGATAGGAACTGTGAGCTGTGTGTGACCTGAAGCTCAGGAGCCAGCTGAGCCAAAAGGGAGGAAAGCACATTTAACAGCCCCTTTGTGTGGACTCTGGTCCCAGAAGCACTTCTGGGAAAGTAAGTCTGATGCTGTACACACAGTTCTTGCAAAGAATGGCAGGGAAGCGGGCCTGGCTCTCGCCAGGCCCAGATTAGGCGCCTGAATCCTGGACCGAAGTAATTGGAGGAATTCAGAGATGTCTGGAGTTCCCACAGTTCAGAGATCCTGGGCTTCAGTGTGTGGAGCTTTAACAACCAGGAGCAAGACTTGAGTGTAGCTCTGTGGAGGAGCAGTAGCCTAGCATGTAAGTCCTAGGGTTGAAGAAAGAAGACAGAAGGAAAACAAATGGGTTCTGCACTTCTTAAATGGAGTTCAACAGTATGCGATTTTCAGATTGCTTAATGCTTCCTAAGGGCATGGAAGCTAAAATGCCTTGCTCTTCCTTGGACTTTAATGTTTTCCCATACTTTTAAATGACAATGATAAAAGCATTGAGCCTATGGCTGGCATAATGGTTTTGATTCATGCTGATAAATTTGACCTTTCGTGCTAGTATGCCTCATAATCTCACTAACAGCAATGGAAAAGAACTATATGTAAGTGTGTAAACCTCATAGGTAGCATGGGCTCTACCACTAAGCTTCACCCTTAGCTACATAACTGCCATTTTGATGGTAATTAACATTCCCTGAGAAACTAACATTTCTCTGTACCAAGCAATGAGTTCATCTAATAGCCTTCATCTAGTTAAACTAGTTAAGAGACAGTGAGATGGTTCAGTGGATAGAGACACCAGTCACCTAGAAACCTGATTTTGATCCCAGGAACACATGAAAAGATGGAAAGAGAAAACTAGCTCTATGAAGTTGTCCTATGGCCTCCAAGTTTGATACTCAGCCCCCTTGTTGCTTGCATACACACACACACACACACACACACACACACACACAGAGCACACAAATGATAATAAAAGAAAATGAATCGTTTGAATCCAAACCAAGAAGTTATGGTTGTTAATTTAACATACAGTATGTAAATATGCTACTATATTCTAGCATGTATACTTCTTTTTTTTTTTTCTGTGATTGATTGACAAGCACAGGCTGGGATTCGAACTCGGGAGAGACAGACGGCCGCCTCGGACTCCAGAGTGCAGCGAGCATGTATACTTCTAAAGCATAAACAAGAGCAAAATTTCAAGTGCTACATAATTAAATATAAGCTGAATTTCCTAGATTTTCTTTTCTTTTGTTCCGACAGTGCTGGAGATTGAGTTAGGGCCTTAGGTACACCGAGCATATTCTCAACCACTGACCTTACCTTCAGCTCAGAAGTTTTTATATTTTCTTTTGTATGACAGCATATTGTCTGCTGTTGGAGTGTGGGCACCATAGCTGCAGTCCAATATGCATTCTCTTTACAGGTAGTTATAGTTTTCATTTTGAAGATGAACAAATGAGTGCATGCAGAGAGGTAGCCTTTGGCTGGAATGGTTGGGCCATTCCTGTGGGCAGTGCGTTAGTTGTAACGTTGCCTATGGCCTCATGACCTTGGCCATAGCTTTTCCATAGCACTCAGAGGAAACTACAAGCATGCTGTTGTGTTGCTATTTCTGCTTGTGCTAAGATTGAATCTGCAAACTTTAAAAGTGTGTAGGAGGGAAGGGGAAGAATATGATAGAGGGACACTGCAGTAGTCCCTCTTATATATCTAATTATTAATATTAGATATATAATAAATATATGATACATGGTGGAAGTAGATTATATATTTCTATGAAAATGCTTTTATGAAATTCAGTGCTATGTACGATGAGAATGTGTCAAAAGGGTGTGTCCCAAAGTGTTCTAGACTTGTCTACCACCTGAGATCTTTAGATCATTTGAATAAAATCTGTAGCTTTATTCTCCAGCCACACATGAGAGCCTCAGAATGAATTCAGATTTGCTCTTTCCTTTTTGAGCTAGAGATAATGCCCATATCCTGAGCTTGCTCCTGCAAAAAATAAACATGGACTTACACATAACCTTAAGAAAATTACTCCATTTAGAATAACAACTCAGGTTTAACAAAACACTATAAATCATGGTGGAAAGAAAAATTAAATTTCTAAATAAATGAAAAGACACTGTTGATAAGTTGGGAGACTTAACAGTGTTAAAATGAGATGATCTTCTAAATCATGTGCCACTTCTGGGACATTCCTACCCAAATCACAAGTGCCGTACTGTTCATTGAAGAAGCGTAGATAAACACAATGTGGTGTATTTACATCCATGAGAAACATTAGTGACGCATTGCATTTAGTATGGCTGCTTGTATTAGAATGATTGGAGAGTTGTTAATTGGAACATGTTAATTTATTAGTGGCTATGGAAAGGAAAATACTGTCCTTTCTCCAGTACTTCTTAACTGTCTGCCCATAAACTCTCAGTGAGAAATGGAACCTCATTAAGATCTCCCTTGTACATGATGAAACGGTAATGGGTCTGTTGTGTGGATCTTGTGTAGGTAGCCACAACTTCAGGGAGTTCATGAGAGCAATGATGACTTATCATGACCAGAAGACTTGGTTTCAGAGAAATCCTCCTTGTTGACTGAGTTTTACATTCTTTCTGTGTGTTCTCCCCAATGTTTTCTAAGCTTTAGGGGGAAAATGTATAAAATAGGCATCTCATTTAGGGTCGGCCACTCCACAGTAAATTATTCTTCTCATTTTGATCAATTGTGAGACATACTACTGCCCCCTATAAAAAGAAGCTTTTTTGGCAAAGACTGAGAGTAGCAATAATTTGTGGATATAAAGATAAGCACTTAGAAGGACGTTTGATACCATGTGTATTTAACAAAATAGCACTATTAAGTTCTCACCAAAGAAGTATGACTTCCTCAGATACCCATTCTTCACAAGGTTTACAATATAGGGCATGAGCTCCCTCATGCAGAACCAGCTTCAAAACCATGAAGAGAGCTGTGGGTTATCCCAGTAACCGTCATGCTGTTGTTGCATGGGTAGGCATACCTTGTCATGCACGTTATTATTATAGCTCATGGTGTACACAGCTTGGGAAGAGCTTTGATGACTTATCTCCTCCTGCATAGCACTTCTAGTACTGTGGGAGCTAGTCAGCAGGGAGGAACCCTCTACTTCAAATGTCTCAGTGCTCCTTAACCCAAGTGTATGGCATCCTCAGCAATAAGGTCTAATGAAATTATTTTGGTGGACAGTCAAGACCATTGGCAATAGCTTGTTATCTTTGAGGGGCCTCTGTATGGCCCCATTCACCAACAAGAGCTAATAGGGAGGTATCCCACACTTTGTGTGTATATGTGTGTAGGTTAAGCTCATATGTTATCATACAGTATAGTATTTTACATCTAGCTTCTTTCACTTAACATGATGCTTTTAGAGTAATCTGTTATTTATTTTAAGTATTGACCTCTTCTTTTTACTTCCAAGAAATACACACTCCAGTTATTTACTTTAAATAACAAACTTTTGGATCCATTCTAGTTTGAGCTATAGTGAGTAAAGCTCCTATGAATGTGTTCAAGTCTGTGTAGATGTATTTTAATTTCTCTTAGGCTGAATTTCTGGTCTGTGCATTATGTGTATGTTTAACTTTGAAAGAGTGTGTCTCTGGGGCTGGAGAGATGGCTCAGTGGATAGGAATATTTCCTGCTTTTACAGAGACCTGGGTTTATCTCCTAGCACCTACATGTAAGCTCACAACTGTCTATAACTTCCATTTCAGGCAATCAGCAACATCTTTAGGTCTCATCAGGCACTGTATGCAAGTGATGCACATCCACAGATGCAAGAAAAAACATACATATAAAATAAAAATTAAAAGTGGCTATACCATTTTCCATTTTCATCACAAATGTATCAAGATTTGTTTCTCCATATCCTTGTCATCACCTGGCACTGTTGGTCTGATTTTAGCCATTGTATTATTTTAAAACAGCAGAACAGATCACTCTGGTCTTTGTTGTCCAGTAGAAAATGAGTATGAGGAGTCCTGGGGATGGTCATGACTTCCCTACTGGGTGACTAAGAATCACTGACATGATTTCTCTGTGTAAGTGGTGAGCCTCATACCACCTTTTCTCCTAATTTTAGGAAGAAAGAGAAACGTCACATGAACAACAGTAAGACACCCCATCATAAAATCAAGAAGAAATGCTAAAATATCTTAAACATCTATAGATGAATTCATTGTTTACATGTAAATTCCAGTCCAACCAATACCCTAGCAGGTAGATAAACCTTGCTATCATGTCTGGGTCTCAGCTTTCTTTACGAAGATAGAACTTTAAATGGTATATTTAAGTGTCCTTTTAACTCTGCCTAGAAAGTTCAAGAATATGTCTGATGTTGGGCTGAAGATATAGCTAAGTTAGTAGACTATTTGAAGGTCATCTTCAGCTACGTAGTGAGTTAGAGACTAGCCTGGTCGAAATGAGATCCTGTCCTGTCTGATAGCTATAAGACCAGAGAGTTGTTGAATATGAGAGCATAAAAATTGTTATTTTCCATCTTAGTCCTAATGTTGTAGTCAGAAGGTGTACCTGACACTTGCTAATGAGATTGAAAACAATGTATTTACACAAATGCCTTAATTTCTGTTACTTGGCAGCTAGTTTCTATTGTAAATTACACACCCACGATAATGTTACTGCATGCTCTGGAGGAGGATGTTCACGCGTTTTCATCTTTGAGTGTTTTCTTAGGAAAAGACAGACTGTGATACCCAAGTGGATTCCTGAGTTTTCACAGCAGGAAAAAGGTGAATGCACAATTGCCTTACATAGGTTGGCAATTTAAGAGTTATTAATTGGACTGTCGAATCTTTTTGTTTGTTTTGTTGTTTCTGAGACAGGGTCTTTCTGGGGAGTCCTGATTGTATTGGACTTTGATTTATAGACCAGGCTGTCCTCAAACTCACAGAGATCTACCTGCCTCTGTCTCCCAAGTGCTGAGATTAAAGGTGTGTGGCACCACTACCCAGCTGGACTGTACTCATTTGGCTTAAGAACTAGTTACTTTTTACTTAAAAAATGATACTTATGTTGATTAAAATGTATTCGTTATCTGTGTTATCTGATTTGTGTGTACAGGTGTTCATGCTTTTATGTGCCCTCACAGATGAGACATGGGGGTGTCCTCTTTTATCAACCTAAAGGTTGTTCTTCTCATTTAAAACAAGGTTTCTTGGTGAACCTGGACAGAGGCTGGTGACCAGCAAGCCTCAGCAATGCTCTTGTCTTAGCCTTTTCTTGACAGCGTTGGGTTTACAAAAGTGTGAAGTTATCTCTGGACTCTGGAGATCTGTACTGAGGTCCTTGTGCATAGATTATCAAGAACTTAATCTTACATGTAGATTTTCTGTTTTAAAGGTGTTATTTTTTAAATTATGGTATGTAAATGTGTATATGGGTGTGCATGCATGAATACGAGGGCCTGTGGGGCCCAGAAATCTAAGATCCCCAGGAACTTGAGCTGTAGACAGCTTTGAGATAATAGTTGGGAAACAAAACTCTTTTTAATAGCAGTAAGTGTTCTTAACTCTTGAGCCAACTCTTCAGACCCACATTTATTACTTTAAATGAACAAGTAAGTAGCTATGTTAAAACATATTCTGTTTCAATCTCTATAATGTAATTAATAGGAATAGTTGTGACACACATAAGCAAAATATTTGGTGGTCTCAGTCATTTTGAATTATAGAGGGCTCTGAAGACCTTGACTCCCAGGGAGGGGGGAGGGTGTTACACTGACCTCATTCCTTCCGTAACACACATGGCTCCTACCTGAAGGCTATGCTATGATTACTTACAGATTCCAGATCTCAAAGTCCTCCTGGAATTTACATTCCTTATCTTACTCAGCCACCCTTAAGCATTGTTGTCCACTCCCTTCCTGAAAATCTTTCTTCCTTTGATGTGAGGACAGTAAGCCCTCTCCGTATCTCTTCCTGCTTTCATCTTTCCAATCTTCTCTTTGTCCCTTGCCCTGCCTGGGCTCCAACCTAGGTTTTCTTCTCTTTTACCTTACACATGTCCCCTGGGCTTTCAAGTGTTTTGCTCTAGCTATGACCAATGCTCAATGATTTCCAAGCGTGGCTTTGTTTCATGGGCTTTATGCCACCATTTCCCAATGCAGATTGACACCCAGCAAACATCCCGAAGGGAAAGAGCCTAACTGAACACATGAAGTCTCCCTTCCTAAATTCACGAATGGTTTGCTCAGTGATATTGTTATGCATTTATTTGGAAACTCCAGACAATAGCTTTTGAAAATAAGCTCGTGAAGTTATCTCTGTTGCCTCTTTTTCCACTGTCCCTCCTCCCACTGTGCAGTGAACCTCAGAAACCAAGCGCAGCTTCCAGACATGGCTTGTGTTTGTTCCTACTTTTTCCTTCTTGTATGTATGCTCATCTCATCCTTTTCCTACACTGCTAATCAGTTCACCTCCAATTTTCCTCCTAATTGCTTACCAGAGTTTCCGTTCGAGTCCACACAATTGTCATTGACCTTTGAGCATTTATAACTCTTTCAGTCTCCCTTGTGACCCACAGGATAACATCCACACTGCTAACCAGCTGCAGTTGCTTGGGATCCTTTGGTTGGCTGGATTTTCAAGCTGTATCTCCGACCATCCTACTTTCACTGTTTCTCAGCCATGTCTTTGACTCTGCCCTCACCAGGTAGTTTTTGGAATGTCTGTTCCCCTACTGTCAGAGGACGTACCCTGTGTATCTTTATTTGTTCCAAGTCTCTTGTTAAGGTCAGCTCCTTTCCGAGGCCTCCACCCTCTCAGCACAATGCTATTTGCTTGCCTTCCCTGCCCCTAAACTGCAGCATCAGGTCCCATCAGCCTTTATCATATCTCACTATACTGTGGGCACTTGTTTGCCTGTCTAATTCCCCTCTGGACTCTGAGCACTGGACTATCTGCTCAATGACTATCTCTGGCCACACTCTCTGATAACATTTTGATTAGTTGTGTAGGGGGCTCCTTCTCTCTGAGTCAGCTGTAGGCCTTCATCTCTCTTCATTTCAGACACAAAAGATGATAGCCCTATCACAAAGTACAAAGATCATCAAAGAAAGATGCTAGTGATGCAGCTGAAATGTACCTCTCACAGACAGCAGAAGGCTGTTCCTTAGACTCCTGTCATTTGCTTCCTTTTTTATATTAACAGTGTGAACCAAGATTTACAGGGGAGAAAAGAGATTCTGAATGAAGAGTTCACGAGGAAGAAGGGGAAATCAGAAAAGAGAACTGGGAAGAAAGCACCAAAGATGTGGGGGAAATGTGCAGAAAAAGGACCAAAGAATGGTGGTTTTGCTACCAATTAGGAGTTTTGGGAAAAGGAGATACAGGAACAAGAGGGGACCCAAGCAGCATGTTGCTTTCAATTCTTTTCAGAATTAAAGCTCACACAGGCTCCCTGACATTATCTCTAAAATGTGTGTGCCCAGTGCACATGTCATTTATGGCTTCCCTGTAATGGAGGCCAAAAGGCCCGGGCTCCACATTAGAAGAGGAAAATGTCTTTTGGGGTATAGGCACTATCTTAGGAAGATGTCCAGCTAATAACCCAATTGTGATGAAGCCACTCCGGTAATGACAGGTTTGGTTGCAAATGATGATAAGATGTTTATTACCTCACTGTAATACTTGGTTTACTTCACCTGGGATATTTCTATGGATTTTAATAAAGAACAAATTCTCACTCATGTCAAAGATCAGAAAGAACTTTTTTTCAAAGAAGACATGAAAGATGGAGGTCTGCTGGATGTTGTGGCTTGCGCTTGGGACCTGAATACTGGGTTATCCTCTGACCTCCACACACAGGTTTGTGTGTGCTCATGCGAATGTACACACACACACACACAATGTGAAAAGAATTACACTTAAACATTTTCAGCATAACAACTTACAAACCTGTATTTTTGTGATAGCCTTTTCCAGATATGGAAGCTTATATTGAGTAAAATGATTAAAAAATTGAAAAGACTGTTTTTGGTAACACTTAAAAGTGAGACATGCATTGTTACTGTACCTCTCCAAAACCCATATCTCATGATTATAAAGTCAAAAGAGCACAAAAAAATCTGTATATTTTGCAAAGACAATTTATGTAATAACGTCCAATTCAATATTCTCTCCCATCTGTTGTTAAGGATGTTGAAAATCCTGTTGTTTATCTAGATATACTCAAGTATGAATTGTTACTTTCTCTCTAGCTTTCTAGTTGTTCTTAACTATCAAACTATCCTTTGAACATTTGGAACCAAGAAGTTTCTATCATCCAAATAAGATTTTGTTAGCTCTGCACAACTCTTCATCAGCAGGGAGATGGATTTGTGGGCAGAAAATAGAGGCAGAAACACTTCTGTGAAATATAGTGCTTGGTTTAGTATTCTTCCCGGTCACTTGCTTTCTTTAATACTCTGTAAAAATCTCTCAAATCTTGTACCGTAAAATTATAGAGTTTACCAGCTTGAACGTAGAGAAAAAATATGGATTGGCTCCTGTATATACCCCAGGACACCTCAAGGCAAAAAAGATATCAGCTCATCCAGAGAGGAGTACAGGAGGACCTCAGATTTCTTTCTTTTTTTAAATTTTTTAAATTGGATATTTTATTTACATTTCAAATGTTATACCCTTACCACATTTCCCCCCATCCCCACCAAGGAACCCCCTATACCATCCCCTCTCCTCCTGCATCTCTGAGGATGTACTCTCACCTATCCCCCCATTTCCCACCTCCCCACCCGCGAATTCCCCCCCATGCGGCATCCAGCCTTCATGGGACCAAGGATCTCTTTTCCTACCTATGTCTGACAGGGCCATCCTCCCTTACATACACAGCTGGAGCCATGGGCCCTCCCTAAGTGCTCCCAGGCTGGTGGTTTACACCCTGGGAGCTCTGGTTGCTTGGTATTGTTGCTCTCCTCATGGGGCCACAAACCCTTTCAGCTTCTTCAGTCTTCACTCTAACTCCTCCATTGGGAACCCCTTGATCAGTTCAATGGTTAGTTGTGAGCATCCACCTCTGAATATGTCAGACTCTGGCAAACCTCTAAGGAGACAGCTATGTCAGGCTCCTGTCAGCATGCACATCCTGACATCCACATCAATGTCTACCTTTGGTGACTGCACATGGGATGGATACCCAGGTGGAATGGTCTGCAGACAGCCCCTCCTTCAGTTTCTGTCCCACACTTTGTCTCCATATTTGCTCCCTTGAGTATTTTGTTACTCCTTCTAAGAAGGACTGAAGTACCCACACATTGGTCTTCATTCTTCATGAGCTTCATGTGGTCCGTGAGTAGAATCTTGGGTATTTCAAGCTTCTGGGCTAATATCCAATCATCAGTGAGTGAATACCACTCTTCTTTTGTGATTGGGTTACCTCAGTCAGGATGATATTTTCTAGTTCCATCCATTTACCTAAGAATTTCTCGAATTCATTGTTTTTAATAGCTGAGTACTTACATTGTGTAAATGTACCACATTTTCTGTATCCATTCCTCTGTTGAAGGACATTTGGGTTCTTTCCAGCTTCTGGCTATTATAAATAAGGCTGCTATGAACATAGTGGAGCATATGTCCTTGTTATATGTTAAAGCATCTTCTGGGTATATGCCCAGGAGTGGTATAGCTGGGTCCTCAGGTAGTGATATGTCCAACTTTCTGAGGAACAGCCAGACAGTTTTACAGAGTGGTTGCACCATCTTGCAATCCCAACAACAATGGAGGAGTGGTCCTCTTTCTCCACATCCTCGCCAGCATCTACTATCACCTGAGTTTTTGATCTTAGCCATTCTGACTGGTGTGAGGTGGAATCTCAGGGTTGTTTTGATTTGCATTTCCCTGATGACTAAGGATGCTGAACATTTCATTAGGTGCTTCTCAGCCATTCGCATTTCCTCAGTTGAGAATTCTTTGTTTAGCTCCATACCCCATTTTTAATAGGGTTATTTGGTTGTCAAGAGTCTAATTTCTTGAGTTCTTTGTATATATTGGAAATTAGTCCTCTATTGGATGTGGGATTGGTAAAGATCTTTTCCCAACCTGTTGGTTGCCATTTTGTCCTATTGACAGTGTCCTTTGCCTTACAGAAACTTTGCAATTTTATGAAGTCCCATTTGTCAATTCTTGATCTTAGAGCATAAGCCATTGGTGTTCTGTTCAGGAACCTTTCCCCTGTGCCTAGGTATTCGAGGGTCTTCCCCACCTTCTCTTCTATTAGTTTCAGTGTATCTAGTTTTATATGGAGGTCCTTTATCCACTTGGACTTGAGCTTTGTACAAGGAGATAAGAATGGATCGATTTGAATTCTTCTGCATGTTGTCCTCCAGTTGAACCAGCACCATTTGTTGAAAATGCTGTCCTTGTTCCTCTGGATGGTTTTAGCTCCTTTGTCAAAGATCAAATGGCCATAGGTGTGTGGGTTCATTTCTGGGTCTTCAACTCTATTCCACTGATATTCCTGCCTGTCTCTGTACCAATACCAGGCAGTTTTTATCACTATTGCTCTGTAGTACAGCTTGAGGTCAGGGATAGCAATTCTTCCAAAAGTTCTTTTATTTTTGAGAATGGTTTTCGCTATACTGGGTTTTTTGTTATTCCAAATTTCTTGAAAGAGAATTTCTCTTTCAAGCTCTGTAAAGAATTGAGTTGGTATTTTAATGGGGATTGCATTGAATCTGTAGATTGCTTTTGGCAAGATGGCCATTTTTACTATATTAATCCTGCCGATCCATGAGCATGGAAGAACTTTCCATTTCCTGAGTTCTTCTTCAATTTCTTTTTTCACAGACATGAAGTTCTTGTCATACAGATCTTTCACTTGCTTGGTTAGATTCACACCCAGGTATTTTATATTATTTGTGACTATTGTGAAGGGTGTCATTTCTCTAATTTCTTTTTCAGCCTGTTTATCTTTCATGTAGAGGAAGGCTACTGATTTGTTTGAGTTGATTTTATAACCTGCCACCTTGCTGAAGTTGTTTATCAGGTTTAGCAGTTCTGTGGTGGAAGTTTTGGGGTCACTTAAGTATACTATCATATCATCTGCAAATAGTGATATTTTGACTTCTTCCTTTCTTATTTGTATCCCTTTGATTCTAATTGCTCTGGCTAGGACTTCCAGTACTATATTGAATAGGAAGGAGAAAATGGGCAGCCTTTTTAGTCCCTGATCTTAGTGGGAATGCTTCAAGTTTCTTCCATTTACTTTGATATTGGCTACTGGTTTGCTGTATATTGCTTTTCTATGTTTAGGTAGGGCCTTGAATTCCTGATCTTTAAGACTTTTAACATGAAGGGATGTTGAATTTTGTCAAATGCTTTCTCAGCATCTAGTGAGATGATCATGTGGTTGTTTTCTTTGTGTTTGTTTATATAGTGGTTACATTGATGGATTTCTGAATATTGAATCATCCCTATTCCTGGATGATAAGCCACTTGTCATGTATGTTTGTTTGATGTGTTCTTGATTCGTTTGCTAGAATTTTTAATAATATTTAGAATCATATTCATAGAGATTTTCTTGTTCTCTTTTTGTTCGGTCTTTGTGAGGTTTAGGTTAGAGTGATTGTGGCTTATAGAACTAAGATTGGGTAGTTTCTCTTCTGTTCTATTTGTGGAAAGTTGAAGAGGTTATTAGGTCTCCTGAAGGTCTGATCGAATTCTTCACTAAAACCATCTGGCCCTGGCCTTTTTTTTGGTGGGGAGATTGAAGGACTTTACTATTTTTTAGGGGTTATGGGACTGTTTAGATGGTTTATCTGTTCCTTATTTAACTTTTACCTGGTATTTGTCTAGAAAATTTTCCATCATCCAAATTTTCCAGATTTGTTAGAGGCTTTTGGTAGGATCTGATGTTTTTTTGAATTTCCTCAGTTTTGCCTGTTTGTCTCCCTTTTATTTGATTTTATTAATTGGATACTGTCTCTGTGCCTTGGCTAATCTGGCTAGCGTTTATCTTCTTAGATTTTCTCAGATTTTCTGTTTTGTTGTATTTTTTCTATGTTCTTTCTGTTCTACTTGGTTGATTTCAGCCCTGAGTTTGTTTTTCCTGCCTCTTCTTTGGTGTATTTGCCTCTTTTTGTTTGAGCTTTCTTCTTCAATTTTGTTATTATGCTCTCTCCATTTTCTTTTGTAGGGACTTAAGCTGAATTTCCTTGTAGCCTGCTTTCATGAGTCCAAGTTTGTATTATGTGTCCTCATTTCATTAAATTCTAAAAGTCTTTAATTTCTTTCTTTATTTCTTCCCTGACCAATTTATCATTGAGTAGAGTGTTGTTCAGTTTCCACATGCATTTTGGTTTTTCATTGGTTTTGTCATTATTAAAAATCAGCCTTAGTCCGTGGTGATCTGATAGGATGCAAGGGATTATTTCAATCTTTTTGTATCTGTTGAGGCCTGTTTTGTGACCAATTATATGGTCTATTTTGGAGAAGGTACCATGAGGTGCTGAGAAAAAGGTATGTTCTTGTTTTAGGATGAAATGCTCTATAGATATCTGTTAAATCCATTTGGTTCATAACTTCTGTTAATTTCACTGTGTCTTTGTTTAGTTTCTGTTTCCATGATCTGTCCATTGCTGAGAGTAGGGCATTGAAATCCCCCACTATTATTGTGTGAGGTGCAATGTGTGTTTTGAGCTTTAGTAAAGTTTCTTTTATGTATGTGGGTGCCCTTGCATTTGGAGCATAGATGTTCAGAATTGAGAGTTCATCTTGGTAGATTTTTCCTTTGATGAGTATGAAATGTTCTTCCTTATCTTTTTGATTACTTTTGGTTTAAAGTCAATTTTGTTTGATATCAGAATGGCTATTCCAGCTTGTTTCTTGTGACCATTTGCTTTGAAAATTGTTTTCCAGCCTTTTCCTCTAAAATAGTGTCTGTCTTGGTCACTGAGGTAGGTTTCCTGTATGCGGCAAAATTCTGGGTCCTGTTTGTGTATCCAGTCTGATAGTCTACATCTTTTTATTGGAGAATTGAGTCCATTGATGTTAAGAGATATTAAAGAAAAATGATTATGGCTTCCTGTTATTTTTGTTATTAGAGGTGGAATTATGTTTGTGTAGCTATCTTCTTTTCGGGTTGTTAGAAGATTACTTCTTTGCTTTTTCTAGGTTGTAGTTTCCTTCCTTGTGTTGGAATATTCCTTCTGTTATCCTTTGTAGTGCTGGGTTTGTGGAAAGATATTGTGTAAATTTGGTTTCATTATGGAATATATTGGTTTCTCCATCTATTGTAATTGAGAGTTTTGCTGGGTATAGTGGCCTGGGCTGGCATTTGTGTTCTCTTAGGGCCTGTATGAGATCTGTCCAGGATCTTCTCACTTTTATAGTATCTGGTGAGAAGTCTGGTGTAGTTCTTATAGGTCTGCCTTTATATGTTACATGACCTTTTTCCCTGATTGCTTTTAATATTTTTTCTTTGTTTTGTGTATTTGATGTTTTGATTATTATGTGACAGGAGGTATTTCTTTTCGGTCTAGTCTATTTGGTGTTCTGTAGGCTTTTTGTATGTTTATGAGCATCTTGTTCTTTAGGTTAGGGAAGTTTTCGTCTATAATTTTGTTGAAGATATTTACTTGCCGTTTAAGTTGGGAATTTTCACTCTCATCTATACCTATTATCTTTAGGTTTTGTCTTCTCATTGTGTCCTGGATTTCCTGGATGTTTTGAGTTAGGAGCTTTTTTCATTTTGCATTTTCTTTGACAGTTGTCTCAATGTTTTCCATGGTATCTTCTGCACATGAGATTCTCTCTTCTATCTCTTGCATTCTGTTGGTAATACTTTCGTCTATGACTCCTGACTTCTTTCCTAGGTTTTCTATCTCCAGGGTAGTCTCCCTTTGAGATTTCTTTATTGTTTCTATTTCCATTTTTAGATCCTGGATGGTTTTATTTAATTCCTTCACCTGTTTGGTTGTGTTTTCTTGCAATTCTTTAAGGGATTTTTGTGTTTCCTCTTTAAGGGCTTCTACCTGTTTACCTGTGTTCTTCTGTACTTCTTTAAGGGAGTTACTTATATTCTTCTTAAATTCCTCTATCATCATCATGAGAAGTGATTTTAATTCTGAATCCTGCTTTTCCGGTGTGATGGGTTGTTCAGGGCTTGCTATGGTGGGAGAACTAGGTTCTGATGATGTCAAGTAATTTTGATTTCTGTTGTTTATGTTCTTGGGCTTACCTTTCACCATCTGGTTAACTCTAGGGTTACCTGCACTCACTGTGTCTGACTGGAGTCTGTTTTTCCAGTTATCTTGCTTATGTCAGAACTCCTCAGAGTCCAGATGTCTCTGTGATCCTGTGATCCT
Source organism: Mastomys natalensis (assembly GCA_021653895.1). Lineage (NCBI taxonomy): Eukaryota > Metazoa > Chordata > Mammalia > Rodentia > Muridae > Mastomys > Mastomys natalensis. The sequence continues at coordinate 357,257 of JAJTUV010000827.1, forward strand.
AAGCTCCTGGTTGGAAGAGTTCCTGGGACTCAGGTTGCCTCTAGGATCCTCAAATCCTGTTGCTCTGAGTGCAGTGGCTCCTCTAGGATGGCTCATGATTAGGTGTCTCCACAGGAGCAGACCAGCTAGGTCTCTGCCCCAGCCAAAAGGACCAGGCAAGGGCAGACCTCAGTTTTCTGACTCCAGCTGTCTGTTACAATTGCCCCATCCCTTCTCTATACTTCAGGCCAAACCACACATGCTTTATGAAAAGTAATGTTGGTTGTCATGGCAGAAGCATCGACTCAGCAATACTCTCTATATAATATGTACTTACAATTAATGAAAAGGAGAAGACACCTGGGCAGGATGAGACATTCTCAGACAGATACAATTCCATGTCACAATGAAAAGCAAAACTCAGACTTTGTACTGCCTGGCTTCTTCCAGAGTGGAGGCTTAGACAATAGTGTGGCTTAGGTCAGTGTTTTGCTTTTCTTGTTTCCGCAATGAGAATACTGTGATGATTAAGTGAGCTTAAGCATTTGGGAAGCATATATATGTTAACTGTTCCAGAAATATCCTTACACTATTTGCTGACACCTGATATGTCAGATAAAGTTACTAGCCCTTAAAGAAACATAGACTCTTATCATGAGCTCTTTCTAGAGGCTTACTTTTCAGACTTTTGCCAGGCAACAGGTCATTCAGATAACTATCAAATTGTAGTTTCTGTATGACTGTAAAAAGCAAATCCATAGAGAAACCAAATTCTTGAGATCAAAAAATAATAATACATTTTCCCTCAGGCTGCCAGAAAGATGGTGGACATTCAGACCAAGTATGCTTCCCAAAATCAGTTCACAATCTTTTGAAACAAGAAGTGGATTGTACCAGGAGAAACTGAGAAAGGAGAAGCTCCTTAGGTACTAGAAGAGAGGTGTAGGCTTCATCATGCTCAGGAAGGTTACTGAAGGCTCCTACTTGGGCAAGAAATGCCCCTTCACTGATAATGCCTCTATCCAAGGTCAGATTCTGTCTGGTGTTGTGACCAAGATGAAGATGCAGGACCATTGTCATCTGCTGGGATCATTTTCTCTAGGTCCAAAAATTCAATCAATTTCAGAAGTACCACAAGAACATGTCTGGAATCCCCTGTTTCAGGGATGTAGAGATTGGCTCCATTGTCACCCTGGGAAAGTGCAGGCTTCTGAACAAGACAGTGTGCTTTAATGTGCTCAAGGTCACAAGAAGCAGTTCCAGAAGTTCTGAAGTACACAGGTGACTCTCCAGAACAAATAAAGTTCTTTTTCAACTTTAATAATAATTATTATGCTAACATTATTGTTTATTAATTATGTTTAATACTATTATTTAAATTAGATAATTGTATAATATTAATTAAATAATTATTATTTTTAGGACTGTAAGGAGTCAGCTGACTTCAGAATTTCTCAAGTACAAGCACCTCTGAAAACAAGAGGAAGGAGTTACTCCTATAGAAATTCCATTAGTTTCCCAACCTCCATTGACTAAACCTGAGAGAATTTCAATTGAGAGACTCAATTTGAATAAAAGTTCTCCAAATCCAAGGAGAATTCTCAAAATTTTCCAAAGCCCTTCCTGTTCTCTTCACCCTCTAATGCAACAATCAGGGTAATTAGATGGGTTATTTGCCAATGCTGGCAGATCCTAACAAACCATGGGTGTGGGGCTTTTAAAGAAGCATGCCAATCAACAAGGCTATACATAGAACAGAGTGATTTGCTCACTGGCCAATGGGTCCCCAAAGAGAATAAGGATACAGACTGACCAAAGAAAGGAAGTGTCATGTTTCCCTGTTTCTTTATCTGTAGGCATGCAATGCATATTTTTTATGCAGCTGGTTGACTATTCAAGTAAATACCAACAAAACTTAACCCTCATTATGAGGGTTTGGAATGTGTAATCCCACTATTAGAGAGAATGCCAGCATGACTTGTGTTATCTTAAAGTGTTATTTAGAAATGGAATGTTTAAGGAAATCACCAATTTAAATTCAAGAGGAGTCAGCAAAACTAAAATATAATTTCTGTATAATTTGAAAAAACATACATTAACTACTAAATTCAGTTCATCTGAATTTAGTTTTTTATGTCCCAAAACACAGATTAGCAGGTATTTGTGCAATGATAATGACTTTCTCATATTTCCTTAATGATGTTATAATTGCTTATGGAAATACATCCTTCCCACCCTCCTGACACAAACATGTTACCTCCTGTTTTCTATTTCCTCACAGTACAGTTAGAACTTCTCAATATTTTCTGGGCAGTCTTCAGTCTAAAAGCTGATATGTGTGTGTGTGTGTGTGTGTGTGTGTGTGTGTGTGTGTGTGTGTATTCTGTCTTAAGGATTATCCCAGGCTTTTTTTCTACCTTTGTGTAGAAGGAAACAAAGGTAGTTGTCCCTTGGCTGTTTGAGGAGAGCTCCTGCTACACAGTCTGTGAAGTATACTAGTGTGCCTTGGCCTTTTTCGATTCCCTCCAAAGTCCCTTTACAATGGGTCTATGCAGAGTTCTGGTGAAGGATTGACCAGCCTATTTGCCAGCCCAGGACCAGCTTCTCCCCTTTTTTCTTTTCTTGACTTTACATGCAAATCTGCAGGGAGACACCAGGGTTTTCTTTATAGGGAAACTTTAGGAGTGACTCCCCTTTGAGGTACTGTCCATTAGAGCTTTGTGTGGCTCTTAAATGAATTGGTAGTAAGCATGTGACATTCTTGAGGTACAAAATGTCACTGCGCTTATATTTTTGGCTGTGAGCCTAGACTCTAACAACTGAACCATCTCTCCAGCCCGAGGGGTTTGTGGTTCCATGGGGAAAGCAACAATACCAACCAACCAGAGCTCCCAGGGTCTAAACCACCAGCCTGGGAACACATAGGGAGGGACCCATGGCTCTAGCTATATATGTAGGGGAGGGGGAACTTGTAGGGCATAGGTGGGAGAGGAGGTTCTTGGTCCCATGAAGGCTGGATGCCCCAGTGTGGGGGAACTCAAGGGCGGGGAGTAGAAGTGTGTGGGTGGGGGCACATCCTTCTACCTGTTTATCTGTGTTCTCAATTTCTTTGAGAGTGTTATCTATGTCCTTCTTAAAGTCCTCTATCATCATCATTAGAAGTGATTTTAAATCTGAATCTTGCTTTTATGGTGATATGGGGTGTTCAGGACTTTCTAGTGTGGGAGAACTAGGTTCTAATGATGCCAAGTAACCTGGATTGCTGATGCTTATGTTCTTGCACTTGCCCTTCACCATCTGGATCTCCTTAGTACTACCAGCCCTGTCTCTGACTGTCTTTCCTATTATCTTGGTTGTGTCAGAACTGTTTGCAGTGGGTGTTGCTGCTGGGGTTAGAGCTGAGGCCCAAGATCTGCTCAGTGCTGAGGCGCAGACCCTAAGGAACCAGTGCCCCGGGCCAGGAGTGAATTCCTAGGTCCCAGTGGGTCCCAGTTACTCCCTGTTTGGGTCAGGTGTTGCTGTCTCCTTATCTAAGATATTGACAGGGTTAGAGCTCCTGGGTGCCCCCCTTCTCTGGGTTTTGTGAGATTAGGTGTTACTATTTTGTTTTAAATATCTAAAATCCATTTTTTAAGAGCTGAAGCCCAGGATCTACTCAGTGCTCGGGCACAGACCGAAAGCTAGAAGTTTTCTAATTTCTTTTTAGGATTGTCTATTGGTGTTATAGAGAAATGCAACCTATTTTTTTAAAGTTATGTTATATTCTGCAATGTTCTAAGCTCATTTATTGTCTGACATGTCTTTAAGATGTATTAATTTTGTTTTTGAAATAATAAATTTTAGGTATTTGATGTACTGTTAGACAGATTCTAGGCACTCAGCAATGAATCTGGGGTGATTTGGGATGTTTCACTGTTACTATTTTGTTTTAAATATCTAAAATCCATTTTTTAAGGGAATGAGAAACCGAAAATTCAGTTTTAGAATTGTTTCTGAGGCCAGCTAAAAATATCTAGGTCCATTAGTGGCATGTGGACAAAAAAAGAGAGGAATTTGGAAGTGTCTGTCCCCATTTCCTTTGGATTTGTTCATAGGTGACATTCCTTCTGCTACTATAGAGCAGGCTCCATGGTTGCACAGCTGCCTGTGGTCTGCTGTCAACTACAGGGATGCTCTAAAGACAACAGGTGTTTACTGATGTCAGAAGTCTTTCTTGTTTCCTTTGGATGCAGTCCAGTGCTGGATAAGGATGTGTCTGCCTGAAGCGACTTACCTCCTCCTGGGATTGATTGGCTATGAGATGCTGAGTCCCCACTGCCAAGGAATTCTCACAGATAACACAGATCTTCACACTCTAGTCTCACGGTCCAAATGGTATGTATTCTATGATACACATTGTGCCAGTGTCTGTGTGGAAACCAATCAAAACATTTTGATTAAAACTTATGAACTCCAGAAACAACTAAAAATTATTTTTATAGAAAGTAGGCACAGACATAGTGCCTTTTTTCTGTTTTCCTTTAAAAATTTACTAAAAAGCGTTTCCCAGGCAGCTGCCAAAGATGGCAGAGGGCCAGGTTCTAGTATTGGATGGCTGAGACCATCTGGGCTGCCTGGAGACCATTATGACCAAGCAGGTACTGCTGGGCCGGAAGGTGGTGGCTGTACTCTATGAGGGCGTCAACATTTCTGGAAATTTCTACAGAAACAAGTTAAAGTATCTGGCCTTTCTCTGAAAGCAGATGAATACCAACCCCTCTCGAGGCCCCTACCACTTCCGAGCCCTGAGCCAAATTCTTTGGTGCTCTGTGTGAGGCATGCTGCCCCACAAGACCAAGAGAGGTCAGGCTGCCCTGGAATGCCTCAAGATGTTGGATGGGATCCCTCCACCCTATGACAAGAAAAAGCAGATTGTGGTCCCTGCTGCCCTCAAGGTTGTGCAGCTAAAGTCTACCAGAAAGTTTGCTTACCTGGCATGTCTAGCTATGAGGTCGGGTGGAAGTACCAGGCAGTGACAGCCACTCTGGAAGAGAAACAGAAGGAAAAGGCCAAGATGATTAGCTCATGCGTGGGCGATGCTGTGGTTTCTTGAATCTTGTTGGGCTGTTGTGATTCCTATAGCTCCAAAGAGACTGGAGTGTGGGAGTCTTGACTGAGTTCACTCCACGCACAGCACTGGGTGGGTGTTATGGTGCCCTGAATTCTCACTCAGTCTGAAGTTCCATGGGGACACAGAGCTCTTGGATTGGGGATCCCCAGGCCAGGAGGTGGCCGGGCACTGGGCACTGGCCTCAAGCCCTTGGGCTCTCAGATGCCATTGAGAGGCCACGGAAGGACTGAGACTGGGGGCATGTAGGTACATGACTGGCCGGCCCACAGCCGAGAGAAATGAGGGTAGGGGGAGAGAAGAAAGAAGCTCCAGCAGCACCCCTCAGGAGAGACTTGGTTACTGTACTCACTTAGCAGACAAGCGGCCCAGCTAGCTTGCTTGAAGATGTGGGTCCCTGTGGCTGGAACGCAGAGATGTCCTCTAGGTGGGAAGTTAGGCATGGCGGCTGCAGCACCTCAGCATTAAAGGCCTTCTCTGCATTTCCCACAGCGGGGCCCAAAGACACGAGAAAGTCCACGGTTCCAAAATGGTTTATTTTCATGGCAGATATAGATGGATCTGGATGTACTCTCATGAAACTCAGGGCAGACCTGAGTTAAATAGGGAAGGAGAAGGGGGAAGGGTCTGGGGAAAAATGCTTAATTGGCTCCACCCTCTGGCCTTCATTAGTATGTAAATCTCTCTAGGGCCCGAGGCCTGTAGTCACACCCTCTACCTGTGCTCTTTGGGAGGGGCTGCATTGTCCTGAACATGACTGAACAGTGCAGGTTAATGGAGTTCCATGTCACATGTTAGGAGCCTGGATTCTGGGAGCATGGCGGAATAAATGCCCATCCTTTGCAGGGTCTCCAGGCTACTTCCAGCCAGTGCTTCTACCAAAAACCAAAACCTCTTTCATGGCCCTACAAAGATCCACTATTGGAAGAAGAAGCAGCTCTTGAGGCTACAGAAACAGGCAGAAAAGAATGTGGAGAAGAAAATCTGCAAGTTCACAGAGGTCCTCAAGACTAATGGACTCCTGGTGTGAACCCAATGAAGACTATTTGTGCCTCATGCCTACCTGGCCTGCCCTTCCTCCACTGCCAACATGGGAAAGGTTCCTTAGGCACTGTTCCTGTGGGTGGAGGGTACATTTAGACAGCTGAAAGCTCACCACCTGCTTGAGTTTTATTTAAGTGATAACCATGGAATGACATGAGCTTCAGTGTTGAAAATGAGTAGCAGGGCTGCCCCACCCACCTGATGCAATACCATATTCTGCAGCTATGAAAATGAGGACTATACCCCTGGGCTGGGATTTAGAAGTGCACACTGAAGACACTGACCACATACATGCACTAACTTTGCTCCTTCCCAAACAGACCACAAAGCAATGTTTTTCTGGAGGTTTCTATGTGCTAATAAATTATTTGACTTAAACAAAAAAAGACTAAAAAATTTTTTCACTTTAAATATATGTAGCTACACTTATGCCTATATATAAGAAATGCATGACATTTATGATTTTCATGTTCTAAAGAGCCATGTTAGTGGTTAGCAATTGATATATGTCTTCTATCAGTGAATCATATTGAAAGAAGAAACATTCTTAGGCCACTGAAAAAGTAAAAAAGTAATTAAAACAATTATATTAAAAATAGTGGTGTATTCACTAAAGCCATTTTTTTGTTTGTTTTTCATTTTTTTCGTGCTGTATTTTTTTAAATTTAGTTATTTAAATCACACCATAATTTACTTATTTACACAGAGGTTATAAACACAAAAAGGCAGGAAGTGGGGAAGGGAATGACACCGGGGCATAGGTATCAGGGGGAGTACAGATACCTTTCAGAACAGGGTATCAGCTGGGTGTAGGTTCAGGGGACAGAGCACTATGACTCTGCTTATGATTCACTTGTCCTTATCTAAGTTGGAACTGTCCACCGAGGCTGCCTATTTATAAGATCTATGACTACTCGGGCTGGTAAATTTCCATAGAAGCTGCCTGTTTACAATAGCATATAGCCTTCTGTTTCAGTGTTTTTTCACAGAGACCCAAGACTTTGTGTTAGCATGTATGCATGTCAGGCCTATTGCTGATTTTAGGCCTATGGCTGATTTTAGGCCTTTAGTGTATATGCAGGGCTGCCTCTGACATCTCCTCCCTTCTCTAAGTATAGAAGGGCCTTGGCAATTCTAATCTTGCGAAGGCGGGGATAGAGGCCTGATCTCCAATAATTGAAGGGGACCTTGTAATGGCTCTGGTCCTCCTGTCATTGTCCAGTGAGGCCTGAGGGCCATACCCATCCCAATGTCTTTGTCCTGGAGAGGGGATACTTTTGACATCAACCCCTATGCAGTCAGGCTTGTCCCTCAGGGAACCCAGAGAGACATTTTTAACTTTTATTTATATTCCCTTGCAGTACTTAGCCTTTCAGCCTAAGCAAGAATTCAGATCACCAGTCAGAGGGGGTTCCAGGTGGCCCCTCTCTGCTTGGTCTAGGGGTGGAAGTCCCCTCTTTCACTAAAGCCATTTCATGTATCCACCTACCAAATCCTCTAAAAATATGTTAACTTTTCTATAGATGATATAGATCTATAATTGCCCTAAGTCCTGAATTTAAATTTGGCTTAAACTATTCTTTATGTCAAAATCATTGTTTCAGGAACTAAAGGGTTGTCTCAGCAATTAAGAGCACTGACTACTCTTCCAGAGGACCAGGGCTCAATTCCCAGCACCCATATGATGGCTTGTAACCATCTGTAACCCAAGTTCCTCCACAGATATGGCATACTGTGGTGTACAGGGACACATGCAGGCAATTAATGCACATAAAATTACCTAAAACAAAATACTGTTTCAAAACAGAAAATGACTTAGGCTGTATTGTTAAAACATAGAGTGGAACAGGAGCCTGATATGGCTGTCTCCTGAGAGGCTCTGCCAGAGCCTGAAAAATACAGAGGAGAATGCTCACAGCTAACCATTGGACTGATCAGGGGCTCCCCAGTGGAGTCCCCAATGGAGGAGTTAGAGAAAGGACTGAAGGAGCAGAGGGAGTTTGCAACCCCATGGGGGGAGCAACAGTGTCAATCGGCCAGACCTCCCGGAGCTCCTGGGACTGGACCACCAAGCATGGAGGGACCATGGCTCCGGCCACACATGTGGTAGAGGATGGCCTTGTTGAACATCAGTGGGAGGAGAGGCCCTTGGGCCTGAAGGTGTTCCATGCCCTAGCATAGGGGAATGCCAGGGTGGGAAGACAGGAGTAGGTGGGTGGGTGGGGGAGCTCCCCTATAGAGGTAGGGGGAAGGAGGATAAATATAGATGAGAGCTGGTACAAGAATTGATTTTCAATTTGGAGACCTGGAAAGGGGAAAACAATTAAAATGTAGATAAAATATCCTATAAAAAAAAGACAGTGGAAATTTAATCCCACTGTAATGCTTAAAACATAAAGTGGCCTATGTAAGAAATTGGGGGAGCCTTTTACTGATGCGCCCCTTCATCCTTGCTAAGTCAGGAACCTAAGTGCCCCCTTTCATAACAGGGGCCATTTTGTTACATTGTTCTCTGAAAACTAGCATGATTTCCTCTCACGACTGTAACCAACATCTTCAACTACTACACTAAGTATTTTAATGATTAGTTATTCAAAGACCTAACTATGCAGGCTGTGCTCTACGCTCTGAGAGAACATGAAGTAGACCCCTCACCCTGGATATCTTAGTCAAAATGAGCAAGTTCATGCACTCATGAGTTATGGAGCCAAAGTTATGCAGATCAAGAAAGGACAGGATGGGACACTGAAGCTTGTGGAGCTCACAGATCAAGTAGAAAGTTATTAGACAGGGGAAGGAATTTCCAGAGTAGCTGGAAGAGGTGTTCTTGATAACTTTGTAAGGTCTAGAATTCTGGGCACATCTGTAAGAAGCAACTTCCTGATTGCTGGTTCATTTTGAGGTGTGATTAACTGTCTTGTATAGGGCTATCCCCATTTGGCTGGTTTAGAGACACTCAACAGAGCAAATAGCCCACCCAACACTCAGTACTACTCTCTGCTCTGTGTGGCTTCTGGCTCCTTGTCATCTTGGGAGGATCTTCTTAGATAGCAACAGTCCTCCTCTTAGTGCTTTCCCAGTGCTTTCAAAAGAGGGGAGAGTGCTCTCAATAGGAACCTATCCTTTGAGAGGTAGAACTACTCTCCTCTCACTGTCTTCCCCCAGTGAGTATCACATCGCTCATCTCATCCACCTTCCTCCCTGCTGCTGGTACTTATCATACTTCTGTGGCTTTAAATGGGTTCTGCCCTTGGCATATCTTAATCCTCCCTGCTGTCACCCCATTTAAACCTCCTGGACACCTAAACTTTACTCCATGTTACTAGGATCAAGAGAGATCTCTCTGGTCTCAGAAATCTTACCACCCAGCAGCATGAATTTGGCTTTGGCTGGGTCAGGCTGACAATGACCTGAATGCTTATTAAGAGAAAATAGCTGCTGGGCCCAAGCACGGAGCAGATCCCGGGTGGTAGCTCTGCACCCAACCTCACAAAACCCGGTGGAAGTGGCGCTCCCAGGAACTCTAACCCAGGCATTATCTCAGATAGTTTATTTATTTCAAATTACTTTCAAAAGTTTCTAGGAGATGCTAATTGGCTAAGATCTTATTTTAAGCTCTCGACAAAAGAATTTAAGTCTCTGTTTAATATTCTCAAGAGAGATATAAATCCTAATTTCCCTCAACAATTAATTGACAAAAGAGGAGTAATTTTACAAAAAGTAGAAGAAGCTATTATTAATCAATATATTATATAGACTGATTAGTTGTTGGCTGTTCTATAACAGTCCTTTGATTAAAAAGAGATTATTAATGTAGATTTATATTTCTTTAAATAGTGTCTTCATGACTCTTGGAGTGTGGAAGGAGCGGCTGCTGGCACTTCTGCCCTGATTTTACAAGAACTCTGAAGAATTGCCATTAAAAATGAAAGAGGGGAACTATACCCCCCAGAAGGAGTTTCATGAAACACTCTCCATTGTGCCTTGTTTACTTTTAACTCTCTAAAACTGAAAGCTCATGGCAAATCTGCTGCTGACTGCCTCTGGCATCGCTGAGACCAATAAAAACTATGCCACAGCTATGTGGAAGGATCCTCTTACCCTTAAATGGAATGGCCCAGACCCAGTTTTCATATGGGACCGAGGATTGATATGCCTGTTTGATACCAAAGAAGGCACAGCTAAATGGCTGCCAAAAAGATTAATGAAATGCATAGATAACCCCCACAAAGCCAGGCCCAACTATAAATAAGATGAATAACAATTGACCTCCAGGGAAGAGAAATCTCCCTGACAATTCCCTTCTTTTTCCTTTCCAGGTAAAAATGAAACACCCGTGATGTCTGCTGACAGAAGTTCTAATCCTGATGCTGGCCTCCAGACTTATACTACTCAGACCTTTGATGGGCCATTGACAAGGACATCAAACAGCTAGAGATTGACATCACTAATCTGAAGAAATCCCTCTGTCTAAATAATCTCCAAAAATTGCAAAGGACTTTATTGGACTAGATTTACTCTTTTGCAATAGAAAAGACTGCGTACAGCTCTTGACTGTGTACAGTCCTTAAAGAAGAATGTTGCTTTTACATAGACAGGACAGGGATGGTTAAAGAGAGCATGAAAAAGGTCAGAGAAGGCCCTGAGAAAAGACAGAGAGAGAAAGAGAAAGATGAGAGCTGGTAGAAGAATTGATTTTCAACCTCTCCATGGTTGTCAACCCTACTTCCTCCCATCTTGGGACCATTAATTGGGTTATTTTTGCTTATTTCTTTTGGTCCCTGGGCCTTAAATAGACTGACTAACTTTGTGAAACAACAGATAGATAATTTGATGCAAAACCTATTCAGATACATTATCATAAGTTAGCTATGGAGGACCACGAGACTCAAGATGAGGTTGTTACTCTATCCAGGGTGTTCCGAAAACCCATCTCCACCCAACCTAAAAGAGGGGACTTCTGCCCCTAGACCAAGCAGAGAGGGGCCACCTGGAACCCCCTCTGACTGGTGATCTGAATTCTTGCTTAGGCTGAAAGGCTAAGTACTGCAAGGGAATATAAATAAAAGTTAAAAATGTCTCTCTGGGTTCCCTGAGGGACAAGCCTGACTGCATAGGGGTTGATGTCAAAAGTATCCCCTCTCCAGGACAAAGACATTGGGATGGGTATGGCCCTCAGGCCTCACTGGACAATGACAGGAGGACCAGAGCCATTACAAGGTCCCCTTCAATTATTGGAGATCAGGCCTCTATCCCCGCCTTCGCAAGATTAGAATTGCCAAGGCCCTTCTATACTTAGAGAAGGGAGGAGATGTCAGAGGCAGCCCTGCATATACACTAAAGGCCTAAAATCAGCCATAGGCCTAAAATCAGCAATAGGCCTGACATGCATACATGCTAACACAAAGTCTTGGGTCTCTGTGAAAAAACACTGAAACAGAAGGCTATATGCTATTGTTAACAGGCAGCTTTTGTGGAAATTTACCAGCCTGGGCAGTCATAGACCTTGTAAATAGGTAGCCTCATTGGATAGTACCAACTTAGATAAGGACAAGTGAATCATAGGCAGAGTCATAGTGCTCTGTCCCCTGAACCTACACCCAGCAGATACCCTGTTCTGAAGGATATCTGTACTCTCTCTGAACACCTACATTCTGGTGTCATCCCCTTCCCCACTTCCTGCCTTTTTGTGTTTATAACTCCTGTGTGAATAAGTAAAAATTATGATTTTTGATTTAATTAATTAAATAAATAAACAAAAAAATAAAATAAAAGAGAGAAAATAGCTAATACAGTAGAGAATGCATCCTAAGAGTGGGAAATGGTGTGTTCACATTCTATTGCTGTCCCTGATGGGGGATCCAATTGAAAACAAGGGCCTCATTAGTATACTCAACACATACTTCTTTTAAATATATTTTTATTATTCTTTGAAAATTTCACATTACAATTCTATTCACTTCCTGTTCTTCTCTTAATCCATAAGCCTTCCTAGCCTGAAGAAGTTTGCCTAGCATTGGTGTTATGGACTGAGTGAATCAAGGCTTCAAGGAAGCAATGAAGGAAGGAACAGTTAACCTCTCTGAACTCTTTGCACCAGTGTTGGCTGGCGCTGCCTGGGAGGGCTCCCCATGGAGTTATCCATTCTCCTGCTGATGTGTCTGTCTTTGTGAAGGCACTCCCTCAAAGGGGTAGTTGACCTTAACAGAAGGATTTGAAGATTTACTGGGTTGGGTTAGATGGTGGTGTTTGCACAAGTTTGTAGAAGGCCTAGTGCTGGTATCAAAAGATCTCACTAGAGAGACTACCACTTTAAAGATGGGAGGCTCAGAAGGATTTCCTCTGGGACCGTTGTAATATGCAGCAGGGCCAAGATGTGGAATTCTACAGGTTCAACTTTACGCCATCATTAGCTATGTAATGAGACTTATCTTCTCTTGCTGGCTCCTCTGCCCTGACCAATTCCACAGTTACATAAATTAACCAGAATTGAGTGCTACAGCTGCCACTGTAGGAATGCTTGCTTAGAGTAGTTTAAAAGCAGAGGTGCTGTATGTAGATAAATCACTTCACAGTTCACAGAGGACTGCATCCTGGGGAAACATACAACTAGCTAGTGGGAGAAATGCACAAGTTCATTATTCCTCATCTACAAGTCTAGAATCTAAAACTATAGGGAAAACCCAGCCTAATTGGATTTGTGGCTACTCAGAATCTGTTATTCTAGCCTTGACATTTTCTTTTTCAAAATTCAATGTGATATGACTCTCAGTGTCATGATCCTCCCAGAGTAACAGGCTTGGAGCTTTGTTCACCTGCCTGAACCTATTGACCTGCACCACAAGGAAACCCACTGGTGGGTCTTCCTGTCTCTAAGCATCAGTATCTTTTATTGACTGACAGTAGATGGGAGCTATGCCCTTTCCCTCTGTTAGGCTCATACCTCTTGGGATAAGTCCTGCTAAATGCAAAAGCACATAGCAAGAAAATGAAAAGTCATACTTTCCATTCCAACTTGCTATGAAAAGCCTTCTGCTCTGTACTCCAAAGAGCATTCATAGAGCAGTATATTTCAGATGTAAGGACCATGTGGACTGAATGAATCCTATGATAGGTCCATGATCCCTCAAATAAAATTCTAAAGCAAACAAATTTCAGGTCCGAAAAGCACAGCAATTTTACAACCTATCAGACATGAATAAAATGAATGTTAAGGTCTCTTCAATTTTGTTTACTTTCATAGTGAAAAGATTCACATTTATCTTCACATTTCAATGTCTGCCTGCGCAGTACTGTACCAGACCTCTCCAAGATATGAATGTGCAGTTCATTATTTTCATAATAGTCTCCAAAGGTTTTGAAGTAAGAATTTGGGTCTTGAATTGGCCAGTATGTTGGCAGATGACTGCACTCTCGAGTCTGAGACAAGATGATCTTAGGTTTGAAAGCCAGCCTAGGCTACACAGCAAGACCTGTCTCAAAGCAGTAATGCAATAACAACACAACACTCTTGTGACTTGTTTATGCATGTGCCCACACTCATTAGTGTGGACACCTGGCTAATGTGCCAGGCCCTGGGTACTCATCCCCATAGTATTTGAACAGAGTTATTCAACATACCTTATTCTAAATAGTAAGTTATCTAGTGTACATATTATTGATACAGTACTTTCTAGCCATTTGAAATGTGAAATTCCTGGTGCCTGGAATGCTAGCTAACCATCCTTCTTTTTCATTATCTCTTGACTGTTAAAGTGGTTAAGCTGGGGCCATTGTGTGCAAACACAAAGCCAAGAAGGTCATGCAAATGGTATTGTGATCAAGACAGTATCTATATTGATTTTTTAACCCACATCCCTAAACTATAAAATTACATAAAAATTCATAAATATTCCAAGAACATATTTGAGTTTACCAAAGTTCTATGAACTCTACTTTGGAACCTATGAAGAAGTTCTATCACTGTGTGAAATCCACAGGGAGACTCAAGACTAATGCCAATCAATGCCTGTGTCTTAAGTTCTCCAAGCAGATGCACTTGGTCTCACCACAGTTCTGATCACAGCGGGGTAAGAGTCAAACTACACTTCTTATCCAGTGGATGCTCAGTAAGTTGCTAAATGTGACTGCAAGTGAATTCAGGGGACACTTTAAAGCAAGTTAATTCATGTGTTTGCTTGGAATTGAGTTAATCTGAAACATGAAACCCATATTTTGCTGATTGGGGGCAGATTTCTGAAGATAATTTCTTTATTGAACTTAGGTAAACTTTTTTATCACATCCACTTTTTTTTTTTTTCTTATTTAGGGACATTAAATGCTAGTGCACTTTCTGTCATAGGATGATCTCCCTGACATTGTTTCAATGGTGGGAAAGAGGTGGCACTTGTGGAGAAACTACACTTAGGTGGGAAGGAGAGGACAGCAATATTGATCTGTCACAGCGGACACTGAAAGATGGGTGAAGAAAGTTGTCTCTGCTTTGAAAAATCTGCAAGTTTTAGTCCTGCAATCCACATTCACAAAATTGAGTGTAGGAACAAGGTGAGGTTTTATAAACAGCTGTGTTCAATGTTGGGCTCCATACACTAGGACAGTTCTCATACGATCCTAAGTTTATTCAAAGCTATAAAGAGTTGAAGGCACACATGAGTTGGGTTGAGAAACACAGGGACATTGGCTTTATGGCTTCAAAGTGTTCACCCTGAAAACATTATGAAAGTGTTCACCCTGAAAACATTATGAAAGACAATGAATTAGGCTATGTTTAATGAAATTCCTGTAGAAAACTCAGTTGTTCTGCAACAATGTCATTGAGGAGTGAGTGCTCAGTGCTCTGTGCAGTCAGTAGGAGGTTTTTTAGATATTGCCAGTGCTCAGAAAGAGTTTCCATTCCCCCAGATGGTTCTCATTGTACATGTTAACATTCACTGCCCACCATTTTAAATACATGGTACCAAAGACACAAATTAAGAATTTCTACATAGCATGAAACCATTTCAGTTTGAGCTAATATGAAAAATTATATTACAAGTTCTAATTTTGTCTTCCAAATTCTATTTCTATTTCTTTGCTTGTACTAAATAATGATATGGTGTTTATTTGTCTAACTACCATCTTCTGTAGTATTAAACCACAAAAAAAAATGAAGTAGAATCATTATGGTCAATATATGGTATTACTCTAACATGTAGTGTGTGTTGTAAAAGTAGACCAGTTTTGGAATTATTCAAATTCTCCATGTAACAATCAATTGCACACACACATGTGTACACATACACACACATTTGTATAACTTAATTTCACAGGCAGTGAGACTGATTGACACCCATTGCAGCAGGAGATACACACAAGTTACAGAATTCTGTTTAATTATTAATCCTTTATGCTTTGTCAACAACAACCTGCTTGTAGCCAATAGACCCTTCACTTCTGAAATTCTTGTAAGTATTAAAGAAAATATTAAATAATCCTCTACTTTTCTTGGATTTTTTTAAAGGTAGATTCAAGAGGGGGAGGTTATTGTGTCTGTGACCATAAGAGACAACATGAACAGGACCAAGGCTCCTCTCTTAAATGTTGGGACAACTCAAATCTGTAACTAGGTCCCTGTTGCGGTCAGCTGAACTGTCTTTGTGGACCATTGATTTGAATCTAACTACATTGGGAGGAAGGAAAGGGGTCATCTTATCCTGCTCATCTGTGTCTTTCCTGAAAGTGGTTTGTCTGTTTTGGTTTTTTTTTTTTTTAAATAGTTTATTAATCTCAGGAATCTGTAGAAACAAATGTAATGCTGACTTAATGGCTAGCGCCACCTATTGTCAACTTGAAAACACAAATGATTTTTCACAATTCTTTTTCTTTTTGTATGCTCATTTGTGCTTTATGAAAGCCATTATAGTTGAATGCTGGTAATGATAATGATAAATGAAGATTCTTCTAAGCTACAGTTTCTGTTAGTGTCCTTGTTCAGTTGTAGTCTACATTTTTATTGTAAAATGGAAAAAATATATAAAACTATAAAGAACAAGAAAAGACCCTCATGATACCACATGGGTTTTTTGTTTGTTTGTTTGTTTGTTTGTTTTGTTTTTTTGTTTTTTTTTTACTGTTTATCTTGAGTACATATGGTCACCTCTAAAACAAATTTTTTGCAACAGTATTTTGATTCTTCTTTTCTGACATTTAAGAGTTTGAAATAATAAAGGAATTTAAACCCCAATACTTATCTGTACTAGGGATTAGAGAGCCACATGATATTCAAACAACTATATTTGCGTATGTGAAATAATAAAGCCAGAGTCCTACCTGAACCATAATGATATGTAACTCAGTGGGGTTTATTTATACAAAGAAATATTATTCATTCTATAAAGGAGAGAGATTTCTATGCTGCTGCAGCATTCATAAGACTTGGGGATGCTGTGCTAAGTGAAACTAGCCATTCATAAAGAGCAAAGACTACATAATTCTGCTAACATAGGGTAATTCTGCCCACAGAGATAGAAGACAGAAAACTGCAGACCTGGCTAGGATTGGAGTATCTGGGAGATTCTGTGAATGGATAGAGAATGAAAGTTGGGGAAGCTGGGACAGGGGCTCAGCAATGGAAGCCCATTTACTACAGTCTAACCTACTCATTAAACGTTTGATAGCTGGGTGTGGTGGTGGTATCCTTTAATCCCAGCACTGGAACCTGACCTGGTCTACATAGTAAGTTCCAATACAGTCAGAACTATGTGAGAGACCTCATCTCAAACAAACAAACAAACAAACAAACAAAAAAAACAAAATAAATACAGGCATAAACAAAACAAGTATCAGCAAGTACCAGCAAGGATATGGAAAACCCAAACGAAGACGTATGGCTAGTACATTTACAATGGTGCACCTGCTTTGAAAAGCAGTCCAAATGCTGCTCAGGTGTTACAGTCATCATATGGCCAGTGTTTCTTTCCTAATGAACTTGAAAGTGTAAATCCTCACAAGAAAATTTTTTGTGCATAAATGTTCATAATGGCATCATCTATAATTGCCCCAAACAGAAACAGCTGAGCAGTTTGCTGAATGGGATAACCATTGATGAGTGGCAAATAAAATGAGCCATATTCATACAAAGGAAGATTATTGAACTATTGAAAAGATGAAGTGATGTTCCACATTAGCAACACACATCAGCCTTGAAAACACTGTATTGAGAGAATGCAGTCACAAAAACCTGGGTATGTAATATGTGCTGAACATAGACAAAACTGGAGGACAGAAGTTAGTTTAACATTTTTTAAGGTCAGGTCTAAGGTAAATAAGAGTGACTATATGTTTCTTTAGCAAGTGATGAAATATTTTAACACTTATAGTGGTTATAGATGTACATATGTGAGTATAATGAAAACCACTGAACTTCACACTTTAAAATGAATTCTATAATATGTAAAGATGCCTCAGTAGTTAAAACCACTTGCTGCTCTTGCAGAGGACCCAAGTTCAATTCTTAGCACCCACATGGCAGTTCTGTAACTCTAGTTCTATGGCATCTGATGGCACCATGCACTCAAATGTGCACAGACATACAGACAGGCAAACATTAAAAATAGTAATAATAAAATAAATTTCTAAAATTATTTTAAAAGAAAAATGACTCACCATCATTAAATTTTAACTTCAATTAAACATAACTGTAGAGCTGTGTAGAGGCAGGCAGATCTCTGAGTTCGAGGTCAGCCTGGTCTACAGGGTGAGTTCCAGGTCAGCCAGGGATACACATAGAAAACCAAAAACATAGCAAAACAAAACCAACCAACCAACCAACCAACCAACCAACCAACCAACTAACAAACAAAAACTCCCAAAACAAAACAAAACAAACAACAAAAAAGGCACATAATATGTACACTATATTTCATTGAGGAAGAAAGAAGAGGATTATCCCAAAGTCATACAAGCAACTGAGCTACAGGTGCAAGACAGATCTGGGAAGGCAGGAGGATCCATTTTCATGCTCCAAATAGCATCCTCATTGGTCTTGGGTAGAATTTGGTTGAGTAAAAACCTCCAAAGTACATGGTATGACTCGCCTTTAGAAAAACCTCTAATTTCAGATTATAATATAAATAGAATAATCCAGAGAAAAGAAAAAGAGCCAATGTGAGGGAGGGGCTATTCTCCTTGACTACAGCTCTTCTCCACTTACCACACAGATGTGAGGTTTAGCACTCAGTCTTTAGAAAGCATCTCAATGTGCATATGCAAGGCAGGGAGTTGTGTCTGTATTTGTGGACCTGTTTTCCCATTATTTGTTGAGCACTTGTGTCTATTAAAGATTTTCCTGGAGTTGTGATTCCTTAGAACAACTTTAGAAGATGGCTTTCTCTCCTCCTCCTCTGCCTTTATTTCTGTCCCTGGAAATTGGCCAGCAGAATTATTTGTGGTTCTTAGTAGATAACACACCTTAATAATAGGCAGAAGTGCTTTCCTTTGTTTCTAGTTTTCAACAGTGTGGTGGTTACAAATTGGCTCCTATCAGCAAACTCTCCAAGCCCACTGTGCTATGCCTTCATACATACATGATTAACTAGCACAAAACGTACAGCAAAGAAGCCAGGTAAGAGATTTATTGATTCTGGCTGAGTGAATGGAAAAGCAACCTTGAACACTTTGTGAAGTCCATAATGGGCTGCACAAATCAGCTCTGGAAGCAGCTTAGCATGTCCACTTTGCCGGGCAAGGAGCCTGTGTTTGATCTGACTCAACAAAGCAGACCAAAATGACTACATTCTACAATTCAACATTCTTTTTCTTTTTGTGTGTGTGTGTGTGTGTTTACTGAATTAAATCATATTATTTTAAATATAAATATTTGTTAAAATATAATTTTTGATAGATATCTTGGTGGAATACTTTCTACTTTGAAATAAATTCATAGGATAAATAATTGCTTTAAAGTTCAGAACCTACTGAAGGCAAAGTTCAATGATCTGGCAGTTCTAGAAAATTCTATGATTCTAAATTAAAATTAGGCTATAAATAAGAGCATGCCATTATTTAATGAGGTGATATTATACCATAGATATTTGTTTTGTGGGCACTCAATCCATCTGATTCAAATATGTTATCAAAAAGTATTAGGAGGCAGTCTTCCAAAACTAGATATAACCTTTCTTTAAAAGTCTAAATAACACCAGAAGACAAGAACTGTTAAACCATCTTCTACTAATTAACTTTCTAAAATCAGAAAAATAAATACAGAATGTAATAACTGCACATGTGTTTACAACAGTAAAAATTCCTTACAGCCCAAATGTTTGTGATGGTCTGTTTGTTGGTTTGAGAACTGTATAAAGAGGTCTGTCTTTCTTTGGGTTTTAGTTCTCATTCATAGTAGTTTTCTGTTTACAATAGCAATTCTGTAGCCAGGTGAAAGAAGAGAAATTCTCATATATTAAAAGTGGAAAAATGTAAACCATCCAGTTGGCTGTCCAGAAAACTGATGGTACATACGTTTAGTCCCAGCACTCAGGAGGCTGAAGCAGATGATTTTCTGAGTTTGAGACTAGCCTGATCTACATGGTATTTCCAGGGCATCCAGGGCTACATAGAGAAGCTCTGTCATGAACGACAGACAAACAGCAGAGAGAAAGAAAGAAAGAAAGAAAGAAAGAAAGAAAGAAAGAAAGAAAGAAAGATAGATCTCTGATTCTTTGAGACAGTTAAATTCTTTTCCCATGAACCAAAGTAGAAATGATCAAGTTTTGCAAAATGGATACTCATACAATAACCAAAACGAGTAAAATTTCTTCATTCTGATTCTATCATACTACCTGTTTGGATATGGGGAGGAGGAGGAGGATAACTTCCAGATTTCAAAATGAATGATAAGACTTATCAGTTAACATTACAGGGAGTATCATTTTCACTTCTGACAAATGTTTCCAAAGAGAAAATTTAGCACAAGCAACTTCAGGAAAATCCTTCCTTTGGAGACAGGAAGGAAAATTCGATGTTTATAGGCAGCTGGCAAACATTCACTCCACCTCATTGGGGTGGAATGTCTCCATCCCCCTACCTGTGATACCTCCATTTACAATGGGATGCCACACCTACAAGAACTTTAGCATTTTGGGTTTTTTGGGGTTTTGTTTTGTTTTGTTTTAGCTTTTTTCTTTCATTTATTTCAGTGCTGATCACTTAACCCAAAGCGGTAAGCATGTTAGGCATGCACACTACCATGCTCTCAGATCTGATTTCCACTTGTTGGTATATGTCACATATACTCTTAAATGAAACCAGTCTGGCTGCCATAGAGACAGCCGGACATGCGGACATGCACAGCCCTTTACTTTTCAGGTTCCTGTAGAAAGCACTTCCCAGAGAACTCAGTCAGGAGTCACATGCTTGTAAGCTTAGTGTAAGGTTGTTTTATTCCATGTGGGGAGGAGAAAAAACATTCACTACCAATGAAAATTTTCTCCTACACACTATTTTTCAAGCTGTGCCAGCCTCCACTCTTATATAAAATCACCGAACATTGACCTAAGTTCTTCTGAAATCTCCCAAGTCTCAGAGTGACAAAGAGGGAGTGTTTGATAAAAATAGATTGGCTAGCCCATTCATATCAGGACAAAGAGAACATGCTAAGCAGATTTTCTTCCATCCTTGCAGTTGCCTACATCATATTGAACTTGATTCATTAAAGGTAAGCTTATCCATTGTTTCAATTCCTCTGAATTCCTGAAGCCTAGATGCCACTTCTTAATAAAACCAGGAAAATGAGCATGAACAGCCAACAAGGCACTTCCTCGCTCTGGGAAGACAGAGAGGAGAAATCTCATTTAAGGCTCCAAAATAAATTTGCACAGTTCTTTAGGCAAAAGAAAAACAAACAAAAAAACCTCTTTTAGAAGTATCTGTGAATTTGTTTCCAGTAAGCTCTGATGTTTGCATTTTTATCTGTTGGTCTGAAAGCTTAGGAACAGAATGTTTTTCTATGAAATACTCTGGGGGTGGGTAGATGACCTATTTACCGCAGGGGTGGACCATATTGGTGAAGAGAAATCCTGACGGTGTTGCCCCAGCCAAGCTAGCTGTTAGCTTCAGATCTTCTATTTGTGTTTTTTTTCCAGATTGCTTCTGCTTTCTAATTTTTAAGGTAACTGAATTTTTTTACATAAAATTCATATATAGTAACATTCACTTGTTTAACATATACAGTTTAGTTTAGTATATCCTGCTGTGTACACTATCAAGTTACACTATATACTATCAAGTTATCGGTTTTCCATCAAATAACCCCAGTTTTTGTCCCCCAGGTCTGAGCAGCCTGTAGTGTACTGTGTGATCCTCTAAGGCAGGATTCTTTAATCATTCATAATAGTTTCAAGAGTCAATATCCAATTTAAAAATTAAATTGGGAATACTTTCAAACTTACAAAGAATTGCTAACCTGAGAATTGTACAACTTTTCTAGATACCAATTATGTCTACACTCATTATCACAAATGTAGTCCAGTCTACACCTATTTTATAGAAAAGTGATAGATGATGCTACTAAGTTTCTTTTCTTAGAAGTTTCCATTATCTTACATATAATCAGGGATTATGAAGCAAAGTTGGGGGTGAAAGAGATGGCTCAGTGGTCAAGAGCACTGACTGCTCTTCTAGAGGACCCTGGTTCAATACCCAGCAGCTCACAACTGTCTGTAACTCCTGTTCCAGGGCATGATAGCCTCACACCACATGTATGCAAACAAACCCACCACCAACATACATACATAATGCTAAAAATGAATTAATTAAATTTAAGAAACTAAGCAAAGCCAGCTCCCCTCCTCCCACAGTGCTTGGTCAACCACTCCATCAGTCAAGTTCTACTTCCAGTCCCTGTTTTAAGACACGGGGCTGGGGAGCTTGCTTAGTGGGTAAAGCAAGCACTTGGTATACGTGCACAAGAACCCAAGTTTGCTCAGGAACATCCACAGAAAACCAGAGGTAGAAACAGAAGGGTTCCAGGGGCTCATGGATCAGCTAGTCTGGCCCATTAATGGCCTCCAGGTTCAGTGAGAGATTCTGTCTCAAAAGATAAAGTGGAGAAGCGATTCAAGAAGACATCCCCACTGTCAAATTCTGGTCTCCTTATGCAAAAGGCCAGTGCACACGAAATCTTTCCAACTTCCCTACTATAGATAAATAAATAAATAGTCCTTGCAATATGACAAAACAACACATCCTTTGGCTAGGGAACAGAACTCCATGACTCTTAGAGTACAGATTCCCAAGGTCCTCTGAAGATCCACAACTCATTTTGGAAAATGAGTTGAAACATATGTTGCCATTAGGATTTATAGGATAAACATAGTTACACTCTATGTTCTTATATTTGTTATTGGCAGTCAGTCATAGAGAACACTATTGCAAAAATATTTCTTTCAAAGTACATTGTAAAAGGTAAAATATAACTTAATGACTGGGCAATGGTGGCACACACCTTTAATCCCAGCACTTGGGAGTCAGAGGCAGGTAGATTTCTGAGTTCGAGGCCAGCCTGGTCTACAAAGTGAGTTTCAGGCAGCCAGGACTCTACAGAGAAACCCTGTCTCAAAATAAATAAATAAATAAATAAAAACAAAAATAAGTAAAATATAACTTAATGGTCAAATGTTTGTCTAGCATGTATAGCGATCAATCTCTAATATACACACAAACATACATGATCACATTCTCACACTCATTCACACACACATGCTTACACATTTACCATACTCACTTGCTCTCATGCACATATTTACGCACATGCACACACACAAACACACGCATGCATGCACACACGCACGCACATACACAGGACAATGCTGCACCACATCTTCAACCCTCACTGGAGTGCCCTTGAAATCTAAGTGAGTCAAAGTCCTTCCAGCAATGGAGAAGGACACACCGGCTCACAGGAAGATGGTGGAGTCATTCCTTTGTATGTGTAGAGCCGAATTCATGGTGCAGATTACAGAGAAAGCATAGGTATCAATGAAACCTAGATTCTTATTTGTGACTCCGGGTGAGTCACTCACCTCTCTAATTCCATTTCCTCTTGAAAAAAAAAAAAATGAAAACAGTAGGAACACCTACTGTCTGGGTCATTTCTAAAGTAAATTGAAACATACATACAGAAATATTCTGCAAGGTATTATATAATGTTATTATATTTTAAATATAGTAATAAACAAACCACCAAATTCATGTCCCTTAAAAAGCTATACTAACAACATTTTAGAATGCAATATACTATTTTAAATATATTTAAATATATAGATATATATTTTGTAAGTTATATCAAAAAATTAATCTACAAGAGAATTCACTTTTCTCCTCTGTGCACTGTATCAGTTCTGATAGCATTACAATTTTATACCCTCTGTTACCAAGGATTTCCACTCAAAAGTATGAGAGGATAACTGTGTATGAGAAATGTATAAGTATGTATAGTAGGTAACAAAATTCACAGATCATTTAAACTCCAAAACTTCTACTTAGAAATTCTGAAATTAGAGAGAAATACATTATTTAAGAAACTTTGAGAATATGGTTGATTGCAATTTAAAGTAAACAACTGCAGACATATTATTCCAGCATTTGTGTACCAAATCTTATATCAAATGACAATTATAAATTCTATCTGAAGTTTATAATAACTTTGTCTGGCTTAGAATGGTAATATTTGGTGCAGAGTGTTGGTGTTTATATAATTTCCTATATATGGAAATTTGCCACGAGGACTATTTGATTGAAGTAGAAGTGATAGAAAGAACACAGTCAAGATTTCAAGGTCACTGAGGACAGTGCCTGCTTGTGAAGGTCAGGTAGAAAGGTTGTCTAAACTTCTAGGAAATCAGAGGTTGACCACCTAGCCTGATTTCACAAGAAGTACAAACCGCAGCTCCCTGAAGTGGATTGTGTCTGGGAGCCTACTGTCTCTCAGGCTGAGGCACAGAGGGCCACAAAAGTTGCCAGGGGCAACAGATGTGGTACAGCTGTGCCTGCTGCTGCCAGTGCTCCTAAATCCCCAAATCAGACTACCCTTCAGTCTCTCATCAATAGAACAGAAAGAGAAATATTTGGTGTGTAGGAGTAGCTACAGTTAATAAAATGGGTTTAAATATTTGGCAGCCGAAGAAAGAATTCAGTGGTGTGGTTGAGAAGCGGGTCACTGGAAGGTTATGTTAACCTGAAAGCTTCCCCATTTCCTCCAGCCCTTTTACCCCAGACACACCTAGTCATGCCATAAGATCCATGTTTGCACTCCTGGGGGTAGTGATCTGACCGTCCCAGCAAATATCTCAGTTTTTCCAAGGTGATGTCAGTACTATCAGTATATGGCATGCTGTTAGCTGGTGGTGCTCAGGAACGATGCAACTTTTCTGGTTACTGTTTTAGTTGCATATCTTATTTTTCTTTTCCCCTTTAAACTTAGGACTACTGACAAAATTGCAAAATGTAAAGACAGGGGGCTGCTCCTTTAAGACTCCCTGTTCCGTTGATGAGAAGACCTCTGTGTACACCAGATCAGAAGAGGCAGCATAGAAACCAGGAGTAAGCAGGGGGCACCTTGGGAGTAATTCCTGTTCCAATCACTTGGCTTCAGCCACTTGTTACACATAATGAGTCTCTGTATTTTGTGCACTTTCATTTGGCTGGTGATTTCTTCTCATCGTTCGTTTAAAGGTTTTTCGTGCAGCAAATTAAAAGTCAAGGGACAATCTGGTATTTGTAAACAGATATGCTCTGAGAAACCCTACTTTAGTAAACTTTTAATACTAAATTATGACTAGTATTGCAAAGCGACTGAGCTGTTTTTCTCCCCAGAAATAGTAATCAAGGCACAGAGCAAGGGGTGGGACAGGAGGCTGGTTCTCAGATCTCTTTGTTTGCCAGTGGCTGTAAGAATCTTTCTTAGTGAGTCTGCAGGTGGCTTGACAGAGATTCCTTCTTCCCAGATTCTGGCTCAGGTGATAGCTGGATTCTCATCCCTTCTGCAAACACCTTCAAAGAGCACACTACAGATACAAAGGATGAGAGATTGGCATTCTCTAAACACAGAGACACTGTGCTGGGGGAGCAGGTGAAAATCATATTCTTAATCACAGACAAACACAATTAACTGGCAACTAGATTAAGATACCTAATCAGTCAAAATTATTTAGAGGCTCTTACAAGCAGCAACCTTCTTTGGAGAGTTTAGTTACCCTTTGAGATAATACTCTGTTAATGAAATACACGTTCATGGAGGTGCCCCTTTTAAGGGAATTCCTTCTCTTAGAATGATGCAGTGAAGCCCCAGTAAAAGCAATCAAAGCTCTAAGAGTGAAGAGAACTTTCACAAAAAAAAAGAGGAGTGCAGTTAACTCTTCACCAGCTTCCATCCAACCAAAGGTCACAGAGAAAGTGTTGGCAATCCTTTATTCACTCAAAAAATTTGGTGACTTCATTGAATACTACAGTACTTAGCACAAAGCATGCTAAAGCCATGAACAACACAGGTGACTTCCAAGGGAGCTGGCACTAGCCGCCAAGATTAGATAAAAAGCAGATAAATGACTGAATGTAATAAACAAAGAAATATAAATGATGCAGATAAAAGAACAGTAGCATAAGCCTGAGGAAGAGGGCAGGAGCCTGATTACCACAGATGGGTGGTCTCAGAATTCATTATGAGAGTTAGCCACAGAAAATGAATGCATCCTTAATAACATAAAAAGGGAAGAGAACACAGGCTCTTGCCTGTTCAAGAACAGTTAGAGGCCAACTAGCTAGAGTTTTGTAATAGGAGATGGAAGTAGAAAGCTAGAAAGAGCCCATGCATTCCTGGAGGACCATGAGGCTACCACTGTAGATATGACATTTGTATAGGATTGAGCTAGAACTGGAGACTATGATGCTACAAATGTGCACTGAGTATCCTTTTGCTAATAAAATGATGCTCAAGTCAAGGTAAGGATGTAAGGTTAGTAGCAGGAAAGCCATAGGTTCGATTCCCAGCACTGAAAAACAAACAAAACCAAAAACAAAGGACCCACGCTGAATACTCTAGGAAAGTAGTAACTGTATTCTTGTTAATCATTTTTATAAATAAGCTATTATAATTTATTTGCTAAACAGAATAAGTACTGACAAAAGCAGATTGCAGAGACCCTTCAGTTACTGACTGCTGGGCATTTATAACTGAGTTGACAAGGAAGATACACTTTGTAAGTCTAGCTAAATCCTACTGTGACCACATCAGTTATTACATTCACATTTGATTTCTGTCAACTTCTTCATGCTTACAGTCTTTGCTTTAGCACAGATTGCCCCTTCTACACTGGGACATTTTGCCAGCAACTGTTCTGTAGACTTGACTGTCTCCTGTGCATTGTGACAGGAGAGACTTGCTCGGAGGGAAAATCCAAAGTAAGTGCCTGTTTTAGTTAGGGTTACTATGATGAAACACCATGACCAAAGCAACTTGAGGAGGAAAGGGTTGATTTTTCTTACAGTTCCATATAGCAGCTCATTCTCAAAAGCAGTGAAGCAGGAACTTACACAGGGCAGGGACCTGGAGGCAGGAGCTGATGCAGAGGCTGCAGAGGGTGCTGCTTACTGGATCACTCCTCATGGCTTGCTGTGGCTGCTTTCTTAAAGAATCCAAGACCAGCTCATAGCAATTTGACATAAAACTAGCCAGTAAAGTGCCCTTGCTGGTCATGTGACTGAAGCTGGACCTGTGTGCACTGTTTAAGCTTCTGATCTTCCTCTGAAATAGCAGCACAAAAGTGAATGCAGATTTTAGAAGTGCTCTGGCATGTTTTAGAGACATGGTGGTTGGTCTTCATTTTTCATATCTTCCCCTTGAACTTTGCCCTGCTGAGAGTGGCAGGGACCCATAAGAATTCAATCATGCATAGAAGCAGTAGAAATTAGATGGGCCAACCTCTACTCTTGGAATAAGTCAGGAAATCTGACTTGTTGCACATTATGATCTTGTGTAAGGTCATTGAGAGTTGTGGGAAGGGTGGCAGGGCAAAAGAGTGATAATAATCTTTGGGGTATTCCTTCAAAGATGTCTATAAATAATTCTAACATTTTTATTGAATGTTCTTCCTTCTTCCTATGCTTTTGCTTTGCTCTTTAAATATTTAAGCTGACCTCTCTATAACTACTGTTTGTTTTATACATTAAGTTCAATGATAGTGTAATTTACAAATTAAGACACATTGTAAGAGGTTGATAATTTTGTAACAACATACTATAATAATATAAATAATATTTATTTATTTACTTATTTGTTTGCTGTGGTGCCGGGGATGAAACCTAGGGCTTTGTCTATCCTAGACAAGCATTCTACTATTGAGCTTTGATAGTTTTGAGAAGGGAAATCCTATGAGGTCAGGCTAATCTCTAGTCTTGAATTATCTATCATTGCAAGTCCAAGGAATTTTACTTTGCATTTTTATGGTACAGTATTGTAATTTCAAAACTGTAAAGGACCTTCTTCAAGCCAAACAGAAATAGTGCTTTATGATTTAATTCTTAACTTATTCCAAAAGTATTAGCCAGCAGGAAAAGACACTAAACAAGAAGATGGGTTTTGCTTGTGGCCACATTTATTGCTTGAATTTATTTTTAAATAAAACTTAATGAGAAAATTGGGCCTAGAGGAATGTATATACAGTCTCAGAGCTTGTGAGGTGAGGCAAAGGACTGGGTTCCAGGCCAGCCTGGGCAGTGTAGGAGACAGCTGGAAAGCAAAGCAAAACCAAATGTAAATTTAAACCAGTAGCTCTTCGTCCTACCCTATTTAATGTTTATCTATGGTGTGTGGTGTGTCCATGTGGAGGGAAAAGGACAACTTGCAAGGATTGATGTTCTCTTCCCACCCAATGATTTTCTTGGGGGTGGCACTTCTGTTGTCAGGCTCAGTGGAAGTGCCCTAACCTGCTGAGCCCACCTCACTGCGCAAGCTCTCTTTTTCTTGCTTTGGGGCATGGAGGAAGGGAGATACTGGAAAAGGGTCACTCAGAATTTCTGGCACACCTGGAAGCAAAGAAAATAGATTGGAAAGATGGTGTGGCCGGAAGATGATTGCAATGAGATAGCCCACAAGTATGGTGGGGCATGGGACACTGTTCAGTTTTTACTGTGAGAAATGGATTCTGCATTCATGCACATGTGCCTTCAATTAACTAGCAATACTACTGCATAACTCTGAAAGTCAGCAAGTTAGAAAAAAACCTTAGGATGAGATTGGGATAAGATGTATCCTCAACTCAAGGCATATATGCACACATATATGTAGGCAGGTATATGGGTATCTATGAGTGTACATGGGCTTGCATATACAAAATTCCTCATTCATTAGGTATATGCTCTAAGATCCCCTAATGGACAACTGAAGCAGCCAAGGATAAGACTGACCTCTATATAACTGTTTATCTTATACATAAATTTCAATGATAATGTAATTTACAAATTAAGACACATTGTAAGAGTTTAATAATTTTGTAACAACAAATTATAAAAAATTATTCAAAACTTTGAATTATTCGTTTTTAGAATTTTCCATCTAAAATTTCTAGTCCTTTGACCCTTGTCAACTGAAACCATGCAAAAGGAAGGTGTGGTCATTGGAGTGGTGTGGAGATATGTTTATGTTTCTGAGTTCTGTCTGCTCAATATGCAGAAGCAGTGATGCCTCCAGATCCAGTAGAGCCTTGGCCTTCCTTTCTAAATGCTTTCTCCCTGAAATGGATGCTCATGACTCCCTGGGGACAGGACTGAGGCAAGGAAAGGACAGGATGAATCTGGAATGTCTAGTTATACCAGACATATGGAAATGGTCAGGAATTACTCAGAATCAAATGATAAAGGGGAAAGCCCAAAAGGTGGTCTGAAGATCAAACTTGAAGCAAGAGGAGACCTCATCTAATAATATCAATTAAAGAGACCAAACTGTTAATACAGAACCTGTGCATCTATGCCTGTACCAATAACACACAACAAATAAAAAGAAAGAATACATGGATAGACGTAGAATAGCAAGAATAGAACCAATCCTTTCTGACATTTGTCATTTGTCAAGTACAGGTCCAGGCCAGTGAATAGAAGTCTGATGAGGAACAGGATATTAATATAAAGGCAAATTTTCCCCTACAGGGAAAAAATATTGAGTATTAAGGGGGAAATGATGACTTCAAGGTAGAGACACTGAGTGAATGGAACCAGGAGATAGTGTTAAACATAACCAGTGCTTTTCACACCCAGAGAGGAGGCGCTACCATTTCCGAGGTGGTTCCTGCAAAGAATGTATGGGCCAACATTGGCCTGACTAGGGTGTGGACATTCTTGTAAAGAATGAGTCTGAAAGTTAGACTCAGAAGAAGACTGATGAGTCTTGATAGCAAAATACTCCATGTAATTCTAGAATTTAGACCCAGAAAACACAGAATATTGGATCTGTTTGCAAAATACACTAGATATGAGACTTAGATAACAGTGACATAAAGGAGTGTCCCTACATGGGCTTCTGTCAGACAAGATCTAGAGAAACCTCACTTGAGAAAATGCTTCCATCATATTGCCTGTAGCAAAGTCTGTAGGGCATTTCTTGATTGATGATGGATGTGGGAAGGCCTATGTCACTGTGGACAGGTGGTCCTGAGTTGTATAAAAAAGCAACCTCATGGGGTGCATACCAGGAAACAGCATTTCTCCATGGTCTCTTCTTCAGTTCCTGCCTCCACTTCCTGTTTGACTTCCTGCCCTGATTTCCTTCAGCAATGGATTAATACCTTCGAGTGGTAAGATGAAATAAACCCTTTCCCTCTGAAGCTGCTTTTGGTCATGGTGTTTATCATAGCAATAAAAACAAAGAAAGAGAGGTAGGAATATGATGTTCATTTAGTGACTGGTTACATGGCCGCACATTAACTTTAGGGGAAATCCACACTAGAAATGTGTAGCAAGGATAGAACACTATGCTCTATCTTTGAACTCTTCTCATGTAGCTCAGATGAATTAGAATTTGCCTGTATGAAACAGGTGTCAAAATAAATGAGATGTCATGTAAGGCTTAGACTGTCTTTTTAAAAACCTAGATATTTGCCAGGCGGTGGTGGCGCACGCCTTTAATCCCAGCACTTGGGAGGCAGAGGCAGGTGGATTTCTGAGTTCGAGGCCAGCCTGGTCTACAGAGTGAGTTCCAGGACAGCCAAGGCTATACAGAGAAACCCTGTCTCGGAAAAAAAAAAAAAAAAAAAAAAAAAAAAAAAAAAAAAAAAAAACCTAGATATTCTAAATATTTTTTTCCTGAGACAGAGTTTTTCTGTGTAGCCCTGGCTATCCTGGATCTCATTCTGTAGACTAGTCCAGTTTCAAACTCATAGATCTGTCTGCTTCTGCCTCCTAAGTGCTGAGATTGACTGCTGGGCAAAAACCTAAATGATGCTTTCAGTTTACATTGCTGTATTTCTATTATCAAAATTATCATGACCCAGTTAATAAGAACACTGCATTCTTTCCCAAGGATCCTTAATCCATCATTACCAACATCCTTCTTTATTTAGTCCTTATAAATTCCAATTTGTCTCACATTATTTGTAAACATAGTATAGAAATAAATTCATAATAAGACCTGTTATTGTTTCCTGCTAGAAAAATGAGATGGTCCAAGAACCCTTGTTAGGTGACCTTAAGTCATTGACTCTCTATCTCAGTGTTTTCAGCAAAAGGGGATAAGGTATGGCTATTTTACTAACCTCCAGGGCAGTTAGGAGGGTCAGACAAGGTAGGGAAACTGTTCTGTAAACAATACCATGCTTATGAAGAAATTCATTTCAAAGATAACTTCCCAAATGTCCTAAAGACAAACATTTACTCTTTATCATAGCTGCTTGTAAAATTATCTATGTGTATCTTCAGCACTGGGTTTCTGCACTGAAAGCATTAAGATAGCCTTGGGATTTAAATGCCAGTAATGTGTGATTTCAGATGCAGATTGAATTATTGAAGGAGAAGGGGAGAGAAAATTACTTTCTAGAAGCCCTGTGACTTATATGGATGAGTCTTTAAGGTCTATGAGGATGGTTCTTAGTGTTTTCACTTAGGAGGAAGAAGACACTAGGATTGATTGGACATTCTTTTTTTTTTTTTTTTTTTTTTTTTTTGGTTTTTCGAGACAGGGTCTCTCTGGGTAGTACTAGCTGTCCTGGAACTCGCTCTGTAGACCAGGCTGGCCTCGAACTCAGAAATCCACCTGCCTCTGCCTCCCAAGTGCTGGGATCAAAGGTATGCACCACCACTACCCAGCTGATTTGGACATTCTATTACTCGTAAGTATGTAGTAAAGACTGGAGAGCCCTGTGATCTAGGATGGAAAGGTGTAGTGAACAGAAGGCCCTGTGTTGTGAATAAACCAAAGACAATGTTATTGTTAAGTCCACCAAATGGATAGAGAAGAACATTCAAGTAAACCCGCTAAAACCCTGGAAGGCTTCCTAACCTCTCCCTCTTGCTTTTAAGCTTTGGAAGCTAAATTAGATTCAGGTTGGAAAGCGTGCAGGAGGTAATGAACGCTGTCAGTAGTGGCAAGTCCTCCAAGCTATTTAACTTTGATCATTTCCATGATCACAGAATGCATACCTTACCCTAACCAACCATCTGGCTCCATGCAGTAAATTCTGATAGGGGATCTTGGCAGCAGAGTTCTCCCGGGTGGAAAGGCACCTATTGCCTCTGCTACAAAACCAAAGCAAAACAAAACCCAAAACAAACCCAACAAAACAACTCAGTGTGTTTGACCCACTGTGTGGTTAGCATCCCTTTCACATGCCAGAACAGATTATTACAGAATCATAGACTGAGAACGTGCGGCTGTATCTTAATAAATCAGGGGAGAAGACTGAGGACACCACACTGGGCATTCCTGGGAAGCAGCCCTACCCAGGGTGCGAATGCAAGTGCTCTGCCCACAGTGGACCTGCTGCTAAGACTGCCAGGTGAGGATTGTCTTTCTCCAAGGAAGCCCGGTCTTCCCTAGGGTGTGGGTGCCAACAATGGAAAGAGGCTGCAGCAGCCACCACCTTTATAAAAAGCCAAGCCACATCTGAATTGCCTTTAAAGTCCCAAGGAAAACTCCAAAAAAATGTGAGCAAGGCTTTATTCCTAGCTCTCAGACCACCTTTCCAAAGAGAGCCTGCGGTTCCATAGAGCAGGAAACAAAGAGAAGTAGTCCATACTTCATCTGGGGACCACAGTTTGGGGTGTGGGTTCTAAGAAACATTCCCCACCAGTTTCTGAGCTGGGAAGTGAAGCGGGAGCTTCCTGCTTCGCCGCAGAAAAACAGCCAGGGCCAAGCGGGAAGGAGGACCTGGTATTGGAGTCTCCAGCTGCTTAGGGCGGGGTTTCGGGGCAGCGGGAGAGGAGCCGGGATTAGACAGGGATTCGGACAGTTACGTGAGTCCCCGCCCACTTAGGTTGCACGCTCCCATCCGTGCAGGGAATGAGTCCCCGAAGTTAATTTTGGGGTCAAATGTTCTCAGCTCCCACCGGAGAGTCTAGTGAAGCAAAACTTGCAGGGTCTAGTCTGAATGTCCTGGGCCACTGTGGGGGCCGGTGACCGCTGTCTTTTTGCCACTCTTTTCGATCCTCCTCTCCTCTCCTGGTCCCGAATTTCGACCTCCATCTCGGACCCCCTGGGAACTGACCAGGGACTGAGAAGAGACGCAAAAGGTAAAAAGGGGAGGAGAGGTTGCGCCGTTTGGTACCCAGGTGCAAGGTGCCAATCGGCGGCATCGCTCAGCGCAGGCCCTACCTGAGAGGTGCGGAGCCCAGGGCACAACGCTCCGCGCCGTATCACTTCCCTCGTGGTTCCCAGAGGCAGACTGTGAGGCACGTTTTTAAATCGTCCAGTGGTACTATTGTCTCTTTATCTTAGAGTCCGCCGGGGGCTGTTCCAGTGATGACAGCCCGTGTTGTGTTCCCCTTTCCGCCCTCATGAACTTGCTCTCTACAGACCACCGATCTGCCTTAGTGCCCACGGATCCTGCGCAATTGAATTTCAGTGTCCCTTAACAGTTTCTGACCATCAGAACACCAAAACCACAAAACCTTCGAGAAATCAACGGCTCACTCAGAGGCTCGCTGTAGAGAGTAGCTTTGATTCTCCCACTTCGGAGTCACAGTTGATCACCTACCGCTTGCTACAGGCCCCAAGAGGTCGCGGGCACAGCTTCTTGTTACATTAATCGCTTCCTTGCCCCAGCCTTTCGAGCCTCGGTCTCGCTTGGGGATGTGGCGTAGTCAGTAGCCACCTAGAAATCCTGCACTGTTTGAGTGTGACACCGCTTAGGGCTACAGCAGACAGGCGTGCCAGGCTTCTACTCCAGATACCCACCCCCACCTCAGTAAATCTCTAGTGTTGAGGGAAGCAAGGCTTGCAGGAAGCCGCTCCGGATGTTTGCTTCTTTACATGTGGCATTTGTGGCTGGCTTTGATAACGTCGCGAGCTCGGCTTCCAACACCCATTTAGTGAAGAAACTGAAATATGGTCCACTCACAACTGCTGGCGGGTCTGAAGTGCGGTTGCCCCCAACACTCCTCCCAAAGTATCTATCAAGAGAATGGTCAGCAGACGTTAGATCTAGGTAAGAGTACGGGAAGGGGACTAGTCTTGGGAAAGCGCCGCATTTCCTGATAGATTTGTTAAGTAAAGTGCTACATAATGACTCCAGAAGAGGCTGTTTTAAGAAATGGAGAAGAGCCCAAATGTGGACGCTTGGACTCCTAGTGCCTTTGTGCTTTCCCTCAGACAGATCAGTAGTTAATCTTCAGGGATGAATGTAAATAACGCTGCCACCCCTCCCCAGGCTTTCTTTCTAACCACTATCTCAGTATGCTGGGTTTCCTTCACCGAGCAAGAACAGAACCCAGGTAAAATGGTGCAAATACATTTTCTAGACCTACACCTGAATTATATTTCTGTTGTCTCAGCTTTCAGAGAAATCAACCAAGAGAAGGAATACAGAGAAAATGCGTACTGGGCCCGCTACTGTTTTCAATCTTCATTTCAAACAATCCCGTAGTTTGTATAAAAAAAGAATTCTCGGAAAGAGAAAATTCGGCCCTGAGATCTTTGAAAAGATGTCGGTTACTAAATGCAAAAGGAGAGTCACTGTGGAGGTGAGGGCCTGCGTCCCTGCTTCTGAGAGGCAAGAGAGACTCTGGGAGACTGTCTCAAAACAAACAAACAAACAACAGAAGAGATAGATTTTTTTTCTTAGAGAGTTCCTGGCTAGAGAATTGATTTGTAATATTGCTATCTCTACCCCTATACTTTCCTTGGTTAAACATCTGAAATGCATTTTTTGTTTTACTTTCAAACCAATGTTTTTCAGAAAAAAACATAAAGCTTTGAGGAAGAGCACATTATCAGTTAGATTTAAGACCAATTGCTTTTAAATCATCAATTTAAAATAGCATTTTCTTTGATTTCTTAAAGCAGATTTAATTTTACCCTCTTTGTATGAATCTTACAGATCTGGAGCTTTAACTGATCTCGCTGCACAACTTCTAGCTTTAAATGGAAGGGAGGGTCACCATTATGCTTTATAACATAACAAATTAGAGAAATGTTGGCTTCTGCATGAGTTCTTTGGAGACAAAGTAGTTCCAGAAACTGTAGGCCAGGAGCAAAAGCTCTGTGCTTTTTGGAACCTGCAGTAAGCCAGACTTGGTCTTTGAAATAACACAGAAGAAAGCCTCAGCATGTTACCTTGTGAACCACAAGTAAGTGATACCTTTCAATCAGCCTTCACAGTATAGAAAGTCTGTTTTGGAAAAGGATGTGTTGAGTTCTTTCTTCCTTCCCTCCTCTTTCTTTCTTCCTTCCTTCCTTCCTTCATTTCTTCCTTCCTTCCTTCCTTCCTTCCTTCCTTCCTTCCTTCCTTCTTCTTTCCTTTCTTTCTTTCTTTCTTTCTTTCTTTCTTTCTTTTCTTTCCCACTTTCTCTCCCTCAAGATAGGGTTACATGTAGCTCAGGCTGGCCTCTAATTCCGTATGTAGCTGAGGATGATCTTGACCGTATTTTTCTGCCTCCACTTCTCAAGTGCTGGGATTACAGAATCACTGGCATTAGGTATCTCATAGACAGTCTTTTCTGCAGAATTGTACTAGGTGAGCATTCTAACTGAGCTATATCACCAGTCCTTGCATTTTCTTCTCTTAAAACTACGCAAGGATGACTTTTGGATCTCTTAGAAAACAAAACAAACATGAAAGCAAACTCAACCACAACAGAGCTTAGGGGTTTCTGGCCTCAAGGAGGGCTGCTAGGTGTGTGTGTAACACTCTCCCAGAGTCTGCCTTAGCACGTGAGTCTCAGTTTCCTCTCCTGGAAGCTACAATGCTGCCCTTGAAAAAGACTACATTAGGGGCTAAATGAGTTTGCTAACATTTGGAGGGTGCTAAGTAGTTGCGGTATAAGGACTGTAGGAAAGCATGCTTTGAAGACCGTGGAAAGGTGCTTTCAGGTTTGAAATAAATTTAAGGATGCTCGGCTTTTCATTCCAGTCTTAAGAAATATATAGGAACCTTTTAACTACCTGTCAGGGTAACCGTCTTAAACGTTATGGATTGTGCTGCTTAAATGGACTTTTCCTCCGACGAACATCACAATGCTGCTGTCTTTGCACTTTATTTTATATCCTAATTTTGTGGCGTTTGGGATGGAGGCACGGCCTCTTGCAAATCTTTAGAAATAAAACCAGGTCTTGCCTCTTTTGCCGAACACACACGAGCAGCTTTTGTTTTATGTTTTTATGTTTCATACTGAAATTCCTCGTAGTTGACTTGAACTCATATCGAGTAGTGAAATATTAGTGGTATAGCATTTTATATTAAACTTTGTTTTTATTACAACTAATTATTTACCTTGAACATTTTCATTATAATGTAAGCATGATGAGTTCTTGGGAGAAGAACAAGATTCCCCCACCCACCCCGAAAAGCCATGCGAAGTTAATTGCCTTCGGCAATAATTTTTTTTTCTTTTTTTTAGAGAATGGAATAAATACCTATACCTAGTATGTTGATGTGAACAACCTTGGACTACTGAGTGCTCTTCAATCTTCCGTTACAGTGAGCAGCACCTCCAGATATCTGAATTTCAGCCGTCCTATTTCCCGGAGAGGACTTGGCGCCAGAGCCCGGCTCCAGCCAGTTTTTCCCCCTGGCAGGTATAGCCCGAACACTCTGCCGGGGGAGGGGAAAGGGGCGGGTGTAGGACTTGAGACTCAGACCACCGGCTGGGCGGGAGCCTAAGGACTAGGGTCCGGCCCGCCCCCGCCGCGCCATTGGCCGGGTCCATAAAGAAAAGGGCCGGCGGCCTGGGGACACCCGCAGTGTCACTGGGTAGATCTCCAGCACGGATAACGCTGCGGGTTAGAACTACCGGGAGGAGTAGCGGGAGGGTCGCAGCCGCTCAGCTTTACGAGTTCCTCTGGGCATCTCCAGGCTAGCTTCCCATCGCTGCCTCAGGGTCGGGGGAAGCGGCGTGTCCCTTGCCGGTAGCAGAGCGCGGGGTCGGTCTGGAGCGCCATGAGCAGCCCGGATGCGGGATACGCCAGTGACGACCAGAGCCAGCCCCGGAGCTCGCAGCCCGCGGTGATGGCCGGGTTGGGCCCCTGTCCCTGGGCCGAGTCCCTGAGCCCCCTTGCGGACGTAAAGGTGAAAGGCGAGGTGGTGGCGAGTAGCAGTGCGCCAGCCGGGACGTCGGGCCGAGCCAAAGCTGAGTCTCGCATCCGGCGGCCGATGAACGCCTTTATGGTGTGGCCAAAGATGAACGCAAGCGGCTGGCACAGCAGAACCCGGATCTGCACAACGCAGAGCTGAGCAAGATGCTAGGTGAGTCGGACCAGGGGAATCCAGGGCACCCGCGCACTGCAGAGAATCGCCGAGCCATCTCATCGAGCCTTGAGGTGTCTTGCGCCCCACACTACTGGTGTGCTGTAGACTCAATCCCTTCCTCCAGCTCTCTCTCTCGCCAAAGTAACTCTTGGCTCTGGTCTCTGGTCTCTACGAGCGAATATAAGGGTTTCTCAATACTTCAGAGCAGAAACCCGCTCACCCCTGGCTCGACCCTTTCCCAGATCAGGGGACTTTGCCAGTTTTTCGAATTAAGGGGAAAAAGGTAAGGGAGGAAGCCCCTTCTAGGCGTCCTATAAGGATGCGATCCAAGACTTTCATCCTAATACGACCGGGCTTCTCGCCGCCACGGGAGAGGGGCTAGGGTGCGGGAGCTCACCGGAGTGCGCGCCTCTGCACTTTCTCTGCAGGCAAATCCTGGAAGGCGTTAACCTTGGCGGAGAAGCGGCCCTTCGTGGAAGAGGCCGAGCGGCTGCGAGTGCAGCACATGCAGGACCACCCCAACTACAAGTACCGGCCGCGGCGGCGCAAGCAG
Organism: Mastomys natalensis; assembly: GCA_021653895.1. NCBI lineage: Eukaryota > Metazoa > Chordata > Mammalia > Rodentia > Muridae > Mastomys > Mastomys natalensis. The sequence continues at coordinate 394,860 of JAJTUV010000827.1, forward strand.
GTGAAACGCATGAAGCGGGTGGAGGGAGGCTTCCTGCACGCTCTCGCCGAGCCTCAGGCCGGCGCGCTTGGTCCTGAAGGCGGCCGCGTGGCCATGGATGGCCTGGGTCTACCTTTCCCGGAGCCCGGCTATCCGGCCGGCCCACCGCTGATGTCCCCGCACATGGGCGCCCACTACCGCGACTGCCAGGGACTGGGCGCGCCCGCGCTCGACGGCTACCCTCTGCCTACTCCGGACACATCCCCGCTGGATGGCGTGGAGCAGGACCCGGCTTTCTTTGCAGCCCCGCTGCCAGGGGACTGCCCGGCGGCTGGAGCCTACACTTATGCTCCGGTCTCCGACTACGCGGTTCCCGCAGAGCCACCCGCTGGTCCCATGCGAGTGGGACCGGACCCCTCCGGCCCTGCGATGCCGGGGATCCTGGCGCCCCCCAGCGCTCTGCACTTGTACTACGGCGCGATGAGCTCGCCCGCGGCGAGTGCCGGGCGCGGTTTCCACGCGCAGCCCCAGCAGCCGCTGCAACCGCAGGCACCGCCGCCGCCGCCACCACCACCACCGCCGCAGCAACACCCGGCGCACGGCCCGGGCAGCCTTCGCCCCCTCCCGAGGCTCTGCCCTGCCGGGACGGCACGGAACCCAACCAGACCACTGAGCTCCTAGGGGAGGTGGACCGCACGGAATTCGAACAGTATCTGCACTTTGTGTATAAGCCCGAGATGGGTCTTCCCTACCAGGGACACGACTGCGGTGTGAACCTCTCAGATAGCCACGGAGCCATTTCCTCCGTGGTGTCCGACGCTAGCTCAGCGGTCTACTACTGCAACTACCCTGACATTTGACGGTGCCGACCCGACCTTCGGGCCAGAAGCAGTGTTACACACTTCCTGGAAGCGCTAAGGAAATCCTTAGCGTCAAGTTGTTTTGTTTTTAAGTTGCGTTGGCATATAATTTATGGTAATTTATTTTGTTTGCCACTTGAACAGTTGAGGGGCTACATGAGATTTTTTAGTTTCAAATGCCTTGAGGGACTTGCTCCCTACAACCACTGTCCAGTTTTTAGCCAGTTTTTAATATCTCACCAACTTAATTCCATTTCTTGAAAGTGTCTTGATCCAAAGAAATTTTGTCATGAGTGCTTTCTCGATCTTAAATAAATCCTGGAATCTTTTAAAAATCTCTATCACATTGGTTTTATCAAATTAATTTAAAGATCAATAGTAAATATTATACAATTAGAAGTGTATAGTTAATTATAAAATTTCCATTTTCTTACAATGGTACATCTAAGTGCATTTTAAAAACTTTAAATACAAACAGCGGGGTGTTCAGATGTGATATAATTGTTCTCCTACAAAAAAAATTCTCATAGAATGAACTTGCTATGTACATTCCAAAATATTGGTTTCTAAAAATAATACTGTAAATGTTTTTAATTCTGTACATATAAAGCTTTGAACATAAGACTGTTCAAAAATTCCAGTTTTTCAGTCATCTTGGTACCTGCCAAAAGAGTTTTCAGATATAACTGGTTTTTTGTCTTTTGTCTTTTCTTTCAAAAGTCTTGATCCCTCTTTCCACAAAATTTGCCTCTAATCTCCACATTTTTAGAGTCAGAGAAACTAATGAAAATAAAATTTATGTTGTGACTGTTAGTGAACTTCAGTATATAATTTCAACTGTGTATTTTGCTATAACTAGCAAATGTGGATGGTTGCATTCCCTCATTTTTCAGTTTACAGACTTAAGATTCTCCTTGAGTGATTTGTGTGTGGTGTGCTTTAGACAGGTGAAGACACAAACCAGCATATCTCCTTCACATCCTATTGTGAAGAAACAGGTACAAGGCTTCAACCATTCGCCTCTGCAGATCTGCGGAGCTGATTGCAGCTGCCATACACATGGTCACCATGGGAACTGCTGGTTTGTGGGCTTTTCCTGTGCCAGGTGTTTCCTTAGTGTCACTCTGCACAGTCTAGGTCTGAGCAAGCCTTCCAGCTGGGCACTATTCTCTCATTTTGCAGTCCCTATACATGCTGTGGCTGAAGCCACAGCTTCAACAAGGGAGATAAGAGAACCATCACTGAGCTGCAAACTCAGCCCAGTCGCCAACTCCTAATGTATTTACTGAGTCTCTTTGTGTAGGAGGCATAGGTGGGCACTTGAATTCACATTCTGGTCAACATGTAAGGTATTTATACAGTGGAGAACTGGAAGATGATGGATTTGGATGGGTTCTTTTGGAAATGTCATTGTAACATTTTAAAGGGGAATTCCTGATTACTAGGCACAGAAGGGTAGTCATTTTCAGTGACAAAAGGTTGAGTCTACTTTGTTGGGCATTTCTAGTGATGATAATCATTTTAAAATTTCTATTTAGAAATTTAAAGTTCATCCCAGGGAAGTTATTTAACCTATTTCCTTTTCCTTTCTCTTTCCCAGCCCTGACACTAGGTATGGAAACCAGAGTCTCTACAACCTGGCTCATTTTATTTTATTGTTGTTGTTTTCTGGGAACTCACTGTGTAGATCAGGCTGACTTCAAACTCACAGAGATCTGCATCCTAAGTGCTGTGACTCAAGGCATGTACTAGGACATCTGACTTCCAGGCTGATTTTTAGTGTTCTTCCTTGTTCTACACTGTTTCTTTCTCTGACCCCAGAGAGGTTGTTGTGCTTGAGTGTAAGTTCCTTTACAGGGATTTCCAAGAAGTTCTTAGTAGACTATGTAATAAGCAGAGGAGTTACCCAGGCTCACTTTCAAGGCCACATGGCTAGTTCAAATTTCTCTAGACATTTTAGTGTGTGAATCCAAAGAAACAACTGCTGGAAATGTAGCTGCCATCTCTTAAAATAAAGAAGGTAAGTAGGGAAAGGGGAAAAGAAGAAAAGAATCTCAAGTGCTTATGGCAAAGTCCAAAATCAGGTTACATTACATGTTTAACCACTCCTCAGCTATGGATGGGATAACAAGACAGCTACAATTATTGAGGCAATGTTACTATATGGATGGAGGTCTCTTCATCCCCACAGACAACTCTTGTAGGTAGAGACCTCAGGCAAATTTCTTTCCTTTCCTCAAGCACGTGGGTAAAGTGAGCAAAAAATCTGCTAATGGTTGCTTCATTTGATATCATCTCATTTTTCCTTCACCCTTTTATGGAGGAAAAAAACACTGATAAAGAACACCATGCCCCAACTCACTGTCTTTCTGAGATCCTTTAGAAATAGATGTGAGCACCTAGGCAGGTTTTTGTTGGGTTCTAAGCAGCCTTATATGTTTACATATTTGGAGTCACCTTACGATGATTGTCTGAGAAAAGCAGGAATTCCTCCCTAGTAACATGCACACAAAGCACACACCCTTAGGTATATTATACCCGTAGTTAGGCATAATTCTGACATTATGTGACTCTTTCCAACTATCCATGGGTTACAGAAGCCTTGGTGTTGATCAGTAAATAACACAGATAGCTCAATCAAGCATCCAAACCAGATAACAGGCATCAGATATTTGAAATCAAAGAATTATTTCTATGAGGATTTTTTTTCTTATAACATGATTCAAGGAACTAACAGATACTATTCTCTTGAGCTTAAAGGGAGCCTATAATGTATGGCAAGATGAAGATGTAAACTTTTCTTGGTGCCACTGTGATGGTGATTGCTAGATTCCAAGACTGATCCCAGAGAACCCAGTGGATCATTCCTTCCCATGTTTTAATCCAAGCAGGATTTGCTACTCTAGCTCACTCAAAGGTTATAGGAATGGAAACATGACATTTCTAGGACTGACTTGTAGGAGGGCCTTTCCAATTTTGTTCCTTGTATTCTGGGCAATTGTGTCAAAAGGTTAATCTTACCAACAGCACAGAGGAACCACACTTGCGACACTCAAAGGGATGGAGAAGAGAGGCCCAGCTCACTCCTGCCCTATTGGAACTGAAGGACTGAATACAAAATTCCCAGCACAAGGAAGCTTTGACTGTGGTTCAGTGTTAGAATGCTTGCCAAGCACCAAGATGGACTTGATTCACAACATCACTGAACAAAACAATTGTAACAAAAACCAAAATCAAACAGTAGAGTCCAGGCACACTAAAGTGGGAATGATTGTTTCTTTTAAGGAGAGGGGATTCTATAGTTCAGCTACAGATGTCTTGCCTTGGTGGCAAAGTCAGGAAAGAGTTTGAGACCCATCTGAGACTTTATTTATTAAAATGAAAGACAGTGTATTAGTTAGATACTATTCCTATGATGTAACACCTTGATAAAAAAAAAAAAAAAAGGTGAGTAGGAAAGGGTTTATTTGGCTTATACTTCCTTCCACATCATAGTCCACCACTGAAGGAAGTTAGGGCAGGAACCAAAAGAGGACAAGCACCTGGAGGTAGGAGCTGATGCAGAGGTCATGGAAGGGTACTGTTTCCCTGTGCCCAGTTTTACCACTTAACCAACATAGGAACCATTTGGCGACAGACAAGAGCAGCCCAGGCTGGTGCTTGTTCCCCATATCTTGTTCAGCTGCTTTCTAATAGAATGGAGGATGTCCGTGCCCACAGTGGCCTGGGCCTTCCCACATCAATCAGAAATTTAAATTTTTCTCTAGAGCCTTCTTGCCTACATCCTGACACTATGAAGACATTGTCTCAATTGGAACTTCCTCCTCTCTGATAGCTTTTGCTTGTGTGAAGTTGATAATGAAGCTAGCCAGCACAGACAGGGCGTAAAATGTGAACTAAAATCAAAAGACTAACTCTGGCATTATCACATTTGTGCATTGCTGCATTCAGATGAAGAGATAGATCCAAGTGCCTAGCTAGTGATCACGGAAGTACAACTCATGTGCTAAGCAGGAGCTTACCCACTGAGATATACTCCAGCCCATAGCTAATCTTTTTTTTTTTTTTAAATATATCAGATTTATTTAATTTTTTTTTTTTTTTTTTTTTTTTTTACCATTTATCTTGGAAATAAGTTCATTATAGGTAAATTGGTTTTTTTCCCCCCTCGTCTCTATTTTCAAAGTTCTTTAGAAGTGGCCAGAGGTGGGAATCCAACCTTTTTCTGGTTAGATATATCCAGACATCAGACTGATATGGAATCCACACACCTCTAAAAATGCTGAAGATAAAGAAAGCTGTTTTCCCCCATGAGGACATGGAGTAATCTCTTTAAAGCCATCAGGTGCTAAAATTCAAGTAAAGTAGCTGAGATGATGTTACAGTGAAGTTATCTTATTTATTTTCATCTCACTCTGCAAACAGTTTTCATGCGTTCTGTAAATCTGTTGTGGGACTGGTAGGGAGAAGCAGAGGAACGTAGGGAAAGTGGAACAGAGTGCTCAGAACCAAGTATATTTGCTTAATCTTAGTTTTTTACACACTTCACTTCTTTTTCAATACTCAGAACTATGTGTGTCACAGACAGTATCTTTCATACTCAGTTCCCCCATGCCCTGTTCCGTTGATTTGTTTTGACAGTAGTGCACAGGGAGAGGTATTTTACAACCATTATTTCAGTACAAATTTATTCTTCCTGCTTACAAGGTGCTTCCTTCTGATCCAAAAGATTCCTCTGAAGAAAAGTGGTTTCATTGTTGTCATCTGGAGGAGGATGAAGGATGGTCTCAAGTTCCCCCACTCAATGAGCCTGTGACCCACTGAGCACCAGTGGCTCTCTGCTGTAAGGTCTAGCTGCATTTCCTCCAGTTTTTCACCATCAGACTCTTTCCTCCTCTTCTAAATGAGAAGGTTTCTGTGTGCTTTTATTCCCTGAACAGCCATGCAGCTTTGAATCTAAACTGCATAGTGTCTCATAAATAAACTCAGAATCCCCACCGCTGACCCTTCTAACTGCATTAAGAATATTAGAAATTTTCATGTTCAAGAGCTTGTTATATAGCAGGTCCAAAAATGATATTGTGACTAATAACAGTACATTTTATTGGAGTCCTTAGTAGCTCCAAGCAAAACCAATTTGATCAAAAACAAGAAAAAAACTTATTCTTGAGCAATTAAAATGGTTCAACAGGTAATGGTCCTTGTCACCAACTTTACAACTTTAGTTCAGTTTCTCTGCCCCATATGTTAGAAAAAGATGGCTGCAAGTTGTCCTCTGATCTCCTTAGACACTCTATTGGCGTGAATGCAGGCACACATACACACACAATCACACACACAATAGTCACACACACTCACACATATACAGTCACAAAATACACTCACACATACATACACACCCACACATACATTAATAATTGTAAGAACTAAACAAAATTAAATTATTCTTGCTTTAAAAGCTATCTTTGAGGATTTTATTTCTACTTTAACTGGTGTCCAGTTAGCATCTTTTTCAAAATGATTTCAGAAGGAATATTCACCAAATTGATGTTGCTGAAGATAAGTGTCTACATGAAGATCGAAAGGAAACAGGCCACAAAGGCAGTAAGGATGCTGTTACTCAGCTCACTGCTCCCTTGTAAGGCACTTAACAAACCATTAGAAAGGCACATTGGTTACTCACTCAGTTGGCAGATAAAATACCCCTGACAGCTTGTTAGAGAAAGAAAAGAATGATGACATGTGTGCCCATCAGAGTGCACTGTCTGTCAGAAGTGAGGCAGGATTGGATCTTTTGTTCTCTGTATCCCAGATCTAGAACCTGCTAAATGCACAGAACGCTGACAGAAAAAACGGTATGTGCTTGTTGCTGTCTCCGGTTTCTTTATTTTTAAAAATAACTTATTTATTTTTATTTTAAGTGCATTGGTATTTTAGCTGCATGTATGTCTGGAATTGGAGGTACAGTTGTGAACTTCCATGTGGGTGCTAGGAGTCAAACCTGGATCCTCTGGAAGAGCAATTAGCGCTTATCACTGAGATATCTCTCCAGCCGGATGCCTCCATATTATGCTGGGGCATCTCAGAGAATTCAAGAATTCTTGCTTTGCCTATCTTTTCTATTTGAGTCGCTGGGGCTATAATTCTCTGTCTAATATGTTATGTTGGGACATAGAAATTAAACAACACAAGACAGCAAGATAATGGAGCTAAGACCTCTGAGGATGGCTCTGTAAAGCTAGGGGTGATCCCAAGAAGAAAACAATCCTCTGCATCTTGAGTCAGAGGTTTAGTTTACCTGGCTTGGGGAAGGAACTTAGTTTTGTAGGCTTGGGGGAGATCCTAGCTTTTTCTGAGCTCTGATTTACGTTTTTTATTTACCAACCAACCAACCAACCAACCAAACAAACACACACACACACAAAACAAAACAAAACAAAACAAAACAAAAAACAAAAAACAAGGAGAGCACATGCTTTTAACCCTGGGAGTGTCTACAGAGCCAGTTCCAAAACAGCTAGGGCTACCCAGAGAAAACCAACAAAACAAAAACAAACAAGCAAGAAACAGGGAGAATGACCAAAGCTTTCTGTTGTATGCCAAAGCTCACAATACAAGTCTTACCAGATCTGCTTGCAGATTTTACAGAAAGGATCTCATGGGTGTCTCCAAAGGTGCTCCTTTGTTCCCTGACTCATCATTTGAACTTGGTGTACCTCTATCTATACATGCCGTCCTGGACTCAAACTTAAGAGAAAGACATCACAATTCACTTTCTCTGATGCTATGATTGACAGAACAAGAATGAGTGTTAGTCTCGTAAGAATGTACAGATTGGGAACAAAGGGTCGTCTTTGTTTCGTTCTGAGCTTTGGGCAGCTCAGTGTCTTTGATCATAGAAGAGAAATTATTTTCACTTAGGTTAAGTGTATAGAAAGCCTCAATCTCAAAACCCCCCACTTTTCATGAACACCTCAGGCCATTTTAAGGGGATAAGCCAATGGAGACACTCCCAGAGTCACCTTCCCCCTCTCCCCACTACAGCCTCCTTTCCTATGTCCTCTGTTGTAGTTTCTCTTTTACTTTTAAAGGATTGAACAGGCAGAATGTTTAAGGGCCAATGAGCAGAGTCAAATAAGGGAGTGAGGCAGACTGAGAACCTCCTATCCCAGTCAAATTTAAGGTTGAAACCTGACACCAGGATTTTAAAGCCATCAGCTCTCTAAGGCTATTTCACCAAAGCAACAGTGAGCAGAGCTGAAAAGAAAACTCAGAGACCCAGAACAAAAGGGAAGGATTCTGTTGCATTTTTAAAAACTAAAATAATTAGATGCTTGCAAGTAATAGTAGGGAGTGCAGGTGCCAGATGCATGCGATGCAGGTGCCTAGTGCAAGCTCACACACCAGTGCAAGCACACACATCAGGCACCAGAAGCTCACACACCAGAATATCAAACTGAAAATACTTGCATTACAAGATGGAGATTTAAAAAAAAAATAATTTAGACTTTTATTGAAAATAAGAAGATTCTGGGCTCTACGTACTTAATAAAATAATTAAAAACCCAATTGATGGACATGTTTGCAAAAACACAAGAACGTTAGATAGACCAGGTATTAGAGTCCTTTCTCTGGAGTCAGGCCGACAATGTTGCAATCAATACTTACATTTTTTTTTTCCTGCTTGACATTACTTACGTTAATCCTGTTCATTTGGGGTTTTTTAGTAGTCTAAATTAGGTTTGTTGGTTGTATTTACTTCCTGCTGTGATAACTAAAAATCCCCTATCCACGTCCTACGAATGTGGTTACATTCATCTCCATTTCCGTCCAAAATTTTCTTGGATTGTCGTTGCCTCTTAAGTTCAGACACCAGGTACCTTCCCACCCGTTTTGCTCCTTCGTAAAAATAGGGTATTGGCACCCTACAGGGGAAAGCTATGGTGTCGTCCCTCCCCAGGAGGCTTTTTCTGAGAAGTGGGAGGTTTTTTTCTGGAAGGGGTACATACAGCACGCGGAATACTGATTTATCCTTTCAATATAAAAATACCCATTTAAGTTTTTACAGCGTTTCAGAAAAATCAGGATTCTCATCTCAAGGAGTTGTGGCTTCGCATTTACTCTCTTCTTATGCTCTAGGAGGGACCGTGTTTTCTCCAGTGCATTACCCAAAGAAAGAAATACAGTCATATGGAAAGGGCAAAACATAGGATCACTGGTGGCCACCCCAGCCCCTTTCTCTAGTGTTGTGCAGGTGGGCTCACACCAGAGGGGTGGGTTTCCTTCTCTTGAAGTCCACACTGTAGTTAACCAGAAGACATTTTGTTAAATCTCTGGAATGATATTAACTAAGGAGGTCAAAAAGCATACATATGATGGTGGGAGCAAAGACGGAGAGTGTTGGTGGAAGACCACTGACTTGCGCTCCCAGGTATTTCCTACTGGGCTTTACCATGCTCAGCCTTCCAAGCTGGGCAGAACTTGACCCACACCAAATCGCGTTTGCATCTGTTCAGAAACCGGCCTGATGAGCTGAGGCTTCAGAAAGTCCCAACATGACTTATAGAGTGACTTTCTTACGTGCAGGGGAAAAAAATGATCTAAATTTAATGTGTGTGTGAGAGAGAGAGTGGGGAGGGGGAGTGGGAGTGGGAGGGGGGAGGGAGGGAGAGGGAGGAGAAGGAGAGGGAGAGTGAGGAGAGGGGGAGGGGGAGAGGGAAGGAGAGGGGGAAGGAGGGGAAGGGGAAGGGGGAGGGAGAGGGATTTGATTTTTATGTGTATTCCAGGCTGGCCCTTGTGCTCAGGGCCCCTACTGCAGGCTAGGGAGTGTGGGTTTACAGGGATGCACCTTTTCTATTTCGGTCCTTTTCTATTGAAGGACTCTTTAGTGAACCCAGTAGGTGGGCAAGTTCAGATTCTGGAGAACCAAGTAGAAGGCTAGGCAGCCAGGGTTGGGGGTGGGGAATAAGATGAGCTAGTAGTGATTACAGCAAACCATCAATAGACTTGCAGTGATGGCCTGGCCAGGTTCTGCCCTTGGGCTGTGTCGCTTGGGCCGAGCCGCTTGCCTTAGGAACCTGAAGAATACAGCAGCAACTAATTGCTCAGGTTTCCTGTCGAGGAGCTCAGTCTCACATCTCAGTTCTTCAAGGTGTCTGAGACATCAAGATATAGCTAAAGCCAAGTGGCCAGCGTCTGGCAGAAATGGAGGAGTCATCATTAATGACCAGGACCCTGGGGACTGTGGGATTATATAGGTGAGACCGTTACCTTGAGAGAATGGTTATCAAATTTCAAGTCGTTGTTGGTACCATCTCTTACTAAGGACAGACCGATGTAAGTCTTGGGAAAGGTTTTAGGGCACCTTCTAATGAGACGGAGTTCTCCAGAGAAAATGGAATGGCTTTGTTTCTAAGTTTTAATTTGACTTAGCTCTTTCAGAGCTGCATTCCTTCTTCGTTTTTCAAGTGAAGCATCGGGAATTGGGAGTGGGACAGGAAAGAGATGGTCATGAATGTCTCTAGACAGGTGTACATGAGCATGGCTCAGAAAAATGCCTAGAATAATTAGAGCATCAACTAGCTACTAGACTGCAATCTGGAGCTTCGAAGGGTTGGTGTTGCTTAAATTTGTCTTAGAAAACTATTGAGAAAGTGGCCTCTATTTGTGAAGAGTTCAGGTCCCAGCATCTTTGATGCTGAGAGTAGAAAAACATGTTTGTAAAGAAAAAGAATGAAATAGTCAGGTTTACTTGCATCACAACCAAGCAAGGTCATTGCCCTTTTGCAATTATTCAGTTACTTTTTCTTATCAATTTAAACAGCACATAAAAACAGTCATTACTGCCCTAGAAATAACTTTGTCATCACTATATCTACCCAGTGTCCCTAGTACATATGTTGTCTGCATCCACAATTATGGAGACACAGGATCCCTTCCCTTCTACTATGAGGTTCGCTTTTCCAGTTAGCAGTATTTGTTGGCATCTGTGTTCCTGCAAAGTAGACCTCCACTTTTCACCCAGGAGGCCTCACTTGTCCCACCTCCAGGCCTATGTAAGCTTGAATGTGGTTTAGTTTTCACTTACCCAGAATTCTACAATAATTATTCAAAAACTGAGTCGCTTGTAAGAATGCTCTGGGAAGCACATTTCATTAGGAAAGATAAGTAATGAAAATTGTGTATGCTTTAGTGGAAACAGTTTTCCTTTCTTGCTTGTTTTTGTTTTTTTTTTTGTTTTTTTTTTTTTTTTTTGGTTTTTAAGACTAGGTTTCTCTGTGTAGCCTTGGGTGTCCTGGAACTTGACTGTCCTGGACATGTAGACCAGGCTAACCTCAAATTCATAGAGATGTGTCTGTCTCTCTCTGCCTCTCCAGCACTGGGATTAAAGATGTGTGGGCACCACTGCTGGGCTTAGTGCAAACTCTTAAAAGACAGGTTGTATATTATTATTATTATTATTATTTACATTTCAAATGTTATTCCTCCTCCCTGATCCTTCCCATCCTATCACCCTTCCTTCACCTTTGAGAAAGTGCTCCTCCACTCACCTCTCTACCTCCTCACCTCACCCCTCTAGAATCTCCCTTCTATGGCACACCAAGCTTCCACAGGACCAAGCCCATCCGTCCCACTGAGGCCAGACAAGTCAGTTTTCTGCTACATATATGTAGCAGGGGCCAAGTATGCTCTTTGTTTGGTGGCTTAGTTCCTGGGAGCCTTAAGGGATCTGGTTGGTTGATATTGTTTTTCTTTCTATGGGGTTACAATCCCCTTCAGCTCCTTTAGTACTTCCCACAATTCTTCCATAGGGGTCCTGAGCTTAGCCCAATGGTTGGCTGTATTCTGCAACTGTCTCAGTCTGCTGCTGATAGAGCCTCTCAGAGGACAAACAGGCCAGGCTCCTTAAAGACAGGTTCTTTTGTGGAGGATCTCTTGTATGTTTTCTGCCTAGTTGTGGGCTGGGGTGGATACTATCTTTGGAGCATGGACCTTTAGTTGCCCACTGACCCCAACCCCACTGTTGTCCAGCCAGGGTATCTTTCTGGCATCTCCAATACCATAAAATCAGAAGGCTGGGATATATCCCTAGCAGCTGGGTTGGTGACTACTCTTGTCTGTTCTTCTTGGGCTCATAAGGTCCCCCTGTCCACACCCCAGTAGGGTGAGTGGCACTCTCTATACCTGTGTGAAGTGTAGTGCACAGTAGGTAGGAACCCCAGCTGTGGTTATTGTTTTCAGGAGGTACAGGATAAGAGAGAAAAGGAGGGAGGGAGAGAGGGAGAGAGAGGGAGGGAGGGGGGAGGGAGGGAGGGAGGGAGAGGGAGGGAGAGAGATTGAGAAAGAATACAGGCTGAAGGTCCTCTCCTATTTGCTCCAGCTGAGGTCATTTCCTAGAAAGTGTACGTAACACCCTCTTAGGAAGTTTTGCTTTGCACCTTAAAATATTGCATTTTGGCTTCTGGTCTGGGCCTGAGCGCTCAGCAGATCCCAGGATACAGCTCTCCACCCAATCTCATAGAACCCAGAGGAAGTGGGGCTACCAGGAGCTCTATTCCAATGAATCACCCATGATATCTGCTGGTAGAAGTTCTAATCCTGATGCTAGCCTCTGAACTTATACTACTCAGACCTTCGATGGGCCATTGACAAGGAGCTAGAGATTGACATCACTAATCTGAAGAAATCCCTCGTTTCACTGTCTGAAATGATCTCTAAAAATTGCAAAGGATTTTACTGGACTTGATTTACTCTTCTACAATAGAAAAGACTGTGCAGCTCTTGACTATGTACAGCCCTTAAAGAAGAATGTTGCTTTTACATAGACAAGACAGGGATGATTAAAGAGAGCATGAAAAAGGTCAGAGAAGACCCTGAGAAAAGACAGAGAGAGAAAAAGAAAGATGAGAGCTGGTACAAGGATTGGTTTTCAACCTCTCCATGGTTGGCAACCTTACTTCCTCCCATCTTGGGACCATTAATTGGGTTATTTTGCTTATTTTCTTTGATCCTTAAACAGGCTGACTAACTTTGTGAAACAACAGATGGATAATTTGGTGCAAAACCTACTCAGATACATTATCATAAGTTAGCTATGGAGGACCATGAGACTCAAGATGAGGTTGTTACTCTATCCAGGGTGTTCCGAATACCCATCTCCACCCAACCTAAAAGAGGGGACTTCTGCCCCTAGACCAAGCAGAGAGGGGCCACCTGGAACTCCCTCTGACTGGTGATCTGAATTCTTGCTTAGGCTGCAAGGCTAAGCACTGCAAGGGAATATAAATAAAAGTTAAAAATATCTCTCTGGGTTCCCAGAGGGACAAGCTTGACTGCATAGGGGTTGATGTCAAAAGTATCCCCTCTCCAGGAAAAAGACATTAGGATGGGTATGGCCCTCATGCCTCACTGGACAATGACAGGAGGACCGGAGCCATTACAATGTCCCCTTCAATTATTGGAGGTCAGGCCTCTATCCCCCCTTCACAAGATTAGAATTGCCACTGCCCTTCTATACTTAGAGAAGGGAGGAGATGTCAGGGGCAGCCCTGCTTATACACTGAAGGCCTAAAATCAGCCATAGGCCTAAAATCAGCAATAGGCCTGACATACATACATGCTAACACAATGTCTTGGGTCTCTGTGGAAAAACACTGAAACAGAAGGCTATATGCTATTGCAAACAGCAGCTTTTGTGGAAATTTACCAGCCTGGGCAGTCATAGACCTTGTAAATAGGTAGCCTCATTGGATAGTACCAACTTAGATAAGGACAAGTGAATCATAGGCAGAGTCATAGTGACCTGTCCCCTGAACCTTCACCCAGCGGATACCCTGTTCTGAAAGGTATCTGTACTCCCCCTGAACACCTATGCTCCATTATCATCCCCTTCCCCACTTCCTGCCATTTTGTGTTTATAACTCTTGTGTGAATAAGTAAAAATTGCGATTTGATTTAAAAATAAATAAATTAATTAATTAAAAAATATTGCATTTTGACCATAAATTCTCCTCCCTCCCCCAAACAAACAGTATATTGTTACTCACCAACGACTACATCATGGATATAGGACGTATCCAAATGCTTTCAAGCCCATAAGTGAGGTTTAGTGTGAAAATATCTAATCCAAACTTCTCACTTGGTGAAATGTGCCAAGAGAGAGAGCCAGGCAGGGAGACACATTTGTGAGCCCAGCACTTTAGATGCTGGGCAGTGAGGACTGACAGTTGACTACCAGTTTGGGTTACACAGAGAAACTCTGTTTCAAAAACAAAATAAAACCAAAGCAAAATAATTAAACAAATTTAAAAAACTAATAAAGCTAAAACTAATCAACCCATCATTCAAAACCCCAAAACTGCAGGATGTTATTTACTGGAAATACAAGTCTTTTTGGAGACTTTTTTTTTCTTAAGGTTTCAAGTAGCTTCTTTTTGTTTTTCTTTTTTCTTGTGAGGGCCTTTGGCATACTAGGTCTGTATTCTACCCCTAAACTACATTTCCAATTCTAAAATAATAGCAGTTAGTTCAAGTCTTCCTGATATTCATACAGTCACATTTTACTGCTTACATCAGATTTTGTATGATCTTGGATACTTTCACATAAAAACTCAGTTATGGGTTTGAAAACATTTGGATACTTTCCTCCATATCCACGCTGCACATGTTGGTGAAAAGATTCCTATGTTGGTTTTTTTTGGAAGAATTTTTATGGTCAAAATGCAATATTTTAACACTCACCTGATGAACTGGGGACAAGCCAGGTAGTGGTGGCACACACCTTTAGTCCCAGAACTTGGGAGCCAGTGACCAGTGGATCTCAGAGTGTGAGGCTAGCCTGGTCTACAGAGTAAGTTCCAGAACAGCTAGGGTATACAGAGAAACACTGTCAGAAAAAGTCAACCAATCAACCACCACAATCACCATCACACTCAACCAACCAACCAACCAACCAACCAACCAACCAACCAACTAACAAACAAACCAGACAAACAAAAGAACAGGGACCGAGCTCTCTCTCTTGTCCAGATGGGATGTGATGATGATTTTTGTTGGTGTCTCCATAATGTGCGTTTCCTTTGGTGAGGCCTTCTGTCTGCCATCCACCCATGAGATTGGAGAACATTACTTTTCTCAATGAGACCTACACAGTGAGCTGTTGTTATCAAGTTGAAGGATGAGATGGGACCAAATTCAGGTCCAAAGAGAGAGTATGACTGGAAGATCCCTGGGCACAACTGTGTGATATGCTGTATTGCTGAAGCCATTTTTATTCCAGAGGAGAATGGTAGGGTACCAAGGGAAAGAGATGTTGGGAAGCATCAGTGGGAGAGAGGACAGAGATATGAGAGAATCTAAGTCCTAGATGACAGTATCTTAGCCTCTGAATCAAGGCTCTTGGGAGATAAGTCCTAACTCTGAGTGCTTCTGTTCTGTCGCTAGTTATTTATTGTTCACCATGCCTCTTCCCCTCCAGATGTGATACACACAGATCAGTAATCTTAGCACTACTCGAGTTTGAGATAAAGGATTTCCAGGTTCCAGGTCAGTCTGGGCTACCAGTAAGACTCTACCTCAACAAAATAAAATGAAACCAAAACTGTTAGCATTATTCAGCAAAGCTCCTTGAATTGGTTTCTTTTTTGAAAGAAAAAGATAACACAGGACCAGTAGATAAGCAGGCTGGGGATACTTGATTACTCATTGTTCTGGGAATGCTTGTGTGAGATACCAAGGACCAGCAATTGGCATTTGCACTCTCTGAGAAACTGGTAGAAATTCTGTGTTGGATTCTGGTATAGACCAATGTGTTTCAAATTGGAACTTGTAGGCAGATATCCCAAAGAGCTTGCTGAAGTGTCCATTCTGACTGAATAAATCATACTCTTCCAACAAGCCCCCGGGCAAGACTGATAGCTAGAGGGATGTAAGGTCTGAGAACTGTGACCCACACCTACTTCTTAGGAACTGCTCTAGACCTAAAACAAGCCAAGTTTAGGAGTATACACTGAAGAGTCACTTCAGAAAAGCCTGCCAACTAGACAGTGCTGGGTGATTTCTTGACTATTGATCACATCTTTCTGGTTTCATCTTTGGGTAGTTTGTTGTAATCTTCTGTGGTCATCTTTCTTTTCTCTAAAGTCAGTCCCTCTCTCTCCTTCATTCTTGCCATTGCCCACTCCAACCCGCAGGTCTCACT
Organism: Mastomys natalensis; assembly: GCA_021653895.1. Lineage (NCBI taxonomy): Eukaryota > Metazoa > Chordata > Mammalia > Rodentia > Muridae > Mastomys > Mastomys natalensis. The sequence continues at coordinate 410,898 of JAJTUV010000827.1, forward strand.
GCACAGCTTAGGACTGGAGTTTACTATGCAGTCCAGGTTGATACCTCCAATGTGTCTTTGAGTGCCAGGATTTTCAGACACCACCACCCTGAGCCTTCCCGTAAAGTCTTATTGAACTGGAAGGAGACTGTGAAGCATTGTGGTAAGTAGTGAACGCTCATTCCCCACCCCATGGAATGTTTGCTCTGACCTCACCATCAACTGCATCATTGTTTAATGTCCTAAGAATCTCTTTCTTGTTTACCTGTCTCTCTCACTAGATTAGAGCCAGGCCCTACCTGTAACACGATTTAGTAGAATTAGATACAGACTTTCACTACCTTCTATGAGCAAGTGATTCTCAAATGAGGCTGCACAGTGCAATCAATGAAAGTTTTTTTGTTGTTGTTGTTGTTGTTTTTAATGCCTCTGGGGGTTTGAAAAACTGCAGAGGAGTCACCAACAGTCTTTTTTTTTTTTTTTTTTTTTTAAACCATGAATGAAATGGCTTTATGCCATTTTTTTTTTAACTTTAAGTATGTTTCAGCACACACTCTTCACAAATTTAATACAGCATATATATAGAATCAGTGACAAGACTCACATGATCATTTACCTTGATATAAAATAAACCAAATCAATATTCTTCCCTAGTAAAATCCCTAAAGGTCACGAACAGTTTTACCAGCTATGAAACCTGTGAATTGTAATCATGACCAATGTTGTGAGATACGCCCATAGGCGCAACAGTGCTACAAATGTTATGGGGAGGTGACCAACCGTGTTCAGATTGAACTCAAGGATTGCACCAAAGGAGGAAATATATGGCTGGCACTGTAAATATGGCCAGGATCCTTGGTTGGAGAGCTCACAAGCCAATAGTGAACCTACTACTGTTACTTTGCTAAAAGCATTAAACTACCCTCTAAACTCATATGTTTAACCCATGAATGGATGCAGCTCTCAGACTTCATCAGAGAAGATTATTATTATTATTTGGTCTGGAGAGGGACAGTAGTTCTCTTACTGAGTGTGTAGACACTCACAAAAGTGCTGAGCATAAATGACTAAGGAGTGCTCTGCCACAAATAGAAACTTATATCACAGCCCTTCCTGAGGCTCAGGGATTATCATGCAAGGAGGTAGAAAGATTATAAGAGACAAAGGTCAGAGAAGACGAGCAATTTTGTGTATAACGCACACTGACTAGTGAACTCAAAGCTGCTGTGGTTCCGTGCACAAGACCAAGCAGTCAACATTCTAGCAAGGAGTGTGAAGGGATTCATATTATAGACACTTCATGGCTTCTTGGAGGAGGAGTGAGTTTTTTATGTGTGACTATGAGAGTCTACATGCTGTTCTAGTGTTAGTCCACCAAGAGTATATGGGATCGAACATGGAGATGTGTGTATTAATAAAAATAAGTAAGAAAAGGTCGAGAATACACATGCAAGAACACTTACTGTCTTGAAGACTCCTGGTGGTTTATTGCAAGCACTAAATCTGGTTCAGAATTCAGTTCAGGGAATCTGATGCTTTCTTTAGGCATAAGGCAGCACTGTCAAACACAAAAACCACCACACAAACCAATAAATCGTGAAAGAAATCTACATGCACAATGAAGCAGAATCTAGTTCAAGGGAAATCACACATCACTGTGACACTGGGCAGGATTATTCAGTTGATAAAAGCTAGAATTCAAAAATGTAGGAGACTCGGCTAATGGAGGTCTCTCATCAACCTTGCTGCTGTTGGCCGAGGACTTGCAGGTGAGTCCTATTAACTAGTGTTGTTTCTGAGGATTTCCTGCTGGAAGTAATTGTACCTGAAGACAAGGAACCAGGCTTTAGAAACATAATAATGTCTTTCCCCATAGTCAACTCACTAATAATACCTTGAGGCAAAGTTCAAGTTACTGACCTTAATGTTCTATTTATCATGTTAAAGACCCTGGCTCAGATCTTGCCCTCCCCTCCCCCATCCCTAAAACCTTTATTCTACACACTCGAGCAACACCCAGTGTCCAAAGGATCACTATCTGACCTGTGGTATACTGAAAGTCCTGAAGAGGGCTTTCCCAGAATTCTCCTGGGGTTTGAGAAGGAGATGAATAAGGAAGCATGCACGCTGAAATCTCCTAGAATCCACTTCTAGAAGCCTAGCAAGATGTACCCTCTACTCTGAGAGAGATAGTGCCATCCTGCCAAAGATCTGAGGGACCCACACTGAGTACACACACAAACTCCGATTCCCTGAATCTCAAGACTTGGAATAACTGGAGCAGCAGGGCCTCCTGGCTTAGAAGACTTCCTCCTAAGTGGGACCCAGGTTCAGAGGCCATCACTCTAGGAGTGGGAAAGGGGAAGGCACCTTCCTCTCCCTGGTGGGTGCAGCGTGGGGAAGCTATGGAATTGTGGATCTAAGGCTGATGAACACCAGGGCTCTGCCAGGGGTGGAGGCCTAAGGTTCAGGTATTTATAGCCAGACTTACACGCCCTCTGTTACTCACAAGGGTTGGCCCAGCTTGAAAGCATGAACAATCTCTTCCGGGCACTCCCTGTGTCCACTTCCTTCGGATCACAGGGCCCCCTCCTCTGGCTGACCCTTGGGGTCAGCGTCCTTTCTAGCTGATCCACCCCTCTTTCTCCCTGAGACTGGAAGCTATGTTTTAGCAACTGGGGATCCGGAAGAAGTGTTTGTGTACCCACTGCCTCCACTCCCGTCAGGGTTCTAGAATATTGCAGTTTGGAAACAGAAAGATTAGTGTGACTACGAGTTGTGGGAGAAAACCTTCTGGGAAAAGTTTGGATTTCATCTATGAAAATGGACAAAGGACACCGAAAATAGAGAGACAGGAGCTCTTTGGATGCCTTAGGGAGCGCTACCAAGTGCCACCCCCTAGCCCCCGTGGGAAAATTAGGCAAGTAGCATCTTTGGGCTGGCCACGGGCTCTGAATGCACATGGTTCTGGGTACACATTGCAGAGAGGTTGCTTAGCTGACTTGCTTAGGCCAGGCCCTCAGCTACTCAGAACATCTGTCTTTAGAAAGCGGGCAATAACTACAGGCAGAGATGTTGTAAGGATGAGCACGGGTTGCATAGTGTATGAGCAGTGATATTAGGAGGTCTGTGTATCTATGTTCCTTGGACTTGATATTTCCATAGGTCAGAGTTTCTGGAGGGGGAGGGCACGGCAGGGCGTGGTGCTGTTTCACTCAGCAGGCTCGGTCCCCAACTAATAGATGTGAAAGGGTTTTATTTTACTCCAAGTAGACTTTAGCTCTGCTTTCTTAAACCTCCCAGACTAGAGATCTTGGGAAGATTTTATTACTTTCTAGTTATGTTTACATGTTAAAAAAATTTTGAAAATGAATAATCCCAAGAATCAACTTAGAGAGAAATCTCAATCCTATTTTAAGTATTATCCTTCTGTTTACTCCCTTGAGGGAGGGAGGATTCTAGTGGGGATCTATTTCCTAGTTACTGAGGATGGACAGCCATGGCCCCCTGATAGCAGATATCACCACCACCTCTCTTCTCCATGGTTCTCGGTAAGCTGTTGAGTGTTGGAGAGGTCCAGGAAGGAGAAAGAAGGGGCACACATGAACTTTCTCTTACTAGCTTACTTCATTCTATCAGTTCTGCCTGATGCTGCTATGCAGCTCATTTATTGGTTGAATATGACATGTCTGGTGAGCCATAAGGCTAGTTCTACTTTGTTACAGTGGGAGATGTTGCTGCCTCTTGTCCCATATCTGGACTGGGTGTAGCCCACAGCTTCTGTGCTGAAGCACCATCACCTTCCCCTGGCTCAGCAGCCAGATGGTCAAGGCCAGACCATTTTTGCATCATGTCCTGGTGGCCCCAGGGAAGCCAATGCCCTGGAGCCAGTGAGACTGTACCTGATGTCCCTGTCCCCATCATGCTGCGCAACTCTTGAATTCTTTGTTGCTTTTACTTTCTTAAGAATTTTTCTTTATATTTATATTTTTATATTTTGTCTGCATGTCTATATGTGCATCATTTGTATGCAGTGCTCTTGGAAGCTGGAAGAAGGTACCTGATACTCCAGAGGAGGAGTTACAGTGACAGGTAGTTATGAACTACCTTGCTGGTGCTGGGAACCAAACCCAGGTTCTTTGCAAGAACAGCAAGTGTGTTTAACTGCTGAGCCATCTCTACAGCCCCTTTGTGTGTATCCTATTTTCTCTCAGTTTAGTTTTAGGCTCACAGCTTAACTAGCTTTCATTTTATTTCATGGAACAATCGACTCCCTCTCACTAAAAAAGCATTTAAAAGAGTTTATTATGTAATGTCAAAAATGTTCTAAATCACACATTGTAATAAAATATATCTGCTTATTCTCTGATCACCATACTCCAATCCTTGAGACAGATTTAACATAGCACTGCTTCTGGGCTGTTTGCTACTTATTCATCTTTGAAAGCAGCACAGGCCAGTGTTGACCACACCCATGCATAGAGAAGGCTCCTCGCCTCTCTCTTTGAGTCTCTCTCAGCTGTTGGTTTCTGTGTCTTTGACCTCCAGAAGACAGCTACCACAGTGATAGTGCCATACAACCTCATCACTGCACAGGGAAGGATCAGCTCTGACCAGAAAATTCTGGGTCAATTATTTACTTAGTCTTGAGTTAATTGATGACTGTGCCTTGGGGCACTGAACCTTATGTTAGGCTGGACCCCGTTTGTCTAAGATATGTATCATGTTTCTAGACATATTTGAGGGTAGCTGCTCAGCACTATTCAATAACCCATTGCAGGTTCATCCTATCCTTTACAGTATGTGCCATGGGGAGCATGTGAAGGCCAACAACACGGATCTATCAGCAGCATATCAAATTTGCAGATTTTCATGGGTTTTATTTAGATCTTCTGTTTCAGTTTGCTTTATTTTTGATGTGGCTCTGGTGAATAAAAATGAGTGCTTCCTTATCAGAGCCAGTGTGTGTGTGTGTGTGTGGTGTGTGGTGTGGTGTGTGTGTGGTGTGTATGTGTGGTGTGTATATGTGTGTGTATGTGTGTGTATGTGTGTGTATGTGTGTGTATGTGTGTGTGGTGTGTGTGTATGTGCGTGCATGTGTGTGTGTGTGTGTGGTGTGTATGGTGTGTGTGTGTGTGGTGTGTGTATGTGTGTGTAGGGTGTGTGTGGTATGTGTGTGTGTGCGTGTGTGTGTGTGTGTGTGTGGTATGTGTGTATGTATGGTATGTGTGTGTGTGGTGTGTGTGGTATGTGTGGTGTGTGTGTGTATGCCTAGTTCCACAGTTGCCTTTTCCTGACACTTGGTGAAGGTTGGTCTCCATGACATCCTTGTGGTGAGGAAGACAGCCTCATTATTTCTGGGCAATTGTGAAAGTCTTAAGTGTTTGCTAGACTTCTTCTGACACCAGTCCCATCAAAGATAGGTGGTTCATTACTTCCAAGGAGGCAGGATGACAACCTCCCCATGCTGACTCTGTCGACAGTGAGTGAAGTCTAGTCATGCTGGAGAGGACAGACATATCTTCTCACTTGGCCATTTTGATCCTATCAAAGTGTTACAGCATTCAGATGGGGAGGACTTGAATTCCTTCTTTGCTTGTGAGGTTGGGGTTAGGCCAGGTTTGTATACTGTTGTGGTTGGTTTGAAAGAACTCTGCCTTGCTAGACTACCCTATCATTGTCCATGGGTGAGAAACACCAGACATTGTTGTTTGCCATTCTTATTTTGCTCTGTGCGTTTTGACATTTCTATGTTGCTGGAGTCCCTGTCCTAACATCTGAGACAGGAAATAAAAAGAGGACCCAGAGAACTCATGCTACATTGTTTCCTGGGTCTGCCCTCTCACTTACTTTTAGAATTTGGTGCTTGCTAGGTGGTGGTGGTGGTGGTGGTGGTGATGATGATGATGATAATGGTGATATTTGTCTTTGAGATGAGCAGGGAAACTTGTTACTTTAACATAAAAAGAGGGTCAGAGAAGTTACCAAAGTCTCCTGGGGCCTCATAGTAGGGAAGTGGCTAGAATCAGTACTAGGAGTTGAACTTCAGATGCCACAGTCTGATTTTACCAAAAAAAAAAAGTTTTAAAAATTAAAGACTATCTTTTATTTACTTTTTGGACAATTTAACACATTTATACAATGTGTTTCACTCTCCCTCACATTCCCAACACATCCCCTCCTACTTTCACATCTTATCAAATATGAGTTATGTTTTTAAGTTCTACAGAAATACAACTTTGAACAGCATCCCAAGAGATTAAAGAACAAACAGACAAACAAGCAAACAAACAAACAAAAACCTCCAGGTTAACTGAGGCAAAGAACCCCACCTTCTAAACCTCAAGACTTTGGAAAGGGATATTGGGTTACTGTCTGTTTCTTTGCCTCTCAGCTGCTATGAGATCAGCAGGCCCCCTCCACAAATTCCTCTATGATGCTTTGTCTTACCACACATCAACAGGACCAAGTGTCCATGGACAGAAATCATAAGCCCACATATATTTTGTTTCTTCTTGTAGTCGACTTTTTCGTAGTACTGACTATGGTACTAATACAGTTCATTTTTCCCCTATTTTTGTTCTTTGATGCAAGCATTTATCATATTTAAGTTTCCTTATTAGTAGATAGCTTTAAGTTCTGTATCTTTCATTAATACAGTTGTCTAATTTTGTTCCTACCATAGAGGCAATCGAGCATAGGTAATAACTTTATTATTTCAGGATTCTACTTGGCTTGGACTACCCACACACCCATCTTTCAACACACATGGTAGCCTGAGATGCTATCTGAAGGCACTATGCATTCACACCCTTCTCCAAACAAATCATCCAGCAACCATTAGTAACTCACAACAATAAGGTTAAGTTTCTCTTCCCTTTAGTGACCGTCAGACGTGGGTGGTTTTTATTGAAACATATTCCCAATACATCTGGCAATATAGCTGATATGCTCCAGACTGATTTTGGGTGAAGGCACATTAAGGCAAACCATATCCTCAAAGTGAACTTTTAGGGAGAATTTTCTATATACCATTTTATACCTATGCATAATTGGGCATGTATATGATGCTGTGTTATTTATTTACATTTTTATTATTGTTTATGTGTACATGTCTCTGCCTGAGTGTATGTGAACACGTATGCAGTGATTCTTGAGTGTCAGAAAAAGGCATCAGATCCTTTGTAGCTGCCACTGAACTCTGGTGTGCTGCAGGAACAAGCAGCACTCTTAGCCACTGAACTATCTCGGCAGCTCTCAGTTTGATGAGTTTTAATAGGCATATGCATGTACACTGCCATCAGCTCTCAGCATGTCTATCAACCCAAGACAAGTCTCACATCTCTTCTTAGTACTGTCTTAGTCCATGCAGCCACTGATCTGGCTTTACAGTTTATAGTTTAGGCTTCTGGGTCTTTTCTCCCATTTTTTTCTTTTGTTTATGGAATAGCATTAAATTTGTTCTTTTATCTGGAACATATTTTGCTCAACATAATGTTCTTGAGGCTCAGGAACATCAATTAATGTATTAGTTATTTCAGCTTCATTGTTAAGCAAAAATCTAGAGTATAGTTGTAGCACAATTTGTTCAATCGTTCATCAGGTGATGGACATCAAGGGTTGCAGATTTAAATAGCCTAAAGAAAACCGTTAAAGATCTCCTGGAAAAAAATCACTATGTAGACATATGATTTCATCTATCTAGGTAAGTAATAGTGTAGAATTGAATGAATCACATGTAAATATACATTTAATATCTTGAGAAACTGCCAAACTAGTCTCTTGAGTATTTGTGCTAAGCACAGTCCCATCACGAGTGAGTTATACCTCTAGTTACCTGTTCTCATCAACAGCTGTTATGCTGTCTTTAAACCTTTGATTTTAGTGGGCACATAGGAAGCAGTTTTTTACTGTGATGTAAATTTCTTCGATTTCTCTTACGAATGTATTGTATGTTTCACTATATAAATACTTTATATATTTTATTAGACTTAAGTCCAAATATGAGTTCTCATGCAACTACAAATTATGTTTAAATTTACAATTGTTTGGAAATGCACTTGCTTTTAAAAAATGATCTTTTGACTTTGATAGCTCACTTATTCTAGTACTTTTTTTTTTGTAAACTATTAGAGATTATGTTATTGTCTTGGTCCATGTTGTATTGCTATGAAGAGATGCTATGACCACAGCAACTCTTATAAAAGAAACATTTAATTGTGGCTTGCTTACATTCAGAGATCTAGTCCATTATCATCATGGCGGGAAGCATGGTGCATGCAGGCAAGCATGGTAATGAAGAGGTAGATGAGAGTTCTACATCCAGATAGGAAGGTAGCAGGAAGAGACAGAGACACTGGGACTAGCTTGAATGAGCTCAAAATCCACCAGAAAATGACATACTTCATTCCAACAAAGCCACACCTTCCAATAGTACCATTTCCTATTGACCAAGTGTTCAAATCTATGTGCCTATGGGGGCCATTCATATTTAAACCACCACAATTTTCTATAAACCAAGAGGTTTTAATTAATATTTTCTTTTCTTTTTATTTTTTTGCTTATTCACTTTATAACCCGTCCCAGTCACCCCCTCCCACAATCCTTCCCCATCTCTTGTTTTCTGAGTACCCCTCCTCCTGTATCCCCCACCCTGCCACTTTAAGTCTCTGAGAGGCTAGGTGCTTCCTCTCCCATTGAGGCCAGATGAGGCCCCAGCTAGAAGACCATACTCCATATACAGGCTGCATGTTTTGGGATAGCCCCACTCCAGATGTTTGAGACCTGCATGAAAACCAAGCTGCACATTTACAACATATGTGCAGGGAGGCCTAGGTCCAGCCCATGGAGGTAGATCTGTGTAGACTAGGTATGCTCCACGGTTGGTGATTCAGTCTCTGAGATATTTAGGATTTTTGCTTATTTTTCTTTCCATATTGCATGGACTGAGCTCCTGTAATATTGGAAAGAAGAAATATCCAAGTTTTTTTTTTTTCCTGCTCTCACTGACAAGTCACTTTCCAAGAAGATAAATACACATTTTCTATATCTGGGATCTGCCTCCTCTACACTCACTTTTAGAAACAGCTAAACACATATATGAGATGGAAACAGAGTGGGTTTGGTGGTTTGGGACAGAAACAGTGAGTGAGTTATGGAACGTTCCTCTTCTGGGAATGAGTGTCCCATCACATAATGTGATTATGAGTCCCTGATTGTCACAGTTCATCTTTTCCCCAGAAAAGATGTCACTGTGTAGTCCAGGCTGGATTTTAATTCAAAGTGATTCTTCTGTTTCATCCCCTACATTTTTTCAAAAAAATTACAGGTGTGTATTATCACTACCCCTAGCTCAATGTCTTTGGGGCACCTGGGTTCAGAGGAGAATGGTCATTCATTTAACTGAAATGTTAGCTACTTAGGCTGTATCCCGGCCCATGCAGTAAGAAACAGTATGAAGGAACTGTGGCTTTGAGGATGCAGAGGCTTACAAGGCAGCATGCTAAGCAGTGGTAGGGCTTGGGACAGGTCAGCTTTCACTTTGGGTAAAATGAAGACCATGGTTAATGGCAATTATGGGTGACAGAAATATGTTATCACAATAATTATGATTTGAGAGATAGGACTACTGAAGATCTTGGATCCAGTTGGGAGAGGTTGTTATAAGGATCCTGGATTACATGAGGCCTAAAGTTCTTAGGTGGTTCAGAAGAGGAAAACAGAAAGCATGTGGAGAGGCAAAAGTGTGTTTCTTGCCAATTAGGACCCGAGGTTAAAAGTCAGGCATTTCTTGTGTCTTGTTGTATTACTGGGCATTGACCACAGAAACGTTTTTTATTAGTTTCCCAGGATGGTCTTATACTTACATAGCAGGTACTCTGGGCAGGTCTTGACTTTGTGATTCTTCTGATTTAGCCTCCCGAGTAGCTAGGGTTATGAGCATACACCTCTATACCCTGCCTTCAATTTTAATCTGAATGTATGAAATATAATAAATTAAAAACATTGGAAAGGGAAGGGTTTGTATTAATGTCATTGAGTTGAAGTTAGACTATAGACTACTAAAAATTAGACTGGAGCATTAGCATCCTAATTGAGACAGAAGCATTAGATGTTTAGAGAAAGAAGCTGTGGGCATGAAAAGTCCATTGTTACTAACAGTGTACACTGTCGCAGCTGCTCCAGTTATCCTCACAGGTGTAAGAAATAGTATGTGTGCAGAAGCCAGGTAGATTCTGCACTATACAGGACATATAGGACACACACACACACACACACACACACACACACACACACACACACACACAAATACTATATAGAGCAGCACTGGGTTGTAATAAAGATGGGCAACACTTACTAACAACTTTCTTGTAACAGGTTAAAAATGAGGCTATGATCTGAACATATTGCCACTTTCTCTTATCAGACCAACATCCATGTCAGTAGGTATTTCTTAGAGATATCAGGGGAATACTTATTGTTCATGTAGAGGGTGGCAGCCCCATTCAGCAGGGAGAAGCTATTTAAGAACCCATGGTCTTGGGCTCTTTCCAAGGCATTATAAGATTATAATGCCTTTTATGGTGTCTGATTTACTTTAAAGTTTCTTGTTATTGCAATTTAAAAACAAAATTTATCCTGCACACATCCTGTTTGAAAAAGAATTTTCTCCTCTGTTAGGTAGAGATAAAGATGTAAGAAAGTACACTCTATCACATTGGTTACTCCTTGGTACTGGATGAAAATGGGCCATGGTATTTTTGATGGCTGGATGGCCAAGGGAACATGAAATACACTTGAATTGCTAATTTTGTTATGCTTGGAATAGTTTAAAGAGAGTGGCTGATGCTGGGGCGTGTGTGTGTGTGTGTGTGTGTGTGTGTGTGTGTGTGTGTGTTACTCAGCATGCAATCCAGGGCTTCACACATGTTATATAAAGACTGTATCTAGAAGTTATACCTTCAGTCCTAGGATGATAGTTCTAATAATCATAAGTAAAAGGAAAAATCATTTCCTTCCATCTTCCTCTTCCTTCTCCATTTCTGCAGTTTCCTTTTCTTTCCTTTATAAGTATACATTTTCATATCTGCCATCACAATACTACTTCAACCTTTACACAGAGAGACTGAGTCTTTGTCATTTGAATGAGAATGACCTCCATAGGCTCATGTTTGATTGCTTGGTCCCCAGCTAGAGGAATTGTTTCTGAAGGATTAGCAATGTGTCCTTGTTGGAGGAAGTTTGTTGCTGGGGATGGGCTTTGAGGTTTCAGGCTCCTTCCCTCCCTCCCTCCCTCCCTCCCTCCCTCCCTCCTCCCCCACTCTGTTGTCTGTTGATTAGTATGTAACATTCCCAGCTACAGGTCCAGTGCTTGTCTGCTTCCCCATCGTGATGATAATGGAGAAACCTTTTAAAACGGTAAGCAAGCCCCAGTTAAATGCTTTCTTGATAAGAGTGGCTTTGGTCTTGGCATCTCCTGACAGAGGTAGAGTGGTGACTAAGACAAACTCTGTGTTACTCTCTAGCTATGTTTTTCAGGGTAGTCGTGAACCCTTAGGTTCACTTCCTTCACACATTCCAGGCCAGTACTGAAAGCTGGTACTCTATGCTCAGTATGAGGCTTCACATCTTAATCTAAGAATATCTGATGCATAAGGAGAAAACTCACAGCCAAAATACAGGCAACACTAAAATGTCTAAAATTACATTCAGGCAATGTGTATAAGGCATAGCTAAATGTAAATAGATTTCATGTTAGACATAGATGAGTCCTATAGGCATCTAATTATGCATATACAAGTATGCAGTCCTCAATCTTTTCCAGATATGGCATTTTCAAACTGCTGCTTTCTCTCTGAAGATAACAGTTTACAACTGAGTTTGATAGCATGCTGTCTGTCACAGGGACATGAGCATGAAGCCCAGCACCTCTTAAACACGAAGTTTTCTGTCTTGAACAATAAATTTTTTCTTTATAATCTTGTAGGAGCTTTACAGCCTTCTCAAGGAAAAAAATACAGAGTATACATTAGCTAAGGATCTCAGAAGTATTGTTTGCTGTTCAATTCTGTTGTCATGGGAGACCATGGAAGGCTTCCTTCTCTGGGCATGTGGGCATCTGGATCATGCCTTTACTTTCCAAATGGTTGTAGAACAGGAGTCAGGCCTAGTACATGAGATGGTCTGAGAGAGATGCAGTTTGTATATTCTATATCTGGAGGTCAGATTAGTCAGTAACAGTTGGTAGTGGTGAAAAGTAAAAATCTGAAGAATTAAATAATTATTTTGCTTGGAGTCTCCAGGAATTTTTTTAATAAATGGTTCTGGAGATCAAGGCAAGGTCTGGTACATGCCAGGCAAGCACTCTACTGCTGAGCTATACTCTCTGCTCACTCACAGACTTTGGCTAAGAACTGGATTTAATTGTGGTCCACTGTGGTGTGACCAGTCTTATCTCCTTTTGGGTTTTTCCTTGAAGAACTTCTGCTGTAGATGACCCAAGGAAGATACTGATCTGTGTAAGGTCAGCATGTGGCTTGTTCTGACAGCAGGGCTTTTGTCTGACATTACTGATTTCTCATTTGTCCTGCTGGTTTCTCTGCGGTGCTTACATGTCTCCTCTGGGCTTCTACTGTCTTTCTCCTTCTCTGGGCCTCTATGATTTGACATGAGAGGGTCTCTGTATACCTTATGTATCTTCCTTTTCTGATTACCACCAACATTGGTCAGTGGCTATGGATGGCTTTGACTCATATAAACCTTGAAACACATCTTAGGATTTCATTGCTGTGAAGAGACATAATAACCATGGCAGCCTCTTATAATAGCAAACATTTAGTTAAGGCTGACTCACAGTTTCAGAGGTTTAGTCCATTGTCACCATGGAGGGAAGCCTGGCAATTTGCAGACAGACATGGTACGGGAGTAGCTGAGAGTTCTACATCTTGATCCTCAGGCAGCAGAAGGAGATTGTGTATCATACTGAGTGGAGCTTGAGCATAGAAGACCTCAAAGCCCACCCCAAGGGTGACAAACTTCCTCAAACAAGACTACACCCCCTAATAGTGCCACTCCCTACAGGCCACACATTCAAACCTATGAGTCTATGGGGGTCCACACCTATTCAAATTACCGCAGGCTCCCTGTCCTGTGTGAGTTCCCTTTAAAACCACCAACTGGGGTGTGTCACCTGCTGTTGAAGATGACATGTGTCTGTGGGAGGTGTAACTGTGTCCTAGCTAGAATGCTTTATATTTCTAGCAAAATGACTGACACTCTACTGATGACAAGGCAAATCTTTCCTGGAAGTTCTACTGCCATGCTCATTGCTCTTCTTTATTTATCAGCCAAGTATTATTTTTCCTCTATCCAGCAAGCAAAGTTTCATATTCTACTATATTGAATGCTGTATACTTTCATAGTTTTAGTGACACAGTTGAAGCCATCTAGGCAAAATTTGTTTTTTGTTATTGATTCACACAACTAAAGTGTTTTGAAAGAAGGCTAGGTTCTGACATGACTGGATCTGTAGACTTGGGAATATTTCTAGAGCTACATTTTCCTCTTCCAATTTATTTTTATTGGCTTTGTTTACTGGGCAGTAGGTTCATTTTTTAAGAAATTTCATACAGAAATCAAAATGATCGAGACGGACCCTGTGCTTACTTGGCACAAGTGTCAAGTCCAAGACAAAGATTGCTGGAATCCAGTAAGATTCTCAAAGCACTTTGTGGACTTTTGCCACTGGTCAGGTGGTCACTGAACCTAGCGCTAGACAGAGAAATGGATTCTCTACCAGGCCTGAGACTCAGGAAAGAGAACAGAGGCTGACTTCTGGAGATAGGAGATGTGTCTCCTAGAGTAAATATAAGAATCTAAAATAGACTTATAACGTTTTGGTTCAACCCTACCTCAGCCACTGTCTGCTTTACATTATAATGAGTTCATTCTTTGGAACAGTGTATTCTAACCTTGGTTCCTTCTAAATCTCCTTCCAGATCTACATTTCTGTAAGTCAGAGAAGTAGGTCAGAATAGTGAGTGATCTAGGGAGGAAAGACAGAGCAAAACAAAGAAGCAAAACCAAGTAGGCATCCAACTTGAAACATACAAATTTTGAGAAGAGAAATGATTTTTAAAAGGTTTTATTTACATTTATTAATTTGTTTTTGTAATTATAATATACTTACATTGTTTTACCATTCTTTTATATTCCTCTAACCCCTCCCATGTAGTCCCACCCTGCTCTTTTTCAAATTCATGGCCTCTTTTACTTTAATTATTGTTACTCATGTGAACATTGTATATTCAAAAATATAGAAATATAACCTGCTCAGTCCATATAATGTTACTTGTATGCATGTGTTTTCAGGGCTGACCATTTAATATTGGTTAATCCATTGGTGTGCTCATCACTGGGCAAAATACTTTCTTCCTCTCCAAGCATTCCTTAGTTTTCTGTAGTTTTTGTCTAGGGCTGAGGCCTTGTGGGCTTTCCTTCTTCTATGTTAACTTGTCTATTGGTGTTGTCCATCTTCAGGTAATGTGTTAGGCAGCCATGTTGGCGAGACTGTTAACATGGGTGCAGCTTCTCTGACATTTCTAGTACACAGAATCTCAGAGCACAGCTCCTGTTCCTCTGGCTCTTAGAGTCTTTCTACATCCTTTCTTCTGCAGTGATCCCTGGGCCTTAGGTGTAGGAGTTGTGTTGTAGATGCATCAATGAGGACTGAGTTCCACAACTCTTTGGTTTGATCAGTTGTGGTTTTCTGTTAAAGTCTCATCCATTGAAAATAGAAATTTCCTCAATGTGTGGGGGAGAACTATACTTGTCTCTGGGCGTAAGGGTAAATATTTAAAATATAGCTAGGGTTTATGCTTCCTTAGTAAAGTATCAGTTGTAGATCTTCCTCCAAGATTCATGACCTCATTAGCCCTGAGACATTGACTAGGTTTCCAGTAGCAGGCATAGTTTCCCTCTTATTGAGTGGGCCTTAAGACTATTGGTTACTGCCAAGGTATTCATGCTACTATTGTACTCTCAGGGTTTCTGTGCCATACACGGCAGTGTTGTGGTTCATAGGTATTGTATCTGGGTAGAGCTACTGGTTGCTTCCTTCCTTTGGAAGCTTTCATGCTACCTTCTGGCACCATGAGGCTTAGGCAAGAAGTTTTCAGGTTAAATCCAGCTTGGATCCTCTGGGCCTTGTTTCTACATTTCTGGTGTCTTCCAAAGAAGGGACTTACCTTCCACCTGGAGGGGAAACCATGTGCAATAGCAAGGGCCTATAATGTTTTGGGAATCTTTTGGACAACCCTAACCAACAACTCAAAAGAGAGCTTATACTCACGGTATAAGATAGAGAGTTTACGACTTTTGAGGGTGCATTGTGAACCTAATGAGAACATTTCATTTAAAATTATATGCATTTCACACATACACAGACTCACATGCATTACAGTTATTTTTAGGTAGGTAGTTAATGGCCCGATTCCTTATGACTTTTCAGGCAGTCTTACTGTTATTTTACCACATTTCTCCTTCTTCTTCATCCTCCCCCACAACTAGAGCACCCTTGTTTATCCTTTAATAGTGAGTTTTTAAATAGTGAATTTGAATAGTAAGATATTTCTGAGACAGTGTCACTATGTATTCCCAGGCTGGCCTCAGAATAAGGATCCTCCTGCCTAAATGATCTTGCTTAGACTTGAAATATTCCTTCTAGATTGGTGCCCTATAAACAGTGCCAGGATGAGTTTCCCATGACGTGGGAATGTCACCAAGGCTCCTTGTGACACTTTCAGTGTAAAGTTAGGTGTATTGTAAACAGTGAAGATTTTCCTCATTTTTCTGTTTTTCTCATCTGTAATAAATAAAACTAATGTTTTTGACTCAAGTTGAAAGATTTCAGTGTGTTTGTTTGTTAGCAGTAAATAAATTTCAGAACTCATCTAAAGGACTGGGGATGGGGTTCAGAGCATTTGCTCAGCTTGTGTAAAGGTTCCACAAAGAATATAACAGTAATAGGAAGACACTTAAAACTCAAATAAAAGGTGGTGGCGCACGCCTTTAATCCAGCACTTGGGGGCAGAGGCAGGGAGATTTCTGAGTTCAAGGCTAGCCTGGTCTACAGAGTGAGTTCCAGGACAGCCAGGGCTACACAGAGAAACCCTGTCTCGAAAAAACCAAAAAAAAAAAAAAAAAAAAAAAAAAAACCTCAAATAACTAGTGTACCCTTTTTGCTGGTGTTCATAATCTTGTTAAACCTGTCCAAAGGGAGATTAAGACAGCTCAGGGCTGGAGATGCATGAATACAACAAGCTTGTGATCAATTCAGTTTTAGAAGATGAAGCTAGAAATGACAAGAAGCATGCTTTGATTTAAATAGAAACTAGAAGTCCCATGTGAACTCCGAAGATGCCTCAGGTAACCGAAGCACCACACCCCAGAAAACAGTGAAAGTAGCTAAGTCTCCAGCTCCCAACTCCTTGAAGCTAGGATGAAAAAGAGCCTACCTCTCCTAGAGATGGAGGTGAGGTTCACAGAGGATGTGCAAGGAGAAAAGCCCAGAGGCGCCACCTCCTATTGTGCCCAGGGACTTCCTGAGTCCCAGGCAGAGGGGCAAGGACAACCCTCAGGCTCACAGCCTTCACTAGGCAGAAATATGATTTGGCACAAGAGGCAGCCGAGTTATAAAGATGCCATCCATGGAAATGAGGACTATGAGTTAAGTTCAGCTCAGAGATAAACAACGTCCCAATTCTTCAGTGCTGGGTAGTGTGGGAAATCCGCTCCACTGACAGGAAAGGTCGTTATGTATCTCTGCCGTCATCGTTCCTGGATGACGCACACAAATGGCAGTAGAGTGGTAAATCAAATGAAGAGAGCTTTTGTAATTGATCAGGGAAAGAATCTGATGCCGGGTCCACCGTTCAGTATCTGAGCAGGGCTCTTTGCTCAGATGTAACCCAAATTGGAATACGTAGCTTGTGCAGTGCAGTGGCCAGCCAGCACAGGCCTTATGGATGGCATCTTTATAACTCGGCTGCCTTTTGTGCAAGATCACATTCTGCCTAGTGAAAGCTGCAGGCTTGAAGGTTAACCTTATCCCTCTGCCTGGGGCTCAGGAAATTACTGGGCACTATGGGAGGTGGGGACTTCTTTGTGGTGCCTTCCTGGGCTTTCCTTCCTCTGCATCCTTTTTGAACCCCTCTTCAACTCATCTCCAGGAGAGGTCTACTTCAAGGAGTTGGGAGCTGGATACTTAGCTGCCACTCTTTACTGGGCTGTGGTCCTTTTGGTCACCTGAGGCATCTTCTGGAGTTCACATGGGACTTCTAGTTTCTATCTAAATCACAAACATGCTTGTTGTCATTTCTAGCTTCTTCATCTTCTAAAACTGAATAGATCAGAAGCTTGTTCTATTCATGCATCTCCAACCATGAGCTGTCTTAATCTACCTTAGGGCTGGGGATTGAGAAGATAGTGAGCACTAGCAAAAAGGAAGTGCTAGTTATTTGCATTTTAAGTTCTCTCTTATCACTGGTTTTATTCTTTGTGGAACCCTTATGTGTGCTGGGGAAATACTCTACAGTTGAGCCCCATCTCCAGTCCTTAGATTATTTATTGGTAGCTAACAATTTATCCATATCAGCAGCATTCTGTCTGCACCCTTTTTAATGGTACAAAGGCTTCTGTGTTGGCATCTCTCGTTTGTTATCCCTGCTAACTAGAGCCATGTGTTTCAAATTCTAATATAACCATGTAACAATCATGATAGCTATGAATGCTGTTTTCTGTGTGTCTTTGACTCTATGCCTGTCTGCCTGTCCATCTTTCTGGTTTTTTTCTTTTTGTTTGATTTTGCAATACTAGGAATCAGACTCAGTCCCTGCATGTGCCATGCAAGCACTCTGCCTCTGAGCTACCTCCTAGACCAGTTATTTTCCTCTTCAAGTCTAGTAATCTGTGGCTTTCTGGATATTTGTCTATTATAGATTTTTAAAAGTTCATTTAGACTTAAAGAAGCCAAGCATGAGTCCTGCCACAGCCTCTCAGGTCTGTGCCTAAATAGGAAAGAAAATGGCTATGTCACATCTGGTAGGTTGGGGGATGGTGGAGACAAGGAGATGTCTTCCTTTAATTGATTGTCATTAAATTTTTTATCTTATTTCTGTTACACATAAGAGCTTACAATTTGAAATCACATACAGCTAGTCTTCCATATATATATTTTTAAAAAATTGAAAAATTGCAACAATCTTGAGTGTATCCAGACGTTTTTTCTAGCCACTATTTCCTAAACAGTCCAGCAAAATGACTGTTTATATACAGCAGTTCTGCTGTCTTAGAAAATGTAAGAACTATAGGCATGACTTAAAGCATATAGGGGTAGATTGTACTAGGTTGTATGTAAGTCCTATGACACGTTATAAGAGCACTCATAGGCTTGAGTAACTCTGTCAGGGTTCCTAGAATCAATATTCCACAGATACTGTGGGATGACCACACACAGATACACATGGACATCCACAGACACACTGACACATACACAGAGACACAGATGCAGACCCACACGCACACGCGTGCGCGCGCGCACGCACACACACACACACACACACACACACACAATATTAGCTAATCTTTAAAAGGAAGAACACTGCCACAAGCTGTAAGATGCATGAGCCTTGAGCCTTGTGCTAAATGAGGTAGCACACTCACAAAGAGACAATACTGTGTAATTCCATTTGTAGGTAGGGTGACTGAAATGAACTTGTAGTCACTGTCACAGAGTGGTTTCCTTCTGACACAGGATATGACTAGAGGAGTCTATGTGCTTCCATTGGTGAGGGAGAGGGAGGAAATCCATATTTTCTTCTGACAACTTAGTATACATCAGGAGGAAAAGCAGATAATGAGTGGAACATTTAGAATGTCACATGTTGGGTCAATGATAAGGATGTTTGAGAAGTTAGATTTGATCATGTCAGTTCTATACATGAAAACATAAAGGATGTTTCTGTTAAAAGAATGGAGAGCATGTAAGAAGGAGGTATAGAAAGTTAATTGGGAAAGATAGGTATATTAATTACTTTTCTATTGCTGTGATAAAATACCATGATCAAAAGTTTATTTTCACCTTTAGCTCAAGAGGGAGAATCTACAATGGCAGAAGAGGCATGGCAGCAGGCAGTGGGCAGTGGGCAGAGGGCAGCAGGAACTGGAAGATCATATTTTTATCCACATATAGGAATCAAAAAAACCCAAACTGGAAGTGGGAAGAGGCATACATTCTCAAGGCCTACCCCTAGTGACATACTTCCTCTAGAAAGGTCTACTTCCTGAAAGAGCTCTACCAGGGGGGTACCAGTCCTCAGATGCATGGGTATGGGGCCCTTTCTCATTCAGAACACAGAAGTAGGAAACACATACAGTGGTGCATAGGCTCCAACCCTGGGCAAACCCCTTAAGGAGATGACAAAATACAGACTCTTGGGATGGTGAACCAGAATCCCCAGGTTAGGCAATAAATTTCCACAAGTTCATTGTAACAGCTCAGTATCAGTGTAGTATGTCTTGTAAAAAAAAAAAAAAAAAAAAAAAACTGTACTAGGTAGAAGTCTGGAGGAACCAAAAGAAATTATACAGGCATAGAAAAACTTCTGGCAAGCTGGAAGCTGCTATAGCTGTTCTGACATGAATAACACATGACAAAAAGTGAACATTGAGCAGAAAAATAAGTTTTAATAATTTGTATGATGAAGAAAAGGTATCTTTTTTATAATGTGGTCAAAGCAACTATATTTGGAACTTCCACTAAACCTGGGAACTAGTATTAATATTGGAGAAAACATTAGAGAAGGATGCTATGCTCGTATTTTCCACTGGGGAGAGAGAGAGTAATTTTAAGTCTTGCCAATATTAAAATGTATTCCACTAGATGTGCAGTGAATGGTTCATTTAGCAAGACAAACCATAAAGTAGTTGATATTTAAGGACTATGCTTCATAAGTTCTCTCTAGATAGGAGAGAGCTGTGGAGACGGTCCTGTTTTTTATAAGACATGTATTCTACTGTTGTATGGAAGGTCACAGTTGGAAGAGCAAAATGCCCACAAATGGGCCTGTTGTTAGGAAATTGTAGAACAGAGGTGCCTGTGGAAGTGGATGAGCTATTGCACTGGGCTGGCTTCCCTTCCCTTTGTTCTATTATTGGATGGTACTATAATTCTTTTCACCTGAAAGTATTATTATTATTGTTTTTAGTCTTCCTTTGTGATACCAGATAAGGCTTGAGAAAGCCTGGATTGTAAATTGTACACAGTCAGCTTTTCTGACCAAGGTGCTTTTAGGCTGAAATCTGAGGAAATCTGAGGAATTCTGTTGTGCTCTTTTAAACAAAGGCTTCTGGGAAGAAGAGTCAGCTGTCAAAGGAGCTGTTGCCTAAAGTGGTAATTAGCAAACTGTAATTTCAAAATCTAGTTTTCTGTGAAAATCTAGCAGTGCCAATTACTGTGAATTACAAAGCATTCCATGTCTGAGTAGTAAAAAGTCCTCCAATATCATCAAATGAAACAGAGAGTAAACTTTCCACTTTAGGTCTCAGCAGGGCTTTAACTGGTTCCCTTTCTTTCGTAATCTTCTGTTCTAAGACTGTAGAAATCCTGAATACACTGTGAAGTACATTTGCATTTCTGTTCTTAGCTTTGGCTTCCTTTACCACTCCTTGTCAGGAAAAAGGACAGCACACACAGGCTGTGGTATATTCATATTAAGTTACTTATTGCCAAAAGACCACTATTTCATCCACTACATTAGCTGAAAGGTTTAAATAGTTTTCATCTGCTCGGAACCATCCTAGGAGTTAGAGTATAGGCTCTGGCTGTAGGAGCAAAGGTACAAACAGAGAGATGCAATGCGCAGGTACTACTGGAGTAGTGTAACACACACACACAGCAGAGGCAAAAACAAGATGCTGATCTACATAGCCTATTTACTGTATTTTCTCATGTCTCAACTTCTCACACCCTCTGTCCCTAGGATCTGAGGATTCTTTTCATGCAGTTACCCAGGACAAATAGCTCCTGGTCTTCCTTCCTTCCTTCCTTACCATCCTCCTTTCTTTCTGGTGCTGAGGTCTGAACCCAAGGTCTCACTTACGCTAGACGAGTACTATACCACTGTGCCTACCCTTAAGCCCTTCCTGGCCACAGTTAGTTACCCCTGTCTCTTATTTCTCCTCCAGGCTGTTGATTGAATACTGTAACTCTTACTGCTTATAAGCTTGATATCCTGAGTTACCCATCTTTGTAGGTAAATCAAAAGAATTGTGTTTTTCACATAATAGGTCCTTAAAAAAATAGGTCACTTTTCTCAAGAGGAGGTGTCCAAGGGCCCGGATTGAGGATGCATTTAGTTGGGTTGGTGACAGGGGCTCTTGGGGGGAGGCTTCATCCATCAGTGTACAAGATTGTTTTTGAAATATCGTTAAAAAGCCCAAAGAATATATGAGCATGCCTTAAATCTTCCATGGATTTGGCCAACTGGCTTTGATAAGGGGCAATCCTAGCAAGGCTAGTGTTAATTTTCACCTATCTTTTTCTTGTCTGTTAGAAGCTTTTTCTGGCTCTTTTTCCCTAATTAAAATAGTGTAATATTTCAGACTTTAAAAATTCCCAGAAGGATTATTAAATCCTAAAGGGAAAATAGCAACCAAATGATGTCACGTGAATGTTTTAATGCATTATCAATTCTAATTGTGCTAGGTGTGGTGGCTCACACCTCTAATTGCAGTACTTAATTGCAGTACTCTAGAGACTGAGGCAAGAGTTCAAGACCACTGCTGGCTACACAATATATTCCAAGTCAGTCTGAGTCATATGAGATCCTGTATCAAAACTCAAACCATAGTCTTTTTATAAGTAATTCTAAACAAATCTGAAAATCTAACTAACAGATCCTAGTTATGGCAATAGCGCAAGCAATGTACAGGAGGAATCAGCTTTATTAGAAACACAGGTATTATATGAAGAATATTTTAGAAACAATTTTGAAGAGAAAAGTTAAATCTTACAGTTTTAAAATAGCCGTAGTAAGGAACCATGGAAATAAAATTAATGATATGCATTTAAAGTCCACATCTGATAAGTTTAAAATATGTCCACTGCTATGATGCAATTCTGATAGTAAAATGTTCCACACAGCCCAGATGCTTCTATGTGCTTCTTGCCATGGCTTCCTTCTCACTCCTGACCCTCGTCCCCAGGCAGCCAGAGTCTGCTCTTGCTGTGAATGAGTCTATGACGTCTACAGTTTTGTTTAAACAAAATCACATGTTTTTCTCTGTACTATTCAAGATGTACACATGGGGCTGTTGGTATCAGTGATTCAGTACTTTCTTGTTGCTGATTAGTATTTCATTGTTCAGATAAAGTAGAAGTTATCTGTTCATCTATTGTTGAGAATTTGGATTTGTTTTAGTTCTTTGTTATTACTAATAACTGTATATATAATATAAAATAAGCAGTGAGGTAAAATATTTGGATAGATACTGGTTTTTCTTTTCTCTGGTGTAAGTATTTAGATATGAAAAGGCTGGGTAGAAGATAGTGTACATCTTGATTTTAGAAAAAGTTTTCATTGAGGGAAATGGGGGTGGTAGCACCCATCTTTAATCCCAGCACTTGGGAGGAAGAGGCAAGTGGATCTGAGTTGAAGGCCAGCCTGGTCTGCAATGTGAGTTCCAGTCAGCCAGGGTCACACAGGGAAATCCTGTCTCAAAAACAAACAAACAAACAAACAAACATTCTCAAAACCAAACCAAACCAAACCAAAAAACTCACCCCATCCCCCAGAAAAAAATCAACTGTAACTGCAGTTGATTAATCCGTTCTACTTCCTGGCACAAGTTACTCTCTACTGCCCCAATGTTGTGGATTCTAAAATGAAACACACACACACACACACACACACACACACACACACACACACACAGAGAGAGAGAGAGAGAGAGAGAGAGAGAGAAGTTTTATATTTAATATGACTTAATCAGCTCAATGTTTAGGTTACTCCCAAAGTTCTATGTTGCCTCTACTCCAATACTCCTGAATTATTACTTTCTAAAATCTATATTCCATCTTTGCTACTCCAGATCCAATGGGGGGTGCCTGGGGCTGTTCTTCTCTGCCTCTTACATGATTGGAATGCCTCTCTTCCTGCAGCTCTGAAGCTTGGATCTTCCTCCTTTTGGGGCATAGTGATTTTGCTTCTTTCTCAGTCCCCTTACCTGCTAATCCTAAAGTCCTGCCTCTTTCTGTCCAGCCATTGACCTCTAGAAACTTTACTTACCAATCAAAACCAGCTGGGGACAGGGACCTTCAGCTCACATGCAGGATTCTCCTGCAATTTTAGGAACTCCTAATGCAAGCATTAAAACCAATTTCACAACAGAAAACATTTTCTGAAGTAATTATATCACTTATTATTTCTGCCGTCAGCGTATGTAAGCTCTGGTCTTCTTTAGCCTTAACCAACTTGATATGATTTGGTGATTTAATTTTACTCATTCTAGCCATTCAAATAGGCTTTCAGTCCTATCTTATTTTAAATTAGAGGTTTTATATACTTATGGGGTATAAAAGGATGGTAAGATTTATGAGTGCAAAGAAATAATTAAATCAAGCTAATTGACACTTTACACTAAATGCCTAACTTTCATTGTGAGAACATTTGTAAATTACTCTCTTGGCATCATTGAGGTGTGTATATTATATTATGATCTACTGCATGATGTGTGGTAAACCCTAAATGTAAAACTTTCATCCCTTCTGTTTAATTAAGACTATATTCTTTGATCATCATCTCTCCTTGAGTCCTCATATGAATGACCCAAGTTCTCTTTTTTCTAAGCTGGATAGAGTATCTATCATCTATCCATCACTATCCTTTATTGTGTATGTATGTATTATCTATCTATCTATCTATCTATCTATCTATCTATCTATCATCTATATATCTGTATCATTTGTCTGTCTATAAACAAATGTAATGTATGTATACATTACATTTTATACACCACACACACACACACACACACACACCACAAATGTAGCTGTGGTCACAGCCTAACATTGAAAGTAGAACAAGAAAGGGCCATCATTAAGAGAAACACAGTAATGGACACAATTTTTGAAGACCATATAAAGTTAATTTTTTTCTAGTTCTAATTTTGTCATGGAGTTTTCAGTTTTGGTGGTGGATAAGCACATAAAAATATATGTGATAGTGAAAGTATAAATTTCAATATGAATTAAAAAGTCCTTTGCGTTGTATTGTCTTTGGATTTGATTAATTGTTGTTTATGATATTTCTATTTGAGCAGGCATCTTCTCAAAGATAATATGCATGTGATATGTAAACACATGAAAAGATACACAGCATCATTAGTTATTAGGGAAATGCATAAGTCATGACTAGTCAAAATGCAGAGGTATGGAGCCCAGCCACAACAGACAAGTTTAGAAAACAACTCCCATACTTCAGGCTTGGGGAATATTGCAGAAGATGGCCAGAAAGATTAGAAGAGCCAGAATAAGGGAGAATTAGGAGAGCTACAATCTGTGAGAGATTGTATCTTCTTGTAATGTCAGAAGCTACATCCATGAAGACTTACCAACAAGGCTGCTTTAACATGAGCTGAACCAGGATCACACCAATAGACATTCCTAAGTGGATGAGTAAAAGCCCACTAGGCCTTAACCCTATGCAAAGAACCTCAGGCAACTAAGGAATGCTGACAGTGGGGGAAGTAGTCTTCCTCCAGGAAAAGCACACTGTTTGTTGAGATATATTAGTGGGTAGGTTCTGCATATGAGAACTGAGTTTTCTGTTGCTGTGAAGAGACATCATGGTAATGGTAACTCTTATAAAAGAAAGAATTTAATTGGGGCTTGCTTACAGTTTCATAGGTTCAGTCCTTTATAGAGAGTATAGGGAGCATGGTGGAAGGCAGGCAGACTTGGTGCTGGAGAAATTGGAAGTTCTACATCTGGATCTGAAGGCAGCAAGAAAGAGAGGGCCGCTGGGCCTGGCTTGGTCTTCTGAAACTTTAAAGTTCATCTTCAGTGACACATTTACTCCAACAGAGCCACATCTACTTCAACAAAACTACACCTCCTAGTAATTCTAACCCCTGTTGACCAAGCATGCAGACCAAGCATGTGAATTTATGAGCCTAAGGAGGGTATTCTCTTTCAAACCACTATGTTCCACTCCCTGCTCCCATAGGCTTCTGAGACTCATGGCAATCTCTTAGCTGTAATGGCTAGAACCACATGCCCAAAGCTGCCAAATTCTATAGTTTGCTGGGGCAGGAATATGGCTATTTTCACTAGTTTTTTTTTTTTTTTTTGTGATTTTCTTCACTGCCTATATTTGCCTGTCCAGGAACTCACTCTGTAGACCATGCTGGCCTCAAACTCAGAGATCTGCCAGTCTCTGCCTCCTGGTGCTGTGATTAAAAGTATGACCCACCACACTTAGCCCAAGCTCTTCTTTGATTCCTTTTCACAGGTTGGAAGCTGAGCTGGGTGGGGTCTTGCCCTGAGGACACCACTCCCTTCATTCCTTTTAGCCTTGGGCAGTTCGTTAAACTTTTTATCTCTGAGCACTTCCTGGTGTTTCTTCTTCCCCTCAAACTATACATTTTGCATTTTTTTCCAGTTTAGCTTCCTCTTCATTATAGATCTTCATTGGAGTGGCCACCAGTTGGTGTTCTATTTAGGAAGTTGTCTCCTGTACAAGGCTATTTTTCCACTTTCTCTTCTTTCAGGTTCAGTGTATCTGGTTTTTATGTTGAGGTCTTTGATCCACTTGGACTTTAGTTTTGTGCACAGTGATAGATATGGATCTATTTGCATACTTCTATGTGAAAATATCCAGTTAGACTAGCACCATTTGTTGAAGTTGCTTTCTGTTTTTCATTGCGTAATTTTGGCTTCTTTGTCAAAAACTAGGTGTCCATAGGTGTGTGGATTTATGTCTGAGTCTTTGATTTGGATTTTTTATCTATCCATCTGTCTTTTTTAAAGCCAATACCGTGCACTTTTTATTACTATAGCTCTGTAGTAGAGCTTGAAATCAATCCAGACACAGAAGACAAAGATGATATATACTCACTTATAAGTGAATATTAACTGTAAAGTAAAGCATAACCATACTACAATCCACAGAACCAGAGAAGCTAAATAACATGGGGTGGGGGTGGGACTCAAGGAGGAACACATGACTCTCCCTGGGAAGGGGAAAATAGCATAGAATTGTGTGGGGAGGGCCTCAAGCAGGACAAAAACAGAAAGAATCAGGTCAGGGGAGGATGGAGGGAGAGAATACTGGGAAGACAACTGGAACTGGAGGGCATCTCAGGATAAGCTAGAAACCTATACAATGGAAACTCCAAGGAATCTATGATGGTGATTCCTTATTAAGACTCCCAGCAATGAAGGAAATGGAGCCTGAATTGACCATCTCTTGAAACAAAGCAAAACATCAGTGGAGGGACTGTAACACAAACCCAGCCACAAAATCTTTGACTTACAATTTTTCCTGCCTACAAGATGTTCTGGAGTAAAGGTGAACAGAAATTGTAGGAGTGACCAATTAATGACTGGGATAGCCTGAGATCTATGTCATGTGAAAGAGACCACCCTTGACACTGCCTGATGACCAAGACCCAGAAGCTGGACAGCCCAGGGACTTAGGATAGAACCAAACACAATTGGAAACACAGCAGCAGCAGCAGCAGCAGCAGCAGCAGCAGCAGCAGCAGCAGCAGCAGCACACAGCAGCACAGCAGCACAGCAGCACAGCAGCACAGCAGTACAGCAGCAGCACAGCAGCACAGCAGACACAGCAGCACAGCAGCACAGCAGCAGCAGCACAGCAGCACAGCAGTACAGCAGTACAGCAGTACAGCAGCACAGCAGCAGCAGGACAGCAGCAGCACAGCAGCACAGCAGCACAGCAGCAGCAGCACAGCAGCACAGCAGCACAGCAGCAGCACAGCAGCACAGCAGTACAGCAGTACAGCAGTACAGCAGCACAGCAGCACAGCAGCACAGCAGTACAGCAGTACAGCAGCACAGCAGCACAGCAGCACAGCAGCAACAACAACAGCAACAGCAACAACAAGAATACCCAAAAAGAAAAAAATAGTCAATGAAATGATTCCTAATGATATTCTGTTATACTCTTTGATTGGTGCCTACCTCAGTTGTCATCAGAGAGGCTTCATCCTGAAACTGATGGAGACAGATGCAGAGACCCACAGCCAAACATGAGAGGGAACTCAGAGAAGCCTTCTGAAGATGGGGAGGAAGGATTGTAGAGCCAGAAGATTCAAGGACATTATAAGAAAACCTATAGAATCTATTAACCTGGACTCACGGGGCCCATAGAAATTGAACCAACAACCAGGATTCTGCATGGGACTGACCATGTATGTTATAGTTGTGTAGCTTGGTCTTTTACTGGAAACCCTAAAAATGGGAGCAGAAGCTGTCTCTGAATCTTTTACCTGCTTTCGGGATCCCTTACCTCCTAAGGGGTTGCCTTGTCCAGCCTTAATGTGAGGCAGGTGCCTTGTCTACTGCACTTGATATGCCATGTTTGGTTGATATTCATGGGAGGCCTGCCTTTTTTGAAGAGAAATGGAGGAGGGGTAGATGGGCACTGGGCAAAGGTGCATAGTAGGGGAAGGACTGGGAGGACAGGAGGGAGGGGAAACTGTGACTGGGATGTAAAAAGAAGTAATAAACTCCATACTAGACTGTCTGGAAATCTTCTCTTCCAATGCCATTAATCCCAAACTCTTTTAATTAAGCCTCAGGCAGATTTTTTTTTTTTTTTTTTGACAAGAGCAGAAAGCAACTGCATTCTTTGCCAAAATACTACGAAAACTGTCTCTAGACCCCTTGCTAATATTCTTCGCCTGTGAACACTATTGACCTAGGCCGTCATAATCTGCATTGCTTTCAGCACCTCGTCTTGTCAGTAAGGCCTATTAAGACCTGCTTAGTGTTCAACTGCTTTCCTAATGTAAAGTCCCAAAGCTCACATTCTGCCAACAAACTACATGGTCATATTTATAACAGCAATGGTCTTAGTGTTCTATTGCTAGAAGAGATACCATGACCATGGTAATTCTTATAGAAGAAAGAATTTAATTGTGGCTTACATATAGTTTCAAAGTGTTAGTCCTTTATTGTCATGATAGAGAGCATAAGGGCAGGCAGGCAGACATGCTCCTGGAGAAGTTCTGCATCTGGATCTGAAGATAACAGGGAGAGAGAGAGACTGGCTTGGCTTCTGAAACCTCAAGTTCACTCCTAGTGACACACTTCCTCCAACATGGCCATACCTACTTCAACAACTTCTTAATATGCAGCTCCCTGGTGACCAATCATTCAAGTCTATGAGTCTACTGGGGCTATTCTTATTTAAACTACCACAGGAAAAGCATAACATTTTTTATTTCTTAGATTATGTGACCTTAATATTAAACATTCTAAGCTGACTAATTTTCCTGCAAAATTTGTAATTTCATTTTTCTTGAGAGCTGAATAGAATTCATTTTATATATATATAATATATTTTTTTTTTTTTCAGTATTCATTCATCTGTTGATAGAAAACTAAGTTGATTTCAATTATTTGCTACAATGAATAAGCATTGGTTACAATATCTCTATGATAGGATATTGTAGAATTCTATGGAGTTCTTTGTAAATTCTGGATTTTAGCTTTCTGAAGTGTAGCTGATAAAGATTCATCCTCTTCTGTGGGATGGTTGTTTTGTTAACTGCTGTAGAGGCTTGTTGAAAGACTGTGCTATTGGTATTCTACCCAAATATCTTGAAAGGTATCTCCTACGTTTTCTTCTAGAAGTTTTAATATTTCAGGCAATAAATTAAAGTACTTAGCTGACTTTTAAAAACATTTCTGTACAAGGTGAAAGATAAGAGTTGAATTAATTTTTTTTTCCTGCAGGTAAAAGTCCCTGTAGGAGTTCTGGATTGCAGATATATGCTACTGTGCTACCATATCTGGCTTCATGTGGGTTCTAGAGATCTAAACACAGGCTCTCACATTTGTGTGGCAATCACTTTGCCACTGAGCCACATCTCCCATCTTTAATTTTTTTATTTTTTTATTTTTTTATTTTTTTTTTAGCACTTTTGCTTTAACATTTTTGTTTTTAGCAGTGTGTTAACTTGCAATTTTGACATTGGAACTAATATGTCTAAACCATGGAGTTTCCCTCATGTTCTCATCTTTGTGTTTTTTAGTTGTAGATTTAAGTATATGAGACATTGTGTGCTATAATAGATGTAGTATAAAGTAAAGGTCAAAATTCAATCTTCGCATGAGGATATTGAATTGTTCTAGTACCACTAGTTGAAAATAATCTTCCTTTCTTACTACATTGCTTTTGGGAATTGACTTTTGTAAAAGTAATTTCCTATGTGTGGGGTTGTTCCTGGATTTGCCAGTTACTTCCATGAGTTTGCCATCACAGTAACAGTATGCTGTTCTGATTAGTGACATTTCATGATAGGTTCTAGAATCTGATAGTGTATGTTTTCCAACTTCCTTTTCTTTTCTTTTCTTTTCTTTTCTTTTCTTTTCTTTTCTTTTCTTTTTCTCTTTCTTTCTTCTCTTTCTTTCTTTCTCTTTCTTTCTTTCTTTCTTTTTTCTTTCTTTCTTTCTTTCTTTCTTTTCTTTCTTTCTTTCTTTCTTTCTTTCTTTCTTTCTTTCTTTCTTTCTTTTTTTTTTTTGTGTACAGGGTTTCTTTGTGTAGCCCTGGCTGTCCTAGAACTTTCTCTGTAGACCAGTCTGACCTCAACTTCAGAGATTGCCTGTCTTTGCCTTCCTAGTGCTGAGATTAAAGGTGTGCACCACCATCACCTGGCCATCTTTATTTTTCTTGCTTACAGATGTTTAGCTATTATTGGTCCTATGTGTTTCTATGTGAATTTTAGAATGAGCTGGTAAGTGTCTATGAATCAGTCATCTAGGACCTAGATTGGGCTAGAATGAAATTAACAGAATAATTTGGAGAGAATTGACATGTTAGAACATTAAATCTTTCAATTCAAGAGCAATTAATATCATCATTAATTTTGGTCTTAAATTTTTCAAGATAGATTCTATATTGTTTAAATGAGTAGTAGAGTCATTCTCATGTCTTTTATTAGATTTGTGTCTAGGTATTTTGTGCTTTTTAATGTACTGCAAATGATACTGTTTTCTGATTTTATATTTTATTTCCAATGGCTGTGTATAGAAATGCAATTGATTTTGATATACTGACCTTGTAACTTGGAGTTTTGCTAAACTCACCTATTAGTTTTCCTGTAGTTATTTTGTCATATTTTCTATATGATACTATGCTACTTACGAATGAAGACAATTGCACTTATTTTCCCATTTATCTAGATGTATTTTGAACTTTTGCTTATCTGATTGCATTGTTTAGAACTTCAGCTATAATGTTTAAATGAAGTATAAAAAACAAGTACATCTGTCCTGTATATAATTGGGGCAAAACCATATTTTTATAATGCTAGTTGTAGGTTTTAACTTTTAATATTGCTTATAAAAGAATAAGGATTTTTTTTTATAATTCCAATTTTCTAAAAGTTTATATAAGAAAAAAAAAACGATAGGGGGCTGGAGAGATGGCTCTGTGGTTAAATGTACTAATTGCTCTTCCAGAGGTACTGAGCTTAATTCCCAGCAACCACATAGTGGCTCACAACCATCTGTAATGGGATCTGACACCCTCTTCTTGTGTGTCTGGAGACAGCTACGGTGTACTCATATGCATAAAATAAATAAATAATTCCTTAAGTTAAGGAAAGAAATGGATGATAAATTATACAAAACAAAATTTTTGACTCCTTTGAGATAATAAAATATTCTTTCTAGTTTTATGGTCTCATAAATAGCCTTAGTTGAATTTTAGATGTTAAGAAGCCCTACATATCTGAAATAAGCTTTATTTGCTTATGATATCTTTAATATGCCATTAATTTGTCAAAGTTGTTTTGAACATTTATGTCTAAATTTATAAGGTATATTAATTGAGCTGAAGTTTTACTTGTTTGTAAAATGTCTTTTTCTGAATTTTGTCTTCTGAGATTTACTTACTAATGTTACATGACTTTATCATGTAATGTACTTTATCTTTTAAATTACTTCTCTATTTTTTAATTCTTTTCTTAGTGCTGAGAATTGAACCTAGAACCTGGTCTCACACTGTATAACTCTTCCAGAGCTGCACTCTGGCTTCACTGAGCTACCTCTAGAGCCTCTTTAGTCTTGCTAAATTGCTCAGGACAGCCTTGAATCATGCTGTAGTCTAGGTTGATGGCCTTGAGATTTTTCTACCTCAATTTTCTTAGTACTTGAAATTATACAGCCAATTCTTTTCAGGGATGGCTCTCCCAGTTTTCAGTTAATTACTAGTAATATAATATACACATTTCCATGTTGTTATTCTTAATATATTTGATACCATACACATACATATGCATGTATGTATATGTGTGTGTGTCTGTGTGTTTCGAGGATGTGTCCCAGAAGTTCATGCATACTAGTTAGGTGCTTTCTCATTCAGCTATGTATGCATCCCCTAATATGTTAAAGTGTAGACCTGTAGACAGCATGCAGTTGGGTATTGGATTAAATCTGTCAATGTTTGCATTTTATTTAGTATGTTCAGATCATTTTTACCTAATGCAACCATTGGTAAGGTTAGGAGGTACAAAGATTGGTAAGGTTAGGAGGCACTAAACATTGATTTTTGTCAATTTTTACACTTTGAGGACTTGATTGAATCTAATGAGGAACTCTCATAGACAAAGGAGGAAGTAGCCAAGGTTGGAGTCATTTCCATGGCTTCTTCCTGCAAAATACCTGAGCTCTTGCTCAGAACATCTACACTGGGTCTTTCCAGATGACTGGGGAGGAATCTGCCTTTCCTCCCAAGAACCCAGAGTGATTGACCTGGTTACTTTTTAGGGACTACCGGACAATCTACATTATTTGGACCTTTAAAGTTATAAAAGCCAAAAATATAAGCCTTGGCTTGTCTGAAACTAGCTTTTAAGTTAAGAGAATATAGATGTTTCTCCAGGAAGAACACTGTGGTAAGACAAACTTTCTAAATAAAGATAGTATCAGAAATTTTGCTTACAGAATCCTGGCTCATACAATTCTGTTTATTTGACGGCTGGCCTGTATTGAGTCATTACCACAGACAACACAGTGTTCCAGGAGAGCCTAGGCATATTGTTTTCACAGCTACCAAGGTTAAACATTACCCATTGCAGTCATGCATTTAAGCTGGGTCTACATTTTTTTTTTTTTTTTTTTGAGATGCAGCCTCTCAATGCTTCTGGTAGGCACTGTGTCTCAGGAAACAGATGAAGCAAGACCCCCTATGGAGAGCAGAACTTCCTGTTGGACTGCATGTGGCATTTTACCTGTAGACAGTCTTGTCCACTGGTTCAGAACTGCGGCAAGTTCATGTGGTCCAGGAACCCTTTGTCTCTCAACAAGGCGCCTGTGACTGTCATGTTGACTACTTGGTGTCCACTACCAGATTGGCCTGTGTCAGTACACTGGTCCACAAGGATTTTTAGCCCACTTATAATCATCTGAGTTTAGAAAAATTGTACCTTTTTGAAAAGCATTTTAATTCATCTTTAATTAACATAATCTCAGACAAAATGTGGTTCTGCTTAGGTCTTTCAGCTTTTGCTTCTTTGTTTTGGGGGGTTTTTCTTTTTGTTGTTGTTTGTTTGTTTGTTTTCCAAGTACCCAAATGCAATTCCTTATAGGAAGTACAGTGGTTAATTGCTTCTCATCTCACTGGAGCCTGCAATGTGTCATATGTTGGAGCCTTCTTCTTTTCTTTACGGAGTTGATCTCAAACTGATTCTTATTAAACCAAATCTTATTTTTTAAAGATATTTATTTATTTTTCTGTGTATGAATGTTTGCCTGGATATATCTCTATATAATATGCGCATGTAGTGTCCATTGAGACTGGAATAGAATGTGATAGATCCATTGGAACTGGAGTTACAAATGGTTGTGAGACACTATGTGATTACTGGGAACTGAACCTGGGTCCTCTGGAAGAGTACTCTCAACCTCTAAGGCATTTTAAAAACCCTCTAGTCTCTGAAAAGAAATCTAAAAAATAAAAAAAATAAAAATAAAAGAAAGAAAGAAAGAAACAAACAAACAAATAAGGAAAGAAACAAACAAATAAAGAAAGAAACAAACAAAGAAAGAAACAAACAAAGAAAGAAAAAAGCAACTAGAATCTTCCAACACTAAATGGAAATGGGCCAACCTAGATTTTAGGTTATGTGATAACAATACTGTGGCATTTCATATAAACAAACTACTTTGTCATCTAATGCATCTGATTTCCTAATTTAGAATTGGATCCATATCCAGGAATTCTCTTTTTCTCATGCAAAATCAGAGATCTTTATGATTTCTTGTGATGCAGATTAAAGCAAGAGGAAATATGCTTCAGACATTTTCCTTGAGCCTTCTCCTCTAGACAGGAAGTGGGCAGTGTCAGCTGAGAAGGTGGAGGAAGAACTTGTCGGCTTGACAAACTGCCCACCTCCCCTTGTTGGTGTGTTTTCTTCCCTATGTATTTAACTTAGAAACAAAACTAAGGTTCAATGATAGTTAAGTGGAAGGAGAGACACAGCCAAAATATAGCAGAAGCCAGGGTGCATAGAGCTGGCCCAAGCCCGTCTTACTAACCTGGAGCTTCAGCACCTTCCTCTGCAAAAATGAGATGGTCCCTTTATAGTAACAGACATTCAGTGACAGCCCATCTAAAGCTTTCTCACTGGATGCCCTCAGATACATGCCATCTCAGTTTCCTTATGTTTATAATGGAGCCAATAGCATGGAACATTCTATAACACTAAAAGGAGATAATTGATTAGGTCTCCCAAAATCTTCAAGAGGCATTGTACAAATCTGTGAAAGCAGTACTAGAGTAATCTTAGGGAAAATGCATTTGTATTTTATTCCTGAGGGATGCCAAGATTTGCGAATATTTCCACACAAATTCAGGCAACCAAAAGCAATACCATCTTCATGGAGCCTAGTTTGAATTTCTTTGCAGTCTTAATTCTGTGTTTCCCCCAAGTTTCTTCTTTGAAAAAAGAGTTCTTCTTTTTGATTGTGTGCACGTGTATGTGCCTCTGTTGGGGTTGGGGGATGAGCACAGGAGTGTAGGTGCAGATAGAGGCCCAGGAAAAGGCACTGAACTTCCTGGAGCTGGAGTTACAGATAGGTGTGAACCACCTAAAATGGGTTCTAGGAACAAAACTTGGGGCTTTCAAAGAGCAGTGCATATTCTTACCTGCTGAACCATCCTCTAGTACCTCCATGTATTGCTAAAAATACACTTCATTAAATAAATATTGGTTACTTCCTATGCATAAGTACTGTGCAGCTCTTTGTGGTAACATAAAAATGCTGAAATATTACCTACTCTTCATAGCATTCACACCTTCTACAGTATCTTGGAAATAGGCATTTTGGTATCATTAAATAGATTGTGACTTTTAACAGGTGTGCTTCCTGGATGGTGAGGAGAAAACTGTAAGTGCCTGGGGCTAATGTTTGCAGCACAAGAGCTTTTATCAGATAACAGAATGTGTTTCTAGACGGGAGCTCAGAAGGACCAATTCTGTCAGACTGCAGACCTTGACCTTCTGGGGCCAAAAATCCTGCTTCCCTGTGTTTTTAAAGGAAGCACATTTGAGAAAAGCTCCTGGTCCCAGATTCAGTGGTTTTCCTTAATGCTTGTTTGGAGAGACAACAATAGAATTCTGGGAGAGATCTGACATGAGTAGGTTCATCTGATGTATCTCAGGAGAGAGAAGTGTTTGTTTACACTGAGCAGAGCTCTATACTTCTATGTAGAAGCTATTATTAGATGCCTTTGATGTGGGTAATTCATAGGTCAGACCTCTGTGTGCTTATACTTTTAATGTTGTTTTTCTGTTATGTGCATAGACAAAATGGAGAAAGAGAACACCTGCTTGCTGAAAGTGAATTCTGAAGAAGAAGCAGTGGCTTGCAGATTTCAGCTGTCTCTACAGTGTCTGCCTTTGTTTATCTTATAGCCTATGCTACTTTACCAAGTGGCTGTCAAAAGAGAATATGGTTATTTTTGGAACTCTGGAAATTTGTAGAAAAATGTGTAGTATTCTCAAAGTTAATCTGGAAGAGTGCCTACCCCAAGCACAAATATCATAAATACCAAATGCAGTAAACTATATGAAATAACTTTCAGAGGGTAGCTATAAAAACAATTTTTATTTCTCTGGTGCTGGCATCACTTTGTCTTGAAATTCAACACATACAGGCAAATCTGGGTGTAGTATGCATACTTGTGATCCCAGTACTTAGGAGGGGGAGGCAGAGGATAGTAAGAGTTCAAGGGCTTGACTATAGAGGGAGTTGAAGGGTACCCTGGACTATTAAAGACCCTTTCTCAGTAAACCAACCAACCAACCAACCAACCAACCAACCAACCAACCAACCAACCAGACATTCTCAAAAAAAACATTTTTTAAATTATCTGCAATGTAATTGTTTTTATTACTTTGCAGTATTATAGACTTCAAACACATAAATTTCTCTCACTTTTATAGACTGAATTAATCTCCTCTGTAATAGCAAAATATATGTATAAATTATATTAAAATAATTTTGTTTGGCTATTAAAATCCACACTGATCATTCAGTTTGTAAAACCTTTTATATATTCTTAAAATGACAGTTGAAAGGAAGACATATAAGAAGGGATATAAAAGATACATGAGGACTAGAGAGATGACCCAGGAAGCATGAGGACCAGAGTTTGGATCTCAGAACTTACCTTAAAAAGTTGAGTGTAGGGCTGGAACAATGGCTCAGCAGTTAAGGGCACTGACTGCTGTTCCAAAGGTCCTGAGTTCAATCCCCAGCAATCACACTATGGCTCATAACCATCTGTAGTGGGATCTGATGCCCTTTTCTGCTGTGTCTGAAGACAGCTACAGTATACTCATATACATAAAATGAATAAATCTTTAAAAAAAGTTGAGCGTAGCTACAAAATCTACAAGTACTGTGTGTGTGTGTGATTGTGTGCACACATATCTTCAACAAGATGAAATTCTCCTGAAGATGTGAATTAGTATGGTTTATGCATTTATAGAATAGGTTGTAAAGGTACAATTATTTGAAAATCATAAAGGACAGTCCCTTTCACCTTTTGTGTCCAGAGAGATGGGTTGTACATAATTTTTTAATTCCTGATAATTACATCCAAAATTTCTGAACATTTTATAACAGCGAACATAGGAGACTCTGAAAGACAGAGAAGAGAAATAACTGACTAGGAATCTTGGTGCTTATGTGAGCGTTTGTTGTCTTGTATACTCTAGATGTAGTTAGAGAAAAAAAAAACATAAGAAAATCTGCTTTCTCTGGCCAAAGGGTCAAATAAGTGGTGCCCAGAAGAAAAACCTTTTGGGCAGTTTCTCTGTTCAAAACCAAACGACAACAAAACTAGAATTGGCTCTTCCCTTGGACTTCTCTTATGGCAAAAGCTATTCAGTATCAAGGTGCCTGTGTCCCACTGGTGTGCTTTCATTGAGGGCTGAATGGGGAGTTGAGACTATCCCTGCAGTATGAGCTCTACCACTTGGAGTGACCCTCTCCCTCCCTTCCTACCCTGGATGAAGTTAGAGAAAGGAGAGTCGGGGCTTGGGCTACTCCACAGTGTTAGAGAAACTTATATATGAAGGAACCATTAATGGAGTCTTTCTTCCTTCCTTCCTCAAGGTTGTATCAGAGGGCACACATGTTTAACTGGAGTTTCTAGAGCTAGAGGAATGCTGCTCCTCCTAGAAGACATTGGTTAGTAATCAACAACAAGAAGAAAAGCCCAGGTATAGGTTAACTCATGTCTAGTTGTTGGTTAGGAAGACAACACACACTTTAATCACAGGACATAGAGAAATCCATCTGCTGTTGACTTGGAAGTTTCCTCACTGGCTAGCTTTCATAGTGCTGGAAGGTACTTTGCAGGCTGCTGGGGTGGGGGGAACACCAACAGGCTGTAACCCTGTGAAATACAATAATGACTGGGGAGATACTATTTGGTACAATATTGGCATGGATATCATGGAGCAACCAACAGCTTTCTAATTGTCCCTAAGGCCCATTCTACAGGAGAGAACTTATGCTTGGGATTGTAAATCTGGCCAAGAACTCTTTGTTCAAGAAGTCATAAGGTCCTACTATTATTATTTAGGTGAAGGGTCATAGTATCAAACTATTTTCTAAATGCTTATCCTTATACCCATAGACTAGTACAACTTCTCATCGGAAGTTTCTTTTGCAATGGATGTTGATTAATAAAGAGACTCAAAATTGATCAAAATGCAGAGGACAATCAATTCATGAATTCACAGCAGCTACTGTGGTTGTCAGCACAAGATCTGCACATGATTAGGCTAAGCGACACTTCCATGTGGAGAAGGAAGGAAATTAAAGAGGCTCAACCTTTAGCTGAGGAACTATTATTTAAACGAAAGAGAATCTTTTTCTCTCTCTCTCTCTCTCTCTCTCTCTCTCTCTCTCTCTCTCTCTCTCTCTCTCTCTGTCTCTGTCTCTGTCTCTCTCTGTCTCTGTCCCTCTCTATTTGTTTTGTTTTTGTTTTTTGAGACAGGGTTTCTCTGTGTAGTCCTGCTGTTCTGGAACTTTCTCTGTAGACTAGTCTGGCTTCAAACTCTGAGAGAATCACCTATTCCTGTTTTTCAACTCCTAGGATGAAAATTTGCCAACCAGCAAATTTTTCTTTTTTAGTTGTATTACTCATGGTAGGTTGTTCATGCTCCAGCAAATAGTGCCATACACCCATGCATACATGGCAGCACTAACTAAATACAGTGGATTAAATAAGAAAAGAGTTGGGAAGAACATAAAGTTGGGAGGGCCAGGAGATCTAAGAGAAGCTGAACGTGAGAATGAGAAGTGGATGTGATCTAAACACTTTGTATTCATGTCTGAGATTACCAAAACATAGACACAATTGAAATTTTGATTTTTAAAAATAGTTTAAGTGCCAATTATTTTCTCATCAAAAACTATGATAATGAAAAATAAAGGAGATAAAAGAAGTAAAAGCTACAAAGTCATATAGAGAAGGCAAAGGAATTTGATGAGCTTGGACATGAATCACGATAAACCTGAGGACTAGAAACAGATGACATTCCCTTTCTTGATAAGACCATAGTGAATGGGTGTCTTAGTTAGGGTTTCTATTCCTGCACAAACATCATGATCAAGAAGCAAGTTGGGGAGGAAAGGGTTTGTTCAGCTTCCACTTCCACATTGCTGTTCATCACCATAGGAAGTTAGGACTGGAACTCAAGCTGGTCAGGATACAGGAACTGATACAGAGGTCATGGAGGGATGTTACTTACTGGCTTGCTTCCCCTGGCTTGCTCAGCTTGATTTCTTATAGAATCCAAGACTACCAGCCCAGGGATGGCACCATCCATGATGGGCCCTCCCCCCTTGATCACTAATGCCTTACAGCTGGATCTCATGGAGGCATTTCCTCAACTGAAGCTCCTATCTCTGTGACAACTCCAGCTTGTGTCAAGTTGACATGCAAAACCAGTCAGTACAGTGGCATTTTAGTCACAACAGATTGGTTGCTTTTCCTTAACATAGGGAAGACATAAAACTAGGTCAGATTCTCAGAAAAATTCTCTTCACCGTTTTGAATGAATGTATAGCCGTATCTGTGTCCCTATCTTAGAAGGTGCCTCTTCCTATCTAGGTTGTGGTAATACCCACCACTCAGGACAGTACATCAATGTGGAACTTCCCCTATCCTGCTCCTTTATAGATGTACTTGTTCCACCATCTTACTCCTGCCAACAGTTAGGCCATTTCCCCATTTCTCTTGTTTTGTCTCATTGATAATATCATTGCTGTAGTTCAGATCTGGAATGCCTCTCAAAGCATTGTATATTAAATACAGGATTAGTATCAAGGTAGACATTTTAGGAGGCAATAGAAACTCTAAGATATGGAGTCTATAAGGGGGTTTTCAAGCCACTGGGGGTGTGACCTTCAAGGAGATTGTGATTCTGGTCTCTTCCCCATTCTTTTTTTAATGTGGAGCCAAGAAGCATATGCTGTTCTATGAATTCTCCTATGATGTGCTATTTTACCACAGGTCTGAAAGCCAGTGGGGCAACTATGATCAGAAACCATGAGCCAAAACAAACCATTTCTTGGTGTAAGTTAATAATCTCCTATATCTGGTTATGGTGGCTCACACAGACATATACATATCAAACAGTATCTGATCTGTAGGAACTCCTTTTATTCACTCAGTTCCCATGGTTCTCATTAAATCCATGAAGCTGGCCTATGCCTCTGTAGTTTATTCCACTTTATTTTTATATTAGCCTTTCTATGCTTTCAAGGCCAAATAACATTCTACTTAACATTCACACAGCTGTCTATTGGTATATACAAGGAATTGGTTCTTGGCTCCTCAAATGTCAAAATCTATAGAGCTCAAGAAATGGTACAGTATTTTCATCTTGCCTACATATATTCCCCTTTATACTTTCAATAGTTTCTAGATTTCATTGTACCTGACATAGTATAAGTGTTATATATAAATAGTACTGGAGTACCCATGCTTTCTGAGACCCAAGCAGGTTGAGAAAGCAAGCCCAGGTCCTTACTGCTTGTGGCCAGAAGCAGCTTAAATCATAGCTCTGTGTCCCTGCCTAGAGTCTTCTTAACCTTTGACACATGTATTGAACTCATGCATGCTTTATGTTTTGTAATACAAACCATATACTAGCTTAGAGTTCACCCTCCCATAGAAACCTATAAAAGAAAGAAATTTACTTTATTATGTGCCCCCTGAAATTTCTACTTCAATCTTCCACTGTCTTGCCACCATTTTTAAAAAGATCTTCACATCAAATCCAGCTCAATGAATGCATCCTTTTCATGCCTTTCAAATGTCGTTTTAATTTTCTCTAACAAATAGTTGTTATACCTGATTTAGTAATTTTAAATTTGTGAATTTTAGACCACAGTTGGTTAGACATGTGACTGTGATCTGAATATCCAGAGTCAATCACACAATGTTTTATTTATTAATTTATCTGCCAGTGGACACTTGGCTTTTTCTATTCAGTCTTTATTTTTACTAATACCGCAGAACACAATTTCTACTGCACTCCCTCTGATCTGATTGAGCCTTTGTTGGTGTAACCTGTGCAGTTCACCAGGGGTAAAGGTATCCATTTAATCTTGAAAGGTCCAAGAAGGACTTGCATTTTAATGCAGGAAATATTTGCTACACAATGACAAAAGTTACCTTCAGAATTTCCATAAAGAATAAAAAAGCCATACCAATAGAAAAAGTAAAAAAAAAAAAAAAATCTGTTAACTCCTCAAACAGTGCAGAAGGCTCCTAACTTGCTTAGAAGGAAATAGACCACAGCATTGTACTAATGACATTAAAGCTAAACAGAAATCTCTTTTTAAAACTATTATTAGCTTTATTTTATGTGCCTGTGTACATATGCATGGAAGTGCTGGGATCCAAATTTGGGCTCTTTGAGGCACTGTAAGCACTCTCCTCCTCCTCCTCCTCCTCCTCCTCCTCCTCCTCCTCCTCCTCCTCCTCCTCTCTCTCCTCCTCCTCCTCCTCCTCTTCCTTTTCCTCCTCCTCTTCCTCTTCCTTTTCCTCATCTTTCCTCTTCTTCTTTGGGGTGCTAGGGTTCCAACCTAAGCTCATGCATGTGAAGTAAGCCCTGCACTATATTCCCTGTGCATGATCTTTCCTGGGAATCTAACTGGATAATTTGTGTGGTGGTGACATACCACACTAGGATTAGAAGGGAGGAAAGGGAATCTCTGTCCATTGGCTGAAGAGACATCCATGAAACGCAGTGGGAAATAAGAGTGCAGACCATTACAGATAACATACTTCTGGGGAAAATTAATGTGACAAACAGAAAATATGCCACAATAAATTTGACAAAATTGGGAAAGATATGGACAGAACAGAGT
This sequence comes from Mastomys natalensis, assembly GCA_021653895.1. NCBI lineage: Eukaryota > Metazoa > Chordata > Mammalia > Rodentia > Muridae > Mastomys > Mastomys natalensis. The sequence goes on from JAJTUV010000827.1 coordinate 452,086, forward strand.
GTTTATCTCTGAAGAGTAGAGGGAGGTTTCACTTGATGTTTCAAACAGTTTTCAAAGTGGTACATTTATCTTTTTATATTCTCTTCATTTTTAAATAAGGTATCAATAATTTTCATTTATTCATTCATCCACTCATCCTTCCCTCTATCATTCCATTCATTTACTCTCTTAGTTAATAAACAGTCTCTATCCTCTGGATCTGCAGTTCCATTCACTGCATGGTAAATATTTACTTTAGCTCAGCTTGGAATAAGGATGCTAGTGTGTGTGTGTGTGTGTGTGTGTGTGTGTGTGTGTGTGTGTGTTTTCCTCCCTGTAGCCAATTACCAAACTACCAACAAAACTTAAAGCATCTGGTGGAGTCTTCTCTTGCATACCATCTGGCCTGGTTTCCCTAGCCTCTGGCCTTTGTCTACCCTGTAAATGACAGATTAGTGGGGGACATCCTTTATAGTCGGAAATGGAGGTCAATAAAATTTGCACCAGTCTTTCCAATTTAGTATCATCCCAGTCAGGACATCCAAAAATAAAGTTTGTTTCAAAAATAGAACCGGGAGAAGAAGAAGAAGAAAAAAAAAAACAGTACTGAAAACAAACAATTAATCTTATGTCATTAATTCTATGAGAAAACTTATTTAAAAGAAAAAAAGAAAGAGAAAAAAACCCACCACAGTTCCTCACTCAGGTGCAGTGACTTTGCTGGTACCAGAAAAAAACAAAATAGTAAGCCAAGAGTTCAGCATGATAAAGGACACCACAGAACAAACCAGGCAGCTGCTTAATGGAGAGGAACAGTGGATCTCAGGAAGAGAGAGGCATGAGCGCATCCATGGATGCGAAGGTTTTGCATCATTGAACTGTGGCTGTTCTGGCTAGATCTGAAATGTACACAGTGGGTTCTTCTGTGTCAGTCTATTAGCTTACCTCCCCAAGAAGAAAAAGAGCACCTCAGATACTGAATGATCAAGCATTTGTAAGGTAATTTTTCAAGGAGAAATATTAATTTAGATTCTAATATACATACTCCTATATACCAGTCTTTATGTGTATAACTGCATGCCTGTGTGGGCAATTTCATTTTTTAATTGCTTTCAGTTGATTTTGTGTGCAATTGGGCAAATACCCAGAACTGTGAAAAACAAATACCTCTCTCTCTCTCTCTCTCTCTCTCTCTCTCTCTCTCTCTCTCTTCTCTCTCTTTCTCTCTCTTACACACACAACACAGACACACACACCAAACTCTTAAAGGAATGTGTAGCAAAGAATTCTGTAGACTAGAAAGAGAAATCATCTCTTTAACTCTTCAATATTCCATATAATTAGTTATTATTTCTAGTCAGAACCTGGGAACCAACAATCTGGACCTGTCTGTTCCAAGAGAATGTATCATGATGTAAAAATGCTATATGTTACAACTTCTGTTCATTTAGCAGAGAGAACTCAAGTTCTTCGGTGATTTAAACAAAACTTCTTCAACGAAGTGAAGGAGAGAATGTGGGAGGCTGCTGCAAGGCAGGCTTTGTTTGTGCTTCTGTTGTGTTGTTCCCTCACAGGAGAGGAAACAGATGCTGGAGTGGACTTGGGAAATTGTTCCGGACTGAGCCAGTACAGTAAGTGGAAGAGCTAACTGGTTTCACTATAGTGCTGGGATCAAGTCCTGAGCTACACCTGCAGATGAACTATGTATCTTAAAGAGTCATGACACCTCATCAACACTGTGGAAGCCCTTCCTTTCTGTGAGACCCAAAGATGTGTTTCTGGTGTTCTCTGGAAGCCTTCCTAGGGACAGTGACAGACTCGCTGGAATGCAGGGACATTCAGGAGATGATTCTAGTATTAAGAATTTTGGGAGCGAAGGGATTGTTTTGTTTTGCTCCTCATTGTTGTTTTCCCAGAGTGTAGGCTGCTTCCTCTATGCTGGTCCCTAGAAGGCTCTGCCTCCACCTGATGTATGTGGAGGTGGGAGTTGAGAATGAGGTTGCAGACCCAGCTGCTGTCCCTGGGGACCGGAAGGGGCATCTTGTGGAGTCCCCCTATTTAAAGAGGGAAAGCAGAACAGGAGGTGGCTGACACGTAGAGGTCTCAGCAGGCTTCCTGAACTGTGATCCAGATCCCCCTTCTTGCCAAGGAGACTGACCATTTGGACCAGACCCAGAAGGCTTGTAGCCAAGGGGCACTAAATCAAAGTAAAAAAGAGGTGACATTTTAAAAGCAAAAGACATTTCTTGTTTGTTTGTTTTAGACGGCAGAGAGAGTTATGGTAATGGAAAAAGCTCAGAAGATGTGAGAAAACCCTACCCAGAATAAAGTTATTTGTTTGTGAAAGCAATTACACAATGCCCTCCATGTTTCTCTGGTGGAAGACGCTGAGGAGGAGTGTACCTGTTGGGTTTTGGTGAGGATTGGTAAGCCAGGTCATTCATAATCTCCACCAGGAGGCTCAATTTTATTTTTTAAAATTTGTCTTAACCCAAGATTGGATCCCTCTGTTCCTGGTGAGTTTTACCAACTGGATATTCTTACATGGCAAAGTATTTCTACAGTCTCCCTTCCCACAGCCAACCCAGAACAGCTTGGCACTCACTCCTAGGAAAAGGTGCTTGGGGAAGTTAGGCCTGGGCCTCAGCAACAGTGTTTCTGAAATACAAATCATGGGGTACATTTCCACAGAAGGGAGTGGACACATAGACATTTGCTTGATGTTGTGATTATTGTTTCAGCCTTTTAATAAATACAATGTGTTTCAGGAACGTGAAAATACACTTGATTAAGATAAACCAGAACACTTTTATTTACAAGGAAAAAATACCAAGCAATCAAAGCATGGATTGGAAAGCAATGCGATGGTGTGGAAAGAATGCTAGTCTATTGTTCCTTTAAATTTATTAGCGCTCTTAATGAACTTCTGTTTGTGCCAGGCACTGAGGTTGCAAAGATGAAAGATAACCTTTCTCATCCATGGAGACTTACGACACACATACACACACATGTGAGCTTATGTTCACACACACACAACACACACACACACACACACACACACACACACACACACACACACACAGAGCCCATAAGAGACACTAGGAAGGGCCTTGGGTCTTGGCAGAGGGAAACTTTGTGAACTAAAGAATTAAGCAAATATGGATACAAAATGCAGGACAGAAACTGAAGGAGGGGCCATCTGCAGACCATTCCACCTGGGTATCCATCCCATGTGCAGTCACCAAAGGTAGACGTTGATGTGGATGTCAGGAGGTACATGCTGACAGGAGCCTGATATAGCTGTCTCCTTAGAGGTCTGCAAGAGTCTGACATATTCAGAGGCAGATGCTCACAGCTAACCATTAAACTGATCATGGGGTTCCCAATAGAGGAGTTAGAGTGAAGACTGAAGGAGTTGAAAAGATTTGAGACCCCATGAGGTGAACAACAATACCAACCAACCAGAACTCCCAGGGTCTAAACCACCAGCCTGGGAGCACTTAGGGAGGGTCCCATGGCTCCAGCTATATATGCAAGGGTGTTTTAGGTGGGAGAAGTGATCCTTGGTCCCATGAAGGCTGGATGTCGTTGGGGGGGATTTGAGGGTGGGGAGGTGAGGTGTGGGTGGGTGGTGTAGGTGGGGGGACATCCCCATAGAAGTAGGAGGAGGGGGGATGGGATAGGGAGTTCCTGGGAGGGAAGGGGGAAATGGGGTAAGGGAAGAACATCTGAAATGTAAATAAAATTTCCAATAAAAAAAAAAAAAAGAAGTGTGTGAGCCGGGGATGGAGAAAAGTTGTCAGTAAAGCTTTCTCAGGCAGACATCTTGGTGTTGGCATCAAGATGTCTCTGAGATGGTGGATCAAGATGGTCTGTAAAGTAGAGGAGGATGAAGTCAGACCAGGCAGGGGAGGAAGGGATCAGACAGGAGGAAGAGACTCTCAAAACTTGGTTGTGGCAGAGCTCAAGCACACAGGCAACTACTGTACATGTGGTTGGCTAATGTGGGTGCTGCTGTTGGGAGAGGGGCAGGGAGGGGTCTCGGAGGGTCTGGGTGCCCACACGAGCTGGGGCTTTGAGATGGGTTAGAGACCAGCATCATGTCTGAGCACCAGTACTCTGCATTAAGACTAAGGTACCAGTTCTGGCCTGGAAGCATCCGAGGAGCACTTGAGGTCTCTACACACCATTTGGAACTGTATGCAATGTGATGGAAGCCTGTGGGCTCCTCTGGCAAGGACATGTTCAAGGTCTTTCATTTCCCCCTTCTTACAATGTTTTAAGACTCCTTATGCAGCCTACCAGGACCAAAGAGAGATCCACTAGGAAGGTTATTGCTGGCTAAGGTGCAAAACTATGAAGTCGTGGAGTTGAAAAGGTTATCATAGGAATAGAAGGTCAAGCCAGTTTCCGGGTGGCTATCTGTCAGGATAGGATTTGGGAATTTGTTATCTGATTGGGGGAGGGTTTGGTAAAATTGGCTCTCATACTCTGATGTGTGTGTATATATATCACAGCTCCCTGATCCCAAATTCCAAGGTAAATTACAGCTAGTTGTGGGCAGCTGAGATCCTATACAGTGGAACTCCCCAATCCAGTGATGGTGTTCTGTAGGACTGGATCTTGTGAGTGAAGGTAAGATATTCTAAGTCTGGGGTTCTCAAACTCAGCTGCAGATAACCTATCTTAAGAACTCTTTGTTATTAGTGTGTGTGGTGATGGGACTGCATAAAGCTGATATTTAGCATCATCATCCCTTTAGCCTGAGGCTTTAGCCTGAGGACCACAGCAGAGGTACAAATGAAATATTTCAGGTCGTCATCAACTACTCAGGCATAGACGGGGGGGTGGGGGGTGGGTGGGGGGGTGGGGGTGGGGGGAAGGGGGTCTCTGAGCTAGTGACCACAGCTCTGACTTCAGATGAGATTCAGCCAGTGCAGCAGGAACTACTCAACAATGCCTGGCCAGACTGATTATACTCCCATGCCTGTTTGGGGAAGGGAGCTATGACTGGCAGCCAAATTTGGTTTGGAAACAGCAGCCACAGAAGCCAGACTGGACAGGAAGGCAAAGAGCATGGGGCAGAGTTGAAGTGAGGGGAAAAAGATAAGACTCAGATTGAAATGTTGATGAAGCCTGATATGCCCGAAGTATTTAAAAAGGAAGGTTCACTTTGATATTCTCGGCCACCCGAAGAACATGACCTTGGGCCTATCAGATATATTTTAGAGTTCGTCTTTTCTTCCTCTATCAGTTCTGATAACTGCTCCTCTATCTTAAGGGTTGAGGAAAAGTAAAGATAAAGAAGTAAGTGCAGAAGGAAGTTGTAACCATCTTACACTATTGCACCCAGACACACCCCGGAGGGATTGAACATAGTTTCAGAACAGTTGTAAAAACAGGCCAAATTTTTTTTTGTTATTTTTTGGTTTTTTTTTTTTTTTTTTTTTTTTTTTTTTTTTGGTTTTTCAAGACAGGGTTGCTCAAGACAGGGTTTCTCTGTGTAGCCCTGGCTATCCTGGAACTCACTCTGTAGACCAGGCTGGCCTTGAACTCAGAAATCCGCCTGCCTCTGCCTCCCAAGTGCTGGAACTAAAGGCGTGCGCCACCACTGCCTGGCCAGGCCAAATTTTGTAACAGCATGGCAAAGATCAAAAGCATAAACTGTAATGGATAACATTCTGGATATTTAGGAGTTAAAATTTGGGGGCTGGGGATGTAGCTCGGTGTCAGAACTTTCCTAGCATGCACAGAGAAGCCTTAGGCTCAGCACTGTATTAAAATAAAAAAATGAAACAAAGCAAGGAAACAAAACCCTCCAGAAGTTTAACATCTTTGATATAAAATGGACCATCAACAATGGCTGAAAGATTAGAATAACTTCTCAGAGCATTTAATCAATACAGCTATAGCATAGCGACGACATAATAAACTAGAAATCATTTAGAACTGCCTCCCCCTCAACACACACACAAAAGGAAAAAGACTATTAGACAGGCAAGCTACAGCAGGTGAAGCTGTGTGACCAGAACCGGCTCACACCTCACTTATCAGAAAAATGCACAATGAAACTGCAATTTCTACCTAGTTCTGGGTAGGCAAAAATTTTATCACAACAAATATAGAAGGGCCAGTGAGATTGACCAATGGATAAAGTTGTTTGCCACCAAGTTTGACGATGTGAGTTCCATCCCCAGAACCCACACTGTATAGAGAAGTGATTTCCTGCAGGATGTACTCTTTCACATGTATGCCATGGCATGTGAGTGTGCATTTGTATGGGCACACATACATGCAAATGAATAAATATAAAAATATTAAACATTTTCAACATATTTATAGGGTACAATGTGATAATTCTATCTTTTCTTCAATTTTCCTTGTTCATAAAATAAAACATAAAAATGCCTTCTGAACTATGGTGTTATCAATTTTTAAAGTAGAGTAAGCAATTATATTATAATTAAATTTTATTTTAAAATTAAATTATAACTTAAATTATAGTAAGTGCAAGAGCAGTACTTGTTACTCTGTGTATTTACTAGTTTAAATTCTAGTCCTTACCAGCCTCCGCCTCAGGAAGAGGAAGCGAATATTGTTTTCATTGCTTTGAGGTGGAGCTTTTCATGAGGGCCAGCGTGGTGCATGTGCTTCTTTATGGGTGGGATGAAAACATGTTCATGGTCATGAGGACCACAGATGCAGCATCTCTGTTTAAGTGTCTAGTGTGCAGCATCGGATGGCCACCACCAAATCACCTAAGATATGCTGGAAACCTCGGTGTTCTCCAATGTGATAGTTTTCTTTCAGAGCGATTTAAGGTATAAATCTGGTCACTTGTGTTAGATGATGAAAGTGTCACAGTTAAAAAATATTCATGAATTACAGATCCATCTTCACAACTTTTTTTTAAAGTTAAATCTTTTAACAGTGATAATAAATGCAACAAGCTTCATTTTGGAAAAATAAACAAATAAATTTTTGATTTAATTTCTATTTATGAGGAAGAGTTTCTAACTGCAGTCCCACAGTGAGGATACTGTCTTAGTCTGTTTTCTGTGACTGCAGTAGAATTCCTGAGACTGGGTACTTTATAAACAGTAATAATTTATTTTGGTTTGAGGTTCTGGAAGTCTAGAAACAAGCTGATGTTATTTGCCTGGCCCTAGGGCTCATGTTGCTTTCTGGGACTGTTAGAAAACAGACAAAGTGAGTGTCTGCTGTAGAGCCAAGACATGAAGGGTTGATTCATGTTGTAAGCCACTTTCCCAGGACTGATTCAGTCCCTTGAGAGTGAGACCTCTTTCATAAAGGCCCACTCACTTACCATCATCACCTCAGCAAATTCAATACGAGCTTTAGAGAGAGGGCCCATAGCAGTCACTGGAGCTGCACCCCCAGTGGCACCCTGCTGTTTAAGCTCATCTCTCAGACATATCCATAAGGATGGATACATTTGATCTTATGCATGTTTACTGTTCGGTGTTCTAAGATAAAAAGTCCCAAGCAGCTTTTACAACTGATGGAATGAGAAGTCCAGGTGCTAGGTAAACCCAGGAGGATGGGATTCAGGTCGCAGATTACTATGAAAAGTAGTCCTCATGACACATCATATTAAAGGGGTTTTTTAACTTTAAAAAATTTCATCACTAGTTTTTGTTTTGTAATACACAGCAATGGCTGATCTTTTTTTCCCAGAAGGTTGTATTGCAGCTACTCAATTACCACAACAGGACTTGGAGACTTCTGTGACACCAAGAAAGCATTTAAGGGACTGATGAGATGGCTCAGTGGTTAAGAACACTTTCTAGTCTTCCAGAGGGCCTAAGTTCAGTTGCCAGTATCCCACCCACAATGCTAAGTTCATCTCTGAGGCCTGTTTTACATTTTCACTTGCTGGCAGTGCCTAGTATATGATGCCTAGAATGCGTTTCAACGAATGCATGGTTGATGACCATATAAGCTCCCAGATAGATCCTTGGTTTTACCAGAAATGAGCCCCTAGGAGTCTGTGTGAAAGAGGAGCATAAAACAGCTGTTAAAAGCTGGCTCCAGCTTTGGCCTGAGGTGATGCTCTCATGTTGATTTGCTCTTGAATGAAACCAATGTCAAGGCTAGTGTGCCTCTATGCCTCTTTCAACAAGTGTTAGATGGCTCTGCTGTGGGCTAATTTCTGTGTCAGCGTTACGTGCCCAAGCTCTCCTTCAGCGCAAGTGTGCCTGATGGCATGAAGATCTTGGCAAGGTCAGCTAAAGAAATCCAAACTGTTACCTGTTAACTCAGGGGCAAATTTCTATTTACCACACTGAGGTTATCACACAGGGGATTGCTGTGAAGGGAGCACAGCAGCCCAGTCTCCTTACAGAAAGCCAGTCCTTATTGTCAGCTTGACTACATGCAGAGTTAAATAAAACCTAAGCAGCTGATACACTTGTGAGGGATTTTTTTACTTAAGTCATTTGAAGTAAGAAGATCCACATTTAGTCTGGGTCTTTTGAGGTGGGAAGATCTGTGCCACATCTTCAGGTGGCAGCCTATACAGAGGTCATGGAAGGAGGAAGCTTTTGCTCTTTACCTGCTTGCTTTTACTCTGACTGGCATGAACCATTCCTTCAATGGCAATAGAACCGGCTCTTTCCAAATTCCAGCATTTACCAGCTGAGATATCCAGTCTTGTGGACTAAACAACTACTGAATTCTTGGACTTTCAATTGTTAGATAGCCATTATTGGACTTGATAAATTCTGTTTATATATCTATCGTGTCAGTTCTCTTCCTTTAGAGAATCCCGACTAATACAGCTGTAAGATAAGAGAAAAATCTTCTTTTAAATATTTGTTTTTTATATTAATCATGTATATGTGTATCTCTCTGGGCATGTGGACATGCGTTCAGTACCTGGAGAGGCCAACAAAACTTGGGTCCTTTGAGCCCTTCTCTCTTTTCCCAAAAGGAAATTCTTGATAATTTAAAAAAGAAGTAATGAAATAGACCCAAAAGATAAAAATTGGAGACCCTCTACTGAAAGATACAAAGACAGGTCATCAGTTAGTCACATCTGGAGTGAATTTTTAGGTTTGAAAACTGGAAAAGGAACATGATACTGACATATGTGATGGAGAACCATATGTCCCAAGGGTTCCTTACTTTAGGTGATACAACCAGCTCACAATGTCGATTCTGTCATGTCAAGAACATGGGAGATTTCAGCCATCTTCTAGTGCCTCCTTCAGTTGATTTCTTTCAATATCTTGGAGTTTTATTATAGAGGTGTTTATTTCCTTTGGTGGCTTTATTCTTAGATATTTTACTTTTGGAAGCTATTGTGAATAAGAATTTTCTCTATTTCTTTCCTGGTGGATATAAAGAATTTACTGATTTTTCCCAGTTAATTTTGTATCCTGTTACTTTGCCTAAACTATAAGTTTAAAAATTATTTCAGTGAAGGCTTTAAAAAATTCTCTCTCTGTCTCTGTCTCTGTCTCTGTCTCTCTCTCTCTCTCTCTCTCTCTCTCTCTCTCTCTCTCACACACACACACACACACACACAAGAGAGAGAGAGAGAGACAGAGAGAGAGACAGAGAGAGAGACAGAGAGAAGGAGAGAGGGAGAATATGACATGCATGTGCAGATATCTACAGATGACAGAAGAGAGGGTCAGATTTTCTGGAGCATAGGCAGCTTTGAGACGTCTGACATGGTTCATGGGTGCTAGGAACCGAAACTGGAAGCACTAAGACCCTGAGCCATCCCTCCAGTTACCCTAGTGGAAACTCTAGGGTCTTTTAAGTAGAGGATCATGCCATCTACAAACAAGAATGTTTGTTTTTGTTATTGTCTGTATCTTTTGTACTTGTTTCTCTTGTCTTGCTCCTTTATCAAGTCCTATATTTAGTAAGAATGAAGAGAGTGGACACTCTGGCTCATTGCAGACCTTAGGGGAAATGAACTCAGATTCTTTTATTTGACATAATATTGGCTCTACGTCCTTGGTGTCAATTGTTATGTCCCCCTTTTCATTCCTGATTTTATTAATTTGGATATTCTCTCTCATCTTTTAGTTAGTTTGCATAAGGGTCTGTCTATCTTGTTGATTTTTTTCAAAGAACCAACTCTTTGTTCCATTGATTCTTTGTATTGTTCTCTTTGTTTCTATTTTATTGACTTTAGCCTTCACTTTGGTTATTTCCTGCCATCTACTCCTCTTGGGTGTGTTTCCTTCTTTTTGTTCTAGAAGCTTTTGGGTGTGCTGTTAAGTTGCTAGTGTGAGATCTCTCCAATTTCTCATGAAGTCATTTAGTATGGGAATGGCTAACCAATGACCCGTCCAACCTGAGATCTGTGCTACAAGGCCACAAGAGAGAACTCACTTCTGACACTGCCTAGATAGCCATAAATCAAGTAGCACAGATACCTAGGACAGAACCAAACATGATAGGGGTGGGTGGGGGAGTTGGTGACATGATTCCTAATGATATTCTGCTATACTCATAGGCTAGAGCCTAACATAATTGTCCTTAGAGAGGGTTCATCCAACTGATAGCATCAGGTGCAGAGACCCACATTAGGCAGAGCTTGGGGAATTCTCCTGAAGATGGGAGGAAGGATTGCACAACCAGAGGAGTCAAGGACACCATAAGAACACAACCTATAGACTCAACTAGCCAGTACTCATATGGACCCACCAAGACTAAACTGACTATCAGGGAGCCTATGTATATCTTACCTAGGTCCTCTGGATATGTTATGTTTGTGTAGCTTTGTGTTTTTGTGGAACTCCCAACATTGGGAATGGGGGCTGCATTGATTATTTTGGCTGCTTTTAGGAGCCCTTTACCCCTACTGGGTTACCTCATTCAGCCTTGATATGAGGATATATTCCTAATCTTATTGTAACTTGTTATGCCATGGTTGGTTGATATCCCTGGAAGGTCTGCTCTTTTCTAAAGAGAAGTGGAGGGGAAGTAGATCTGAAAGGGAGGGCAGGTTTCAAGAAGGGACTGGGAGGAGAGAAAGGTGGAGGAACTGCAGTTAGAATGAAATATATGAGAGAAGAATAAATAAAAACAAAAAAACCCAACTTGTGATAAGTATTCTTATCAGTTGGCACCCAAACATATCTCATTTAACTTAAAGCATTCCATTCTGGTCTTCTAACACCCCACATTTATCTGAAATAATGCATAATGCATTCTGTTCATCTCTAAGTATGTGCATTCCCTCAACTGTTTTGCATTGTTAAAAAGTTTGAATGCAAAGTGTCTCTGAGATTCAAGGCAAATTTTTCACTCAGAATCTGTATAAAACAAGAAAGCAAGTTGTATGCTGCTATATACAGTTACAAAGAGTAAACATTTTCATTCCTCAGAGGAGGTATTTGGATATAGAAAGGACCAAAGAAAGACTAAAATCCATTAGGAAGCATTTCATCTGTAGTTCTATTCTGGCATCTAGGCTATGTGTTGGCATGATGTAAATTTCAAAGGGTTGGGAAGCCTCTCTCCACAGCCTGGCTATCTGCAGACTCATGGCCTTTGTCAATGGCTCACTACAATCACTGCCTGTGGTTTTCTTTGCAGACACTCCACATTCCTACAGTCCCCAATGTGGATTATCTTTAGTTTCAGCACTCTGTGCTTCATCTATTAAGGTGTTGCTTGTGAGATTCTGACCTTGTCATACATTGCTTCGCCTCCCAGATTTTCCTTTAAAATGTGTATTGAATCCTCCATGACCCTGTAACTCTTGCACTTTGCATTGCTGTACAGTCAGCAGATGCAGAAAATGCCAAGGTTTCTAGCTGAAGCAATGACTGAACCTTATTGTACCACAGCTTCAGTAGGCTCTGGGTCCCTGAGGACCGATCACAGGGGAATTCTTTCTCTATTAAGTCCATACAGACAGGGTCTCCCAGAGCTATCTTCTCAAAGTAAAATTGAAACTGTATGTTTTGAGCATGCAAATAGGTCTCTGTTATACAATTTTTGAAATTCCCCCGAGTTATCTTTCTTGTCATACTGATGTAACATATTTGTTTTCTTTCTAATGTCATGAGCCTCCTTAGCAGCAAAATTTTAGTGGGCCATAACTTTTCAAGTACTTCTTTTCTGGGCAAAAAGGCTATTTTTTTTTTCTTGGCAGAAATTTTATTTATTTATTTATTTTTAAAAAGAACCCCTTTTCTGGTTTTTGTTTATAATCCTCATCATAATCCTAGCCAGAAGCAGTTAGCAAAAAACCACATATCATAACTTGAATGATGGGCTAAATAAAAATTTAATTACCTTATTAAGTATAATCTCAGGACATGGACAAAATGTAGAGCAAGTTTTTGCTGGAGTGTGTTATGCATGATCCTAGCTCAGTTCCCTGTAGATCGCCATTCCTATCCATGAATTCTCCCAGCAGTCTTTTCTCTGCAGTTCTGACAGCCTCTAGCTTTATAAGCTCCACCACAATCACTGAGCATTCTCTGTTTAAAGCATTCTAGGTCTTGCCAGCATTTTTACACTGTCGATAGCTCCCCATACAAAATCGTCTGAACTTTGTCAGCCGCAAGAATAGCAGCAACCACCCCCTTCCTAATAGGTATTTTATGGATCACTCACTCATTTCACTACTGCATCAGACATGTGTTCCCCAAGTCCAGATTTGGGGAAATCTTTATCTTGGTCCTTGTTCCCTAGATCAGGGTTTTCTTTTACCAAGAGTACATCTATATTAGCTGCTTTTATAATTATTTGGTTAAGTGTTTTGTCCAGGTCTCTGTCTTCCATAGTTATTAATCTATAGCACAATACCCATACCTTTGGAGAGTATGGTGTTCGGCTGTCCATCCTGTGTTTGACATTTTGAGTTGTTTACAACATGAACGCAGATTTCCTTTGTTGGCTTCTGAAGGGAAACAGATGTTTCACTATCATGGTGTAGAGTGTAATAGAAATTGCACTTCACTATGAAAAGTTACTTCCTTTCTGGAGGAGGGCTTAGCTCATAGAGCAGCCAATGTCTTCTCTGTGGCTGGAGGGACGACTACCACTGCTCTTGAATATTTTTCTTCCCTCATCTACTATTGCTGTATTTTCAGACTCCCAGGGGCTGGATCTAGGAGGTATAAATTCTGCTCTACCTCTCCATCATCACAACATCTCAGGTTTCTGGTCAGAACACTGTCTTGTAGGACTTGCTATTAGAACCATATAGTCTTCAAGTGATAAAAGCCTTTGGTGAGGTTCCATCACTTGCTTGCAGACAGTCTTTTAAAGCAGTTTTCAGTATGGGAAACATTTCTGAGATTTGCTCGTGGTGGTGTATGTGTGGCTTATTGACTTTTCCTTGGTAGATAATGATGCAAAGTCAGGCTTTTGCATTTTCCATTCACTGGCCATTATCTCTACGTCTCACTGGGCTCTCCAAGGGAGTGTTTGAAAGTGGGTTTGCTGAGTCATATGACTTGTGATATAACTTTAGCTGTAATAAATATGCTATATATTGGTAGCAAAACAGATAGTTACAATCCCAACAACAGTGTGTTTATGAGCATTCTGCTTTCTTTGCCTCAAAATGTAGAACTGTGCATTTGCCTGTTTATGGATATAAAAGGATGCATATGAATTTAGTGTACATTTTTTCAATGGCTACATAAACAGAGTTCTTCGTGCTGTATTAATGTCCCTCATGAAGGTTTGGTCCTTAGTTCATGATACCATTGGAAGACCATAAGATCTTTAAGACATGTCATCAAGTGGAAGGCTTTCCTTTGAAAGGGAGACTGTGATCTCAGCATCTATTTCTATCGTCCTGTCTTGGACTTCTGCCTGCTTTACTCTGAACCTTTCATCATGATGTTCTGTCTTCCCATAGGCCCTGAAGGAACAGACACAGTTGAACACAAACTGTGAGCCACAATAGGTGTCCCCCTTGTCAAATTGATTATCTGTTATATTTTGTTACAGTGCTAGATAGAAAATGGTAGTGTGAATAGAACCAAACAATATGAAGTCTTTTGGGCTTGTCTTTTTTGGACAGTAAAAAGCATTTCCAATTTATCCATTTTGTTGAATAAATCAATATTTTATCCCTCTTTTCTTTTTGTTGGCAATTATTTAATTCTGTAGATACTTCAGACTGCTTAGCCTGCAGACTAACATGTTGAAGCATGTTAATGTTGCTTCCAATTTGGGAGTTGTATGAAGAAAGCTGTTAGGAACATGCATAGAGATTTTAGGAGAATGTATGTTTTCCATCCAATTTAGTAGATACCTAAACATGGGGTTTCTGGGTCAAAGGCAATCATATACTTCACTCTAAAATAAACCGTTAAACGGTTTCATTTGTATTCAGGCTAATATGTGGGAGACTTCATCTGCACTGCCCTCCAGGGTAGACAGCATCTTTTATACTTCAGCTCTTTGGGCAGGTATAAGCTACCTTTCCCAGTGCCTATTGGCATTGGGTATCTTTTCCAATACTTTGTTTCTACCTTTGTTTTCATGGCTAAGCTTTAACTGTTCTTTAAGTATTTGTCTTTTTGTATGTAACAGAAACCACAGAGTGCCAGCAGGTTTTGTGCCAGATGAAGCCCCAATTTCCACTTCCAGTCTATGGTAACATCTAGATGCTGCATCCTTCAGATGGGGCAGAAATTGTGTCCTCATATAGCAGAAGAGACAGACATGCCCTAGACCACTTCTGTCCATGCCATGCTCCTTATATAAGTGATAATCTCTCCATTGGGGATGAATACCTCACCATTGATCACCTTTCAAAGCCTCGACATCCTTGTACTTCTGTCTTGGGAATTTTCAATATGAATTTAAAAGATGATATTATCATTTAAAGTGCATGATATTATAGTTACAGTTCCTTTATTAGATATGGATAGAAAAATATATTTCTCTTATCCCATAACCTAACTTTTAACTGTCATAACATCACAGTTTACTGAGTGAAGGTTGTAAATCTTGTTTTAAGTCTTCAAATCTCTAACCTTCTGAGTTTTCTTTTTTGGGGGGATGGGGTGGGGCAGACTTTCAGGGCTTCTCTCACATTCTTCTAGCATCTCTTCAGCTTTGGTGCTAGGTCAGCAATCTCAACCAAACTTCTGTGAGGTCTGAGAGGTGTGCTGAAGTCCTTCTCTGTGCTTGAATGCCCACTGGCCCAGCAGCATTTATTGAAAAGATAAATTTTCACTGGGTTGCCTTTTTCCTTTCCCCAAACCTAAATCATGTTATGGGTATATTTCTGTCTCTTTATTCTTTCTCTTATTAAATTTTATATATCTTTCATGGTATCTTGTGAGCTGTATAACCTTAGCTTTATAATATATCTTTACAGGTCGGGAGAATGAGTTTCTCAACTCTGTTTTGCTCAGATTTGCTCTGGTTTTCCTGGTTTTGTTTCTTTGTTTCTTTCGTAGTTTCTTCCATTCCCTTGCTTTTTTTCTCTCTGTTTGTTTCTTTGACCTTTTCTTCCTTCCTTCCTTCCTTCCTTCCTTCCTTCCTTCCTTCCTTCCTTTCTTTCTTTCTTTCTCTTTCTTTCTTTCTCTTGTTTGTTTTTCAAGACAGGGTTTCTCTGCATAGCTCTGGCTATACTGGAACTAACTCTGTAGACCAGGCTGACCTTTGCCTGCCTCTGCCTCCTGAGTGCTGGCATTAAAGGTGCACCCCCCCACCCATTTCTGCCATGCTTACTGGTTCTTTTTTCAGTTAGTATTTAGAGTTAGTTTGTCCATCCTCCAAAGCTTTGCTGAAATTTTCATTTTCATTATACAGAGTACATCAACAGAAGAGAATCTGGATTTATTAATGTTATGGTCTGTGTATGAAGTATTCCCCAAGTCTCACATACTGAAGATTTAGTCTCTTGCAGGTGGAAGTTTTCAGAGCTAGCTTGAAAACTTCAGGAGGTGGGGCCTGGTGGTTTCATGAGTTGAATTGTTCCGCAAATAGCTCACTAAGGGCAAGCCTTAGGGAATAGCCAGTTGTTCCTTCTTCTTCTTTACCTTTATCTCCTTTCCTCCATCTCTTCCTTTTTCTTATTCCAGTTCCCTTTCTGTGCTTTCTGTCTAGCATGAGTCCCACAGACTTCCACCACCATGATACTCTCTGTCATTCTGTGGGGCTAGATCAACAGAGACAACAATTAAGAACTAAAATCTCTGAAGTTATGGAATATTTAGTTATTTGTATTGGGCATTTTGTCAAGGAGATACAAAATATCACTAGCATGCTTAATTCCCTTAATGATTACAAGGAGTAATTACTTACCCCTTATAAGTGCTGTAGTTCTGAAGGAAAAGATATCATAGCAGTTGTAAGCCAAGGAATACCATACAGTCACACCACATAACAAACCTCACATGAGGGATTTATTGGGAGGGAAGAACCAGGAGGGTGGCTGCCTCAGCTAGGGTGAGAAGGAGCAGAGAATTGAGTAGAAATCAGGGTTTATTTAGTGTCTCTTGGGGGGCACAGAGGTTTTCAGGGTGGAGATTTCCAGGGTGGGGATTGTTGGGCTCTCAAGTCCTGAGCTTGGTCTTTCTACTCTGTAGAGTTGGGGCTGGCCCCAGCTGTTAGGGCAATTAGAGTTTGTCTGGATGGAACATGGTGATGGGAGGTCTTGAGGGACTTACACACTCCCAATCATAAATTGCATATCAGTTTATTTCAATTTTAGTTCTTTTCATTACTGTTGCATACTTTTTAGCCAACAAAACATTTACAGATTTTGTTAAATTTAAATATTTAACTTTAGCACTACTGTGGTTGATAATGTTTGTGTGTATGTGCTCACATACATGCATGTGTGTGTATATGCTCATGAGCATGTGTATACATGTATGAGAATGCAAGCTCGTTTACATGAGTGAGGTCATGTGTGTATCATAGCATGTATCTGGAGGTCGTAGAATGGTTTTGGTTTTCTCCTTCCATGTGGAACACAGTCTTTCTTTTGCCTTTCACTGCTGTATATATCAGAATAGCTGACCTACGAGCTTCTGGGATTCTGCTGTTTCTGCCTTCATCTTACTTTAAGAGTACTGAGATTGCAGATGTGCAGTGCTGTGCTTGGCTTTACATGAGTTTTGGGAATTCGAAATCAGGTTTCCTGGTGTCTGGCAAACATATTGCTCACTGAATCATCTCTGTATGTGACCAAGAGAGCTTTGAAACTCATTTCTTGCATAAGGATCTTGGGCTCTTTCAAAACGTGGCACTTTCAAAAAGGTTTAACTCCTGATGTTTTGAACTCAACTGGAATGAGGAAGGAAAGGCAGACCGCAGGAGGAAGAACTCAGGGCATTTGCAGTATTGTGTTAGGCATAGTCATAAGATGAGACTGGCCCTTGGCCCTTCCTTGATTAGGATTGCTGTCATACTCAGCAGGTGTACAACTAATGCAAAGCCACTGAAAATAATTGGTAGACTTGGCGTTACTGTAAAGTCTGGAGAAGGACTGATGAAAGTGAGCAGGAGGAAGTGCATAGGTTTATCTTCGCTAGTGTGGTGCAGAATGAAGGAACTCTGCACAGCTTGAGAGTGGCGAGTACGGCTCTGGCAAACCTTGCCCTTCTACCCATTCCCTGTGCCTTGCTAAAAACTGCTAGGTTACATTCCTGAAGCTAGTCACCAAGGTCTATTTCTTCCTCTAACTATCAAAGTATTCAAGTCCAGCAATCAAAAGCCCCCATTGGCTCACCTAATTAACATGCCCAATTAAAATCAAACTCATCCTAACACACGTTTTCCCCTTTTACCTTTGTAAACTGGCATTTCTTCTATGTGTCATGTGTGTATCCTCTCTAACCAGAGGCTGTCCTTTGTTCCCCTCCAGGACAAATACCCGCTTCCTCCTCTCCCTTCTTCCCTTCTCCCTTATCCTGTATCTCCTGTATCTCTTTTATTTCCTGCCCTCTGTTCCTCTGGGGCAAATAAAACTTCTTTGTGTTGAGATCTTGGTCTTGGGGGTCCTGAGCCATTACTTACAAGTTGTGTCGAATGCATTGCATTGGAGCACTGAATGTTGGAAGAAGAGGGCTGGTGTGTATCGCAGATAGTGCAATAGTGAACATAGCGGTGATGGCTACTACAGTGTCTTGTCACACAGCATGATCCAGTGTGTGTCTGCAGAATGCCAGCAGTCAAACTGCTGTTGCTCATCTGGATGAGGAGCTCCAGCCAGCTTCTGTCAAGTCAACTTTGTCACTAAGCACTGTGTTAATATACTCTCCAATCTTCTCTCCCATCTGAGGTTTTGCTTTCTATGGTCAGTTGTGGTCCAAACATATTAAATGGAAGATTTTCAGAAGTTTTAAGTTGCACACTGTTCGAAATTGCACATTTAAATCCAACTTTGTTGCATTCTGGCCCACCCCACCCCTCCTGGAACATCATCCATTCCTATGTACTGCTGTGCATTCAGCTCTTAGGAGTTCTCTGTGGGCAGTACCTATGTGCACCAGGCTGGCTCTTGCAGTATCATGATGTCTGAGCTCAAGTAATTTCTATTGCTTAATGATGTCCCCAAAGTGCAAAATTGGTGATGATGTGGGCAATTTTGTTATAGAATGTTGTAACTGTGCTATTTGATTGTTATTATAAATCTCTTACTGTGCCTGATTAATACATTTTGTTAAATCTATATCTAAATAGGAAACAAACAAACAAACAAACCCCACAGTATATGTGGATTCTACCCTGTTGATGGTTTCAGGTTTCTACTGGTCTGGATTTGGCATGTATCTCTTCCAGTTAAGGGTAACTGTGTGGAAACTGATAAAAGCCAAATTCTTGATGAAGGAAACAGAGGATCAATTTATAATCTGTCATGAACTTCTTATTCTGTGGCCTACCTACCTTTGAGCATGGCTACATTTCACAGGCTTGTCCATGTGTGTACTTAGGTCTTAGTGTTAAAAACTTAAAATGAAATAGCCCACCACAGTCACTGTACACTTAGATTCAGTGTTATCTGACGGTTAAGTGCATCCTTCTGGAGCAGACCGCACTGGCTTCTTCATCTGCTGATGGATAATTATGTAAAGGTTGGCATGGTGGATGTCAAACAGTGCACTGAAGCCCATACTGTGTTCTCTGGGCTGCAGGACATGAAGCCCACACAGAAGCAAGTATAGCTTGTTCTTCATCATACCCAGGAAGTACCATTGCCATCTCATTTTATAATAGACAGACAGAGTGAAATAACTTCCTAGGACTACATAGTTCCTAAGTGCAATTTCCCTGGCTGAGAGCCAGTTTTCTGGCTGTAAATATCAAATAAATATTTATCTATTACACTAGTCTGGTATTTCAGGTAGAGGTAGACAAATGACTTAAACTTTTCTCTGGAAGTTGAATTAAGGAAGTAACACACACACACGCACACACGCACATGCACACGCGCACACATAAACACAGATAAATGCACAAACACATGCACGAATGCGTGCATGCACACACACACACCAATTGTAAATATAAATATATGTGAATATCTGTGACAAAGCGTTGCTGAGATCATGCTTGTACCCACATGCTGCATGCTTTCTGTGTTTCAGAAGGAGCTGGCTGTGAGTGTGAGCTGATTCCAGCTGCTCTAACAGTAAAGGACTGGGTGCTTTACACAGCAGATAGTTACTTTGGAAGTCCTACATCATGGGACTAGAATTAGGCATTCTGTAAGGATTTTTTTTTTTTTTTTTTGGCCTGTCTCTCAGTGTGTTCTCACACTGCAAAGGATAAGAGAAATTTCTGGGGTCCTTTTACAAAAACCCTGATCCTTCATCCTTACGATCAAAGCAACTTCTGAACACCCCAGTCTTCAGCATCATCACCTTGGAGATCAAGATATCAATATGTGAATTCTCTTCCCATAACAATGGCTTAAGATGGGCTATAGCTTACTCCTTGAAAATGGATATATACAGAGTATCCCTTGTTCAAAATGGTTTGAACCAGAGTGTTTGCTTTTTCTGTGGGTTGCTCATGTGTGTGTGTCTGTATATGAAAATATATATGAAAATATTTATTTATTTTTGTGTGTATAGATATTTTACCCACCTTTGTGCCATATGCATGCCTGGTATCTGAGGAGGCAAGATAAAGGGTCAGTCAGGTCCACAGGGATGTGGAGCCACAGGCACTTGTCAGCCATTGTCACTTGAACCCAGGTCCTCTGGAAGAGCAACCAGCATCGATATATGATATATATCAATTATTGATATATGATATATATATCGGTGGTTAGAAGTATGTATATGTATGTATATATGGATATATAATATATATAACCACTATATATATATGAGAATATACAAATAATTACAAGTTTGGGAGTTGGGACCTAAGTCTAAACGTGAAGCTAATTTGTCTCATATATACCATATATGTATAGCCTGAGATAATTTTATAAACTAAGTTTTAGTGCAGCTGTGTTTGGACTAGGCCCCATCACATGAGGTCAGGCTAGGTCAGGTTTATCATTTTCTACTTGTGCCATTAGGAAGTTTGGATTTCAGCTTTCTGGATTAAGGATACTCAACCTATACGAACAATTACCATGGACTCTTTAGTTCTAATGTTCTCCAAGTTTCTTTAAAAAAAAAAAAAAAAAAAAAAAAAACGCAAACACAAACAAAAGCCTCTCAGCCAATCCTTTAGACAGGACCAAAAGACAGGGAAGCGCCTCCTGTCTTACAAAGGTGTGTGGAATATGAACATGGTTCCACCAGGAATCTTGCATCCCCTCTCAGATGCCATACTTCACAGGCAGCAAATGATAAGAAACAGGTCCAGAGAGGCTGAAGTGGAAAGGGCCAGCAGTTATTCAAAATGCCAGGAATATTTAATTACACTTAAAAAAAAAAAGTCTGCTTTCAAATATTTTTAAATATGTAAATCATAACAAATTACCTTTCAGGACAAAATTGATCTTCGTCTGTCTGATAGAATGCTCACTTCACTAGGGTTTTTATGTTTTGGTGTCTAGAGTAAGATCTTGCAAAATTACTGTGACTGCCATTCCCTCTTGTGAAAGGCTGCAAAAAGCAGGCAGGAAAGGGCCCCTCCCAGGGAAAGCAGAGAAGCTCTCAAGTTTGGTGCTTGTTGGCAGGCCTTTTGCCCAGCTTCAAAGGAATTAGAAGGGTGGTGACAGGCTCCAGCCTTGGAATGCAGACACTGCTCAGTGGAGGGCCAGGCTCAGCTCTCTGGAAAAGCCCCCAGTTCCTGCCTCTCTGAACTGATAGGAAACACTGGTCTGGTGCTTTCCCTCCCTTCCTGGCCCCAGTGAGATGTGAAATAAGGAAGGAGGCAGAGAAAGCTCAGCACAAGCCTTTCCAGAGGTCCACTGGATCCCCAAGAGCAGGAGCTGTTCCCTGGGAAAGGTGGCTACATCGCAGAGTAGAAGCAGGATTGTGGAGGAAGAAAGTAATCCAACATCATGCCATCAGTTGGGAAATTGGAAGCAAAATAGGGCAGCCAAACAAAATGGAAAGACTGAACTTACAGATGGTCGGGAGAAGAGCTGGGTACTTCTGCTGAGCGTTGTCTTTGTGTCCCACAATTGGAGCTTGAAAAGAAGCTGGAATGGTTAAAACAGAATCATAATTTCCATCAGCTGTCACCTGATGTTGCTCTAGAAACTTGGATTTTTGGTGATGACTGAGAGTTGAAGTGGTTTTGAGGGGTATCGAATTCATTCATTGTCTCCGACTAAGTTTCCCTTGTTGAATATAATTGAGAAAGGTGTTTTTCATGATTCTTTCAGTAAACTCAAACACGATAATGAAGTCTGTACACTTGATTTTGTCTCTTTATACACAGTAGGTATACAATGATAGTAATATTACTATTTTTTACTTTTGTGATTGAATCTAAGGCTTTATACATATGACCACTGATCTACACCCAAGCTCCTACAGTAGCATCATTGGATAAAAGAAAAACACCGAGATTCGTTCATCTACTTTTTCTTCACTTTGCAGATGGCTTACCCTGTGCTCAGTTGGAGCAGAAAGAACTCCAGAGGCAGCATAGCACTTCCAGGTTTCTGGCTGGCCATCCATAGCTTACCTCCTATACCATCCTCTTCTGCTTAACTGGCCAAGGAACGGTGCTTCAAGAGGCAAGTTTCTTCCAGAGAGAATTGTGGTCTATAGCTACATTCCAATGTAATGTCTGAAGAAACTTTGCCTATTGTATGTTCTGTTTTATCGTAAGATATTTTCTGAATTTAAAATAAATCTATACAGAATATAACATTGTTCTAAATATTAAAATGAGCATGAGACCACAAAACAACAGCAGAATCCCAAATAACTGCATGAGAATATAGGCAAAGAACTTGAACAGACTTTTCTCTCAAGACAATATACAAGTGGCACACAGTGAGGTTAGAAATGATAAATATCATCGATCATTTAAAAAAATGCAACTAAGCAATCTTACACACAGGATGGCTGTCATTAAAGGTTTCCACATGTCTGTAAGGATGTGAGGAAACTGGAATCTACACTGTTATTGGGGAAAAGGGATGTGAAATGGCCTGACACCTACAGAAAACATTGTAGAGATGCCTCAGAAATTATAAATAGAGATACAGTATGACAGCAATCTCACATGTAGGTAAAGCTACTAAGAACTGAAGTTTGGAGTAGTATCATGCCTATGTACAATGTTGCTCACCACTGTAAAGAAGCAAAACAAGTGTATGACCACCTCTTTTTCCCTCTCTCTCTTTGTCTTTCTCCCTTCTCTCTGTCGGTCTGTCTCTCTCTATGTAATCTATATATCTACACACATATTTATATATTTATAATCCTTCTCTCTATAGAATAGAAAACTCTTCAGTCATAAAAAAGGACACTATGTCATTTAGATCAGCATCAAGGCATATGATGAGGGTACTAAATTAGGCAGCAAAGGGCAGGTAAACACTTAATCATGGGTTTTGAAGCAGTCAGGATCTAGGGGTAGACAGCAG
Organism: Mastomys natalensis; assembly: GCA_021653895.1. Classification (NCBI taxonomy): domain Eukaryota; kingdom Metazoa; phylum Chordata; class Mammalia; order Rodentia; family Muridae; genus Mastomys; species Mastomys natalensis. The sequence continues at coordinate 475,046 of JAJTUV010000827.1, forward strand.
GATGGTGTCTGCTGGGGATGGGCATGAAGAACTGGGAGGATGTTTTCCAAATGATATACTGTTGTGTTTTTGTAGGTTAAATAAGTACTAGTTATTTGCTGTACAAATATACTATCTATAAACAATAATAATATATTTTGTGATTAAAATTTTTAGGAGCCTGAAGTGGAGGTGCCTAGTGGTAATATTAGTATTTGGGAGATAAAGGCAGGAGGATCAGGGATTGAAGGTTAGCCATGGCTATATAGCAAGTTCAAAGCTAGCCTAGGATACATGAAATCCTATCTCAAAGAAGTTAGCAGAATATCCTGTGTAAACTGATCTCACAATGATTCTCCCAACCCAATAAAAAGATAGAAGAAATTCTAGTGGATTGCTGGATATATTTATTATTTTTACTGTAATAATGGTTTCATAGATATGAGTATACATTGAAATTTATGAAATTATGTATATTACATATTTGCAAATCCTTGTATATCAAGTATAATTTAGTAAAAACTTTGAAGTAAACAAACAATAACAACAGCAACAACAACAGCAACAAAAAAAACAGCTGGGGACCTTGATCCAGGGATCCAGATAACCAAAATCAAAATAATGGAGACTTTGAGAGACAGGTATTTTTATTCTGCTATGAGGTTTTTTTCCCCCAACTCCTGGGCTATATATACTACACAGCATCTGCTTTGTGTAGCTCAAATATGTGTTTATATAGTTGTTAGGAGTGTAATTGAAAGTTGAGAGATCATGTGTAAAGCCCAGAATTAATCTGTAAGTCCCACCTGCCCAGGAACCAGGTAACTTCATTGAATCCTAGGAATTGTAGTTTTTGGGTAACAACAAAGCCTCACAGGAAAGTATGGTGGCTATAGGTTTGTCCTTATACACTCCTGTATACTTGTGCATATCTCTACAACATGTGGCTCAAGGCCATTCTCAGGTGAGGAATTCAGGGGAATGATCCTGACCAAAGTATATCTCTTTGTAGTATTTAATGTTTAATAAAGCTTACTTTAAATTTGGCCAGAGATGGTCAGCTGGTTTTTCTGGCGAATCACAGGATTAACACATGAATATGCATAGTTCTTACTACAGCTATCTGGCCTCTGAATTCTTTTTTTTCTCTCCCCCCTATGGTGCTTTTGTCTTTTTTTTTTTAATTGGAAATTTTATTTACATTTCAGATGTTCTCTCCTTACCCCATTTCCCCCCTCCCTCCCAGGAACTCCCTATCCCTTCCCCCTCCTCCTGCCTCCACGTTGGTGTACCCCCACCCACCCTCCCCCATATCTCACGTCCCCACCCTAGAATACCACCCCCCACGATGTCCAGCCTTCATGGGACCAAGGATCACTTCTCCCACTAATAAATAGCTCCCTTGCATATATAGCTGGAGCCATGGGTCCCTCCCTAAGTGCTCCCAGGCTGGTGGTTTAGACCCTGGGGGCTCTGGTTGGTTGGGATTGTTGCTTTCCTCATGGTGTCACGAATCCTTTCAACTTCTTCAGCCTTCACTCTATCTTCTCCATTGGGAACCCCATGATCAGTTTAATGGTTAGCTGTGAGCATCTGCCTCTGAGTATGTCAGACTCTTGCAGACCTCTAAGGAGACAGCTATATCAGGCTCCTGTCAGCATGCACATCCTGACATCCACATCAACGTCTACCTTTGGTGACTGCACATGGGATGGATATCCAGGTGGAATGGTCTGTAGACGGCCCCTCCTTCAGTTTCTGTCCTGCACTTTGTCTCCAGAGCTCTTTTCCACAAGCAACTGATTGAGGGGTGAGTATTTGGTTTTCTAACACTAATGAAGAAGAAAGATTGAGAATGTATGTCAGTGTAAGTGATGAACAGTGCTTATCATATCATTAGTCCCCTTTCTGTTGTTGTAACAAAATTACAAAGAAAATCAAATTAGAAGTTGGAAAGGTTTATTTGACTTATGGTTTTGGTTAAGGTTACATGGTGTGGCAGTTTTGAGCCTGATAGGAGGCTGAACATTATGGTGGAGAGATTGTGATGGAATAGAGTTGGTCAAGTCACAATGTCTGGAAAGTAATAGAAAGAAGAGGGACCTGGGACTTCCCTTCAAAGGCATGCCCATGATGACACCACTTTCTTCTATGAGGTTGCACCACTTTCTGATAGCACAATAAGTTAGTATCCAAACTTTTAGCACTTGACCCTTTTGAAGGTGGATAAGCATTTCAGAACCTTGTTTAGAATCTGTGGCATGGGTGTGGTGATCTAGCTTATAATCCAAGTAGGAGAGAGAGGGAGAAAGATTGTGAGTTTGAGGCTAACCTGATTTACACACTGAGACTATCTATTAATTAAAACCAACAAATAAAATAAAAATAACACAGAAAGGAAGAGAGACTTTTAGGACTTAGAGTAGGACTTGGTAAATAAGTGATTTTGAAAAGTGTTTGTTGGTGTACTGATCCTTATTAATGTCTGATATTCTTCAAAATGTATCTTCTCTCTTGCATTTATTCTACAACCATTATTTTCTTACAGACTCCAGTATATTATTAAAGACTCATTTTTGCCCCATGTCTCTCATCAGTCTTTCCTAACAACTTCTGCTGCTGGTTTGCTAGCCTGTATTCCATTTTTCTCTTCCTTCTCTTCCCCTTAGTTCTCTTCCTCTGTAGTGATATTAAAGCATATCCCAGCCTATCATCTGGCTCCCTGCTCTTAGTATTAACTGGCTTATTATCTCCCCTATGCCAGCAATTTACTTGGTAATCACAAGCCCGGCTAATCTCAGAGCCATCTGCTTATGTGTTGCTGATCCTGTGTGTGCAGGGAAACAAACTCAAAGGAATAAGGACAGCCTTTGCAGACTCCTAAGGAGACAGCTATATCAGGCTCTGTCAGCATTCACATCCTGACATCCACATCAACGTTACCTTTGGTGACTGCACATGGGATGGATATCCAGGTGGAATGTGTCTGTAGACGGCCCTCCTTCAGTTTCTGTCCTGCACTTGTCTCCAGAGCTCTTCCACAAGCAACTGATTGAGGGTGAGTATTTGGTTTCTAACACTAATGAAGAAAGATTGAGAATGTATGTCAGTGTAAGTGATGAACAGGGTTATCATATCATAGTCCCTTTCTGTTGTTGTAACAAATTGTGTTAGAGGTATGCAAAAGATAGATCCACGCTAGGTACCCTTCAACATGTCAAGAGGTTGAGCTGCTGTTTTGAAAGCAGAGCCAATTACTACTTAACCATGAACCTGTGTTCAAGTAGAAATGGGCATAAACCAGTATCCAGCACAAGGTCTCTTTACTCTGACAGTCCTAGCTGATGTCAGGGACAACTGAAGCACCCAACTCCAAACATGTCCAGGTCTCTACTGTGGCTGGAAGGCTCCAGTTTTGTCTGTGGTAGGAGACAGAATCTCCACTCTGGAGGATCTTGTTGTTGGCAGCCAGCCTACATCTATTCAGGCAGCGACTCGTGTATCTTACCTTCCTCTATTTTTCTGCCTCTATAAGTATCCTACTTTCTGTCACAAATGCATTGCTATGTGCTGTGGAACATTTTTGAAAAGCCATAGGGACTAATTATGACACATACTGATTTATTTAATAAAAAATACTTTAAATCATTTTGTACATTGAAACAGTACAAGCATAGATGAAATTATTATGGTGTTATAAAAGAAAGATTAAGAATTAAATTCAAGCTTTGAACAAACTTCAATGGATCATTATATAATCCTTTCCTTTTTCCATTTGGGATTCTTAAATGAAAAGACTTGAGAATTCGCATGAAATAAAAGGCCACCAGAGGGCACTGTACTTATTCTAGAGGTTGTTCACTGGGGATAATTGTAGAAACGGAGAACCCTAGCATATATGATTTAAACCAGAATTCAGACCTTTTTGTTTAAAAATAAATTTATTATAAATATTTTTTTTGAGCCAGATGAGGTGGTGTGTACTTGTGATTTTATACTTAGGAAGCTCAGGGAGGAGGATCCTGGATTTGATTCTTGGCTTAATTGCAAACTGAATCCCATGCTACCCTAGTATTAAGACCCTGTCTCATAAAACAAACAAAAGACAACCAAAAAAAGAAGAACATATTGGATACTTTAGAAAGTGTTCTCGATTGATGTTGTAGTTTAATGGTATAGCACTTATTTAGGATGAGTGTGGCCCTGGGCTGGGTCCACAGCTCTGTGAATGGCTATACCTTTCAAAGCCAAAACAGGTTGGTTAGTTGTGATTGGAAGCAATCCCTATCAGCTTCACATATCTTAAATCTAGCTGTTTATTATTATTTTGAATTTTATTTTAAATTAATTTAAATTGTTGGCAGCCAGCCTACATCTATTCAGGCAGCGACTCATGTATCTTACCTTCCCTATTTTTCTGCCTCTATAAGTATCCCACTTTCTGTCACAAATGCATTGCTATGTGCTGTGTATCTGTGTGTATCTAGGTAGGTATGTACCTTTGAGTGTGGGTATCCAAGGAGGCTAGATGAGGGCATTGGATCCCCTGGATTTGGATTTACAGGAAGCTATGAACTGCCAGTCATTGGTGTTAGGACCTGGACCTGGACTTCTACAGCTGTGGCAAGCACTCTTAACTGCTAAGTCATTCCTCAGTTGTTTATCATTGAAGTTTAAGTAACCTAGAATTATAAAATTATACAGCTGAAGTGAAAAAAACAAAAACAAAACCAACCATATAACAGGAAAGGGAGGCACTCTATGATAGAAGCAGTGAGGCTTCGTATAGAGTTGTTGTTTGGAAAGAACATCTGAACTCCGTTCAAAGGTAGAGAGGTTAATGTAGTCTCACTTGCTCTTATCCAACAGGCTGAGAAATGAGTGGGTCTAAGTAGGTTCAAGATGTTTTTCTCACTCTCTCAAAGAGCCTTATAATAATTCCTGATTTCAGAATCTCCATTCTCTTAGCAGAAGGATTCTCTAACTACCTCAAACTAGGAGCTTAATTTCAGTCTGGATAGACTGAGATTTGTAATGCTTTTTTGTAGGAAATTGGAAACTTCTAGCAACTTAGTATTCCCCAGTGGCAGTGTGCAAGGAACAATCAGGGATGATTTATCTTTTCTAAGGATGCTTCCAGTAACTTCTGTGAAATCTCAGGGATTACTTATTAGTTTACAGAGAAGTGTAAGCTGAGCCTCTAATGGAGACTTTAGACAGGAGCTCTGCTGTTCTGTTCTGCAAAGATAATTAGGAACTGCTCGAAGGTTGACATGTCTTAGATATATGCATTGAGGGTAGCTGAATTTTTTTCTCACACAAAGAAAAAAAGAAACAGACTTTTGCTAGTGTTCCAAACATTCTGAAATACTCTCTAGGCAGAATCCCATTATCTCCCACAGGGGACCACTTTGAAGAAAGATGTATTTTCATTCTTTCTTTTATTAAATACTTATTGGATTCCTACCAACTGGCAGTAACTTAATAATGAGGCTTAAATTAAAAATAAATATCTGTCAAGCAACATAAATGTATGTCTTAATTTGTGTTTAAACAAAATTCTTAGGATGTATAAAGTGTTGCAGCCACTGGCTGCATGCTGATATTCCTGTCTATGTGATGATGATTCGGGACCAGACTACTCAGTACGGTCACAACCATCTCAGTTTATGTAAATATTGAACATAAACATAGGTGACATCAGATACTGCAGGAACTGCCTAATGTCACCTCTAGAATGCATCTTACTACTAAGTGATGCGTGGCTATAGTTTGTTAATTCTTTGTAGATATCAAACAGTGCTTTATTCCTGTTCGGTGCATTAGTTAGAACCATCCTTAATTTTTTTTCCTTTTTATGAAGCAGATCTTTCTATGTAGCATAGGCTAGCTCTAAACTTTTTAATCGTCCTGCTCCAACCTCTAAGTACTGGGGTTCATTTTGAATTTTAACCTATGGTACACTTAGATCAGTTCCATTTGCTCAACCATTCTTGTAACTGAGAAATATTAGTGCGGTTTTTTCATGTATTTTTTACTTCAGTATAAGTGAATCTTTTCCATGTTAGTCCCTACACACTGCAGCTGGGAAGCTTCATTGCAGTTATTTTGCTGCCTGAGTGATATTATTTCTAGTTGTCATAGTTACCTTCTAGCTGTCCCAGGACACTATACCTAGAATGCCACTTAGTTCTTTTTACTCTTCTCTCTCTCCAAACCTCCAGTACTGTATAATAATAACTTTATTTTGGAAAAAAAAACAATACCAAAATGTTTTTCTGAGACTTTAAACTATGTTAAAAGTAGAATGGATAGGCTCAGGTTCTGATTCTCCATTTCCTTTTGTTTATGTTGTTTATCAAACCACCATTTTGCCAGGCTTGTACAGTCTGAGTTCCTCATTTAAATTGGGACATGGTAAGCATTAAGGAGAAGTTCTGTTGTCATCTGTTCATACAAATATTGCAAGCTATCTCTGTGCTGGATTCTTTACTTACACTGTATTACTACTTTAGAATATAAATTATAGTAAATAGCACTGTACTGCATGATTCCTTTAAAATATTAAATCATCTATTGTTTTATTTTTTATAGCCAATCAATCATTATGTTATTTGGGACCTACCCATGAACAATTTGGAGGAATAATTTCCTTCTGTGTTCATTACTCTTCAGATCACCCCTTGTAAACTCTTAATGATTTTCGGAGCCATCTCACTGGTTTCCATTACCATAGTCCCCTCCCTCCAGATTATTTGACATAAGGATGTTTTGTTCCTGCTCAAAAACCTTCAGAATGTTTTCAGTTCCTATAAAGTAAATACCTTCTTTAGATTGCTATTTTCTACCCTCCACAACAGGCTTCAGCACACACAATTCACTATTAGATAGAAAGCATTGCTGCCACATGGTTACAAGAACTATTTACTAATTTTTAGGGAGGTAAAATTTTCTTTAACCCCAGTTTTCCTACTGGGAAGTACAGATAACAATAGTCTATATTTACTTGGGTTGTTAGGATTGAATGAAACTCTTCATGTAAAGCATTAAACACAGTGCCTGCCACAACAAAGTTACCCTGCGGTTGCCCTTTCTCTGCCTCATTACTATTATTTTTGCTGTTAGTATTACTGCTGTAGGACTGCTGGATAAGCCAATAGGTGAATGTTGTTTATGCAGTTTTGTTTATCATCAGTTCAGCTCTATTCTGTGTTTTAGAAGTAAAATTGTGACATTTCTGTGCAACTGAGAACTTTGGCCTAACTTGCTCTTCCTCCACCTCTCCACCTTGACTTTCTTGTTGTCCTGGAACCCAACATATAGTCTGTGCATGGAAGCCTAGTGCCTGTCCCCCTCCTCTTTGTTCTTTTCCTCTACTTCCTCATTATCTTCCTCTTTTTCTTTGAGTCAGAATCTCACTTTGAATCCCAGACTGGCCTCAAGTTTGTACTAGTTCTGCCTCAGCCTTTTAATGCTGGGATTTTTTCCACCTCACCTAAAACCCCGTGTTTTTTTTTTTAAATCTATCGGTCTATCTATCTATCTATCTATCTATCTATCTATCTATCTATCTATCTATCATCTATCTAATGTGTATGAGTGTTTGGCCTGCATGTATGTTTATTCACATGTACGTGCCTGGTGCACATGGAATCCAGAAGTGTTGTTAGATCTCCTGAAACTGGATTTATAGTTGTGGGCTACCATGTGGGCACTGGAAGTGAACCCAGGTCCTCTGCCCAGCCAAGAACCAGGATACCCTTACACAGTCCACACTTATGCATGTTGTCGTCCAGTTGAACCAGCACCATTTGTTGAAAATGCTGTCCTTGTTCCACTGGATGGTTTTAGCTCCTTTGTCAAAGATCAAATGACCATGGGTGTGTGGGTTCATTTCTGCATCTTCAACTCTATTCCACTGATCTTCCTGCCTGTCTCTGTACCAATACCAGGCAGTTTTTATCACTATTGCTCTGTAGTAGAGCTTGAGGTCAGCGATGGTGATTCCTCCAGAAGTTCTTTTATTGTTGAGAATGGTTTTCGCTATCCTGGGTTTTTAGTTATTCCAAATATATTTGAGAATTTCTCTTTCGAGCTCTGTAAAGAATTGAGTTGGTATTTTAATGGGGATTGCATTGAATCTGTAGATTGCTTTTGGCAAGATGGCCATTTTTACTATATTAATCCTGCCAATCCATGAGCATGGGAGATCTTTCCATTTCCTGAGATCTTCTTCAATTTCTTTCTTCAGAGACTTGAAGTTCTTGTCATACAGATCTTTTACTTGCTTGGTTAGGTTCATCCCAAGGTATTTTATATTATTTGTGACTATTGTGAAGGGTGTCATTTCTCTAATTTCTTTTTCAGCCTGTTTATCTTTCATGTAGAGGAAGGCTACTGATTTGTTTGAGTTGATTTTATAACCTGCCACCTTGCTGAAGTTGTTTATCAGGTTTAGGAGTTCTCTGGTGGAAGTTCTGGGGTCACTTAAGTATACTATCATATCATCTGCGAATAGTGATATTTTGACTTCTTCCTTTCCTGTTTGTGTTCCTTTGACTTCCTTTTGTTGTCTGATTGCTCTGGCTAGGACTTCCAGTACTATATTGAATAGGTAGGGAGAGAGTGGGCAGCCTTGTCTAGTCCCTGATCTTAGTGGGAATGCTTCAAGTTTCCCTCCGTTTAGTTTGATGTTGGCTACTGGTTTGCTGTATATTGCTTTTACTATGTTTAGGTATGGGCCTTGAATTCCTGATCTTTCCAAGACTTTTAACATGAAGGGATGTTGAATTTTGTCAAATGCTTTCTCAGCGTCTAGTGAGATGATCATGGGGTTTTTTAATTTGAGTTTGTTTATATAGTGGATTACATTGATGGATTTCTGAATATTGAACCATCCCTGCATTCCTGGGATAAAGCCCACTTGATCATGATGGATGATTGTTTTGATGTGTTCTTGGATTCTGTTTGCTAGAATTTTATTGAGTATTTTTGCATCAATATTCATAAGAGAGATTGGTCTGAAGTTCTCTTTCTTTGTTGTGTCTTTGTGAGGTTTAGTTATGAGTGTGATTGTAGCTTCATAGAACGAATTGCATAGTGTTCCTTCTGTTTCTATTTTGTGGAATAGTTTGAAGAGAATTGGTATTAGGTCTTCCTTGAAGGTCTGATCGAATTCTTCACTAAAACCATCTGGTCCTGGTTTTTTTTTTTTTTTTTTTTTTTTTTTTTTTTTTTGGTGGGGAGCCTTTTAATGACTGCTGCTATTTCCTTAGGGGTTATGGGACTGTTTAGATGGTTTATTTGCTCCTCATTTAACTTTGGTACCTGGTATCTGTCTAGAAAATTGTCCATTTCATCCAGATTTTCCAGTTTTGTTGAGTATAGGCTTTTGTAGTAGGATCTGATGATTTTTTTGAATTTCCTCGGTTTCTGTTGTTATGTCTCCCTTTTCAGATCTGATTTTATTAATTTGGATACTGTCTCTGTGCCCTCTGGTTAATCTGGCTAAGGGTTTATCTATCTTGTTGATTTTCTCAAAGAACCAACTCCTGGTTTTGTTGATTTTTTGTATAGTTCTCTCTGTTTTTACTCGGTAGATTTCAGCGTTGAGTTTGATTATTTCCTGATGCCTGTTCCTCTTGGGTATATTTGCTTCTTTTTGTTCTAGAGCTTTCAGGTGTGCTGTCAAGTTGTTAATGTGTGCCCTCTCCAATTTCTTTTTGTGGGCACTTAGAGCTATGAGTTTTCCTCTTAGTACTGCTTTTATGGAGTCTCACAAGTTCTGGTATGATGTTTCCTCATTTTCATTAAATTCTAGAAAGTCTTTAATTTCTTTCATTATTTCTTCCTTGAGAAAGTCATCATTGAGTAGAGCATTGTTCATTTTCCACATGCATGTGGGTTTTCCCTTGGTTCTGTCATTATTAAAGACCAACCTTAGTCCATGGTGATCTGATAGGATGCAAGGGATTATTTCAATCTTTTTGTATCTGTTGAGGCCTCTTTTGTGACCAATTATATGGTCTATTTTGGAGAAGGTACTATGAGGTGCTGAGAAAAAGGTATGTTCTTTTGTTTTAGGATGAAATGCTCTATAGATATCTGTTAAATCCATTTGGTCCATAACTTCTGCTAATTTCAATGTGTCTTTGTTTAGTTTCTGTTTCCACGATCTGTCCATTGGAGAGAGCGGGGTGTTAAAATCCCCCACTATTATTGTGTGAGGTGCAATGTGTGCTTTGAGCTTTAGTAAAGTTTCTTTTATGTATGTAGGTGCCCTTGCATTTGGAGCATAGATGTTCAGAATTGAGAGTTCATCTTGGTAGATTTTTCCTTTAATGAGTATGAAATGTCCTTCCTTATCTTTTTTGATTACTTTTGGTTGAAAGTCGATTTTATTTGATATTAGAATGGCTACTCCAGCTTGTTTCTTGGGACCATTTGCTTATAAAATTGTTTTCCAGCCTTTTACTCTGAGGTAATGTCTGTCTTTGTCACTGAGGTGCGTTTTGTGTATGCAGCAAAATTCTGGGTCCAGTTTATGTATCCAGTCTGATAGTCTACGTCTTTTTATTGGAGAATTGAGTTCATTGATGTTAAGAGATATTAAGGAAAAATGATTGTTGTTTCCTATTATTTTTGTTATTAGAGGTGGAATTATGTTTGTGTAGCTACCTTTTTTTGGGGGGTGGTTGTTGGAAGATTACTTCTTTGCTTTTTCTAGGTTGTAGTTTCCTTCCTTGTGTTGGCATTTTCCATCAATTATCCTTTGTAGTGCTGGGTTTGTGGGAAGATATTGTGCAAATTTGGTTTTGTCATGGAATATCTTGGTTTCTCCATCTATAGTGATTGAGCGTTTTGCTGGGTATAGCAGTCTGGGCTGGCATTTGTGTTCCTTAAGGTATGTATGATATCAGACTAGGATCTTCTGGCTTTTATAGTCTCTGGTGAAAAGTCTGGTGTAATTCTTATAGGTCTGCCTTTATATGTTACTTGACCTTTTTCCCTTACTGCTTGTAGTATTTTTTCTTTGTTTTGTGCATTTGGTGTTTTGATTATTATGTGACAGGAGGTATTTCTTTTCTGGTCTAGTCTAATTTGGTGTTCTGTAGGCTTCTTATATGTTTATGGGCATCTCATTCTTTAGGTTGGGGAAATTTTCCTCTATAATTTTGTTGAAGATATTTACTGGCCCTTTAAATTGGGTACCTTCACTCCCATCTATACCTATTATCCTTAGGTTTGGTCTTCTCATTGTGTCTTGGATTTCCTGGATGTTCTGTGTTAGGAGCTTTTTTCATTTTGCATTTTCTTTGACAGTTGTGTCAATGTTTTCCATGGTATCTTCTGCGCATGAGATTCTCTCTTCTATCTCTTGTATTCTGTTGGTGATGCTTGCGTCTATGACTCCTGATCTCTTTCCTAAGTTTTCTATCTCCAGAGTAGTCTCCCTTTGAGATTTCTTTATTGTTTCTATTTCCATTTTTAGATCCTGGATGGTTTTGTTCAATTCCTTCACCTGTTTTGTTGTGTTTTCTTGTCATTCTTTAAGGGATTTTTGTGTTTCCTCTTTAAGGGCTTCTACCTGTTTACCTGTGTTCTCTTTCAATTCTTTAAAGGCTTTTTGTGTTTCCTCTTTAAGGGCTTCTACCTGTTTACCTGTGTTCTCCTGTATTTCTTTAAGGGAGTTATGTATGTCCTTCTTAAAATTCCTCTATCATCATCATGAGGGTGATTTTAATTCTGAATCCTGTTTTTCCTGTGTGATGGGGTATCCAGGGCTTGCTATGGTGGGAGAACTGGGTTCCAATGATGTCAGGTAACTTTGGTGTCTGTTGCTTGTGTTCTTGCTCTAGTGTTACCTGTGCTCACTGCGTCTAACTGGAGTCTGTCTTTCCAGTTATCTTGCTTGTGTCAGAACTCCTCAGATTCCAGATGTTTCTGTGTTCCTGTGATCCTAAGCTCCCTCTGCTCTGAATGCAGTAGGTCTTCCTCTGCTCTAAAAGCAGTAGGTCCTTTAGGATGTCTCAGGATCAGGTGTTTCCACAGGAGCAGACCAGCTAAGTGTCTGCTCCAAGCAAAGGGACCAGGCTCCGGGCGGGCAGAAGGGAGGTGGTATTCTGGAGGGGCGGGGATTGGGTGCCTGGTGGTTCCTTAATCCCCACCTGCCTCCCAGTTGTATCTCTGGGGTGTGGGGTAGTGGGCAAGGTGTCTTACTCTCTGCTCTGAATGCAGTAGGTCCTCTAGGATGTCTCAGGATCAAGTGTTTCCACAGGAGCAGACCAGCTAACCGTCTGCCCCAAGCAATGGGACCAGGCTCTGGGTCCCTTGTATTTCTTAATGGCAAATATCTTTAGAGAAAGATCTGTGGTTTTTGTATATTATAGAACACATAGAAAATTGTTATGCCCTTTTGCCTAACAGTATATTGATAAATAGTAAATTCCACAAATAAAGTATGGTGTTTCATTACACCAGAATACCATTCAGTATCAATTTGGCACAATGCACTAACCTGCGTTGAAATAGTGTTCTTAGTAGACCAAGAGCTTTTTTGCAATGTCATTTACAGGAAATGGCCATATTACACACAGGACATAATAGGTTTGTGCTTGCTTTGGAGTATGGGTGACAATGAGAAATAACTACAAATGGGAAGGACTATCTTTTGAGTTGATGAAAACATGTTCGTATACTTTTATGCCATTTTATCATGTGTGTAAAAGCTGTCACAGTATAGATGCATAACTATTCAATGATCACAACAATCTTTCCTATCCCCTTGCTTTCTTATTTTATATGCTCTCTGCTTTCTTAAGGCAAGCACTTCAATAATTAGGCTATTTCCCCAGCCCCTGATCTTTTTAAATAAAAAAAATCAAATATCCACAGAGTTTATTTTGTACTGTCTTCATGTGCATGGGTGTGAGACTTTACTAGTTTTCTGTCAACTTGACAAAAGCTAGAGACATCTGAGAGATAATTCTCTTCTCCATTTCTTAATTGAGAAAACACCTCCATAAGATCAGACTGTGGGCAAACCTATAAGACATTTTCGTAATTAATGATTGCTGTGGGAGGGCCCAGCCTATTGTGGGAGGGGCCACCCTGGACTGGTGGTTCTGTGTTCTATAAGAAATCAGGGAGGGCGAGCCAGGAAGCAGCACTGCACCAATAGCCTCTGTATTAGCTCCTGCCTTCAGGTTCCTGCCCTGCTTGAGTTCCCGCCCTCACTAATGTTGATGATGAATTGTTATATGGAACTGTGAATGAAATAAACCCTTTCCTCCCCAAAGTTCTTTTGGTCATGGTGTTTTATCATAGCAGTATTAACTGTAACTAAGACAAGGGCTATCTACTGGAGCATGAGTAGCCTCTCAGGCTTGCATTCCTGGAGAAAAGTAGCTTTCACTTTTCCAGGAGCCATTAAGTGCAAGTGGCTCTTCAGATTTGCATGGGATTTAGTTACAGATGGTTGGGAGACAACATGTGAGTGCTGGGAATCAAACCCTGGCTATCTGTGAGAGAAGTCAGTGCTCTTAACTGCTGAGTCATCTTTTAAGTCCTCCTCAACAGTGAAATTTTTAGGCTCTTTTCCATCTGAATCATTATGCATGCTTTATGCTGTTGCCATGGACAACATTGTTAGTCATCCTTGAAAGTTTGCTTGCTCTCATTCCCACAGACAGGCCATAGCCAGTGTATATGTCAACTGTTTGTGAATGTTCTGAGCTTTGTAGTCAAAATGCTCAGGATCTTTCCACCATTTCCATAGACTGTAGCCTTGGTTTGAGTTATCCTAACTTCCCGCATGGGTTATAGAATACCATCTTTATCGTTTTTGGATTTCATTTGACTTTTAGCAACCCAATCTAATTGACTCCTCTTTTATTTCCACTCTTAGCATTTATTTCAAGGCAGAATATTACTGTTCATTTCAATGTCAACTTGCCAATGATGAGAATCACCTGAATAGGGAGCCTCAATTGAAAAACTGTCTTGATTGCACTGATTGACTCTTCTCGAAGAGCCACCATGATTGTGGACAGTACCTTTTGGTAGCATCCCCCTTTCAAGCTCTGCTCACTCATTTTTATTATTTCTTTCTTGCATTTGTATGGTAAATTGTTATATTCCAGTTCCTATATGTTTTGGATCTGAAGTTTCTTTTTTGACTTCCTATTTATTATTAATATTCTTATTTTGTTCATATGTAATTTTACTATCTTTGTCCATATTTGCCTTTATTTTTATTACATTTACCATTATTGTTTTTATAGGATTTGCCTTCTTTGTGTGCCATGTGAGAATCATCTGATAATTTTTGTTGTTCTTACTTTCATTAAAGGATTTTTTTCTTGGTATATTGTTGTTGCTGTTGATAGTGTGTGTGTGTGTGTGTGTGTGTGTGTGTATGTGTGTGTGTGTTAAGTGATGTACTTAAACCTTATAACATGTTAACTTTAGATATCAAATTCTCTTTCTTATTCACTGTTTACTGATCTTTGCCCTTTTACTTGTAACATATCTCTTTTCCAGACTGCAAGAGAAAGCCTAAAATTATGGTGTTTTCTGAGTCTGTGTCTTTCATTGTCATATAAAATAACTTTTAGCTTTGCCTGCATTTGTGGTTTCTTTTTATTCCTCTATCTTTAAATACTTAACTTCTTAAAGAGGAAACAGAGCTAAGAAGGAAAAACTCCAAAATGCTGCTTGTAAGTCTTTGGTGAGAGTAGAAATTTAAAAAGAAAGAAAGAAAGGAAGAAAGAAAGGAAAGAGAAGGAAGGAAGGAAGGAAGGGAAGGAAGAAATTCCAGCAATTGGCCACCTCTGCATGCACCTCTACAATCAGAAGCAACAAACACCAATCAGGACACAGAATCTCAGTATTTATATCTCAGTATTTAGAAGATAAGATCTTTACTTCTCAAATTGTTACCTGTAGTGGGGTTGAGGACTAGGGACAGAGAGACACTATAGCGTTCATGGGTTAAACCAACAGAACTTAATTATAACTTACTGTTGTGCCTGAAAACTTATTCAAATTGACCTCAGAGCTCCAAAATATACAATTCCTGCTTGCACAATAGTAGTTGAAGAAGAGAGAAGAGCCACTGGCATCACCTGAAGACTTTTCTCTCATGTATCTGTATTTTTAGCTTAAAATTTTAGTATAACTGTTGCAGAAATCCTTTGAAATGTTAATAAAAATACTTATTCCATGCCTGAACCTCCCCCAAACTTCTTGTTTGGTTTCTTATCTCACTTAAAGTTAAAGCCAAAGAGTATTTACCAAGGGCTATATAACTCATGTAATGTGGTACGCCCTGCTATCTTGTACCTGATTCCTAAAATACTGCTATCTTGTCACTGATTCCTAAAATACTCCCATATACTCTTGATTCAGAGTCATGTGCTTTCTGCTCCTGTCGGAATACACTTTTCTCAAATATCTATTTCATTTTGTTTTCTTAGATGTTTTTGCTGTGTACTCTAGGCTGGCCTCAAAATCATAGTACTTCCCCACTGTTGAAATTCCCTGCATGGACTATAAATTACAGCTCTCTACCATGCCTGGCCTTTCCTCAAATATCTCAGTATCATTTCTTCTTATCAATGGTAGATCTTTTCTAACATGTTGTGTTCCTGTTGAGTTATTTTCTGATTTCCACTACTCTTGTTTCCATCTAATTTCAATGTTATCTGTAGCATTTAGAACTATTTAACATACTGTAGACTTAATTGCAAACAATTTGACTCTGTTAGATAATGCAACTCCATGAAGGCAAGAACTTTTTTGTCTGTTTGTGTCTGTTTCTGTGTGTCCTTGGTATACAGTGAATGTGCCTTATCTATTAAGTGACAGAATCAACATATGTGTCACTAAGTAAAGGTCATGTGAAAACTCCAAGTTTAAAAGGGGGCATCATTTCAGAGCCAAGGAGATCTTTAATAAGAGGACTGGTTTTTACAGCAGTTGTCCATATTCATTGTGAAACAATTTAATTTCATCAGAGTGGCTCATAGTCAGAGTAGCATGTGTGTTATGTGGAAATGGCAAAGGAGGTTTTCTACAGTTGGAAGAAAAAGAAACATATGTTATACATTTATTACCTTCAATGTGTCCTTATTTTATTTTAAAATTAATTAAACTATATTTTAAAATATAATTAAACTATTTTCTTGCCCCATGGTAGCTCAAATAACGATTTCTGCAGGCTACAACATTATGTGGAGACAAAAATGAGGCAAAATTTACATCTAACATAGTTAAAGATGCTGAATTTTACTTCTATATCTCTGCACGCTTCATCTAAATCCTTTAATTCTGGGGTGTAGTTATTTATAAAACCATCTTAAGATGACAGCTGCACTGCAGAAACTACCCTTAGCAATTCCAAAGCCTATCTACATTGGACAAACCCCTCAACATAGGGAACATGAAACACATAGGCAGACCGTCTGCAGATGGTCATATAGGGTAGACATTCACATTTTCATTCAGTCTATGGAAACTGTAAGAAACTTCAGGTGAAGGAGGGGGCTGGACATGAAGTGTACTAGCTTGCTCTAGGCCCACTAACATAAAATAAACCTGAGTTCTCCAACATTGGCGTGATGCTTGATCCTTTGTTGGCCAGTTTTTCCACAACACAGTAAATTCACAAAATGTTTCTCTTTCCAGATGTGGTGAGAGAAATTGTCCTTCAAAAGTTATTTACTGAATACATGTATGAGGGATTGAAATATTTCTGGAAATTCAAGATGATAAGTTATGCTTCTAGTGTCTACTAAGAATATAGACTGAGAAGTCATTAATGATAGGCAGTGTTGAAAACTCTGGAGAATAAACTTATGGAGAGAGCATGTGGGACCCACCAGGAGATACCAATGTTCTGGTCACCAGGAAATACCAGTGACCTGTTCACCAGAAAATACCAGTGTACTGTGAAAAAAGGTAAGGATTAAAAAAAAAGTTCTCAGATAAACTAGAGCTGAAGAAAGAAAGAGATGTGTAATTTTTAAAAAGGCTGGTGTTTTGTTAAGGTGACAGTCTGTTGTGTGACAAGACTTTACCTAAAGAGAGGCAACACACGTGTCTACTCACCTCTGATAGGAAGCCCATGACAGGCCAAAGTACTATCAAAGTCTAACTTAGTGAACCAATGAGTTTTATTGGGGTTAACTACAGGACTATGATGAGTGGTTACTTAAAGGCTTAGAAATGACTAAAAGACAGTTGAATGTCCAAATCTAATACCAACAAAGGTGACATATTACAAAATCTGGGAACCTCAAGCACACTGCTAAGCCTGAAGACAGCTCAAAAAGTTGGAGAGTATCCTTTCCAAGTGTCTCAAGTTGGTTCAGGCAGCTCAGCTAGTTTAGGCTTCTTCCATGCTACTGGTTGGTCTCAGATTTCCTTGCTGCTTATCTGAGAATCTTCTTTGCAGTTTGGCGTGTTAGAGGGTGACTCTCAGTTGTCTTTATTGCTTACTCTGAAAGGAAGGGAGGGGGGAGGGAGGGAGGGAGGGAGGGAGGGAGGGGGAGAGGGACTTGTGAATCTGGTCTGTTTCAGGGATTTCTTGAAGGTCTTTTGAGTTGTTTACTTTACGTTTTAAGGAGCTTCCCTGGGAGATGGAAAGTTTCAATCTTAGAGGAAACTGCCACACAATACTGGCAAAGTAAGAGAGGTTATATAGATCTGTGAACATGGATTAGTGGTAGGGTACTTGCTTAGCATGCCTGAGGCTCTGGATTCAATCTTCAATGCAGAAAGAATGCAAGAATGAAAGGAAGAAAGAAAAGAGAATGTAGGTAAAACAGCACACTTAAAATATAAAGTGATTAAAACTATGGAGTAACTATATATGGGGTGACACAAAATCAGAATAGTAAACTTGGGTCAGATCATGTGTCATGCTAGAGTATAGGGCCAGTTTATTAAAGACTATGAGGAGCAAGGAGTATATTTTTCAAGAATACTGACATGAAAGGAACGATTACTTCATTATTGAGCATTTATTATAACTGTGAGTCCTGCTGCCTTCTTTGTCCATGGATTCACTCAGCATTCCTATCCACAGGTTCTTCATCTGTGGATTTAAGTTAAATCCACAGATTTAAGTTTATGTTTAATAAAAAACATTCTAACTTTCATCTATACTAAACATGTTTAGACATTCTCTTATCATTATGCAACATGGCATAAGGACTTAACAAATAGCATTTACATTGCAATTAGGCAGTATTTGTACATTGGGGATGACTTAACAAGTATAACAGTATCTTTGCAGGTTATATAAAACTTTATACCATTTCCTGCAAAAGTCTTGAAAGCCTGCAGAATTTGGTGTCTGAAGGGCTTACCCCTTATGGGTCCTAGAGTCAATTCCACATGCACAAAGAAGGATAATTGTATATGTTACTTATTTGACCCTTACATCAAGCTTATAAAGACATATGTCCTATGTATTATAACAAGGGAAGTAGACATGGAGGAATGAAATGAATAGCTCAAGGTTACAAAACTAAACCAAAGAGGGAAGGGTTGAACTCAAGTTTGACCAACTTCAAAGAATGAATGACTGTTGTAGATTGCCCTGTTGCTGTTTGTATTTTGATGCTAATTCTACTTCCTCAAGAGGGGTTGCTCCCAACAAGGAGTGAATCACTGTACTCAGGTGGTTTCAGGTGAACCTTCTCCCCATTTTAACTGATCAAATAAAGGCTAGAACCTGTGATTGGGCAGTGGAAGGGAAAGGTGGGGCTAGAAGTTTTAGAGAGGGAGAGAGAGAGAGGAAGCAGGAAGGGGAGAGAAGGAGACAGAGGAGAAAGAGGAAAAAGGAGGAAGCGGAGGTGGAAAGAAGATGAAGCAGAACTGCGTGGCCTAGAGGAGCTGCAAGTAGCAAGTGATCTCATAGCTGGGGAATAGAATAGTTTAGTGGTATGTCTGCCCAATCTATGTGTGCAGCTTATAAATAATATAACTGAGTTGTGTGCTCTTTGCAAGGGCTTATTGCCACCTCATTCCTCATGATATGACTATTATGTCAGCAGAAATCAGACAAGATTTTTGTATGATTTCAGAAGTGACAAATTGGCAGTCTCATATGACTATCAAAGGTATTAGAGGGAGGAGGCTTCATGTGAGCTCCCATATAGAGGCTTCTGGAGTCTTCTAGACTCATGAATCAAATTATGGTCTTGGATCATCAGCATAATAAAGCACTTACCAGAAATCACAGTGTCTTTGACACATTGTGGTGTCTGCAGTGTTTGAGATAGCACAGAGAGAGGCATGGATTGGGCATCAGATATACGTGATCTCTCTTCTTGAGTGAAGTAATGGGAGTGTAGTGTGTACTATAGGAGATGCTAGAAAAGGACAGCCTACTTTCTGCAGTCTTATAGGATGTTTCACGTTTCCTAAAAGGCCCCTACCTAATCCTTGATTTGATATTCTTTCAGTGTTGAAAAGCAGCTGATACCGATGAATTGTTTATCAGCCCCAGACTGCATAATAAACCTAGAAATCCTATGTATGCAGCTCATAGCTAACCTCAAGACTACAACCATCCTTTGCATTGAAGCTGGTAATGATGCCATTTATGCTTCCTGCCACCATGAAAACACATGTCTATGGGGACAGTGATGACTATAGTTAGAAACTGATATAAATTTAAACACTGCTGCTCCTCTTCTCTACATTCCACTACCTTTAATACTTCTCTCCCTTTTTAACAGGTGGCTTGTGACAAAGTCAATATGTATAGGCAAATCGTGCAGGTCCTTGATGTGTTTGGAGAGAATCATCTGGAACGCATGCTGAACCTTGCTTCTTTCCTCCCAGAGAACTCTTATTTGTTTTTCTTGTTTAGAGCAGAGGTAGGAAACCCAGTGGGAAACCAGAATAGGTAAAGCTTCTTTCAGACGCATTAGTCTTTAGAAGGTCTGGGGGATACTATATGGGACTTTATATGCACATGTTCAAATTCTACTGTGAGTAAGCAGCTATGGAAGAGTGCAGAAACAGTGATTTTGTTAAAGCATGCTTTGCCAAGTAGCCACACTGTTTACACATGCAGCCATATGCATCATAATTCCACCCGTTGTGATCATAATACAGAATAGATAAATCATGTGAAAAGGTCTATGTCTTTTCTTTTCACTGTTGTGAGCAAATAGCATCTCAGAATTGTTTATCATAGAATGACTCATCATTTGTGTCTGGGCTCTACAACTCTGCATTTTGATTGGTTGTAGTTTTCTGTAGTGGTCTTCATCTGCTGGAAAATTTCCTTGATGAGGGGTGAGAGTTATACTTACCTGCACATATCAGGGATAACTGTTTAGAATGTAGTTAGGTATTATGTTGGCTTAGAACAGAGGTGGTTGGTTGTATGTTCTCCTCCAAGACATATGGCTTCACTAGTGCTGGATAGTTACTAGCCTTCCAGTATGTGGCATGATTTCCCTCTTATTAATTGGGCTTTAAGTCGAGTTAGAGAGCTGTAAGATCCAGAGAAGCAGTTTTGTATATGGTTAGTGCCTTGTGAATTCTCTCTCTACCAGGTAAGAATATTATTGTAGGCGTAGTTCAGGTCATGTTTGGGGGGCCATGTTGGTGAGACATCATGGGATATAATTTCTCTCTCTCTGTCTCTTTTTATCTCTCTATATCTGTCTCTCTGTTTCTCTCTGTCTCTCTGTCTCTCTGTCTCTCTCTCTCTCTCTCTCTCTCTCACACACACACACACACACACACACACACACACACACACACACGTAACAATGAAACAGAGAGGCCATGAATTTGAAAGTGACCAAAATGGGGTAGATGGGAGCAGTTGGAGGGAGGAGCAGGAGGGGGTAAACGATATAATTATAACATCAGAATTAAAAAATTTGAAAAGCAGACAAAAAGAACAACCTTCCAGCCAAAAGGAAAATTCAAAGTCAGATAATTTTGTTTCAGCAGCATACACTTTTTTACATAAATAAATGAGGTAATTAGAGGAGAGGTATTTGTGAGTTGAAGTACTTTCTGCAAAAAATGTTGTCCATAAGAGAGACAATCTAATGAGGACTCTTAATAGAGACTTCAGATGCTCAGTGTGCTAGGAGTAGCTTTGTTTCCTGGATGTGGCACCCTTGAGGCAAGCTCCTTCTGGAGATTAACATCACCTTGGATTATATTAATTGGCTGTACCTAATCCCTGAGAACACATGGTAACAATAAATCCAAAGACATTTGTTTACGTGAAACAAGCAGGTTGCATATCCAGTGACGTTTATACAAACCACTCAAATTATTTACTCTTTTCTTCATAAGGAAAGGTTCGACTTCTGGTAAGTAGAAAACTATTTGAAAGATTTCTCTTAAGAATATACTGTGTTCATTTTATTTTGCTTTTATCTTTCATATCTGGAATACAAACCTCTCTTTTTATCTTTAACCATTAGAACAATAAATGTTATTAATAATTATTGTTTGTGACTAAAATCTGACAGCAGTCTTTGTAGCATGCTGATATTGGTGAAGATGAAAGCTTTAGTGTTGGGAAACTGTGATTCCAGTTTAGTGAAATATGAGGAGAGCTTATTGTAATTTTGCTTATAATAGCATTATATATTTATTATAGGAAACTGTGATGCATTAAAGAATTTGTTGATAATTCAAAAGTTATGGTTGCCACAGTAACCAGTATATATTTCCTCTGAGTTTCTTTTCCCTCCTGCCCAACATGACTATGGAAATTTGTGATGAAATGAATTAGTTTTGCTACAGTATCATGCAAATTGTTTTGAGAGTAAATATTCTGATTTTGCCAGTTTTCTACACCATCCTTCCTCAACTGCCTGAATTCATACCACATGGGAGAAAATTAAATTGAAAATGTAATTAGTGAAAGGATATGTGTATCTTTTAGATCCATCATTTATTTTTCCAGATGTGTGGGGGATCAAATACATCATGTTAGATGTAGACCTACTGTTTAGGTCTTAATAGGACAGAGTTAAAAGTGTTGTTGACTGAGACCCATTATAAGGCAGGTAAGCATCCCCACAGCCAAATGTGGTGAATCAAAGGGTATTATATTTTCCTCCTTAACTTTAGGAAGTATTCCTAGTTGTTCCATTGTCTAACTTTTGGTAGCGAAAAGGTTCTGAACAGAGGAGGGAAGATATTGATAGCAAGCATTAGCAAACAATTTTAGTATACATTGGGGTGAAGGCAAATACAATTTGTTATCTCCAGGGAGTCAGTCTGAAGAAAAGAAGCAGGTCTCAAGATTCCAGTTTCCTTATTACCTCTGTCTCCACTTATTCTTCAGAGTAAGCTGAATAGATTAGTTGGTTTGTTTTCTAGGCAAGTACAAAGTTTACTATTGCATTATTCCAGTCTCACAGGCCATGTGTTTGGGAATGCTTATAAGAGAATTTCTATCCAGACTTTTATTAATTTTACAAATTAAGAAAGAAGCTCAAATGGCAAATGGTACACTTTGCCATCAAGACTTGGTGCTCACGTAGCTAGTCTTGCTCTTGTGTGGTGGCTCTGTGCTGCACTAGCTACCCTTTCCTCTCAAGGGCATCCCTGTTACTCTGCATCTGGCATCTGAGCTTTCCATGAATTCCTTCTGGACAGTGTTGCCTTTCATTTGCTGCCTTCAATCTGGACTAGGCATCCCCTCTTGAGTACTTGGTACACTGACACACCATCAGTTTACTCCTGAACTGCACCATTACTGTTCGGGGATTCTCAGAGGGGTACATGACTACAACAGGGCAACATCTGAGCCACTGCCTTGGAACGCAATTTAGTTGACAACCTCTTATGCAGTGATTGCATTCTGCACCAAATGAAGATGGAACTTTTTATTTAATGTTGGTGCTAAATCTTCATTATGTCTTGTGTTGTACCCACAGGGCCTACATTACCATAGGCTCTTAAGCCTTACTGCAAGAGTGCAAAACCACACAGCTTCCCAAAATTTCTCCTACTGACTTATTCCATTACTGTGTGTCTCAGGTCTTCCAGGGCATGGTACTTGACTTCAGCTTGCCCTTTGTGGATTAGACTTAAAACAGAGCTGACAGTGGTGGACTAAGAGGAAGGTTGGGGGAAGTTGTTGGTTCTTTCTTCTTTAGGTTTTGTCTTGTGTCTGTCCCTTTTGGTCCAAGTCCAAACTTTTCTGTATTGTATTTGCCCAAAGCAAAGAAATATAAAGCTTTTTAAAGCCTTCACCCATGTACAAATCTGTTTCCCAAATGGCCACCAAGTTAACAGCATTTCAGACAGTGAGCTTCAGAAGACTAATTAAATTAAAGTTTTCACAATGCCCTTGCAAAGAGGTGCATTTCATTTTTCCAAAATGAGGTAAAAATGTGTCTCAAATAACCACTCATGAATTTTCAAATAAACCTAGAAACTATCAGAGGTAAAGGACTCTGAAGTCTTTTATTTTAATAGTGAAGGAAGTTTAAAAATAGCAATAGATGAATTGTACATATTTATGAGACATAGTGTGAGATCTCAATTCAATATAATATACAATGATCAGACCAAGAAGAATGGGGTTACTAGTTCCTCAGACATTTACTATTTCTTTTTGTTGGGAAGACAAAACATTTGCTACCTGAAATATTCAACTAAATGTTAGCCATACTGTCTAGAGCAAATAGGAGTCATTCTTCCTGTTTGCTTATACTCCTCCACTGGTCAAGCAGCCTCTTACCTTCTTGTAGTTGGTAACAGAAAAGAGATTAAGCAGGCTGCTCAAGGTCAGGTCAGTGATTATCAGAGGATGAGAAGAGGCTTCAGTTTTGCTGACTCCATTGAAAATCTAGATTTCCCAGCCACTCACGCACTTGTCTGCTCTGGCTACCTTTATTATCTTAAAAACTATAATTACTTTAAATCTCTGGGCTAATGAGACAGGAAACAACTATTTCCTAGATTGATCAAGGAATTTTTTCTTCTTCTGAATTGCACATAAAGATTTGCAAATCACTTGGGAGATGTATGAAGTTTTAAGCAATAGCTTGCAAATATTTATGTAGGTGATTTGTGCCAGATTTACAGTGCAAACATGCCTTCTGCTATCTCCATGCTACCAACCAAATATTTCATTCAATTTGTCTTCAAGGATGCAGGGATTTCTTATGCTTTCAAAGGCACTAATAGCTAAACTGAATTAAAACAACAGAAATAGTCATAATATACTATAAAGAAGACCTATAGCTAGATAAAGCTTTTTTACAGCTTCCAATATTGTCACTTAGATTCTGACCTTAAGGAACACCTCTGTGGCTTACTAAAATGGCCTTTCTCTAATTTGCTCCTGATGTTCTTGTTTTAGAACTCGTGGTGCATGCACAGTTAGATGGCACCATGTTTTATCAGTTCATAGCAATTTTGTCCCTTATTCAGTGAGGAGTTCCCAGTGCAAGCATCATGACAAATTATTTATTTACATTTTTCAGAGGAAGCATTTGATTATAACATATCTATTACAGATATTCATGATTCATTACTTAATGGTATGTTTTTTTCTCTATATACTTATTGCAGATCTCTATAATATATTCTTTACTCAATGATACATGTCCCTTTAGATATACTCATTATAGATTTCCATGATTGATTACATAATGATAAATATATTCACTAGGACACAGTCTTTACTTAGATACTCATTCCCTTCCATTCAAATTTCTAGCTGAACTTTAAGCCTTCCCCCTCCCATTGTTAGGTCACAAATGATTAAATCAACAAATTGGCAAACTCTTACTTTTCTCATCAGTGGAGCTCTGATTTGTGTCTCTGAGTTTTTGAAGTCCTATAATTTTTTTTTTTAATTTTTAAACATTTACAAAGTTAAATAACATTTAAAAACTTGGGTTGAGGATGTTGCTCAGTTGTTTAGTATCACATGGCCTTGCTTAGATCCTTTGCGCTGAAAACTAAAAGCAGAAATGAAGCAGCCCTACAAATACTATCCATAGGTATATATCACCCTGTGGTGCCTAACATCAACTTTTGTCTCCATTCTGAGGTTATTTGAGCTAGTCAGTTTTAGAGGCTTGGTCAGCTCGCATAGTCCAACCATGGCTTTGGTCTGCTGTAACCTTGGTGTGGGTCTGGTGTATCTATGGATTGATATCTGTAACTTTAAGCAATTTTCTGTGGAGCGCCAGTCAGATTTTTCAAGAACTGGCTGTATGTTCTGACACATGGACGAACCCTGGGTCCTTTGGAAACAGTGGAGGTGGGCAGCCAAACAGTATCTTGAAAACGATTATTTACAGGATGTACACTGAAACTGAAATGATACAAGCAGCAGAATTACTGGATAAGGAAGGCCTGTTTCTTGGCCACTGTCATTTAAAGGTTTTATTCATTTTCTCAACTTGGCCTGAAGATGGCACTAGATGTGCAAGTTCCAAATTAATTCTCTTTGTGGGTAGAAAAAGTTTCTACCCAGTCTGAAAAGACACACAGTGTAACAAGAATCAATGTTCCCTGTTGAACTGAATGCCACTAAAGTCCACTTCTAATATTCAAATGGACAGGACCTCCAATTTTACATCAGCAAGATAAGGCTTGGGTCCCTGCTTGTGATTGTTTCAGGTCCACTGCAGACAGGCATTGCTAGCTTTTTGGGTCAGTGTTGGCAACCTTAGACCAGAAAAGATCTTTTCAACAGTTCTCCTAGGGTAGTTTTCCCAAGATGCATGCTATATGAGCTTGCTGGACTAAGCTGGGAGCTGTCATCTCTGGGATTTTTTTTTTTAAAGCTCCTCGACCATTTTATTTTACTCTCCAACATTCAAAGAAATGTGATCTAAAAAAACAAAACCTGGATTACAAAAGCCTTTTACTTCTTTACAAACTACTGTTATTAATAAAAATGTACATGCCTCAAGTTTTTATCCACCCCCCCCCCCCCCCCGCTGCACACAAAAAACCCCAATGACAAAAAACCAAGACCTACAGTCTTAGCACATGGTGAATGGTGAACCAGCTTTACAAATACAAACATTAATAACTAACAGGATTGGAGGGACAGGAAAACACCCAAGAGAAAAGAATCTTCTGCAACAATGAATAGAATATCTTGATGAAGCTAACAGTTAAAGACAAGTTGTTTAACCTCTCTGATTCCTGGCAATTGTTGAAGTTACAGTCTTTAATCTCAGTATTTGTGGGGGGAAAATGGTATAAAAGTACAATGAAGATCCAAAAGGAACTGAAGTTTGGAAGCCAGCTTAAGACTGGAGCTCCAACAGCCTATAATCTTGGAATGCACTTAAAATCTACTTTGAATTTCATAAAGTTAGAAGTATGTATGCAAAAATTCCTGTCCATATGGTGGGTATTCCACAGAAGACAACTTTCTTATTTGAAAAACAGGATGAAGTATTCATTTCCTGGGAGTGATTTTTAAGATTAAGTACAAGTATCTGGAAAACACACAACTTGGCACAGCAAGTGCTGAGTAATATTGAGAGCCTTTCATATACATGGAAACCACAACAGACAAGACTAAAAACAATTTACCCTAACTTAACAGCTACCCCAAACCACAGGGGCCCTTTCTAACTTACTACACTTAAAACTCAAGAGCTGTCAATTACTGTTACTGTATTTATAAAAGAATGGGGATATTTTCCAGCATATGAAACCATTCCCCAAAGAAAAGAAATCCAAAAAGTAAATAGAAACAATGTATTCAATGTTAAAAACTAAACAAAAACCTCATCTGAACACACAACTTAATTCTTTCCTCTGGAAGGCCTTATGCTCAATTTAAAAGGAAATGGAGGGAAGTAGAGGACAGAACACTGTATCGTAAAACTGTACAGATACTGTTAAAGACATAGAAGAACCTCTACCTTTAAGACCAATCCAATGCTAATGATTATGTAAATGGTATAAATACATTTAGTAATTTATAATCTTGAAATAAATGCTAAATTCAGTTTTTATCAATTTTTATTGTGTCCTTGAAAATAAAACTTTAAAAGCATTTCCAACTTGATACAAAATAAAACAGCAACAAAAATGAAGCCAACATTTATAATTCTCACTTGGTACCTGCTGCCTTTTTGAGTTTGGTCAGGCTGAAAAGAATTTAAAAAACAAAACAAAAACAACCCCCTCCCCTCCCCCACAAATAAACTTCATTTTACTGCTCCCTTCATTTATGTGTAATCCTACTACATTTTAAAAATGGTCAAAGGGTTAACACTGTTTCCAGATTTCAGATTTTGACAGTTTTAAATATGTGTCAAAAATACAACAAAAAACCAGAATGTGATGGAATTAATGTTAGGATAAACAAGCTTCATATCCTGATAAGGAACTAAGGAATCCAAAACATTTGTGACACTATAAAGTTATTTATTAACTATACACAGAATATGTCCCCTATAAAATGTACAAGTAGATCACTAAGAAGTCTTATCTGGTAAACACTTTCTTAAATACAGAATATACTACGTCCATTGGGATAGCAGCTGTCTGCTTCAAAGTAATCTAATTATAGCACCCAGGGTCTGCTTTAATGTAAAGTTAAATACTTGTTATTTTGGGAATTACCTATTTGTTTGACAGAGCCAAGAGTTAACAACTTAATCTTACTCTATTATATTAATCACTGAACAATAGATCAGCTTATCACAGGTTTTCTTCATTATTTGTAGTAATGGGATACAACTAATACTACTTTTGAATGGCAGACAATCATAAAATTGCTTTTCTTTGATAGTATATTGGGTTTTATGATTACACTAGGGTATGAACGGTATAAAATATTACCATAATACACCTCAAGATGAGGTCATACTGTAATATTCACTAGATTGTGCTCTGTAGGTTTTATTAAATAATCTGTTCTCCTCTCCAATTATCCAATATGTTTTGCCAACACTAATCGTTCAATAAATATCTTTTGAACATACTGTCTACACAAGAGGTGAGAAGAGATGGGCCCTCATGGGTGAATATCAAATATAAGTGGAATTAGCCTGTGAAGGAGTGGTTAGATGTAAACTGTATGTAGTATACAAGTAAATAAACTCAGATGTCAACAAAACAAACAGTTAAGCAGAAAAATCCCGACACTGGAATAAACAAAGGCAAGACTTGCCAACATCGGCATTAAGTGGAACTGACGTTTAAGAGATAACTAGGAAAAACTTTATATTGGACCATACCTTTACCATCCAATTTAATTTGAGACACTGTTAGAGACTATGGCTGCCTTCCTTGATATTCAGACATCCTAGTTTCCAGTAACTTATCATGGATTGGCTACCCATGAGCCATTATTAAACCTGTTCATATTTAGGGATTAGTTTCCACAAGTACAAAGTTGAATTTCCTTTTATTTGTCCTAAAATGCTTACTTTCAAACTTGAAGGGACTTCAATTATTCCATGTAGTTTTCGATAATTCTTTTATCTTTTCAGATCAGAGTCAAAACATTCATACAGTATTCATACTGCAGCACCTTCCACCCACCCTTTGGTCGCTTGAACTGCCCTTCTTTGGTTCTTGTTTCCGCTTTCAGATCTTTTTTGAAGTGTAGTAAGCAGAACTGTACTGGGTATTCCAGCTGCAGTTTGGTCTATCATTGTCGGAATGGCTTCGGCTACGCTGTGGTCTTCCAGTCGGTCTACTGTTTCTAGGACTGTAAGATCTACAATTATAATCAAAGGAGCGACTCCTTGATCTCCTCCTTTCATAATTTCGGGTTTGAGAACGTCTATATCGGTCATAATCATCATATCTTGAAGAGCTGTATACATTCCTCCCATCCTTGGTTTTCATTTGATTTGGTGTCCTTGGTTTTCATTTGATTTGGTATCTTCCGATCCCCCTGTGCAAACTGTATTTAAATTTGATGTCCACAAATCCATTTTCTGTCCAAATTATGTAAAGCATCTTCAGCATCATGGACATCCTCAAATTAAACATATGCAAATCTCGTGGCCATCGTGTGTAGGAATCAAGTGGAACATAAACATCTACT
Organism: Mastomys natalensis; assembly: GCA_021653895.1. Classification (NCBI taxonomy): domain Eukaryota; kingdom Metazoa; phylum Chordata; class Mammalia; order Rodentia; family Muridae; genus Mastomys; species Mastomys natalensis. The sequence continues at coordinate 504,069 of JAJTUV010000827.1, forward strand.
ATTGGACCATAACGACCAAATTCCCGATGTAAATCTTCAGATCTGGTGTCGTCCACCACATTTCTGACGAACAGAAACGTGTTAGGGGGGCGCAGGTATCGGTACATGACGGCCACAGGCTCGGCAAACCGTCCGCAGCTGTGGCTCACATCCACTCACACACTCGCACAGACCAGAGGGCTCCGCTACGGCAACTGCCTCTTCTCCTGGGATTATTTTTCTATCTGTGGTACTTAGCCAGCCCTCCTAATTTTCAACAGTCCCTTGGTCAGTTGTTTTTGTTTTTTTCTTCTGACTTTCATGAGGAACTTCTGGGAACACTGGGAATGTGGACGTATTTTCTGGGAGTGTGATGAATTAAGGGAGGACCTGACATTTCCCTTAGTTGGCACTTTGGAACAAGTTTTTCCCTGGAACACAGCCAGCTGGAGTTTGGAATACATGGTAGGCTGGGCAAGGTTGGTGAGCATTGTATCAGGGTGGATGGCCACTCAGAGGGTGAGACCAGGTCATCTTAACATTGCCTTGGTTCCATAATAGCACCAGAAATTCGAGCCAGGTTTCATCCTCTGTGGAAGCTACGGTGTAGGAGTTTGTGCCTTTTTGGTTCTTCAGGTTTGATAGTCTGTGAGACTGTGTGGGTGTCACATTGGTATGATGCAGACCCCGTGATGAGAAATGTTCCATAACCAGGAGCTGGTGGAGTTTATACACATCTATGCCCCTGTGATGCATAGCATGGGCTGAGAAGATTGGCTTCTCCCTCGAATAAGCGTCTGGCTGGCTGGTCGCCTTTAAGCAACTTAAAAAGTCTTACCTTAGGGCCACATGTGTATCCCCATGCTCAGTCACTTCCTGTTACTGAAAATGAATGCCCATTTATGTAAAACAGCCTCAGCAGAACTGCAGGTTGGGGCCCAGTCAGATTCCATACCGAGAGCTATGAAACCAGTACAAGAAATTACACGCTTATTCACCATTCAGTCAGAAGTTATACATTCCCATTTTACTTTTTAAAATATTTTATTTATTTTTATTTTATGTGCCTACACATATTCCATGTAAGGGTATAAAGATCCTGGAAACTGGAGTTACAGACAGTTGTGAGTTGCCACATGGGTGCTGGGAATTGAACCCAGGTCCTCTGGAAGAACAGCCAGTGCTCTTAATCCCTGAGCCATCTCTCCAGCCCCACATTCCCATTTTAAAATTCGTAGTCTATTTCTCAGGACATCAGTCTACCTTTTTCTTGGATACAAAGGCCATCCTGGTATACTGTAAAGACTTCACATTCAGTTTTTTGAAGGTAATCAAGTGTGTGCTAGAAATTCCTGCCTGTCTCCCGGGGGCTTTACCTAGTCTAGACGTTCCAGCACAGTCTCATCTTAGTATATTCAGAAACTCTGATTCTGGGCTTCACAGTCCTCTTGGCTACTGGAAGAATACCCTGGAATCCCATCTGGAGTGAGCAGGTCTCAGTTCTAGAGACTTCAGTGGGCTGAGAAGCCCCAGAGCAGCAGCCTCTGTGAACCAACTGAGGTCATGGTGAAGGAGATCTGGATGGGAGGTTTCCAGAAATGCTGTGGGAATCTTTCTGAAATAAGCAAGTTGACACCAATGAGAGTAGAACAGGGGAGATGTCACTGGTGAACCAAAGCCAGAGGATGATGAGTCTTACCTGTACTCCCACAATAGAAAGGTGCTCCAGTTGACCTGGATAAGGCTTGCCGGCTCTCTCGGCTCTGGCTCGGTAGCTGCTCTAAGCACACTTGTGCACCTTAGCTCCTGAAAGACTTGGATACAAAGGCCAGTTTGTATGCTTTTACACTCTAAAACCACAACGTGGCGTGGGCAAGCAAGCAAGATTCTACAGCAGGTAATTAAGGGCCAGGCCATCCTGTTCCAGGCAACAAGAAAGCCATGCTTGATAAACAGACAGCACAGGCAGTGCTTTAAGTGAATCACTAAATAAACCAATACCTAGTAAATTGTCTTTTCTACCTTATTCTACCTCACAAATACTTTGTCACAACACTGTGGGAATAAGGTCTTCATTCAGTTATACGCCATGATTATCTTTTTAAACAAAATTTTATGTAAGTACACTGTTGCTGTCTTCAGACGCACCAGATTGGATCACATTAGAGTTGTTTTTGAGCCACCCTGTGGTTGCTGGGAGTTGAACTAAGGACCTCTGAAAGAGCAGTCAATGCTCTTAACTGGTGAGCCATTTTGCCAACTCCATGATTATCTATCTGTCTATCTATCTATGTATTTATCATCTATCTATCTATACACACATATGTCACAGTTGCATAGGGTTCTGCTGTATTGACATATATACCATAAGTTATTTACATTATTCTTTTTAAGTGTCAGTATGCTACTCCAAAATTTTTATTGTTAAACGTCCTGATTCTCCTCCCTACCCCCAGCTGAGAACCCAATTCAGGGTCTTGAGCTAGGCAATCTGTTCTCCCACTGAATTAAATCTCCCAGCTTCACTTATTCTGATATTATTGTGGTGTTTTAAGATTGTCTTTCAAATTTGGCAGTCAACTTAATAAATATAATCCTAGACCTGCATGTCTTCAGCTATAATTAGCAAGCATTAACATTATTACATAGTCTCAGTGGTACAACTACAGAACACTGTAGAAATAAGCCATTTTCTCTCCTCTTTAGGTCTCATCCAAAATGAGTGAGACACCTTCCACTAGTTTCTCCATGATTCATTTGACTTCTTCTGAAGGTCAAGTTCTTTCTCGTCATTCAAGTATCACTCATCCAGTAGTGGCTAAACGTATCAGTTTCTATAAGAGCGGAGACCCCAGTTTGGCGGTGTTAGGGTAGTGGTCAACCCTCGTTCCTTTAAGACTTTTGATGCTCTGCTGGACAACTTATCCAGGAAGGTGCCCCTGCCCTTTGGGGTGAGGAATATCAGCACGCCCCGTGGACGGCACAGCATCACCAGGCTGGAGGAGCTAGAGGATGGTGAGTCTTACGTATGCTCCCATAATAAGAAGGTGCTTCCAGTTGACCTGGACAAGGCCCGCCGGCGCCCTCGACCCTGGCTCAGCAGTCGCTCTATAAGCACACATGTGCAGCTCCGCTCTGCTACTGCCACCATGTCCACCACGGCTTCTGGTATGCTCCAAGCCGCAAGGAGGCTAGTGGTCTTCCGGAATGGTGAGCCGAAGACCAGGCATGTGGTCCTTCTTAGCCGGAAGATCACTCAGAGCTTCGAAGCCTTTCTACACTACCTGACACAGGTCATGCAGTGTCCTGTGACCAAGCTGTATGCCACAGATGGAAGAAAAGTGAGTATATTTGGTGGTTTTAAGTTATCTCTCTTGTGTGCGTGTGCACGCGCACATGTATGTCTGTAGGTAGGTAGGTAGGTAGATGGGTAGGTAGGTACTATGTATCTGCATATTCATGTAGGTATGTTCCAGTAGTCTTTTTTTTTCCTCTCTGAATCTGACATGCTATTGGGTTGGAAGGTGTCTCCTTTCTCACACCCTGGTTTCTTCGAATCCTGACTTACAATGCTTTGTTCAAGAATACAAGTTTTCACAGTACTTCTTAGAAGGGAGTGACCAAAAGTAGTGGTTTTCTATCTAGAAAAAGCATTTTTCTAGTATCCGGAAAAACCCTTTTTTTCTATGGTCTGAAGCTATACAGCTTGTATATATAAAAGAGATCACCTTCAAGACTTGCCTGCTATTCATTCCACCGGGCCTTTTTCCAGTTGGCTCTGGATTCACAGGCACTTGGCTGTAACTGTAGACTTTAGTGGGGAATACCACATAGCTTTTAAAGATTCCTTAGATTATGCCAGAAAGCTATCTTGTCACTTTCTAACTAGCATGCAGGATCAAGAGTGTCTCTGGGTCTGTTTACACTCATTCCCCTAACCTGACTAAGTTATTTTGTGTATATGATTGGCATCTAAGAAAACACATGGTGATTATTCCTTTCAACCCTGGGAGGCTATCAAATTGAGCTACTTAAAGACATAAATATATCATATGGAAAGATCAGTACTTGCTCAGCAACTCTGGTTTCTTCTAGGTGTCTAGCCTCCAGGCAGTGATACTGAGCTCTGGAGCTGTGGTTGCAGCCGGAAGGGAACCATTTAAGCCAGGAAATTATGACATCCAAAAATACTTGCTTCCTGCTAAGTTACCAGAGATCTCTCATCATGTGCATCGGAAGGGAAAAGCCAAGACAGAAAAAAGAAAGAGTAAGCCACTTATAAATAGACCTTATATTTTAGCTCTGAAATATTTTTTTGTTTTACCAATAAAAATTATATTTAATGGACCAGGTTCATTCACCACAAAGACAAAGATATGAGAAGATTAAAAGTATTACAAAATGAAATTGGCTAATTTATAGTTGGAAATAGTCACAGAGGTTATCTGGTGACTTTTTGAAAGACTTTTCCAAAATAATCAATGATACACATTTTTACATGGATGACGTATATACTTTTTATTTTTAAAAAAACAAAGTATCAGAATTTCTTGTTTTGGGAAGAGTTTTGCAGACTTGTATGTGACATCTCTGGTAGTTGTAGACTTTTTTCTGAATGAGCATTCCTAGCTGAGCACAGCAAATCAGTGGTTTATATATTAAGAAAAAAATCTAGCTATATGTTCTCCCCTCTGAAGGTATTCTTGCAAAATTATTAATCATCATTCAGAAGCACTTCTTGATCAAAATAAAGAGGCTCATGTAGCCATTTCATGCTAGTAACAATAACCTAAATTGTGAGAATTTTATGATTTAATGAACAGTGTATTATTGTTCTTAGGATAGGGGAGAAAGAGGGTGTCTTGAGGCCCAAGAGTGTGAGAGAGGTTAAAACCATCACTCACTGTACTCACTGTACTCGTTATTTCTAAGAAAACATAAATTCTGTGCCAGTGTGCTGATTACCCTTTATACCTGAATTTGAACTTTCATTCTCTTTAGACTTGGAATAATCCTTATTTTACAAAGTAGTATTCCTGTTCTTATGCTAATATGGCTGAAATAATTTATTGATTTCATCTCATTATTTCAGAAGCATACTCCTTTTTTTCAATACACCTATTTTGTGGGTATTAACTGTCAAATATATATTATGCATATAGTAGTTCTGTTTTACCTTGGCCATTTTCTTAAGTTGCTTACTCTTTTTGTGTCTCTTATCAGCTTTTTATTATGAGTTTTGATAGAGCTTTGTAAATTTTCATTCAGAAAGTTAAAAATGAGACATTTTTATTTACCAAATATTATGAAAATATTTTTAGGTTTAGCTCTGAAGAGAGCAAAGGCAGTTACTTTAGGGGATGTGTGCAAATCCATAAGGACTACTAAGACGGGATCTGTTACATTCAGAAGCACAACAGCCAACGTTAACAACAGAAACCTCACACTGAAAGCAACACTGGGCTGTGTCTAACTCAGCTGCTTTTTTATGTATATATTAAGTTAACTGCACCAATCACTCAAATAAAAAATAAATATTATTTGATCAATCAAACATTAAAGATGTTTCTGTTTTCATAAAGCTTCCAAGGGCTCTCTCATATACACTCAGATAGACTTCACCATTTACTGCTCTTTCCCTGCCTTTCTTGCATAGATATATGGGACTTTGTTAGATTCCAGCTTTGGTACTGGTAAGCATAGAAAACAAAACCACACAGAAAACATTTTTATCCAATATAATCATTACACAGTTTGTACTTTATATATTTCTTATTATCATTCCCTTATAGAATTGTTAAAATTAAAATTCTGTGAATATCTCCACTAAAGTATGGTTAGCTTACTTTTTAATAGTATTTTGAGGAAAAAAAAAAAACCCCAGAAAGTACAGTAAGATTTCCCAAATAACCATTGACTACATACAGTTTAGAAATACACCTGTAACATTTTATTGTATATTACAGAGAAATGGTATTTTGTACTAATTTTCCTTTTTCTTCTTTCTCTTGCTGCTTCTTCCTTGGGATATTTACAACTTCTCTGCTCTCCATTTTGTATTTTGACATGACATCTTTCACTCTTAAAATCTTGCAAGTAAGCACACATACTCCTTCAGTTCTAAGACCCCAGACTGATTCCCTGGCCTCAGAGAAAACATATGATTGCTTTTCAGACTTTTCTGTAGCCCCTGAGAATTTCTTGGCCTTAGAAACACACGATTCTCAGACTCTATCAACATATCCTTCTGAAGATGGTGTTGAGAAATCTATTGTTTTTAATCAAGATGGTACTATGACGGTTGTGATGAAAGTTCGATTCAAGATAAAAGAAGAAACTGTTAAGTGGACAACCACTGTCAATAGAGCTGGTCTTTCTAATAATGATGAAAAGAGTAAGATAAATAGTTATCCTGGAAAAACAGATAATCGATCATCTAGTTTAAAGCTTGAAGCATGTTCGATGTCTGAAGACATCACAGACACCACTCAGCAGGGCAGTTTGACAGAGGAAGAAAATACTCAGGTGACAGAGCAGCAGGCTCTGTCTTGTAGCTCTGCTGGTTGGGAGAATGCCTCTGGGGAGACAGACATTCGGGGGAGCCAGAAACAAGTGAAACACTTTTATAGACCCCCAACTCCTGGACCAAGGAGAATGAGACAAAAGAAATCTGTGATAGGGACTGTCACCGTAGTATCTGAAACAGAGGTTCAAGAAAAGCAGTTTTCCTATAGTAAAGAAAGAGAGGGTGGAGAAAAATCTGAGTACCACATGTTTACACATTCTTGCAGTAAAATGTCATCAGTATCTAATAAACTTGTTCAGATCAGTAGCAATGATGAGATGGAGTCAGCATTAGAAAGAACAAAGGAAAGTGGATTGCTCAAGTCACATGCCATAAATGCTGGTGCTATAGAAAGGACAAGTCAGAAGGTCTTAAAGATGTGCCATAACAATGCTTTAGCATCAACTGTATCAGAGAACTCAGTTGTGGAAGAAAGTAGAGATGACAGTGCAGTATCAGGAAAAGACACTATCGAGCACTTCAGAACTTGTGGTAATGCCAGTGACAGCTTCAATTCTACTACAGCAGATACAACTCTTACCTCAGGTAACAGCTGTCCAAATGACAAAAGCATTTCTGAGGCTCCTTCTGTAGGATCTCCTGTGCTCACCACAAGACTTGTTAATGAATTTGCTCATTGTGGTTTAACAGAACATCCAGAAAATGGAAAGCAGGTTTCATCCTCTTTTGTCAGTAAAAAGAAGAAGAAATCTCAGCAGCGAACAATAGCTTCTAAGGATAAGAAAAAAGTCATTGAAACCAAAGGAACCCCTAATAAAGTTGGAAAAATACACAGAGCAGAAACAACTGCACAGGAAACATTATTGCAAGATCCAGACTGTCCTGATAAGGGAGGGAAAGTTTGTGAGGAGGGCCTTGTTACAAGTCCTACGGTAATTGAATTCAATGATTTTTCCCCCAAAAGTAATGCCAAATTTTCCAAGAATTTCCATAAAAATAAATTAAATACTTTTCAAAATTCCAAGACTCAAAAACTTTTAGCCAAAAGAAAATCAAGACCACTAAAGATTACAAGCATAGGGGGACTCAGAAAACAAGAAATTGGTCAAGAAGATAAAGTATTTCTCCATAATGAATCTAAACTTTGTGAAAGTAATTTGGAAAAACAAAATCTACTTCACGTGTTTAATATCTTTGAGGAAGATCAGAAAGCTTTGCATAGACCACAGTCCCAAGTCGAGAAAGTAACTGGAAACTTGAAAGGAATGACAAAAAAGAGTTGTGTCACAAAAGTTAATAATTTGCACATAACTTTGAGAAACCAGAAAAAACAAAAGGGAGTTAAATTAAAATCAGGTGCTATAGTAAGGGAACAGCACGTTACAACCATGGCAGATCCATTAGTTTCTTTGGAAAAAACTGATTTTCCTGAGGGTATTCCCCATCATTCAGTTAAGAGCTATGTACAGCGATGGTTGCAGAACATAAACCCATATCCAGATTTTGAGTATAGAAAGTCAGCTTCACTATGCCAAAATAGAACTAATGTGGTAAATTATAGCAGTAATGGATTCCCAGAAAATAATCTCCATACAACTTCTTCAAAAGGAAATAATTTTTTAATGGAAAGTAATAAGCGCAAAACTAAAAATGCCAATTGGACAGGCAATAAAAATCAAGAGACAGGTAAATGTCTTGTTGCTAAAGATAATGGTGAAGAACTTAATAAACATCCCTGTGAGAGCCAGGATGAGTCTGTGTATGATTCTTACTTGGTTTCTTTGCATGACAATTGTACTTTGTCACAGACCACGATTAATGATCCTAGTACTAAAACTCATTTATCTACTGAAAAGTCAAGGCCAGAAGTGAAGCTTGTTTACCAAGAAATGAACTTTGCTACAAAAGGTCAAAGTATTGAGGTTGCCATTCAGGTAGATACTATGGGAGAGAATGTTCCAAAAGACTACTTACCAGCCCTGTTGCTTCGATACCTTGAAACTTTTGTTCCTTATAATCAGAAACACCAGAATGGAATTTCTCAAATACCAGGTTCATTAGCAGAGGTTGTCTTCCCTTCTGCAATATATAATTCATCTACAAATCTCCTTCTGGCTTGGCTTTTGGTACTAAATCTAAAGAGAAATATGAATAGCTTCTATCAAAGTGACGCTCATAAGATGACCAGCAGATCTTCAGAAGTAGCTGCATTGTTGGAAGTTCTGAAGCATGTTGCCATCACAGAGGAAGCTGACGACTTGAAGGCTGCTGTTGCCAACTTAGTGGAATCAACCAAAACTTGCCGTGGACCCAGTGAGAGAGAACAAGATACGGTACCAGCAATTCGTACAGCAGCGAGCCTTCATAGTGTGGACAAGTATAATGAAAATGAGAGTTCCCAGAAGACCCTCTTGGATGAAAGCTACTCTGTCAGGGGGACTGTGTTTCAGAAATTGTTAGCAAGTCACATAAATCTCCATGTGACATGCACACTGTGATCATGACTTATCCTCCAAAAGGGGTGGATAACCAGAGTGATGCCCTTTTCACTAGTTCTACTATGAGTCAGTGCTCTACACATGATGCTTCTTTCCTAGGAGAGACTTGTTTCCTGACAGATGATGTGTGTTCCCATAAGACTTATGCTCAGAAGAAGAAAATCTATGAGGCAGCTTGCCCAAGTGATGAAACCCACATTCCCATCAGAGACTGTAATACAATTGACTCTGTGAATTCAAAAGAAAACATATGCACAGATGATCTGGAATTAACTGAAGAATTCAAAACTAATGACAAAGTTCCAAAAGATCTAAGTATTTTGGCAGATTCTACGTATAAAAATGACTCTAACATATCAAGTTCATCTCAAAATGTCAATAAGTTAAGTTCCAGAGGTATTTTGCTAAGTAAAACTTATCTAGAATCTGATAAGGACTATAATCCTCTAGAAAAATTTCAAAATTTCCCACTTATGAAAATTGTAAATCAAAAGAAATCTATTTCTTCTGATAAGGAAGAATCAAGGACTTCTGAAGAGCCAGGATCAATAACCAGTAGTGTGACATCAAGTGAAAGAAATACCATTTCAGAATTAGAATCTTTTGAAGAATTAGAAAGCCAAGACACAAGTATCTTCAATTTGAAGGTAGGAGCTGAAGAAAAAGCTACCAAGGAATCAGTGCAAAAAGAATCAGAGGCTAGGATGAGTTTGGAATTGATAAACATATCGGGGAGGAATATTATAGAACAGGAAAGAAGAAATACTGAGATTCTGAAGACAACTGGTAGGGGGCAGGTGACACCACCATCTTTAGTTTTTTGCTATGATTCTAATAAAAACACTGAAAAAGAGATCACTGTAGGAGAAACTAAGATGAGAGTTAAGACAATGGTAGACAGCATGGAAAATGAAAGTTACACGGAATCCTCACTTAATTTTAAAAAACATCACAGAAGTCCAGGGACATTAGACTGGTCAGATTTTTATGGATCAGACAGTGAGAGTGGATATCCTTCTAAAACATCCAGCAATGATCACAATGATGACACCAGCCAAGAGACAGAGTATCCTAGAGGAATTGTTAAGAGGGCAATAGAAAAGCTTTATGGCAAAGCAGAGATCATCAAACCACCATTTTTTCATGCGTCTATACACAAAGCTCAAGTTTGTCCTTATAATCCTGTGGAAGTTCAGTGTGCTAAGAAAACCAATTTTTATGAGTCTGAATGTCAGTCTTTGGTCTCTTCTGAACAGGTATCTAGTTCACTCATGCTGCAGGAATTCCAGGAGGAAAGACAAGCTGAGGTTGATTTTAATGACACAGGAGACAGTTTTGGGGACAATAGCAGAGAAAAGGTTACAAAACCAAGTGAGCACAACAGGGTCTTTATGGAAAAAGAGAAGGAAAAACTAATTGACAACGGCAAATGGCTCCTGAGAGAAAATCATTTGTGGAGGGTGTCATCAGACAATCCTGGCATGTACAGCAATGCAGACACCACATCAGTGGATACTCTAATCGGTAAGAACAGCATTGAGGTGCCATATTCACATTTCGGAGAGTTGGCTCCTGGTCCAACAATGGCTGAGTTGTCCTCTTCAGAACTAGAGGAAATGACTCAACCCCTTGAAGTGAAATGCAATTATTTTAATTTCCCTCATGGTAGTGATTCTGAGCCTTTTGGTGAAGATTTTCTAGATGGGCAGAATAAAACTTGTCCCAAAGAGAAAGTGCCCAATCATCACAAAGAGAAGGGTAATAATCCATCTGAAAGAATGTGTACATCTGTTACTCAAGCCTTTGCTTCTGCTGGTAATAAAGTCCACCCTGTCTGCAGCGATGCTATTAAAACTCAGCCATTACCTGGAAGTAGTATAACTCATGGTGCACTTCAGGAAGGTGATTCTTTGGATAAACTCTATGCTCTTTGTGGTCAACATTGTCCAATACTAACTGTTATTATTCAACCTGTAAATGAGGAAGACCGAGGATTTGCTTATCGCAAAGATTCTGATATTGAAAATTCTTTGGGTTTTCAGTTATGGATGAAAATATACCCATTTCTGCTACAGTCAAAGAAAAACACATTCAGAAGTGAGAGCAGGAAAGTGAGTGTGGGCAAAGAATTTACTGATAATACCATTGGTGATCTGTGTGATCAACTTTATTTCAAAAGGATGATTGACTTGGTAGATAAAAGAGCTAACTGTTTGGGGGAGAAAATTAATTGGAAGAAATTTCAATTATATTTAAAGAAAAAGATATCAGATCTTTTGTCCGTGTTATTGCTAGTGGTGTGGGATATGAATTCTGTTTCACTAACCCTTAGCAATTGGACAGATAACTTCAAAAGTGTTGATGAGAACAATAACAACTTCATTAACAGATTCCAGAACTCAAGAAAAAATTCCAACCAAGTAGTAAGAGAAAACACCAGTTGCCAGCTGGAACTGTTTGGTCAAGTTTACTTTTTAGATATTTGCCAAGTTGAGAAATCCTTATGTATCAAAACCAGAAGTAAAGTGTATATATATTACATTTTAGAGGGTAAAGTTCTTTTCATCTGGGAAGAAGAAAATCAATTAAATATAATAGATACTGAAAGCCCTAATGAGCAGGATGATTTATAATTTCAGTATTAGCACAATCATTATCCACCAATATGGTTTCCCATAAAAAGATGCAGTACATGCGATAGAATTTAGACTAGATTCTCTACGAAAATTTTCTCTTCCAACATGAGAATACCCCAGAAAACATATTCTTGGATAAAATGGATTTGGTTTTCTTCACTGGCTATGTTCCTCATTTTCTCAGTAATTAAAGTTTTATGTAGTTTCATTTTAAAGATATACAATTTTGTATAGCTATGACTTTGATTGATCAGGATATCAGAAATATAGCCAGGACAAGAAATAATGTCCTTAAAATATTGTCAACTACATATATGATATATTTAATATATTCATGAGTAAATGTAACTTTAAATAATTTCATTTATTAATTTAAATGCTGATTGAATAAAAGTTATTATTGAAGCTCTTCAGTACAATTTGCCAGTTTTTTTGTCTAGAGAGTTGACTCCTGTCTCCTCAGAACATTCACTGAAATTCCTAAGTATTCTGTGTAGGACAGTATTCACCATTTTTTCGCACACACACACACACAACAACACACACACACACACAAACTCACTCAAGTTGTCCCTGTCCTAGAAATTATAATCTTTAATTAAAATTTTTAATTTATTTAAAAAATTTACATTTGTAGTTAAAATATAATTACAGCACTTCTCCTTTCCTTCCTTTGATTACTATTGTTACATGTGCATGAACAAATGCTTAAGTACAAACAATTGTTACCACTTTTGTTGTTTGTTGTATGTATGATTTCAAGGCTGGCCACTTTGTGCTGGATAACCAATTAGGAGGCTCATTGCTGAGAAAGGCTAATACTTCCTCTCTCAGCATTCATTGTTTGCCTAAAGTTCTTTATCTAGAGGTCAGACCCCATGGATTTCACTTTTCTTTGTTAGCATTCTTTATTGATATTGTTATTGTTATGTTTTGTTTACACAGCCATTTCTAAAAGAGGCAGTTTCACAGAGGACTTCCTTGTTTCCTGGCTCTTACACTGTCTGTCTGTCTGTCTGTCTGTCAGTCTACCTACCTACCTACCTACCTACCTACCTACCTACCTACATCTATCTGTCTGTCTATCTACTATCTATCTATCTATCTATCTATCTATCTATCTATCTATCTATCTATCTATCAATCATCTATCTATCTTCTCTCATCCATCCATCTATCTCTCTGTCTCTAACTGGAGCTAGAAACTGCAGATTGAGAGAACATGTGGCATTTGTCCTTCTGGGTCCGGGATACCTCACTCAAAATCATTTTTTCTAGGTCCTACAATCCCTTTACATTTGTTTATCTTCTCAAAGAAAATAGTCTTAGATATTTATTTATTCTTTGGATTATTGGTTTCTATTTCATCAATTCATACTTTCTTTTTTTATTTTCTGTCATCTAGTGGTCTGGGGTTTGGTTTGCTCTTGTTTCTCTAAAGTTTTGAGTTGGGTTATTAAATAATCTATTTGCTCTCTTTCTAATTTTTTAATGTATGCATGTAGGCCTATAAATTTCCCTCCTAAGACTGCCTTTACTGTGTCCCAAATGTTTTGTTGTTTTATGGTTTCAGGAATATTTTGATTTCTTTGTTGAGTTCTTTGAATATTCATCATTCAGTAATGAGTTGCTTAGTTTCCATGAATTTATATACTTATGAGAGTTTTGTTTGCAGATTTATTGTAAAATGTCAGATAGTATATATAGAATTATTGTAGTTTTTCTGCATTTTTAATGTTTGTTTGTTTGTTTTACCAGAATGTGGTCTGTCTTAGAGAAGTGTTCATGTTCTGCTGAGTAGAATGTATATTTGGTGTTGGAATGGAATATTCTGTAGGTATTCGTTAGGTTCATTTGATGTAAGTGTCATTTAATTTTGAAGTTTCTTTATTTTTTCCCAAGATGACCCTTTAGAGCAAATGAGGTGTTAAAATCATCACTATTGTTGCATTTGTGTTAATCTGTGTCCATAATTCCATTAGTATGTCTTTTATGAAGTGAGACTTACCATAGCTTGGTGTATTTATGTTTATTATTGTACAAATTTCATGATTAAATGATTTCTTGATTGCAATGAAATGCCCTCCTTTTTATTTTATGAGTAGTTTTAGTTTGAAGTCTTATTTTCTCAAATAGTAGAGTGGTCAGGTTTGCTTGCTTTCTGATCTGTTTTGTTTGTTTGTTTGTTTGTTTTTGGAATATCTTTTTCTTGTAAACAACAAAAAGATGGATTTTATTTCTTAATCCATTCAGCTAGCTTGTGTTTTTTTTTTAAATTGGAGAGTTGAAGCCACTAATATTTAGTTATAAGTGAAAAGTGTGTGTTGATTGCAGTTTATTTTATTTTAGTTTTTGCTGGTTTGTTTTCTTAGTCATGCTTTGTAGTTTGTTAATTGTAGCTTCATTTATTTTCTTACTGGTATCTCTTGGTTGTGTTTATTTCTCTTTTTAGTCCAAAGTGTATCATTTTCAGTATTCTGTTTAGTATTTTTTGTTGGATATGATTTTTTAAAGGATTGTTGGTATTGCAGTAAGTCTTTTTGTTTTCTTTTTTCAGCTGTGGTGGACAATTTGGCTAGGTACAACAGTGTTGACTGACTGTGGTGGTCTTTTAGAACTTGCAGCCCATTGCTCTATGCTATTGAAAAGTCAGTTGCTATTCTGGTGGTTTTTCCATCATATGCAACTTGTGTTGTTTCTCTTGGAGCTTTCAATATTTTTCTTTGTTCTGTTTATTTAGTGCTTTAATTGCAATATACTGCGGGGAGTTTCTTTTCTTGCCATATCTAGTGTGTGTGTGTGTTGAGGGGAGTTCTATATATCTTTCCTAAGTTTTGGAAAGTTTTTTTCTATGATCTTATTAAATATATGATCTATGCTATTGATCTGATATTATTCTTGCCCCTTCCAGGCCCATAATTTGAAGTTTGTCTTCTTATGGTGTTTCACATTTCTTGTATGTTTCTTTCTTATGCTGTATTTTTCCAAATTATTTGCTTATTTATTTGGTCTAGATCCTCTACTTTATGTTCAAGTCCTGATCTCTGTACTATCCTTGTAAAGTTTTCTCCTGAGTTCTTAACTGAGATATTGAGTTTTTCAATTCCATCTTCATTTCAGCTTTTGTTCTCTACAGCATTTCTATGAGTTTTCAAATTCAGTTTTCAAATTCTGATTTATCTTCATCATTTCATTAAGCTGTATATATGCATTATTTTGAATATCACTCAGACATTTATTGTTGTTATCTTGGAGTTCAATGATATGTTTGTTTATGTTGTCTTTAAATTTGTTACATTCTTTGTAAAGTTTAAGATTTTTCTTTCAAACTCTATGTCCTGAAGTTGATCTAAGAGATTTGCCATTAGAGTACCCTTCTATAAGACTAGTGGGTTTGAGGGGAGACATGCTGTCTTGACTATTCATATTCTGCTTTTGCAATTTGACCTGAACATGTGGACTTTTGGTTGTGCATCTTGTGTGAGAATCTGACCTGCCTTAGATTGAGCCAGTTGTACGAGATACATGACTGGAAATGTCAGTGAAATCTGAGAGGTAAGTTGCTCATTTAGTCAAGGCAAAGATGGCTCTGAAACTATGAGTTTGGAGTAGATCCTGAGTGCAGAGGTGGCAGCCAGTGGAGGAACGGATGGGAGAGGAAAAGAACAATTCATCAGTCAAAGGTGGCTCCCAAACACACAGATATTAGTGAGTAAAGAGACAAACACAGGTGAGGAGGATCATGGGAAAGGGAAGAAATGAATTACCCAAGGAAAGTAGCTCTTTAACAGGGTTGGGGAGAAATATAATCTTAAAATTGTCCAAACTATCAAGGTAAACAAACATTCTGTAAAGAAAAAAAAAATGAAAGAAGCTGGAATGATTTAACCTGAAGTAGGGTCTTAGACTTCTCTTCAAGTTGAAAGAGAACTGTTATGAAGTTATTAACAATTTTATTGTTTTCATACTCAATAGAGACAATTACATATAAACAAAACATACTACACTATATACATGCACTTGAGTATGAACAACATTTAAAAACAATTATAGTTTATTGGCTGTGTGTCAATCAGGAAACCCTTTAAAGACTCCTTATACATATTGATGTTATAGAAATACATTTTATAAAACTTAGAAATCTGTTGTCTAAGAGTGACTGAGAAAATAGAATGAGTTATGTTCTAGAGCAACACAGGGAGGTGCTAAAATAATCTAAGGTTGGGGCTGAGCTATAAGGTATAAGAAAGGACATGAGGGATACTCTCTGGTTTTTTTCCTTCAGCATGAGTCTTAAATCCATAAAAATTGGAAAACTTTTTCCTTCAGTTGAAGACCACCTCTATATGACACATGTTGTCTCTGTATTAAAGCAATGCCATCTGCTAGTTGAAGTATGGAAGTCATAGTGTGTAAGATTCTGTGTTGAGCAGTGAGGAATTGTAATGAAAATATGTAAGCTTTGGAGAAACAATAAGAACAAACAGTAATTTTGTGGCTACTGTATACCAGGGATTATGGTGGAATTATGGGTTTATTCTATGTTATCCTCATTAGATATACTATTTATATTAGCTTGGGCCCATTATACTTATATTATTCCATATATCAGAACTTGGAAGTGGGAATTTTTCAGTGTATCAGCTTGGAAATGAGGAGGTGAAATACTTCATTGTTGGAACATAATAGTTACTATATCAGGACTTGAAACAGGTCTTTAGATAAAATAATTAATGTTTTCTTATCCTTATGTATTTAGTTTTCTTCAATCAAGGAAGCAAGCATTAAAATGTTTAAAGACATTAATTCTCAGGGAAATTTGTATACACACACATGGATTTGGAAAGTGTAATATTTAGGTACATGGCTGAGTTATAGGGATTACCTAACAACTAAAAGTCTTGAAATAAATGCATAGCATGAATTTTGGCCATAATGCTGCACCAATGTCTTTAAGACTGATTTAACTCCTCAGTCTTCAGTGACTAGTTCCACACCAATGTCCTGCGTGGCCCCAGTAACACAGGAAAACAACACTGAAGACATAATGCTGAGCTTGTAATAGATAACATATACTGCACTGCTAACTTCAAATGAACATGTGCGTGAGTTGACTTCTGAGGTCTGAGGTCACAGGTCACATTAATTAATATTCGTGTCTATATTCCAGACTAGCACGTTAGTGGACCATGCATCCAGGGTATTCTGTGTGGATGAGAAATCCTGTTGATTGCCAGTCTGATCTACAGTGTGAAGCCCAATTGAAAAAAAAAAAAAGTCTTGCAACACTGTGAAATTTAAAAATACTAAGAAAAAATTTAAAGGAAAATAAGATCAGACAGGTCTCATTCTTGCTTTTGAGATGAAGTACCTTGAAAGACCAAAGAAGGGCATCTAGCATCTTGTCTCCAGTAGAGCCCAGACGTTTCTAAATGTATGATGGGACACATCTTGATAAATCAATAACCGGCAGATTGATGGCAAAATGATCTGAGGTCAGGGACTATTGTCTCAAAATGGGGTGGTGAAATTGTACATTTGACCACCAGGTGGCAGTTGTGAAATGCATGAGCAGAAGCTTGAGCCCCACTGTGAGAAGATGTGCTTTATGGAGATGACGACTTTCAGGCTCAGCTTGGTCTGTTGGCTTCTGCTTGGAAGAAGCTGGGTGCATGCCAGGTCGGGGATAACTGTAGATATTTCTCCAAGAATAAACTTGAAATAAACTTGAAAATAGCAGTTTTCAGAAAGAAAGGAAATACTCTATTAATAAACAGAGTTGAAAGCTTCAGGGTAGAGGATTATAAAGTGAAATGCGCCTTTCAGTTGTCAGTCTATTCCAGGAAAGACAATTGAGGAGCGTGTTGGCATTACAAGTCTCAACAGAAATCGAAGATAAGTTGATGAGCTGTTCTATCAATGGGTAAAAGTAAGATTTACAAAAGACATTTAGATTGTTCCCTTCTGCATTTCAGCCCAATAACCCAATGTCAAGATTTACACAATTCTTGAGGCCAAAGTTCATATTTATGGCAATTGTTGATAAACTGTTGAATTTTTCTGAGAAACTATCTTGTAAGTTCATGAGAAGCTCATTAGATTTGTAAAACATGAGAAGTTTTACAACAAACTAATACATCATGTTTTAGGTTTTCTTTTCTCTTTTTGTTTTCTTCTTTCCTCCCTCCCTCCCTCCCTCCCTCCCTCCCTCCCTCCCTCCCTCCCTCCCTCCCTCCCTCCCTTTCCTCCCTCCCTCCCTCCTCCTTTCTCCCTCCCTCCCTCCCTTTCTCCCTTCCTCCCTTCCTTCCTTCCCATCCCAAACAGCTGCTCCCCTTCCTGATGGTTTCGCCCTCCTTACAAAGTTCCTTATCTCATCCCCCTCCCCTTCTCCTCTGAGAGCCTCTCCCCTCCACCCCTTGCATTTATTTCATGCTGAATTTATTCTCATGTCACAAGTCTTTTTCCCTTCAGTTTCTTCTGGGATATCCTTTTCTTCTGTGCATTCTACTTTCACGACTTTGGAATAATTTTTTTCCATTTCAATGAGGATCATCTCAGTGTGGCAGGGGAGCTTAAGTACAGGGTAACATGGTCATGGGCTCTTTAAGTTCAATGCCACATTGCATGTACTTTGTTTATATGGCTATATCAATGACTAGAGAATCTTCATTTAAACCCTTAAGTTCATCATTACTCTCTGTATTTTTAAGCATATGAAGCAAAAATTCAGAACACTTTTTGGGTCCCTGGCCCTGTGTCCAGCTCTACTGTTTGGATTGGGCATACTTTCTCTACCACTGTACCACCAAGTGGTACATTTTGTTTCTTTAAAGAGACATTGTTCAGATATTTGGTGGTCATTTAGATGTGCGTACCCTTGATGGCCTGGGCAGTTTCATAAATGAGTGTTATTAAAGTGAACTTGAGCTGTTTATTTTTATTTTATTTATTTACTTTTCAGATGTTGTCTCCCTTCCAAGTCTCCCCTCTGTAAATCCCCTATCCCATCCCTCTACCCTTTACTTCTTTGAGAGTGCTCCTCCATCTATCCACCCCTTCTGCCTCTCCACTCTAGCATCCCCTTATGCTGGGGCATCAAGCCTCTACAGAACCAAGGGCCTCCCTCCGACTGACTCCAGATAAGACCATCCTTTGCTACATATGTAGCTGGAGCCACGTATACTCTTTGGTTGGCGGTTTAGTCCTTGGGAGCTCTAGGGGTTAGTTGATATTGTTGTTCTTCTTGTAGGGTTGTGAACCCCTTCAGTTCATTCATTCCTTCCTCTACCTCTTCCACTGTGGTCCCTGGGCTCAGTCTGATGGTTGGCTGTGAGTATTTCCATCTATATTAGTCAGGTGCTGGCAGAGCGTCTCAGGAGACAGCTATACCAGGCTCCTGTCAGCAAGCACTTCTTGGCATCAGCAATAGTGTCAGGGTTTGGTGTCTGCAGATGGGATGAATCTCCAGGTGTGGCAGTCTCTGGATGGCCTTTCCTACAATCTCTTCTCCATTTTTTTGTTCCTGTGTTTCCTTTAGACAGGAAACAATTCTGGGTTAAAAACTTTGAGATGTGTGGGTGGCCCCATCCCTCAACTGGGGGGCCATGCCTATTTACTGGAGGTGGTTTCTACAAATTCTCTCTTGCCCCTTTGTTGGGTATGTTGGCTAATGTCATCCCCATAGGGTCCTGGAAACCTCTTGCTTCCCAGGTACCTTGGATTTTTCTAGTGGTTACCCCAGTTCCCACCCCTACTGCTACATCTGATTTGCATGAATTTGTAGGATTTTCAGGGTTAAGAGAGGAGCAAACCATTTTCACAGGTCATCTGATAAGGCAGTCTCTGCAGGTGTCAGACAGGGAAGCAAATTATAAGAAAAGATGAGAATGAAAACTTGGTCCAGATCAGACTCTGGGGAGTGTGATCTGCCAGGTCGTTCATTGTCAGCACAGTTAGAACAGTACAATTTAGGAAAAGGTTTCCAGGAACAACCACTCCAATTCCAGGTGCACAATAAAGCTGAAGGTATAGCTACATAGAAACTCTTTTACAACATACATGTGACCATGAGGTTGAGTTCTATGGCTAAAAGGCCTAGAATCCAGTGCAGTCTCTGACCCATAGCATAGACGTCAGCAGACCATAAAGCACTTGTGACAAATACCTTAAAGATGGGTAATGATCTAGGGAGGGAAGAGTCTGGAATAATAATTCTGGGCAATTAAGGTGACGTCTGCTTCCACAGCCAGGTCATTTACAATCTCCACTCTCAGCTTTCCAGATGGAATGCCAGTACTTGACTTTATCTCTTCTATTGAAGAGATAACCCTGTGTGTTCTGGATGGCATGCAGGTATTTGACTTTATTTCCTCCATAGAGGGGAAACCCCTGTGTGATCAACATTTCTCATTCTCTTAGTGCTGCCCTGTCAGTACAAGGCCCTGTGGTCTCTACAGCCTTAGGCCAACAAAACAAATAACACCCCTTCTCAAGTAGACAGGAAGAGGTAATCAGAATCAGAGATACAATCAATGAAATAAGAATGACCAAACAAATAAACCCTCACACACCATCAATGAATGGAGTTGGTTCATTGAAAATACTAGGAAAATTGTCAAACTTGCAACATTAGTTAAAAGAGGACCCAGATTAATAAAGTTAGAATCAAAATGAGATACCACAACAGATACTAAGGAAACTGAGAGATTTATAAGGACAAGCTAAGAAATCTATATTCCAACAAACTTGAAAATCTAAGGAAAAGGATGAATCTCTAGGTATACCCAATTCTCTAGATATATACAATTTACTAATGCTAAATCAAGATGACGTGTATAATTTAAATAAACCCCTAATACCTAAATATGTAGAAGTAGTAATTAAAATTTTCCCAAATATCTGGGCATTGTGTTTACACTTTTAATTCCTGTATTCAGGAAGCAAAGGCAGGTGCATCTGTGTGAGTGAAAGGCCACTTTCATATACATAGGGACAGGAAACCCACAGCCAATATTATACCAAATGGAGAGAAAACTCAAAGCATTTACACTAAAATCAGGAACAAGACAAGGTCTCCTCACACTTCCTAAACATAGTTTCATGAAATCTTCCTTACGACAATAAGATAAGTGACAGAGATAAATGTGCTACACATTAGAAAGGAAGAAGTCCAAGTATCATTATTATAGGTCACATTATTATAGACATAAAAGACCCTAAAGACTCCATCAGGAAACCCATACAATAAACACACTCTGTAAAGTAACAAGACACAAACCAACTCATAGAACCCAGTAACTTTTCTATATTAAAAACAACAAACACTCTGAGAAAGTAGTCATGGAAACAATTCGTAATTAATAGTAGCCTCAAAAAATCTTGGAATAAGTCTGTTAGCATTCTATCTAAACTCCACCTCCACAGTTACTGGCAACAGCCAGGTATGCTCCTCCCCGCAACTACCTGGCACTGCCCACTATTATAAAGGGACTGTCTGGCCCCTCCTCTCTCTCTTGCCCCTTGACCCGTGCTCCTGCAGGTTCCATCTCCCTTTCCTTTCCCCTCTCTCCACATGGTCATGGCAGCCTTCTCTCTCACCTCCTCTGCCCTAAATAAAACTCTTCTTGCATACTTCTGTTCCAAGTGCCTGTGTGTTAATAACAACAAAGTCTAATTAGCGAAATAAAATATTTGTACAATGAAAACTTTAAGACACTAAATAAAAGATACGGAATGAAATTAATTGATTAATGTGAAAACGACCATGCTACCAAAAGCAAATATGCAGATTATAAGTGACACATATAAAAGTGCAATGCAGTTCTTTACAAGAATTGACAAATAATCTTAAATTTTACATGAATAAACAAAAGACCAGGACAGTATAATGATCTTAACTATAAAAAAAAGGTCTTGGAGCTATCAACACCCACATTTCAAGATAATTACAGAACTATAGTAATATAAAACAAGTCAGTACTAGAAAAAAAACAGACTCATTTATTATTTGTCAGGCCGTGGAAGGGTTGCCATGGGTCTGGTACCCTGAGACCATGAGTGCAGGTGTTTGGCCACACCCCAGAACCCGAGGTCTCATCTCCATTAACCTGTACCTTCAGTCAGTAAGACACAGGTAGAGGGACGTGACTAATAGTCCTCTGCCTTGAGATTTACATATTAATAAGGTGGGGGCGGTAGATAATTAAGTTTTCCCTCCCTAGCCCCTCCTTTTCCAACTCCCCAATATAAGGAAGCCCCTCCTGGCATCATCCAGATACAACTATAGTCATGAACAATAAACTTTTATCTTGGATTCCATGTGTTCCTGGGAACTCTGGACCTTCTCCTACATGTGGGAAAACTCCGCTGGGGGAGGAGGGGAAGCTTCTCGGACCCACAGCAGCGGGTCCGAGGGACTCCGCCTCTCTCGCTGCGCCGGCGCTGGGCCCGGGCTCGGGTGGGGGGGGGGGGGGGCCGCTGTGCGCACGGGCCGCGGGCCGCGGGCCGCCTCCGCTGGCAGCTTCTGGGACTCCGCTGCCGCCCGCTGGCCCGAGCCTCCGCCGCTGTCCACGGGCTGCCTGAGCAGCTGCGCCCCGGTGGGCTGCCTCCGCCGTTGCTCCTCCAGACAGGCGCGCCCGCCGCCTGGGGCCGGACCTGCGGCTGCGGTCGGCGCTGGGTCCCCACGCAGCTGTTCCTGGGACTCAGCCGCTTCCGCCGGCGCCGGGCGGGCCCGAGCCGCCTGCCCCGCGAGTATTTTTTCCCACAATTATTGATATAGAACTAAAGACCCAGATAACAGTTCACACACGTGTACCCACCTGATTTTTTAAAATATTACATTTTACTTATACATAGTGTGCTTGTGTGTGTGTGTATCTATGTTTGTATACCATTGCCTATGTAGGGAGGTCAGAGAATAGCTTCTGTGAGTTGATTCTCTCCTACCATTCTGGTTTTGGGCATCAAAATGAGTTCATTATGTTTTGCAGAATGTGCTTTTACCCATTTTATTACCACAACAGCCTATGTCACTTAATTTTTGACAAAGTAGCCTACAATATATATAGGAGAAAAGATATCATCTTCAATAAATGGTGCTTGCCCAACTGGATGACTGCATGTATATGCATATATAAAAGTAGTAAGTAAAAATACACGTCTCTCACCTTATGCAAACTTAACTCCAAATGTATAAAGAACCTCAGTATAAGACCCAACCCCTTAAATTTGATAGAAGAGAAAGTAGGAAAGGACTTTATGAACAAGACCCTGATAAAAAAGGAAATTAGGCCAACAATTAGTAAATGAGATATAGGAAACTCAAAAGTTTCTATACAGCAAAGCAAAGCATCACTCAAGTGAAGAAGGAAACTATAGAATGGTAAAATGTCTTTATTAGCTATGCCTCTGAGAGAATGTTATTATCTAGAATATATAAAGAACTCAAAACAAAACAAACCCTAAACATCAAAAACCAAACAACCCATTAAAAATGAACATTGAAGTAAACTGAGTTCTCAAAAGATGAAACATAAATGGCTGAGAAACATTCAAAGAAGATTTAACATCCTTACTTATAATGGAAATGCAAATTATAATTACTTTGAGATTTTATATTATTCCTGTGAGAATGATTAAGATGAAAAGCATAAAGGATGACCAATGGTTGCTATGGTGTGAGGAAAGGTGAACACCTATTCCCTGCTAGTGTGAGTGTAACGTGGTTCAGCCTCTGAAAATCCTCATCAGGAACCTGCCTTTGAGTTGTGGTCAGTGGTATCTTAACAACTTCCAAAACAATATTAGGTTATTCTCCTTGCCTTTGGTTTCTTCCCAGAATTTGGAGCTAACACCATATTGTTGAAGACATCACACACATTAGACAGGATTTGAAGAGACAGAGATAGAACTGACTTAGAAGCCTTCCAGTTTTGGAGTGGCATCTGTTCTTAAGACGATTCTTCTCTTTAACTGATTCGGATAGGAGCAGCTACTCGTCTTCCAACTTTCTGGGAAGTTTGAGTATAATTTTATTTGGATTTACACTTATTTCAATTGCATTTGCAATGACCCCATTTCTAAATAAGGTCATCTTTACAAGTAGCAGGGATTAGAAACCAAGCATATTTTTTGTTGAAGATTCAATTTGCTATTTAGCAACTGTTAATAAGATTCACTTCAAACTTTGGCCTTTGTGAACAAAACTGTTAGGAATATTTATGGAGAAGTACATTCTATTATTTTGGGTAACTCACCAGAATTGCATGGATGTATTTTATATTTGTTTGACTTTTTAACAAACTGTTGAACTGTTTCCTGTTGCATGATGTTGGCAGATCCAGTTTCGCCCCTCGATTCTAGGTCGCTTTTCCTCCTCTGTTCCTGCTGTTTATAGCACTGCTGTACCTCCTTGTGGCATTAATTTACATATCACAAATGAGTAATGATACAGGGTAAAAGTTCATGTATTCTTTTATTCTGTTCATGTGATGAATTATATCGATCAATTTCAGAAAATTAAAAAACTTTTATTCCTGGCATAAACTTTTGAAGCTTAAGTTGTCTTCCTAATATTCTTGTCCAGTTTTCTGATTTTTGTAAAGTTAGTATGAATTTCATGTTTTATAAGCAATCATTTTTATCCTGACATCTTTGCATATATTTGGTTATATTTGATATTCTAATAATACTTTCTTTTCAAGTTTTGGTATCAGAGTAGTATGCTTATATAATGATTTTGAAACTATTCTGAAAGGTTGTGTAGAATTGATGTTGTTTTTAATAAATGGAAGGAAATTCCCAGTAAAGCCATTTGGTCCTCTTTTTTCAATACAATTTTTATATTATAAATGTATATGCTATAAGTGCATATTTTCTAAAGATAGAAATTAGATTTTTTTGTTCATTTTGTATATGGAATGATTGTTTCAGGATTTTTATCAAGCTATCTACACACATCTGCGTTCTCCTTTATTCTAATCTACTTATTCACCTTTCAACAGACTCCTTATCTTTGGACCCTATGAGTTATATGAATATGGGAGCATATTTCTAATTTTTATTTATATTCTTTCTCCCCTCTTTATGGGAAAGGTTATATATATATACACACACATACATATATATCTTAGATATTTCAAGCCTTCTGTTTGCTCATCCCTGAGTGTACAGTCTGTGAAGATGATAGATAGCTTTTGTATTTTCTTTTATTTTTATTGATGTTGGTTGCATGTCTCCTATGGCTTCTTTGTTGTTCTCTTTAATTTTTGATTTAGTTAGCTTGTCTGTGTTCTGGTCTTACCTACCACAATCTTATAATAAGAAAGTTTTACATTACTTTTCTTGTTTTTTGGTATGTATTTTTATGTAGACTAAAAGAAAATTGAGAGTGAAGACATTTTGTGTGTCCTAACTCTTCCTCCCCAGACACTGGATTTCTAGCAATAACTCAACGATTTATGAAGGTACAGGTATCTTTAGTAAACAGACATCACATTTCATTATTTTTAAACCGTCTGTTTTTATACTTTTGATCCTTTTGCATCTTAGTTGTTGGAATGTAATTTCTTTCCCTATTGATTTGGCCCATGCACATTTAGCAGTCAATACTCTGTGAGACTCTTCTTGCATTGCTAAGGCAGTAGTGGTGGAAAAACACAGTTACACTTTACTCCCTCAACCACCAACATCCTTGCAGTCTACCAGTAAGAGCTAGAGTCCTCCAGCTCTAATTTCTTGGCATTTAACTATTTCTGCTGTTGTTATCACCTACTAATTAAAGAATTTATTTTTAACCAAAGGAGTCACCAAGATGATAGGGTAGATTGGTGTGGTTTTTTAACCTGTGTTTGACAAGTAAAGTAAAACTTTGAGTTTTAAAGTAGAGTAGTACAAATATAGAATTTATTTGACATATTACTAGAATTTAAATCTATAATTTGATTATTTCTTATAACAATCAAATGTAAAATATATATTTTACTTCTTATTCAGAACAAAAAAAAATGCAGTCTAATGAACAGAATCTCATCTGAGTCTCTGTTTCTGAATTTATTGTTTTTTTCTTTTGTAAAATTGTAAACATGCTCTTTCTCACTAATTAACATGTTGGTTACATTTTCAGATGTTTAAGCTCCAAAACACCTGGAAAAATTAAAATGAAATTGTAGTAAGATACTATGACCTTTATTATATTTACAATGCACCACTTTTGTATTGGTGATGATTCACAGTGATTCCATTGTTGTGGGTCTCAATGTTACCTGTTAATCTGGACAGTTAAAATAACTGATGCAAGATATCTCAAAGGCTTTCTGACTATTTTAGAGAGTACATATATAAAAA
The DNA here is from genome assembly GCA_021653895.1 of Mastomys natalensis. Taxonomy (NCBI): domain Eukaryota; kingdom Metazoa; phylum Chordata; class Mammalia; order Rodentia; family Muridae; genus Mastomys; species Mastomys natalensis. Next base: position 530,051 of record JAJTUV010000827.1, read on the forward strand.
TAAACATTTAAAATGTTTAATTTTGATTATACATATTTTATCAAAATAATGGAAGTTTCATGGAAGTTTTATATCTTCTCTGCCTGTTTTTTTTGAAGACAAGGTAGAAGAAATGGATACATCATCAAAGAAAATGTTAAATCTAAAAATAAAAACAAAAACAAAAAACAAGTATCAAACTTCCAGAAAATCTGAGACACATGAAAACATCAATTTTACAAGTAATAGAAATAGAGAAAGGAGAAAAAAGCTGGAATAAAGGCAGAGAAGATATTTTCATAAAACATATAGAGAAAAAATTTCCAACCTTAAACAAATAGGTACCTAAAAAGGTACAAGAAGCATACCGAACACAAAATAGATGCTGGCGAGAATGTGGAGAAAGAGGAACACTCCTCCATTGTTGGTGGGATTGCAAGATGGTGCAACCACTATGGAAAACAGTCTGGCGGTTCCTCAGAAAATTGGACATATCACTACCTGAGGACCCAGCTATACCACTCCTGGGTATATATCCAGAAGATGCTCTAACACATAACAAGGACATATGCTCCACTATGTTCATAGCAGCTTTATTTATAATACCCAGAAACTGGAAAGAACCCAGATGCCCTTCAACAGAGGAATGGATACAAAAAATGTGGTACATTTATACAATGGAATATTACTCAGCTATTAAAAACAATGAATTTGATAAATTCTTATATAAAAGGATGGAACTAGAAAATATCATCCTGAGTGAAGTAACCCAGTCACAAAAGAACATACATGGTATTCACTCACTGATTATTGGATTTTAGCCCAGAAGCCTGAAATACCCAAGATTCAACTCACAGACCACATAAAGCTCATGAAAAATGATGACCAAGTAGGGGGGGCTTCAGTCCTTCTTAGAAGGAGTAACAAAATACTCAAGGGAGCAAATATGGAGACACAGTGCAGAACAGAAACTGAAGGAGGGGCCGTCTACAGACCATTCCACCTGGATATCCATCCTATGTGCAGTCATCAAAGGTAGAGGTTGATGTGGATGTCAGGATGTACATGCTGACAGGAGCCTGATAGAGCTGTCTCCTTAGAAGTCTGCAAGAGTCTGACATACTCAGAGGCAGATGCTCACAGCTAACCATTAAACTGATCATGGGGTTCCCAATGGAGAAGATAGAGTGAAGGCTGAAGGAGTTGAGAGGATTCGAGACACCATGAGGAAAGCAACAATCCCAACCAACCAGAGCCCCCAGGGTCTAAACCACCAGCCTGGGAGCACTTAGAGAGGGACCCATGGCTCCAGCTATATATGCAAGGGAGCTATATATAAGTGGGAGAAGAGATCTTTGGTCCCATGAAGGCTGGACATCGTTGGGGGGGGATATTCGAGGGTGGGGAGGTGAGGTACCGGGGGAGGGTGGGTGGGGGTACACCAACGTGGAGGCAGGAGGAGAGGGGAAGGGATAGTGAGTTCTTGGGAGGGAGGGGGAAATGGGGTAAGGAGAGAACATCTGAAATGTAAATAAAATTTCCAATAAAAAAAAAAAAGACTACCAACTAAAGTCATAGCAGCTCCTTGAAGGATTGGTATACATTAAAACATCTCAGAGTCAATATGGCTGAGACACAGGATTATTACTAAACATGTTGATGCTTTTGTCTTAAAAATAAAGAAATATATGAAAATGTTCAAAGTAAAAAAAAAAAAAAAGAAATTTTCCATGGCACATAGTAATAAAAACAATAAATATAAGAACAAAGAAAAAATATTAAAGACTGTCTGGAAACAAGACCAAGTAATGCATAAAGACAGGTCCATTCAAAAGCATCTGATTTCTCAGTGGAGACTCTAAAAACCAGAAAGTCCTATTCTATAGACTCCAGGAGATCACAAATGACAGCCCAAACTATCAATCACAACATACAATGAAGGAAAAATCATTCCACAATAAAACAACATTTAAACAGCATGTATACACAGTCCAACTCTACAGAAGGCACTAGAAGGAAAACTTTAGTCTGAAGAGGTTAACCACATCCAAGAAGACGCAAGAAATAAATAATAATTCCAGAAGAGTAAATCAAAAGAGGAAGAAAAAATCCACAATATAACAACAAAAATAATAGGAATCAATAAATGCTGCTCATTGATACTATCAATATTAATGGTCTTATTTCTTCAATTAAATGACATAGGAAAACAGGCTTGATTGGAAACAGGATCCATATTTCTGCTGAATTCAAGAAACATGCTATTCTATCAAGGAGAGACGTCACTACAAGTTAAAAGGATTAAAACAGATATTCTAAACAAATGAACCCAATAAACAAGCTGATATAAGTATTTTCATGTCTCACAAAATAGACTTCAAATCCAAACTAACCTGAAGAAATAGCGAAAGACATTTGTCATAGTTAGGCTTTTACTGCTGTGAATGGATACCATGACCAAGGCAACTTTTATAAGGTCAACATTTAATTGGGGCTGGCTTACAGGTTCACAGGTTCAGTCCAGTATCATCAAGGTTGAACATGGCAACATCCAGGCAGGCATGGTACAGGAGGAGCTGAGAGTTCTACAACTTCAATTGAAGGCTGATAGTAGAATTCTAGCTTCCAGGCAGCCAGGATGAGGGTCTTAAAGTCCACACCCACAGTGACACACCTTACTCCAACAAGGTCACACTTACTCCAACACGGTCACACCCTTTAAGAGTGCCACTCCCTGGGCCGAGCATATACAAACCACTACAACCTTATATACTCATCAAAGAAAAAAATCCATCTGGTTGATATTCTAATTCTAATTATTATACATTAAACATAAGGACACCCAAATTTGTGAAAGATAAACTACTACAGGTTTTGTTTTTTTTTTTTATTTACATTTCAAATGTTATCCCCTTTCCCAGTTTCCCCTCTGGAAACTCCCTATCCCATTCCCCCTGCCCCTGCTTTTATGAAAGTGTTTCCCCCCACACACACCCACTCCTACCTCACCGCCCTGGGATTCCCCTACACTGGTGCATCGAGCCTTCACAGGACCAAGGGCCTCTCCTCCCACTGATACCAGACAAAGCCATCCTTTGCTACGTATGTGGCTGGAGCCATGGGTCCTCTTTGGTTGGTGATTTAGTCCCTGGGAGTTCTGGGGGGGGGGTGTCTGGTGTTTGATATTGTTGTTCTTCCTATGTTCTTCCTATATTCTTTCTACCCACTGTGATCAAGTAAACTGTATCCTAGAGATGCAGGAATGGTTCAACATATGTAAATTCATACATGCAACACACCACCTAAACCAAATGAAAGAGGAAAACTACATGATCATTTCATTAGATGCATAAAAGTCCTTTGACAGCAGCTAAAATCTACTCATGATTAAAGTCCTGTAGAGAATAGAAATACAGGAGACAAGTCTCAACATAATGAAGACAATAATCAGAAAGCTCACAAATAAGATCATCCTAAGTGGAGAGAAACTCAAAGCATTTCCACTGATGTTTCAAGGATTTCCAAGGATGTTCACTCTCTCCATACCTATTCAATATAGTACTGGAAGTCTTATTGAGGGTAATAAGACAACTGAAGAAGGCTAAGAGGAAACAAATAGGAAAGAAAGTAGTTAAAGTATCTTCATTTGTAGACTATAGGATTGTATACACAAGTGATCCAAAAGGGCCCCACCAGAAAACTTCTACAGTAAATTAATGGGATACAAAATTTACACGCAAAAAAATCATAGCTTGCCTATATATAGCTGATAAATGGACTAAGAAAGAAATATGGCCAGAAAAGACTAGAGTCACTCACTGGGGACTCTGCTTCTCCCAGGTTAAGCACCAGAATGATTTCTCTGCCAAAGGAATAAATCAGTTCAACCAAATTAAAAGAAAAAAAAAAGGTGGTTTATTTGGAAATGGGCTCCAGTGCAAGCAAGTTCACCAATCTCAGGGGAGGACACCAGAAGAAGTTGAAGGCAGATTGTGGCATGGAAGCCGCTTATAGGCTGTGGAGGAGTGATGGAGAGCTTGGGTGGCTTATAGACTACAGGTGACAGGGGTTGGGACACCTGTCAGGAATGTCAGGAATGTGAGACTGGGATTTTAATGTCTTTTCTGCTCAGAGGCTTTCTTAGTGGGTAGGGTCGAAGGGAGAGGGAGAAAATGGAACTTGCTGGACCATGTGGGGAAGGTGGAAAACCAAACAAGAAACAATACCTTTTACAGTAGCTGAAAAAAAAAAAAAACCAAAACCAAAACAAACAAACAAACAAACAAACAAAAACAAAAAAACCCAATTATTTTGTAATAACTCCAACCAAGCAAATAAAAGAGTTGTGTAATTAAAACTTTAAAATATTGTGTTAGTTACTGTGTTATTTACATGAAGAGACATTATGACCAAGGTAACACTTATAAAAGAAAGTGTTTATCTGGGAGCTGGCTTACAGTTTTAGGGGATTTGTCCATTATGATCCTGGCAGGAAACATGGTAGCATGTGGCTAAGCACAGTGCTAGAGAAAGAGCTGAGAGTTACATCTGATATGCAAGGAGCAGAAAGAGAAGGGGCTGGGGGAGAATAGAGGGGGAAAGAAGGAAGGAAGAAGAGAGAGGGAAGGAGGTTAATTCAGAAGATTTATGGAAATGGAAGGGGTACAAAATAGTGCAATTGTGGAGAATATCAGAATACATTAAATACATGCAACTTGTTCTTACAGAGAGCACCTGATGTGGCCTTTTGAAACCTCAAGGCCCACCTCCAGTGATACACTTCCTCCAACAAGGACACACCTCCTAATACTTCCAAAGGTTTCACCAACTGAGAATCCAGCATTCAATTATAGAAGACAAATGAAAGAGAAAGGACAATTTTCAGGTTTATATGGAAATAAACCCTGGATAACTAAAATAATCCTAAATAATAAAAGAACTGCTAGAGGTATCACCATCCAGGATCTCAAGATGTACTATAGAGCTATAGTAATAAAAACAGTATGGTACTTAGCACAAAAATAAACTCATTGATCAATAGAATCAAACTGAAGATGCAGGTCTATAGACACCTGGTTGTTGGCAAAGAAATCAAAATACATAAACTAACTAACTAACTAATTAACTAACTAACTAACTAAACTGGAAAAAGAGATGGCATCTTTAACAAGTGATGCTGGTCCAACTGAATGACTACATGTAGAGGAATAATAATAAATACATACTTATCACCTTATAAAAAAAACTCAACTCCAGGTGGATCAAGATCAGATACCCATATTCTAATTAAAGAGAAAGTAAAGAATAGATATGAACTCACTGACACAGGAAAAGACTTTCTGAACAGGACCCTCATAGTGCATGCTCTAAGAACAACTATTAAATGTGACCTCATGAAAGCTTCAGTATGGAAAAGCATGTCATCATTTGCACAAAGAAGCAGACTATAAAACATGAAAAGATCATTACCAATTACACATCTGATAGAAGGTTAGTAATATAATAATATAAAATACATAAGGAGCTTAAAAAACTGTACATCAAGAAAATGAATAACTCCATTAAAAATTGGACCACAGAACTAAGCAGAGATTTCTCAAAAGATGAAATGCAAATTACATCGAAACACTGAAATAAATGTTCAACATCTGTATTCATCAGGGAAGCATAAATCAAAACTACTTTGAGATTTCATCTCATATCAGTAAGCATGTCCAAAATCAATAAAACAAATGACAGCTTATGCTGGCAAGCATATAGGGAAAGGGGAACACCTATTCAATGCTCTTAGGAGTATATACTTATTTGTACAGCCAGTATGGGAATCAGTGTGGTGGTTCCTCATGAATCTGTGAATAGATCTACCTCACAACCCAAATATATAGCTCTTGGGCATATACCCAAAGGATTCTACTTCCGGTTATAGAGAAACTTAGTCATACATGTTCATTGCTGTTCTATTCATAATAACAAGAAATTGGAAATAGAGTAGATGCCCATGGATGAATGCAACAGGCAAATGAATAATGAAAATATGTACCTTTATACAGTACACAATTGAATAGTACTCAGCTGATAAAAAGGAAAACATTATATTCACATTTAAATGAATGGAGGTGGAAAAAGAATTATCCCAAGTGAGGTAACCCAGACTCTCCGAAAGACAACTATTAAGCATATTCTCTTATATGTAGATGTTAGTTTTTAAGCCTTCAGTTGGGTTGCTACAATCTCTGTAGCTACAGAGGTTACATATACAGTAAGAGAGGTGGGGGCAGGGAGGATCTCCACTGATGGGGAAATAAACTATATAGTTATGAAGAGACAGGAGGTAGATTGGAACAGTATGATTAAACACAGAGAGGAAAGGTAGGGTGGGCAAAGGAGGGAATATAAGGAGGAACAACCCAAACTAAGGGTCTTATGAGGTGTCATATAGAAACATACTACAGTAGAACTTTCTTAAAATATGTACATATATGAAAGAAATCTAAATGGAGTCACTAAATAACAGAAGAGACAAAAGCTCGACTGTACATTTTTCACAACTAAGTTGAACAGTCAGTGCCAGGAACAATTTACATCTAATTGAATTCTTGGCCAAAAGTGTTCCATGAGTGGCACCAAATGATTCAGACTATTGTGAAGGCTACTGATCACTCTCCACAAATGAATGACAAGGTCCTGTTGCTGAAGACAATGCTTACATAGCTCACTGACATGAAAAAAAATCTACGTGGTTCTAACTGGAGTCTTCACCCAGAGTGACTACTGTCCACGTACTGAACTTTACTCTGCAGGATACCAGAAGAGAAAGATAACCATCAATCCAGCTACAAATCCTGCTATCTACAAGGATAGCCTGCCTGCATATGCTGATTTAGTAAAGGTACAAATATTGTTTAAGTAACCAACCACCTTCTGATTGAATTTAACACCTTCTCTACAACGTGGACTGGGTGTCTGATACTGAGTGGCTCAGATACTGAGTTTGGTATGCCACAGACCTAGGAGAAAATTAAATACTATATTTCTGGTACAGGAACATAGTAACAAAATGACTTCCAACGACATTCTGATACTCCCATAGACCAATACCTTGCTCAGCCATCATCAGAGAAGCTTCCTCTGCAGGAACCACCACAGAGACCCACACTTAGACCATGTTCTGAGAGTTCAAGACCTTGGAACACACACTTTTATGGGATGTCTTCATTAAACCCCTCCCCTAAGGGAAAAGAAAATATGCAAGAGAATGTGGGTGGCACCAAGTAAACAATGTCTCTCAGACATAACAGGACTGAATGATGCTTATATGAACCCAAAGAGACTGGCAACATGCACTGGCCTGCATTGATCCAAGCCAGATAGGGTTCTAGTGGTAAGAGGGGACGTGAATAAGAGCTTCCATCCTTATCAGAAGTTATTATTTGCTTACAGAGGAAAAATTAGTTTCCTCCTGTGGAGAGTCACTGGATATATAAACCTCAAGGGCAGGCCCTATGCACAGCATAGGCAAACAAATGAAAAATGAAGCTTTTCATTGTTTTTTATGTAGAAGAAAAGAATTTAGAATTTATTATAAAGAAAGGAGTATGGGAATTTTGGCATTTCTTATTTTTCTTACATGTTTACTTTTTAGTCAGATTATTAATTCATACAATTTATAGAGCTGAATAGTTTTCTATTTTACATTATAAAAGGAATACTTCAATTTCTTATTCTCATTTCCTTTTCTCTTGATGGTCTGCTACTTCTGATGTCTTCTTTCTTTTAAAAGATGTTTTACTTTTAAGTTTACTTATTTTGTGTGTGTTTATGTGTACACTTGTATGCTTGTGTGTTTTCACGTGGTTGTGTGTGGGGGGGCATGTGTGTGTGTTTCTGTGTACATGTATGTGCTTTAGCACATATGTTAGTCAAAGGACAACCCACAGGGGTTGGTTCTCTTCTCCGTCCATGTGGGTACCAGCCCCTGTATGCTCTTCGACATCACGGCAAGTGCCTTAACGTGCTGACCCTTCTCATCAGCCCTTGATTCTGAATTTTGCCAGTTCCCTTTACTCTCTATTTTCTTGTCCTCTGCTGCTTGATTCCTGGCATGGTGACATACACTCCTTGTTTATAAAGGTGTTGGCTTCATTAAGTTTAGCACTTCCTTTCCATCTACGGTCATAATTTTACTTATTCTCATAAATTCTTCTCTTACAACATACTTCTGCAAAGCTTCATTTTCTCTTTTTGTATTTTTATGGTTTTAAAATGGATATTTTATTTTTATGTTGTTTATAGTACCAAAAAATGTTAGCATTTAAAAAATTCTAAACCATACTACTTAGTGGTTTGTAGCACAGTTGTAGTGTTATTTTTCAGCTCTTTCCTTCCAGAACACTTAGTCACTCCCCATTCTCCTTTCCCCAGCTACTGATAACAATTTCTTTTCTTTTCTTTTTTTTATTTATTTACTCACTTTACATCCTAATATCAACAACCACTCTCCTCCCAGTACCCCTTCACATAAAACCTTCCTCCATTCTTCCTTTCCCTTCTCCTTTCAGAAGGAGAGCTCTCCTCTAGGTATCAACCACCCACTACCCCCAAACACACACACACATCAAGTCACTGCAGAACTAGGTAGTGTATTTTTTCCCACTGAGGCCAGACAAGGCGGTCCATTTAGGAGAATGGGATCCACAGGCACGCAACAGATTCATAGAGATCCCATTCCTGTTGTTGGTATCCCTGAATGAAGACCATACTGATCATCCAATACGTATGTGCAGGAAGCTTAGTGTCAGCCTCTGTATGCTCTTTGGTTATTGATTCAGTCTCTGGGAGCCTCTGAGAGCACAGGATCGTTGACTCTGTTGTTTTTCCTGTGGAATCTCTGTTTTCTTTAGGTCCCTCAATCCTCTCCCCAGCTCTTTCATAATACTCCCCGCGCTCCATCTAATGTTTAATTGGATGTGTTTGCATCTCTTTCCATTGGCTGCAGCGTGGAGCCTCTCAGATGACTGTTATGCTAGGCTCCTGTGTGCAAGTGAAACAGAGTATTAATAGTGTCAGGAATTCATTCTTGCACATGGGATCAGTCTCAATTTGTCAGTCACTGGTTGGCCATCTTTGCTCTATCTTTGTCCCTGAACATCTTTATAAGCAGGATACATTTGGGGACAAATGTTTTGTGGATAGGTTGCTGTCCTTATCTCTCCACTGGAAGTCTTGCTTGGCTAAAAGAAGTGGCCACTTCTGGATGCATATCCTCCATTGCTAGAGTGTTATCTAGAGTCATCTCCATAGACACTCTTGGGCCTCCTCCCATGCCAGGTCTCTGGCACATCCTAGAGATTGTCCTTCTCCCTGCCCCCCCCATGGTTTTCCTTCTCTCTCCTCTGCTCTCCCTCTCTCTCTCTCCTTCCCCTCCCCTCCCCATCCCTCTTCCACCCAGATCCCTTTCTCCATCTACCTCCAATATCTATTTTATTTTCCCTTCAACTATCCTCCCTGGGCCCCTCTTTACTGGCTTCTTTGGGTCTGTTGATTATAGAGTGGTTGTCCTGTACTTTATGGCTAATACCCACTTATAAGTGAGTACATGCTATGCATGGCCTTATGGGTCTCAGTTACCTCACTCAGGATGATATTTTCTAGTTCCATCTATTTGCCTGTGAAATTCATGTCCTTGTTTTTAATAACTGAGTAGTATTCTGTAGGTTAAATGAACCAACTTTTCTATAACCATTCTTCATTTGAGAGACATCTAGGCTGTTTCTAGTCTCTGGCTATCACAAATAAAGCTACTATAAACATAGTTGAGCAAGTGTTCTTGTTGGATGGTGGGGCATCTTTTGGGTACATGCCAGGAGTGGTACAGCTGGGTCTTGATGTAGAACTGTTCCCAATGTTCTGAGAAACTGCCAGATTGATTTTCATAATAGCTGTACAAGTTTGCAATCTCACCAGCAATGAAGGAGTGTTCCCTTTGTTTCACAACCTTGCCAGCATGTGCAAGCCCTTGAGGTTTTTATCTTAGACATTGTGGTTGGTGTAAAGTGGGATCTCAGAGCTGTCTTGATTTGCATTTCCTTGATGACTAAGGACACAGAACAAGTGCTTCTTGGGTATTCAAGATTCCTCTGTTGAGAAAGCATGTTGTATCTTGTCAAAGGCATGAGATGATCATGTGATTTTTTTCCTTTTAGTTCCTTTATATGGTGGATTCTATTGATGGATTTTCATATATTGAACCATTCCTATATCCCTGGCATAATGCCTACTTGATCATTTTGGTTGATGTCTTTTATGTGTTCTTGGATTTGGTTTGGGGTATTAATTGAGAATGTATCAATGTTCATAAGGAATATGGATCTGAAATTTTCTTTCTTTGTTGAGTTTTTGTGTGGTTTAGGTATCAGGATGGCTATGGTATCATAGAATATGTTTGACAGTGTTTCTTCTGTTTCCGTTTTGTGGAATTGTTTGAGGAATATTGGTGTTAGCTCTTCTGTGAAAGTCTGGTAGAATTTTGCGCTAAAATCATCAGGCCCTGGAATTCTTTTGGTTAGAAGACTGTAATGTTTATTTCCTTAGGGGATATAGTACTGTTTAGATAGTTTACCTTAACTTGATTTAACTTTGATAAGTGGTATCTGTCTAGAAAATCATCAACTTCATCTAGATTTTCCAATTTTGTGTCATATAGGCTTTTGAAGACCTAATGATTCTTTGAATTTCTTCAATGTCTGTTGTTTTGTCTCCTCTTTCATTTCTGATTTTGTTAATTTCGATACCCTCTTTACATTTTAGTTAGTTTGGCTAAGGGTTTCTCTATCTTCTTGATTTTCTCAAAGAACAAATTCTTGGTTCCATTGATTCTTTGTGTTGCTCTGTTTGTTTCTGATTGATTTCAGCCTTGAGTTTATTTTCTGATGACTATTCCTCTTGTATGTGTTGCTTCTTTTTGTTCTAGAGCTTTAAAGTGTACTTTTAATTCGTCAATATGAGACCTCTACAAGTTTTTTATGAAGGCACTTTGTGCTGTGAACTTTTTTGTTAGGACTATTGTCATTGTGTTCCATAAGTCTGGGTATGTTGTGCCTTTATTTTAATTGAATTCTAGAAATTCTTTAATTTTTTTATTTCTTCCCTGATCCAGTCATCATTGAGTAGACAAATTTCTATGAATATGTAGGCTTTTTTGTTGTTTCTATTGTTCTTGAAGTTCAGCTTTAATCTCTAGTGATCTGATATCAAGCAATCTTCTAGTATCTAGTATCTGTTGAGAGTTTCTTTGTGACTGATTTTTCAACCAAAAGTAATCAAGAGATAGATAAAGACACTTCATACTCATCAAAGGAAAAATCTGCCAAGAGGACATCCCGATTCTGAACATCTATACCCCAAATGAAAGGGCACCTACGTTTGTAAAAGAAACATTACTAAAACTTGAATCACACATTAAGAGTGGGAGACTTCCACATCACACTCTCACCAATAGACAGGTCCTTGAGACAGAAACTAAATAATGAAAAAATAAAACTAACAGAGGTTATAATTGAAATGTATCTAACAGATATCTATAAAATATTTTATCCAAATGCAAAAGAATTCAGCTTCTCAGCACTTCACATGAAACCTTCTCCAAAACTGACCTAATATCCCAATATTCCTAACCTTTAGATTTCATATCTTCCTATTTATTTGAATCACACAGGTCTACATCGGCTGCCATTTTCCTTTTTCCTCGCTCCCTCATCTCTCTCCCTCTGCCACCCTTAGCTCCTCCTCCCTTTTCTTGTCCAATCATAGGCCTCCCGCTGCAAATAGATTGGTCAGGGAAATTTCTGCTACAGTACTCCAGTTTGTTTCTTGGATTCATTTGCTTGGAAATCCTTTTTCCAGCTTCTTTTTCTGAGATAATGTCTTTCTTTAAGAGATTTATTCATTTCCTCTTTAAAGACCTCCATTCGCTTAATAAGATTGGATTAAAGATCATCTTCTTGTGCTTTAATTTCATTAGGATATTCAGGGTTTGATGTAGTAGGGTAGATGAGTTCTGGTAGTGCATTATTGACCTGGGTCTTATTGATTGTGTTCTTGTGCTGTCCTTTAGGCATCTGGCTTTCCCTGGTGTTGGCTGGATGATTCTGATGGCAGTAGGACTTCTTAGGAAGGCAGGGGGAGCCATAGACCAGACAATGGAGGTCAGGTTACCTGACTGCTAGCTGTGCCTTGGCAGACACCAGCAAGGGATTGACCGGGCAATGTTCCAAGCTGATAGTTCTTGGGGCCCTTGCAGGTCTCCACAGGGAAGCAGGATGCTCTCAGTCTGGTCCACAGGGCTCTTTAGGGCCTAAGGGCAAGCTCAGAGCTAGACAATGGAGGTTATAGGACTGTGGGCAGCTCCCTTGACAACTATTTCTAATGTGTTTTCTCTCTCTCTTTAACTTGGATCCTTTAATTTCTTCTTCTTGATAAACTGCTCTACTTAAAATTTTCAGTGCATTGCTCACTAAAAGTGACAAAAATTTGGAGTCTTGTTGATTGACAGTAATCACCAATTTTTGATCTTTAAGGATGTTATCACTGGGTTTTACATAAATGTCTTTATATCAGGGATAGGGAGTTCCTTTTTACTTTTACTTTTTTGAACAACACCCAATTTACCAGGAAAAGGTGTTAGTTTTGTCCATATTTTAAAGCAGTGTTCTGATACATATTTCTCCTCCTTATCCTATTTTTAGTATTTGTTATTTTATTGTTATGTTATTCTTGTTACATTATTTCTATGGTTAACCAACATCCATTTCTTGAATGAATTCCAGTTTGTTACAATTTAGAGTATTTCTCAATATGTGTCTAGATTTAGTTTCCTAGCATTGCAGACTTCTGTGCCTGTGTTTATTAGGACACCAGTTTAGCTTTTCTCTTTAATTATGTTCCTTTTGAGTGTGACACCAGTGTCGTGATGATCTTGTGGAAAGCATTTGGGAAATATCTCACCTATTTTGGTGCTTGGCAAAGTATGAGAGAAAATTGGTGTTATTTCACATTTAGTAGAATTCAGTAGGAAAGTCTTTTGTCTTATGTTTTTCTTACATGCTATGTTTTAAAATTATGAATCCAGTCTCCTGTTATAGACCTTTTAGTCTTGTCTATGGTAAAAGTTTTGATGTTTTTATCAATTTTCTAGAAAATTTAGTTTTTAATAATTCTTAGTAAATTTAATTTATTGACATTGTATACAATATTTTATAATTATTTATTTTATAACCCTATTTATTTTGTGAAAATTTAACATAATGTCTCATATTAAATTTTTGGTTTTACCAATTTAAATCTTTCTTCTGTCTTACTTAGTTGGAGTAGCCAAAGAGCTGTAAATTCTATTGATTTTTTTCCCTGAAGAACTGTTTTTGTTTGATTGATTCTTTTGTTGTTTTATTATGTATTCATTAATTTAATTTTTATCATTTCCTTTCCTCTGCTAGATTAGGTTTAATTTACCCAAACTTTCTTTTAAGGTAGAAAAGGGCTATGCATTTAAAGTGTTTTCTTTCCTATTTTATATATGTAGGAATAGTTATTAATTTCCTTCTGAGCATTGCTTATACTATTTTTCCGTATGTTGTACTTTGATTTAGTTTATCTCCATGCATTTTATAACTACTGTGAAATTTGTTGTTTGATCAAGTAATTGAGAGTATGCTATCTATTTTACATATAACTTCTCTAATTTTTCTTCTAATACTAATTTCTAGATTTATTCCATTGTGTTTTAATGTGATATTATAACATATTTGTTTTTAAAATCTCCTCTACTTTTTGTCCATATTACTATGTATTATTGGCTATGATTTTACTGCATAAGACCATGATGGCATCAAACTTTCAATCTTTTTCCTGAGTGTTGTAATTACAGGTGTGTAACACCATGACCATCCATAATCTTTCTAAAATTTCAAGAACTAATTGTATTATGCATCACATGGCTTATATTAAGGAACTTTCTATGCATATTTGAGAAGATTATATATTTATTGTTGAATGAAAGTTGGATAGACATTAGGCCAAGCTGGTATGCTCTATTTCCTTGTTATTTATTTTATCTATTACTTAAGTCACATTTCTACAGTTTATTATAGTGGACCATGTGTTTCATTATTCCATCATGTTAAGTCTTTCTTCATTGAGATGGGCATGTATGATACAGCATGTTCTCTGCATATGTGAGACCCTGAATTTAGTCTATAATACCATGTTTTTGGCTTTGTAGCTTCAGTATTATGCTGTTCATGTATATGCTGTCATTTTGATATCTTTTTGAATTGATCTCTTTACCAGGACATTGTAGGACCCCAAAGGGCTGACATGCCCTGGCTGAGACTTCCTGTGTGCTGCTGCCTACTAAGTAACATTCTGTGGTTCCTCTAAGATCAAAACATCCTGATGTAGGCATGGTGCCCCAGGAAGGGAATTTACACTTGACATCCTTATTGACCCCTAGTTGAGTTCCTGTTTTTCCTTGAGTTTGTGTTTTTCCTTCCCTGGTTTGGTATATATATTGAACTTGCTCAGTAAAAACTTTGGCATTCTCTCATAATGAATGACCTGAGTCTGAGTCTTTCTTTAATCCCCCAGGTCTATGCCTGAGCTCGGTACCATGGCAGGACTTGAGCTGTCAGGACATAATGCTCTTTCATGAGCTGTATCAAAAAAGTATAACTAAAACATGCTTTCTTGACTCTTTTCCAGATCATAGTAGGGGACATAGGAATGCCATTTAAGATTTGTGGTGGCCACACAAATTCTGGATGCTCCCCTTCCTGGCACTATAAGGGGGTAAAGATACAATTTCGTTTATATTTTACACAAACTTTTCTGCAAATTTCTTCCAGGAATCATGTTTTGGTGAGACATTTTATAAGTGCTGTGACTCAATGGAGTCATTGAAGCTTTCCTCAACAGAAATATTACTTGTCCATTTAGTTAATTAATCCCAACGGACTGAGGGGAAAAGCTTTAGCTAAGTAAAATTCTTCCTTTCTATAAAGAAAAGAGAATACTTGGTATCACCGAGAAGCTCACCAAGTTCAGGATTTATTTGTGTTACTGTTAAAAGATGATAGTTAAATGTTAATGATAGGCATTGTTAAAAATGATAGATAAATACAATGTCAAAAGTTAAAAGATGACTGTCTCTGCAGCATCTGCTTCCAAAATGTGAAGATACATTCACAGTGACACAGTTATCTATTAGGCTTGAATGTCAGCTCTGGAATTTAGGAAACACAGGCTAATCAGGAGAAAGCCCTTTGAGCATTTTGTAAAGAGGAAAAAAAAAACCACTTAAATTTTCTATGCTGCTTAAAATGAAAAATTAGGTCCTGACTAGACCCCTTATTTCCTATTTTGTGTTTTGGTGAATAATGTATTTACTTCTGCCATCATTAAAAATTGGGGATATTTAAGTCTAATCCTAGTATTTTTGGTGTAGAAATTTAGATGGAAATGGCCCTCATAGGTTCATATGTTTCATAACTTCAACCACTTTACATATGTATACATACAAATGCTTGGTGGATGGAGCAAAGCTTCAACAAGCAGGTTCCATCAACTTTAGTTTTGCCAACAAAATCTTTTAAGCAGTATAGCAATTACTATGTGACTACATTCTATTTTTCTTCCAGTGAATGGTTCAATGAGTATATACAAGAAAAATGTATTCTCAATACTCTAATATGAATAAACATTATGTAGTACAGGAAGAACACATTATTCCTAAGAACCCATATGCATTTGTAACTGAGCAAGTTGTTATAGATTAACAAAATGTAAGCAAACAAGGTAATTTTCTCAGCTAATTTCTCTTACAGGCAGTCTGCAATTTGTGGTTACAAAGAAAGGGTCAATGATCTTATTATTTATCTTAAAAAGTAATCCTATTTAACCTTAAAAGGATCACAAATCTAAATTTTTAGATTTTAAAAAGCAATCAGGATTTAAAGTTGTTTCTACTTTAAATCCTCATAATGCACATCTACTCATCAACAAATTTCATTAAATCATATCAGGAAACAGAGGGCAAAAGTAAGTACAAGAAATTAACCATCACCTTGAAAACCAGTCCAGCTTCAGCAAGTGTCATGTCAACCAATGCTATTCAGGCTGCCATTGTTCTTGTTCCTGACTTAAAAATCTCTAGCTCAACTATTAAGAGTGTTCTTTTTTGAACTTCAGATTGCTCCTTAAGATTTTCTACATCAGAGCCATTAACAAAAGTATCTTAATCTAACTTCACTAACAATCTATGCTTTCAAATTCTTCCTAAGGATGGTGATCATTGTCAACAATCTGCATCTTTAATTCTTTCCAAGGGTGGTAATTGGATCATTTATCTGCTCCAGCAGTAATGGTTGGAAAAGATCAAGCATTATTACTGTGAGTGCCAGGATTCTGTACAATGAGCATCTGGAAGCCCTGTTAGAGTTTTTATACAAATAGTATATTAGGAAGAATATAAAGGTTACAAGGACTTGATTCCACAAAGCTCTGTTTTTCAAGGCATTCCCATTGTGATTGTTCTAACCAGTGAGCTGTTGGGCTGTAGTGTGCGCAGGCGTGGGTCCTGTTGTGTTGGAATGTGGGTCCCTCCCGCGTCTGCCGCCTCCAAGGGACTAGGGCCATGGCTCAGAGAGGCAGAGGCTTGGGAATTTGACTATGTTCACTCCATGCTGCTCAGGTCTGATGTTGGGCTGTGAGAAGCCACGGGACCTCTGTGGGTAGAGGGAACACAGTCTGAGGTCCTGTGGGGACCAGAGCTCTTGAGTTGGGGGTCCCTGGGCCAAGGCGACTGGGAACCGACTGAGTCTCTGGGCCTTGGCCTCTCAGGCGCTGGAGAGGCCATGGAAGGGCAGAGATGGGGGCATACAGGCCGAAAGGGGGAGGGGGAGAAGCTCTAGCTGCATCCCTCGGATATGAGATTCTTGGTCGCAGCGACTCACTTGGCTGTGTCATGGCTGGCTGGGCTTGCCTGCTTGAGTTGGTGGTAGATTAGATTAGCCAACTACTGTGGCTCTGTAGTTGAAGACCTTCTCCAAGGTTCCCCACTTTGAGCTCTAAAGAAGAGAGATAGTCCATGGTCATAGGCTATGGTCTCAAGATATTTATTGTCATGGTGGAAAATGGATGAAGCTATACCTCCGGTATTCTCAGAGCAGGCCTGAGGTTAAATACCTTTTGCAAGGAGGAGGGTCTAGGAAGGAATGCTTAGTTGGCTATGCCCTCTGGCCTTTAGGTATCTCATTGGCATGGAGATCTGTCTTGAGGATCTGTGGCCTAAGTCACACCCTCTACCTGTGCTATGTGACCGATGGCCACAAACCTGTCTGTGGGAGGGGCTGTAGCTATGTGAAAAGAGCCAGGGGCCCAGGAGCAAGGCCAAACTCCTACTGTCCATGAGTGTCTCTGGGGTTCAAAGCCTGTGCAATATCAGGTACCCAACAGCCACTCACAGCCCCACAGTGGGCCACATTCCATGGTTCTAAAGGTGTTTGTGATCCCTTTCACACAATCCTAGACAAGGTAAATCCATAAATGTAATAAACCACATAAACCAAAATCCACAAGATCATCTCATTAGATGTTGACATTGACAAAATGACCATTGAGAAAAACCAACATCACTTCATAATAAAGATCCTAAAATGACTAGAGATACAAGGGACATACCTCCCCATAATAAAGGCAATATACTGCAAACCCACAGTCAACATCAAATAAAAGAAAACACAGAAAGAAGACAAGGATCCCTACACTCCATATCTATCCGATATAGTATTCAAACAAAATAATTACAAAGGCAGAGAGAGGAAGGGATCTGGATGATAGAGGGGAGGAAGAGAGGAAGGGGGGGGGCAGGATGAGGTATGGGAGAATACAGGAGAGAAGCCCAGAGAGCCAGCAGAATCAATGGAAAAATGCTGCTGTGGATTGTGGAGGGGGACAGGGGAGGAACCTCAAGAAAATACCGGAGGCCTGAGATGTGAGAAGCTCCCAGGACTCAATGGAGATGACCTTAGCTGAAATGTCCAACTGTGGGGAGATGGAATCTCCAGTAAATAGACATGTCTCCAGTGGAGGGGTGGGGTCTCTAAACTATCTTCAAAATTTTTGACTCAGGATTGTTCCTGTCTAAAAGAAATGCAGAGACAAAAATGGAGCAGAGATAGAAGGAAAGGCCATCCAGTGACCAGCCCAACTTGGGATTTATCCCATACACAGGCACCAAACCCTGACACTCTTACTGAGGCAATGTTGTACTTGCAGACAGGGGCCTAGCATGGCTGTCCTCTGAGAGTCTCTACCAGCACCTGACTGAGACAGATGCAGATACTCACAGCCAACCTTTGGACTGAGGTCAGGGACCCCTATGGAAGAGTTAGGGGGAAGACTATAGGAGCTGAAGGGGATGGCAACCTTAGGAAGAATAATAATATTAACTAACCCTGACCCCTGAGAACTCCCAGAGACTAAGCAACCAACCAAAGAGCATATATGTACTTGTCCGTGGCCCCTGGACATATGTAGCAGAGAGCTGCCTTTTCTAGCCTCAGTGGAAGAAGATGTGTCTAATCCTGTAGAGACTTGATGCCCCAGGGAAGGGGAAGTGGGTGGGTGAGATGGGGATGGGGGGGAGTACCCTCTCAGAGACAAAGGGAAAGTGGGTATGGGTAATGGGTTATATATATAGTGGAGGAGACTAAAACTGAAGGATTAAATGGGGAAGAGTATGGAAGAGGAGGGTAAGGGAGGGAATGTGAGGAGGGATAGCTAACATTAAGGGCTCTTTGAAGATCATATTGAAACTTACAATGTAGAATCTTCCTAAACCATACACACAATTAGAAAAATCTAAATGGAGTTACAAAGTAATGGGGAGATAATTTCCCAAATAGAATCTTTTGCTGCCATTTACTGGGACTAGCTTACATGTAGTTAAATTATTGAACAAAGGAGCTCTATGACATTCCCCGAACATCTCAGGCTTTGGCTAAGGTTTCTCTCCACAAAGTGATGCAAAGGCCCTACTTTTTAGTACAACACTTATATATCTCATTTAATGTGGAGAAGTCAAACTGAAACATAACTAGATTTTTCACCCTTGTTGACTAGTGTTCATGGTGAATGACTCCAAGGAAACAGTTTCTTCCAGACAGTTTCTTCTTTAGGCTTTTGTAGACTTTTTGTTTCATATAGCTTTGTTTTGGCATTTTTACCTTATTGTTCTTTTGCTGGTATATTATGGTTTCCAATATTGTGAATTTGGGGGGAGGTTAGGAGTGTGTATTTCTTTCTCTTTATTTATCTATGAAATTTGCCTGTTTGGTTTCTTTTTTAAGAGAGAGAGAAAGACTGAAGAATTGGGGAGTTGGTGATATTGGGAGGATCTGGGAAGAGTTAGGGAGAAGAAAGCAAGATCAGAATATAATGTATGAAAAAAATTATCAATAAAAAGGGTGGAATACAATTGACATTATTAGAAGACAGGTAAAAAGGAAGTAGCTGGAGGAATGTAGAGGGACAATGCTGGAGTTAGTAGGGGAAAGAGATCAAGGTATAATAATACACATTATGAAGATACCCTGATGAAACATACTTAAAAATTACAGACATGATGAGCATCTTCTAGACAAAATAGAGTTGGATCACAGTTTTTCATTTAACAGTAATTATATTTATTTTATATATAAAAGGATGATACCTCATGCATGAAGTAATAGTCTGAGAGGTGATTTATAAATCAGCTTATATAGCATTTCAACAAAGAACATCAAATTTCTTAGAAACATGTCATAAGAATGAAAGAGTATTTTGAATGCTTAAGTTGGCAAACTGTGGGTTAGCAAATATGAGAGAAGTAATGATAGACAAAGCTAAAATTTATCATTAATAAAGCTTTTTGTGACAGCTGCAGGCAAACCTAAGTCGTTGATGGCTAATTGTATAGTATAAATTATTTTTAAGAAGTCTTCCTATTTGTGTTGATGTACGTATTTATTTGTACATATATAAATATAAATAACATTATAAAACAAAAAACTGTGAATGACTATAGGGACTTTTGAAGCTGAACTAAATACACTTTGCATTATAATAAAGCCAGGAGCCTACAGGAGCCAGGGAGTGGCATGTGATAGCTTGCATGCATAGATCTCAAAGGTTCGTACATTTGAATACTTGGTTCTCAATATAGTGGAACTGCTGGGAAGGATTAGGAGATCTGGCATTGTTGGAAGAGGCATGCCACTGGGGATGGGCTTTGAGGTTTTCAAATAATGGTGCCATTCCTAGCGTGCCTCTCTCTGTCCTTTGCTTGTGGATCGAGATATGAGCTCTCAGGGGTTCCTTCCACCATCCCTTTGCTCTGCCATCAAAGATTCTAATGCTCTGAACCCATAAGCCAATTAAACAATTTTTTTCATAAGTTGTCTTGGTCATGGTGTTTTTATCTATAGCAATAGAAAAGTAACTGAGACACTTGGTAAATTTTATTTCTTGCAGTTGAGAGAAAATTATTAAAAATTCATGGAAGTTGAATCATTACTTAAAGCACATTTTTACTGTATTATTAGGGACAAATAATTGTTAGTAATGCCATCACTTTTACATTAAAGTTAAAATAAATCCTTGAAGTAGGATGAAAAATTAAGTTTACTTTGAGAAAAATAGAGAATAGAATGGTTAGAGTTCAAAATTCCCCAGACTTTTGCCAATAAAATAACATTCTTTTTCTGCCTTTTAGACTTTTCAAAGTAGGACATTTAAGTTGGTGCTTAAATAATCACATAATTTAAAAGATTTTAATTGTCTAATATATTTATAAAAGTTTATCATAGATGCTCTTGTGCTGTGGTACCAATTAATCTTGCTCAAATCCACCAGGCATTGGTGGCAATGCACATTTCTTGTTACCCATCCAAGTGTTCGAGTTCCTGAATGACACACACACATACACACACACACACACACACACACACACACACACACACACCCTTATATATTACTATGCCTTAAACAGCTCAATGGCTGGGCCACTCCCAAACCTAGACGTGGCTAACTCCTCCCCTCTGATACTCCTAAGTTATTACTTACTAAAATCTATATTCCATCTTTGCTGTTCTAGACCAAATGGGGAGGCTCCCTGGAGCTACTCTTTCCAGCTCTTACATGATTTGGTATGCTTTCTCTTCTGTACCTCTCAGGTCTGGACCTTCTCCATTTCTGGCATAGTGGTTCTGTCTTTCTTCCTCTCTTGGTCCTCTTACCCATGAATCCTATAGTTCTACCTCTGTTTTCCTGCCCAGCTATTGGCCACCAGCAACTTATCAATTTGAACCAACTGGGTGCAAGCACCCCAAGCATCTTACATGCAGATTCTCATGCAAGTTTGGGAATCTAATTGACATAGTTCAAGTGTTAGACCAAATCCACAACACTCTTGGCATCTCATCTGGTTAATAACTAATAACTAATATTATATTCACTATGAAGTAAGGATGTGGGAACACTTGTTAGGTGATTTAAGAAGATCATGTAAGTTTGCAAAGGAAAACTACAACAATCAGAGTGAAACATTCTCTTCCCTTTCTCTCTAACACAAATATGCTTTCATTGAAAGACAATTTCCTTATCTGAGAGCACATGAAGAAAAGAGAATTTTCCTATTGCCTGAAGGTGAGGTGGTAAGATTAAACTCAGGGTTTTTTGCATGATAAACTTATACCCACCTCTGAGCTGCCTCCAGCTCCTGAGACACAACTGCTCCAAGGCACAGTCTTTACTCAGAATCTTATTTCAAGTATGTAAAAGGCTTGTATAGTTTGTTGTTTTGCCTCAATAAGATTCTGGATAATGGGTTTTTACTGTTTTATTCAATTTTCTATAGTTTATAAGTTTGAACTATGACCTACATGTCTGGCTTGAACAAAATCCACTTAATTCTTTGATATGTTCTTTTTTTCTTTTTCTTTTTGATATTACAGATAGAATTGCAAACATGAATTCTGGACAAAAGTTTTATATTCCTGTTCAATGATGGCTGGCACAAGAGCAAGGGGATGGATAAATCTGCTGAGAATTTCCTATTTTAAGTAAAAGACAGACTGTTTTTCCAGGTAAGGAAGATACAACTCTAGATATCAGAGATAAAATCATTTTGCCCACATAAAACCAAATACACTGAAGGCAATAGAACAGAAACTGAGGAATAGCCTTGAATTCCTAGGTACCAGAGACAACTTCCTGAACAATTGATAAATGGGAGGAACCTCATGAAACTGAAAAGCTTCTGTAAGGCAAAGGACATTTTCAATAGGACAAAACGGCAATCTACAGATTGGGAAAGGATCTTCATCTACCCTACATCTGACAGAGAGCTAATATCCAAAAATTATAAAGAATTCAAGAAGTTTGACACCAACAACCCAAATAACCCAATTGAAAAATGGGGTACAGAGGTATACAGAAGCTTTTTAGTTTCATGAGGTCCCATTTATTGTTGATTGTAGTGTCTGAGCCATTGGTGTTCTGTTCAGAAAATTGTCTCATGTGCCAATATGATCAAGGAGGTGTGGTCTTGTTGGAAGAAGTGTCTGAGTTGAGGTAGACTTTGAGATTCCCCCTGCTCCCGACTTTGAGATTTTAAATGGTCACCAGGTCAGTGTCTTTCTCTGTAGCTCCTGTGGATCTGGATCTGTCTCCTGCACTGTGTCTGTCTGCATGCCACCATGTCTCCCACAATAACATAATGGGATAAACCTCTGAAATTGTAACCAAGCCACAATTAAATGCCATAGTGTTGGGATCTCTTTACAGCAATAGAGCACTAAGAAAAAATATGATAAAAAAAAAAACTCCTTTGTCACACATTTAGGTTTTATTTATTGTGTGTATATGTTTGTGCACACATCTGTGTATACAACAGTGTGTGTGTGTAGGTAGAGCACAGCTTGCATGAGTCAGATATCTCCATCTACCATGTGGGACATGGGGATCAAACTCAGATCATCAGTCTTGGCAGCAGGTATCTTTTACCTTCTAAGCAATCTTACCAGCCATACCCCATGTCCACTTTGAAGTTTTGTTTATCAGGTACTTGTCACAACAATGATAAAAGAAACAAACACAGCTATTAAGAATAATTTCATTCAATAAATATTGGACGGGATATTCTGATTGACTCCTCCCCCCCAATCTGGGTATATATCTATTGAAGATAATGGAACACTGAAAGTAAGCCTTATTTGTGTATCTTTGTTTCTTTATTCATTAGTGTTTGTTTCATGAAATTTGGTATATTGGTTTTTGTATATTTATAGTCACTATGTCTTCTCAGTGAGCAATTTCCTTTCTTAATTATCCCCTGCTTTAATTCAGTGCCATTCCTTATCTTTCATGACTGATTTTAGAGTGATGCTTCCTTTCTAGATATGAGGATAACCGCTTCTTCTAGTTTTGAGTCTCTGTTTGTTTTGTATATCTTTTTTTCAGTTTTTCTTAAAATAATGCTTTTATGAACTTTATGATAATTTCATGTTATACTTTGTTCCTATTCATTCCCTACTCCTTCTATCTTCTCTCAGATTATTCTCCACTTACCTGTCCCCTCTCAGTTTCCTGCCCTTTCTTTTATCTTTTTCATAAAAACCTTTGTGCTCATAGGAGTGGGGATATCTATTGGAGCATAATTGACTTATCTGGGGCCACATCCTTAAAGAAAATGGACTCTTCCTTTCTCAGAAGCCATCAATTACAAATAACTCTTCTGCTAGGGGTGTGGGTTTATGATCTCTTGATACCTTCTATGCTGTAATGTTTTTCTTGAGTAGACTTTGTGTAGGCACAAACATATACTGTGTGTTCATGAGTGTAGCACACTCATGTTTTCTCTAGTTTTCTGTAATTAAGGTTTACAGGAGAGCAAGACCACCAGATCTAAACTGAGATCAAAGAATGAAACTTTGTTGAGGTATAAATTTCTAGGCTGTCTCTGAGAGAAGGGAGAACAGTTCCACCAAAATAGAGCTTGGGTTTTTATAGGATGGCTCAAGTTTGGTGGGAGAATTGTGGGAGAGCATTAAGGGGGAAGGCAAGTGCTGTGAACAAAGAAACTGTTGTAAACATAAAATTTTATGAGGGGACATTTGGTCATAACAGGATGCTGTGGGAATTAAGATAACAGGATGCTGTGGGAGTTAAGATAACAGGATGATGTGGGAGTTAAGATGGCAGGATGCTGTTGTCTTGGGTCAGACTCCCGAGACATGCAGAATGTACAGCTTTTTATTTCTCCAAAGGACTAATTCTCTGCTGGCTAGGGAACTGACCAAGCCTATCATATCAAACTTTTATTGATTACATGGCTATTGTTAGTCTTATCTATCTACTTCCTGATAAATAGAGACTGGTCTAAGTCATAGTATGGCATGAGATTTCGGGAATGAGATTTTTTTTGTTTGAAGTATACCTGTTCTCCAGGATTGGTAGTTTAGTTGGGGAGGCTATGAAAGAAGGTGTTTGAACAGGGTACAAATAGGCAAGTAGTCATGTAGTGGTGTAGACTCTAGGGTAACAAGATTACCTAGCAGGAAGGTGTGAGCATACATATTCTCAAAGGGACTGAGAAAAGAAGCACAGATGTGTGTGTGTGTGTGTGTGTGTGTGTGTGTGTGTATTATGTGTGTGTATCTTATCCTGGTTAGAGATAGAGGAAGGAGATGGATGCAGGTCAACTATAACTCTCCTGTTTGTTTGTAGAGGTAGGTTTTAATGATGGCATTGGATAGTTCTACCTTTCTGGAAGAGTTTGGGTCAATAAAGGAAAAAAGTCATAAGAGTCATAGTATATCAGCATAGAAAAGAAAACATCCTTTAAATCTAGGGCAGAAATGAGTGGTAGATGACAGGATGTGAGATAGAATCATGTATGGGTTGGGATGGGAGTGGCAGGGCAAATAGGGAGAACTGTAGTTAATGTTAATGAGGCAGAGGCCCTGGATCAGGTGATAGGAGTCATCTAGTTCAACTACCAGAAGGATAGGGGAAATTATGGTACAAGTGAGTTGGGATGAGGAGTCTGGGTGAGTGACAATGGGTTTTAGTTCAAGATGATGTTTAAGAGCAATAGAGTATTGAGAGCAGCAAAGAAAGGCTGAGGTATATGCAAATGGATGGGTAATGGGAAATGAGAGCAGGGATAGAAATGCCCCATACTACAGAACTAGTAAAGGAGTGAAGAAAGGTGTGGGTTTTGGTTCTGAGAGGATGGTGGAGAAGGAAAAAAGGGTATATGACTGTGAGAAAAGAGAGGGAGAGGGAAAGGAAGAAGGAGAGAGAGATTGACAGAGACACACAGAGAAAGAGACAGAGAGACAGAGAATGTTTGTAAATTAGGTTTTATCCTAAGAAAGGGACAGTGTAGGTAGATTTCACCAAAAAAAGAATCAGAGAAGTAACTGTCCTTGATTATACCTGATAGAGGACTATTGTCTCAGGGGTCACCTACCAATCCCTACTACAAAGGCCTATGAAGGCTATCTTTTCCTAGTGTAGGAAGGCAGGACTATGTAGCCTTCATATTTGAGACAAATGATAGTGGCTTACCTACCATCCAGATTATGACCTTGTGCTCCCTCATTGTGATTGGCAGTATGTAGTTGGGAGCTGGAGGCCCCGGTACCATCAGTATTCAGTTGCCAATACCAGAAGATTACTCAAGTATTCTGTGAGGGCTTTTGAGAAGGGGCTGGCTTGCCTTCTATTGGCAGGAACGAACAGCCAACCTTCCAGTGTCCCTCATATCTACATTGTGGACACAGCTTTCGTGGTGGGCATGGTGACAGTCAGGCTTTGCCATAATGTTTTGTGTTTCCTCATCAAAAGCTGAAGGCACATGTTATGACATCATCAGCTTTGAGGGAACCTACAGGGCTGCTGGCAGGAACTGGCATTTATTTTTGTCTCTGGTCATCCTTTTGGGTGATTTGTGTTCCTCTTGGCCCTTAAAGATCTTAAATGTCATTTTTAATATGTTCCCCAAGGGGTTTGAGGGTCTTTTTCTAACATTTTAAACTTTTTAAAGATTTCAGGAGTGGTCTGGAAGAGAAAATGAGTATTGAGGACCAAGATGCCCTCCTGAGAGTTGGGGTCTAGATGAGGGTACTGAATTTTGGCTTTGATTAGTCAGCCAATGAATTCAGCTGTGTTTTCTCCAGTCTTTTGAGCTACAATATAGAGTATATCAAAATTAATCATCATATGAGGGGGCTTTCTGATATATATATATATGTGTGTGTGTGTGTGTGTGTGTGTGTGTGTGTGTGTGTGTTTATTATGGCATTATCTTCTTTTAGTGGGTAGGTGTTCTGAAGGAAACCCAGAACAATGTATTCTCTTAGGTTATGTGAAATACATTTAAAGTTTTTAGTTTTTAGTGGTAACACATGGACATTACCTTTACCATCATAACTATTCTTAAGCATACAGTTTAATATCATTAATTTTGCACATGTTGTTATGCATCAGTTCTCTAGAACTCTGAAAGTTAATCTCTGTGCCTATTTGAGAGAAATTCTACCACCTCTCCAGAGCTCTTGGGACTTCTATCAGTGTCTATGCTTTTCATTATGTTAGATGCCTCATTATAGTATTTATCATTCCATGATAGGATTATTGCTTTTAATGTGTGCAAAACAAAGCGTATAGTCATAAAATAAAATACTATTACCACAAGATCACACAGTCCTACAAAGAAAAGAAAGCAAAATCTTAAAGAGATACTTAAACCTGAACACACGTTTTCATTGCCACCTTGTGGACAATAGCTAAGACATTCAGAAAACTTAATGTTCATTTGCAGATGAACAGAATTTTGGTATACACCTAAAATAAAGAAATATTCAATCACAAAGGAGAAGCTGACACTGCTCTATTTGATGAACACCTGTGTTCTTTATTTGATCACAGGATCATGTGGTAATAGTATTTCATCTTTTGGAGGAATCTAAGATATTTTACACTGTAATCTTAGAATGTCACATTTCAACAATAGTGAACAATTGCTGAAACTACTGTCTGTTTCTAGTTTTTTTCCCTCTTGTTTTTTGTATAACTTGTTTCTGTTCTGTTCATACTTGTTATTGTAATGGTTGCCTAGTGCTCTATGCAGTGGTTTTTTATTTGAATTCTTTCTATAGTCATGTTAAGTTTTCATATGCTTTATGCACGTTTATATATTTTATTGGGAGGAATTGTATGAACTTGTTCCTTGCAAATTGTAAATTTGTCTTGCTATTTTTGTTGAGTTGCACTGTACCTTCTATTTCCTGGATATTTCCTTAGTTAATATATGATTTATGATTATTTTCCACCATTTCATATCTTCCTTCATCATGTTGTTGATAGTTTATTCTACAGTGTGGAATACTGTAAATTTGATATAGTATGCACGTCTCTGCTTTTGCTGCATATGATTTTGCTCTCTTGCTAAAATTTTATATACCAACCTTTATATTTTATTGCAGTTTTATTATCCTAGATTTTTTGTGTAGGTCCTCAGTGTATTTTGAGTTATTCTTTGTGTATAATATAAATAACTAGATCATTATTTGTCATATAGATATCTAGCTTCGTAATACATTTTACTAAGAAGTTATCATCCCATATTGTGTAATCATCTCATACATGTTCATACAAATTGATTTTATGTTTTAAAATCAAGAAGAATGAAGTGAAAGCATATGTTATTCTATAAGATAGCTTAACTATCTAAAGAATGTCTATACATTAAATATGTATTTTATGATGCTTTTTGTTTCAGTAAAAGTTCATGACTTTTTTTTGTATCATTACACAGTCTTTAGATTTCTCTGCGTAATTCAGGCATTTTTTTTCTTTTTTAATTTTATTTTTTGCCTATTCACTTTATAGCCCATCCCAGTCACCCCCTCCCACAATCCTTCCCCATCTCTTCTTTTCTGAGTATCCCCTCCTCCTGTATCCCCCATCCTGCCACTTTAAGTCTCTGAGAGGCTAGGTGCTTCCTCTCCCATTGAGGCCAGATGAGGCACCCATACCCCATATACAGGCTTCATGTTTTGGGATAGCTCTAATTCAGGCATTTAAATGATATTAATTCTTCCATCCATAATCATGGCTACCTTTCTGTTTGTTTTTATGTTGTTTAGTTTATTTTAGGAATGTTTTGTAGTTTCCAATGACAATTGCTTTGTTTGAATTTAGTTTAAGTATTTCATTCTCTTTGAGGCCTTTTATAAATACAGTGGTTTCAGCTTTGAATATTTACATGTATGTGTGTTTAAATTAGAGTATCTGTAGAAGTCAGGAAACTAGAAAAAGACCATGGGGTGTGGGATTCAAGAAAAATGGATAGAATGTAAGAGGTAATAAGGGAAGAAGGAATGATGGGAAAATGGATAAATGGAGTGGCAAATGGGAGGACAAGTTAGAAAGGAAGTATGGGAAAAGATGATTAACACTAAAGATCTTAAACTATGCCATATGAAAGCCTGATTCTATATAAGCTTCCTAAGATATTTACTTGTACACATATAAAGGGGATTAAAATAAAGTTATTTTATAATGGGGGACAATGCCTCCCCTAGATACCACTATCTGTCAAATAAAAACTCAGTGCCAGGTATATTTCTTTTTGAGTTGTTGGTCACTGGGGTCTCATAGACCACTCCAGATGTTACAGGCTATTGACATTGCTCTTGGTTACCCTACAGAACTTGATAAGTCCCTGTTGCTTATGATACCAAATGCCTGTGCCATAAGGTATGGAGAAGTCAAGCTCGTACTGAACTGGTAGCTTCATCCCTACAGGATAGCTTTCATAGTGCTTGGAAGTTCTATGCACACTACCAGGGAAAGAATGTCACAATATATTTGTGAACTCTATGGGAAATAATAACTACTAGCCTGGCAATACATGCTTACAGGTGTGATACTGGCAAGCATGTTACGGAAACAACCAACAACTTTTTGAGTGCATCTCAAGTCTGATTCAAAAGATGGAACCCATGTCTAGTATTGTTAACTGGGTTAAATCCTATCCCCAGCTGTAGGCAGCCGTGTTTACAGTTACAAAGTCGTATGACCAGCACCTGACAATGTAAGCAGCTGGCTTCCAGAGTGGCCAGCTCAGAAACTGGTAAACAAGTCCTTTGAGCATGCGTCGGCCTCGTGCCCCTTCGGAGCGGGCTTATGCTAATAAGGTATTGGCAGCTTAACCTATCCTGGGAGGACACATCACCCAGCCCGCCTAGGGCAGTTATATAAGCAGCTCCTTTCTGCTGCTTGGGGTCCAGGCCCTTCCCTTCCCTTCCTGGTCCAGGTCCCCCGTCCAGTTCCCCATCCCTATGTCAAGAGTCGTTCCTGGAATAAAGCCGACTGAGAAGGATCCTACCGTGTCGCGTCTTACTTGCCGGCCAAGGCGGACGCGACATATGGTGGCCCGTCCGGGGAAACTGAGGACTTCACCTTCGTTGGATTCAGAACTCAGCAGCTAGGAACGGCGGTACAGGTATATTTATTGCCACAAAAGTGCCCAGTGATAGGGCCGTCACAAGGTCCGCGTGTAAAGCGCGTCACAGAAGTGCCCAGTGAGTAGGGCTGTCACAAGGTCCGCGGTGGAAGCGGAGTCACAGAAAGTGCCCAGGAGTAGGCCGTCACAAGGTCCGCGGTAAAGCGGCGTTACAGAAGGTGCCCAGTGGATAGGGCCGTCACAAGGTCCGCGGTAAAGCGGCGTCACAGAAAGTGCCTGTGGATAGGGCGTCACAAGGTGAAGCGGCGTCATAGAAAGTGCCCAGTGAGTAGGGCCGTCACAAGGTCCGTGGTAAAGCGGCGTCACAGAAAGTGCCCGGTGGATAGGGCCGTCACAAGGTCCGCAGAAAAGCGGCGTCACAGAAAGTGCCCGGTGAATAGGGCCGTCACAAGGTCCGCAGAAGCGGCGTCATAAGGTCCGTGGTCATAGGTCCATGGTAAAGTGGCAATTGAATCACGAGAGACCTTAGAAGTATCATGTTAGTGTTTGCTGTTTGTGTTTGTTTGGTGTGGGTCTGTCTGGGTGTCGTAATTGTGTTTTGTCTGGGGTATTGATTGGCAAGCATCAAATCAGGAAAGTGAAACCATGGGGAACTCACCATTGTGCCCCGTGAGAAGTGCCTTAAAAGAACTAATGCGTGCAAGAGGCATTAAAATAAAAGAGGGATTTGCGTTGGATACCGGGTGACTTTATACCTTTGTGGGCCGTCACACGCACCTGGCCAGTGCCTATGCCGGTCCATTCTAACTCCCCAGTCCTCCCTACCTTTTTCCCTACTTCTTTTGCTCGTAATGCACCCTGTATTGTCCCAAATCAGGCTCCATTCCACTAAACCTGCTCCGGTGTGTGTCTGACCACCACCGTTTTTCTTCCTGCTGGCTAACCTATATAAACTTATTCAGCTCTCTTACGTCTCCTCTCTCAGGGGACTGTATATTACTCCTTTGGTATATAACTCTTCTCAGTCTCTCAATCAGAGTCGCCTCCTGTCTGAGTACCTGAAAGGAAATCGGTCGAAAGAAGACGAGGACCTATCCAGGAGGCTCCTGTTGCAGATCGCTACCCTGAATGGCACCCGCCTGGATCCCTCTACTTTGGAGGGGCTCACCACTTGGGTCAAGGGTGCCCTCAATTTTCTTTAAAGAATGAGCGGGAGTATTTATCTGGGGAGCTGTTGTTCTCCTGGGATGTGGTTTCTGCCTTTGGTTTCTGTGTCATTTGTGTCATTTGTGCCATGACCATGCAGGACATAAGGTTGTTGTTTACCAGGCGCTGACTGCCATGGAGGAAGGCACTCCCCCAGGTATTTGGCTGGCCTCCCTTAGGGAGGCATAGTAGGGAGCCTTCTGGACCCGGTAATGGCCATCCAGGCATAATCCCTAGATCCTGACCATCTTGACCATTGCCAAAGGTGTACACTCATGAGGCTCCTACAGCATCACCTCAATGTTTCTGAAGCGGGGAGTACGAGGAGTGCCTCAACTAGAGATGTTCTCAATCCTGAGATAGATTCTCTGAAAGCATGTCCGAGTGCATAGAGGTTTTGTGCCAAATGTACCTCTCCCTGAAAAAGGCACGAAGGCGGGTATGGCAGAAATATAAACTTTCCCATCACAATGCCTTCACTTTGCACAAGGGCTCGGACCTCTGTTTTCCACCGCTGACCTGCTGCGCTAGCAGCGACTTTATAGGTGTGCTTTAGATCGCCTCACACCAAACACCTAATGAATGAGTTCAAGCATGCTTGGGTGTGGGATGCCTAAGGTCTGAAGGGTCCAGAGGTAACCTAATTCAAATTTAATAAATAATTAAGGGGGAGATGTAGGCAGCCGTGTTTACAGTTACAAAGTCGTATGACCAGCACCTGACAATGTAAGCAGCTGGCTTCCAGAGTGGCCAGCTCAGAAACTGGTAAACAAGTCCTTTGAGCATGCGTCGGCCTCGTGCCCCTTCGGAGCGGGCTTATGCTAATAAGGTATTGGCAGCTTAACCTATCCTGGGAGGACACATCACCCAGCCCGCCTAGGGCAGTTATATAAGCAGCTCCTTTCTGCTGCTTGGGGTCCAGGCCCTTCCCTTCCCTTCCTGGTCCAGGTCCCCCGTCCAGTTCCCCATCCCTATGTCAAGAGTCGTTCCTGGAATAAAGCCGACTGAGAAGGATCCTACCGTGTCGCGTCTTACTTGCCGGCCAAGGCGGACGCGACACCCAGCCCTAAGGGAAAACATAGAACCCTTTATTGTTATTCAGCTGAATAAAAATATAGAAATAAAGTGCCCTTAAGTTCTTATAATATACATGTAGAGTGGAATACTTATCAACCTTTATCAGAAAATTTCCTTTTTCAGTAGATGGTGATTAATACAGAGACCAAAATGGTCACCATGCAGAGAAGAAGAGACTGTGATGTGTTCAGCTGTAAATGGGATACTTATATCATACCCAATTCCACCCAAGGCTTACTGTAGTAGGGTAGGTGGGCTCTGGTGGTGCCATATTGTCCTGGCTCTTATTGATTGTGTTATTATATTGGTTTTTTAGCCATCTGATTGTCCTTGGTGCTAGCAGGCCTTTGGAAATGCAGGCAGAGTTGTGGGCTGGAAAATAGTGAGCAAGAGACAGGGTGTTGTCTTTTGCTTTTGGCTGTGCATTAGGGTGGCTTGGTAGGCAGAAGATTGGGGGAACAGGCAT
The DNA here is from genome assembly GCA_021653895.1 of Mastomys natalensis. Classification (NCBI taxonomy): domain Eukaryota; kingdom Metazoa; phylum Chordata; class Mammalia; order Rodentia; family Muridae; genus Mastomys; species Mastomys natalensis. The sequence goes on from JAJTUV010000827.1 coordinate 562,345, forward strand.
CCAGGGATAACTTCCACTGATGTCTTGAACCTATGCGAAATAACTGATTTGTCTTGTTTCTGATTTTAGATGAAAAATTTTCGGCATCTTATCATCTAGTACATGTTTGCTGAAGGGTTTCCCTATGTTGAAAACTTTTTCTTTTTTTTTTTTTTTTTTTTTTTTGGAAAAAAAAGATATTTAAAACAAGCATTTCCTATGTTAATTGGGATAATTACATAATATTTGTCTTTTTATTTAGGTTAATATGTTTCATTGTATTGATGTTAAATCATTCTTGCAAAACCTGGGCACAAACCTAACTTAGTCACAGTATATGTGCTAGGTTTGGAGAGAAATACAGCCATGGAAAAATGCTCCAGTGAGGATTCTCTTATGTTTGAGCTGAACTGGATGCAGGAACAGTTTACCTAGTTTTGTGGTTCTCATAAGGTTACTGTTTGGTTATCATTATGAAAGTATCTCTAGGAGAATGTAGGTCTAGGCTTCTTTTTGTACTTTCTTGCTGTTGACCTTTAGACATTTACAATGAACCAACTAGTTTGGATTTAGTTTCTAAAGTTGACTCTTGAGAGAATGTGACAATTAATCAGGAAATCTCTAGTTAACTTTTCTTGTATATTTGTCCTCTTCATTCTTGTGTGCAAAATAAAGACTCTTGATTATAAGGTGACAGATCACCATTATTTTGACCTCCCTTTTCCATTCCCTCCACTTGATGTTAGTAATAATAGTAATAATAATAATAGTTGCTTTTAATTTTCTTAAAGAAAGTTGAAGTACAAAATGCAAGTGTATCTTATTTTACTGATGTATAGTTTTATTTTAATTGAAAGTGTAGACAACCATATTGCAGTGGTCTTATAGGTGCCATGGTTCCAATGGTGTCCTTACAAGCTTTCTTGTAAGATGGTAGTTGTAGGTGAATCACTTCACACTAGAAGAAAATGCTGTCTATGCCTTTCATATCTAGAGAAAAGTCATTGTTTTTCTTTGAAACTTCAAAGAACAGACTGATTCTCTTGTTAGGATATGCATGTGGCCACTTTGCTTTGAAGTCAATGATCATTTACTTGTTTGTTTGTGTTGTGCAAATGGAATAGAAAAGCCTGGATGACAGGACCACTGTTTACAATATGAAATGTTGAATATTTAATTTCACTGTTAAAATACACAGTTCAGAAAAACATTGCTTATAAATATTACTGCTCATTGACAATGCTCTTGGTCAGTCAATAACTCTAACAAAAAATTCACAATAAGGCCAATATTTTCATGCCATTAATTCTACATCCTTTCTGTAGCCTTAAAACCAAAAAAATTGTTTTGTACTTTAAGTTATGGTGTTTAAGAAATACATTTCATGTGATTACCACAGATATTTTTCTTCTGGTGGATCTTGGTAAAGTAAGAACTCCTTCAATGGAGCTACCATTCAATGTGACAATATAAATATTCAATATTAATGGGAAAACATTAAAATGCTAGCATTAACCGTAATTTATAGGAGTTGGCTGTAACCTCCAAGGATAACTTTCAGAAGTTTGAGTCTTCAAAGCAGGTATGGTGGGACTAGCTACATAATTTAAATAAGATATGCTGTCTACTTCTATGTGACAAGCCAGAATTATCTAAAAGGATGAAACTTCAATTCAGAAAATGCTTCCATAATATTTGGCCATAGGGTGTTTTCTTAATTAGTGATCAATGGGGGAGGGCCAACACATTGTGAGTGTTACCATTCCTGGACTGGTAGTTATAGATTTTATAGTAAAGCAGGCTGAGTAAGCTATGAGGAGCAAACAAGTAAGTAGCAGTCCTTCATGACCCCTGTATTAGCTCTTGCCTCCAGGACCCTTCCCTCCTTGAGTTACTGTCCTTAATTCTTTTTGTGATGAACAGCAATGCAAAAGTTTAAGGGAAACAAAACCCTTCTTTCACAACTTGTTTTTTGGTCATCGTGTTGGTCACAACAATAGAAACCCTAACTAAGATACTGAATGTGACTGGATTACTTGCTGTTACCTCAGGATAAATCCTTAAAGAATGAACAGTTGCCCTTTAAGGACCAACAAACAAAATGGTTTTGTGAAAACAAGTATTCTTGGTGAAGAATTTATGAATTTGTTGAAATAACAAAAATGGATTTAGAATGCCATATTAATATATGATGTAGCAATATTGTGTTTTAGGAGAATTGACTTCATTTTTGAAAGAGAGTCTAGTGTGGGGAAATTATGTCAGATGGTATTGTGTATGGCAAAGTCTTCATTAGAAGGAGAATAATTCTGTGTGATAAAACCTTCACTGTCATCTCATTTTAAGAAATTACGACATCTGATCTACCATGACCAGATGGTCATCATTAACATGAAGCAAGTCTGCGCTGGCAAAACATAAAATAATTTTGTGATGATTCTGATGATTTTGAAATAAGATACATACATTTTAGACTAAATTTCATTAAACACTGATAGAATACAATAGAGTATGACAATAGCAGTTTATAATGTAACTTAGTCTTAAAAATGTGTTTTGCTATTCATGCTGACTTTGAACATTTTGGAGTAATTGATCTCTTGGCTCATCCTCCTGAGTATCTGGAACTGTAGGTTTGTGGCACTGGTCCTGGTCACTGTGAATATAACTTTTATATGTAGTAGGAAAACCAAAAGAAATTGCATGACCTCAATGTAGTAGCCTAGAACCAGACTGCTCATTTCTCTTTAATGGAGAAATGTTATTAATCTTCAGAGGATGATTGAAAAAGTATCTGTCCTCCAAAATAATAACTTTCAGAGGTTCTTCTTCACAAATTTCACATTTGTATGAGTGGCACATGTGAACAGGTCATTGATGTTCAAATACCAAAGTGGAACTCATGTGGGAAAAATGGTGTTGAAGACTGCACAAAACTCTGGTTTAGATTCTTCTTTCTTTCTGGATCATCACACCGTGCACATTAGCTCTTTTGTTCTCACAGAGGTCCAGGAGCCTCTCATCACTTTTCAAAGAAGCACTTCTCACTGATTTTCTTCTCTTTCCTTTCTAGTCTGCTTATGAGACTATTTATTGAATGCAAAACTTCACATTGAGAGGTTTTGACAGTAATGAAAATTTCAATTGGATCTTCTTTAAAAACTCTCATACCTCTGCTGCTCAGACTTTCTGGGTTTTGGTGTTAAGAGTGTTCACAGTTCTTGGTATGAGCATTTGTATCACAGATGCACTAAAGTCTTTGCTATGCAACACCAATGCCATTTGGATGCTATCATCTGTGAGCCAATGGTGCTGCTATCTCTGTGGTCATGTGTCTATACTCAGTCCATGTGAGTTGCTATTTTTATAACTGCTAATTGTCTTGAGTAATTTCATACTGTATGTTGGAGACTGAACATATGAATTTCTACTCAATACATTTTATAAAGGATGCTAATGATATTGGTTTAGAATTTAGTTGACTATGCTGGTCAATTCCAGGTCACAAATTGTTGGGAGCCAACTCTGAGCAGAAAGCGGCTATCATCTTTGCAGTCATCTCAAGTCATATAACCTGACAACAGACTTGTCAACAGCCTACAACAGCTGAGCACACTCTGATAAACATCATGTTTTTCTCCCATATCTTGTTTTGTTGTTTGGTGTCCCCAGCTGCAAGGTGCACGTGGTAAAGTGTCTTCAGCTGTGTCCCCCTGCTTATGCTTATATATTTCCATGATTTCCTTTCAATAAGAGGAACAGGGAACAGGACTTGAACAGACTCTCTGTCTTGTCTCCATTCCTTGCGTCTCTTGCCCTTCCACTCCCCACTCTCTCTCTTACTAGACCATGACCGCAGGCCAAAGCAGCAGCTCAGGCTGAGGTATAGTGGCCCCCAAACCTGGGGCAGCTCTGGGCAGGTACAAAGTGGCACCTCAACACTGGGCTCCAGCAAGCAGGATACAGTGAAGGGACCCTAACGGACAGGGTCGTTACAACAAATCACCTTTTGTGGACTGTGGTTCAAATATCTGTTCACTTCTTAAAGACTTTATAGCTCCCAGATATTTTTGTTCTTGTGACTGAAAAGCTTGTTTTAATTGTATTGCCTTATTTACTTCCAGTCTTCCTGTGTATAGGGAAGACAAAGTCAAATAGGCATTGGAAGTCTTTGGCTCAATCTATTGCAGTCTAGCTCCACTGGACAGAAGGGAAGATTCTTCTCTTTCAAAACATGGGAACTTGGCTTCTGGGCCCAGACACTGGTTTTACATAGGGTTAGAGGAGAGTAGAATATCTTTACTTTGTCTCTATATTAGTAGTTACAACTCTTCCTTTCTGAGTCAAAACCAGAGATTTCTGAGCTCTTCGAGTCTGAGCTCTAATGCCTACCTCCAGGCTTCTTGTGCATTGAGTCCAGGCTTGGGAATTGTGAGGAACAATGATAAACTGATACTTGGTGTTATTTTAACATTTAGTCTTCTTCCAAAGTGCTTTGCAATTACTTACTTCACAATGCTCATTTATTCTGTTGAGCTTTCTTGGCTACATGGCATGGTAGTGCCTAGGTGGTGTATATTATTACATTTTGTCTAAGGTTTGGATTCTGAATGATATTTAGGACCTTAATTTTCAATTATGTCAGTAGTTCTTGGCACTTGAAATTTAAATTTGTTTTCTTTTCCTGTTAGTGACAACATATGAGGTGTATATTACAACAGGCAAGCTCTGGGATGCTGGAACAACAGTCAATGTCTACCTTTCTATCTATGGGGAAAAGGAAATACAGGATCCAGGAAACTCTTCAGATCAAAGAACTCTAAAGTTTTTAAGAGGACAAGTAAGTAAACAAGCTTATTTTTCCTGGTTTTACTATAGTGGCAAAAGTACATGGAATTTCCCACACTGACCATTCTGTGCATTTGGAAAACATAGTTTACTATATGCTGGTTAGCTTTTGTCAGCATGAACCAAACTAAGAACATCCTGGAAACAGAAACCTCAACTGAAGAAATGCACCTAGCAGATTGGACTGTGTTCATGTAAGTGCAACATTTCCTTGATTAATGATTGATGTGAGGGCTGTAGCCCACTGCAAGTGTGCAACTCCTGGGCAGACGGTTCTGGATTGCATACCAAAACTGTAAGCCAGTAAGCAGCTTTCCCCATGGTTCAAGCTTCTGTTCATACATGAGTTCCTGCCCAGATTTTCTCAATAAAATTGTGATTGGGATGTAGAAACCAAGTTAACCCTCTCTTCCCCAAGTTGATTTTGGTCATAGTGTTCTATTGTTGTAACAGAAAGCAAAGTAGTACACATACTTCAAACATGCAGGTGGTACTCCAATTAATGTGGTGTAAAATGTTCCAATAACAAGAGAAAGAGAAAAAGGAGAGGTGATAGTCACATACACTGGGTAGAATTTAGTCCTTAATTTTTAAATTTTATTTAGTTTTTCTTTGTTTTTCTGAGCTAGAGATGCATAATTGGACACTTAAGCAATGCTGAAGGACATCCATGATCCATAGGACCCACCCAATCACATACTTGTGAGAAGAACAGATAAGGTGGTCTAGTATACATATTGCTAAGAACAGATGTTTAGTAGATTAAATGTACTAAATGCAATTTCAACTTACAATGGATTTATTGGAATATAACCCCATCATAAACCAAGAAGCCACATGTACATGTTTTCTGAATTGTTTTCATTTTCTAAAGGTATAAATCTATAATTATTCAGTACTAGTTCTAAAATTTACTCTTCCTATTCCTTGTTTAAGTGAATTGATTATATTAAATACCTCAGATAAGTTAAATTATAGTAATATTTTTTTATTTTTTAAATGTATTTTTTTGATAATCTACTTATTTACATTTCAGATGTTATCCCCTTTCCCCATCCCCCCAATAGGACCTCCCTATCCTGTTCTCCCTACCGCTGTTCTATGAGGGTGTGCTCCCACCTATCCACCCACTCTCCCCTCCCTGTTGTCAAATTCCCCCACACTGGGGCATCCTGCCTTCAAAGGCCCAAGGACCTCCTCTCCCACCAATGCCTGACAAGGCCATCCTTAACTGAATATACAGCTTGCGACATACAGCTCCACACTGGAGGTTTAGACCCTGAGAGCTCTGGTTGGTTGGTATTGTCACTCTTCCCATGGGGACACAAGTCCCTTCAGATCCTTCAGTTTTCTGTCTACCTCCTCCATTGGGGACCCCATGGTCAGTTCAATAGTTAGCTGCCAGCATCCACCTCTGTATATGTCAGATTGTGGCAGAGCCTCTTAGGAGACATGTATATCAGGCTCTTGTTAGCATGCACTTATTGGCTTCCACAACAGTGTCTGTGTTTGTTGACTGCCCATGGGATGGATCCCCAGGTAAAGCAGTCTCCAGACAACCCTTCATCCAGTCTTTACTCCACATTTTGTCTCTGTATTTGCTCCCTTGAATATTTTGTTACTCCTAAGAAGGACTGAAGCACCCATACTTTGGTCTTCCTTCTTCTTGAGATTCATGTGGTCTATGAGTTCTATCTTGGGTATTGTTAGCTTTCAGGCTAATATACTCTTATCAGTGAGTGCATATCATGTGTGTTCTTTTATGTTTGGGTTACCTCACTCAGGATGATAATAGATGTTCCATCTATTTTCCTAAGGATTTCATGAATTCATTGTTTTTTAATACCTGTACCATATCTTTTGTATGCATTCCTCTGTTGAAGGACATCTGGGTTCTTTCCAGCTTCTGGCTATTATAAATAAGGCTGCTATGAGCATAGTAGAGCATGTGTCCTGGTTATATATTGGAGTATCTTTTGGGTATAAACCCAGGAGAGGCATAACTGGGTCCTCAGGTAATACTATATCCAATTTTCTGAGGAACCTCCAGACTGATTTCCAGAGTGGTTATACCAGCTTGCAATCCCACCAACAATGGAGGAGTGTCCCTCTTTCTCCACATCCTTGTCAGCATTTGCTATCCCCTGAGTTTTTTAACTTAGCCATTCCGACTGCTGTGAGATGGAATCTCAGGGTTGTTTTGATTTGCATTTCCCTGATGACTAAGGATGTTGAACATTTCTTTAGGTGTATTTTGATCATTTGAGTTTCCTCAGGTGAGAATTCTTTGTTTAGCTCTGTACCCCATGTTTTAATGGGGTTACTTGATTTGAGTCTAATTTCTTGAGTTCTTTGTATATATTAGATATTAGCCTTCTAACAGATGAAAGATTGGTAAAAATCTTTTCCCAATCTGTTGGTTTTCGTTTTGTCCTATTGACAGTGTCCTTTAACTTACAGAAACTTTGCAATTTTATGAAGTCCCATTTGTCAATTCTTGATCTTAGAGCATAAGCCATTGGAGATCTGTTCAGGAACTTTTCCCCTGTGCCCAAATATTTAAGGTTCTTCCCCACCTTCTCTTCTATTAGTTTCAGTGTATCTGGTTTTATGTGGAGGTCCTTTAATCCATTTAGACTTTAGCTTTGTACAAGGAGATAAGAATGACTCAGTTTGCATTCTTCTACATGTTGTCCTCCAGTTGAACCAGCACCATTTGTTGAAAATGCTCTCTTTTTTCCACTGAATGGTTTTAGCTCCTTTGTCAGAGATCAAGTGACCATAGTGTGTGGATTCATTTCTCGGTCTTCAATATTATAACATTGATCTTCTTGCCTATCTCTGTACCAATACCATGCTGTTTTTATCACTATTGCTCTGTAGTACGGCTTGAGGTCAGGGATGGTGATTTCCCCAGAAGATCTTTTTTTTTTTTTCTTTTTTTGTTTTTTATTGGAAATTTTTTTATTGGAAAATTCTTTTTACTTTTCAGATGTTCTCTCCTTACCCCATTTTCCCCTCTCCCTCCCAGGAACTCACTATCCCTTCCCCCCTCCTCCTGCCTCCACGTTGGTGTACCCCCACACACCCTCCCCCATACCTCACCTCCCCACCCTCGAGTATCCCCCCCCACGATGTCCAGCCTTCATGGGACTAAGGATCTCTTCTCCCACTTATATATAGCTCCCTTGCATATATAGCTGGAGCCATGGGTCCCTCCCTAAGCGCTCCCAGGCTGGTGGTTTAGACCCTGGGGCTCTGGTTGATTGGGATTGTTGCTTTCCTCATGGTGTCTTGAATCCTCTCAACTCCTTCAGCCTTCACTCTATCTTCTCCATTGGGAACCCCATGCTCAGTTTAATGGTTAGCTGTGAGCATCTGCCTCTGAGTATGTCAGACTCTTGCAGACCTCTAAGGAGACAGCTATCTCAGGCTCCTGTCAGCATGTACATCCTGACATCCACATCAACCTCTACCTTTGGTGACTGCACATAGGATGGATATCCAGGTGGAATGGTCTGTAGACGGTCCCTCCTTCAGTTTCTGTCCTGCACTGTGTCTCCATATTTGCACCCTTGAGGATTTTGTTACTCCTTCTAAGAAGGACTGAAGCCTCCCCTACTTGGTCATCATTCTTCATGAGCTTTATGTGGTCTGTGAGTTGAATCTTGGGTATTTCAGGCTCCCAGAAGATCTTTTACTGTTGAGAATAATTTTTACTATCAGGGGTATTTTCTTATTGCAAATGAATTTGAGAATTACTCTTTCTAACTTTGTGGAGAATTGAGTTGGAATTTTGATGGGGATTGCACTGAATCTGTAGATTGCTTTTGGCAAGATGGCCATTTTTACTGTATTAATCCTGCCAATCCATGAGCATGAGAGATCTTTCCATCTTCTGAGATCTTCTTTGATTACTGTCTTCAGAGACTTGAAGTTCTTGTCATACAGATCTTTCACTTGCTTGTTTAGATTCACACCAAGGTATTTTATATTATTTGTGAATATTGTGAAAGATGTCATTTCTCTAACATCTTTCTCAGTCTATCTATCACTGAGTAGAGGAAGGATTTGTTTGAGTTAATTTTATATCCATCCACTTTGCTTAAGTTGTTTATCAGTTTAGGAGTTCTCTGGTGGAAGTTTTGGGGTCACTTAAGTATACTACCATATCATCTGCAAATAGTGATATTTTGAGTTCTTCCTTTCCAATTTGTATCCCTTTGACCTCCTAATGTTGTCTAATTGCTCTAGCTAAGACTTCAAGTACTATATTGAATAGGTACGGAAAGAGTGGGAAGTCTTGTCTAGTCCCTGCTTTTGGTGAGATTGCTTCAAGTTTCTCTCCATTTAATTTGATGTTGGCTACTGGTTTGTGTATATTGCTTTTACTATGTTTAGGTATGGGCCTTGAATTTCTGATCTTTCTAGAACTTTTACCATGAAAAGGTAGTGAATTTTGTCAAATGCTTTCTAGCATCCAGTGAGATGATCATGTGTTTTTTTTCTTTGAGTTTGTTTATATAGTGATGGATTTCCGTATATTGAACCATACTTGCATTCCTGGGATAAATCCTACTTGATCATGATGGATGATTGTTTTCATGTGTTCTTGGATTCCATTTTTGAGAATTTTATTGAGTATTTTTGCATCAATATACATAAGGGAGATTGGTCTGAATTTCTCCTTCTTTGTTGCATCTTTGTGTGGTTTACGTATGAGCGTAATTGTGGCTTCGTAGAATGAAGTGGGTAGTGTTCCTTCTGTTTCAATTTCATGGAATAGTTTGAAGAAAGTTGGTATTAAGTCTTCTTGGAAGGTCTGATAGAATTCTGCACTAAAACCATCAGGTCCTAGGCTTTTTTTAGTGGGGAGACGTTTAATGACTGCTGCTATTTCTTTAGGGGTTATGGGAGTGTTGACATGGTTTATCTGATCTTGATTTACCTTTGTTACCTGTTATCTGTCTAGAAAATCATCCATTTCATCCAGATTTTCCAGTTTTGTTGAGTATACGCTTTTGTAGTAGGATCTGATGATTTTTTTAATTTCTTCAGTTTCTGTTGTTATGTCTCCCTTTTCATTTCTGATTTTATTGATTTGGATACTGTCTCTGTGCCCTCTGGGTATTCTGGCTAAGGGTTTATCTATCTTGTTGATTTATTCAAAGTATCAGCTCCTCGATTTGTTGATACTTTGTATAGTTCTTTTTGTTTCTACTTGGTTGATTTCAGTCCTGAGTTTGATTATTTCCGGCTGCCTACTCCTCTTGGGTGTAATAGCTTTTTGTTGTTGTTGTTCTAGATCTTTCAGGTGTGCTGTCTGGTTGCTAGTGTCTGCTCTTTCCAGTTTCTTTTTGTAGACACTTAGAGCTATGAGCTTTCCTCTTAGGCCTGTTTTCATTGTGTCCTATAAGTTGTAGTATGATGTACCTTTATTTTCATTAAATTCTAAAACGTCTTTAATTTCTTTCTTGCTTGCTTGATCAAGTTATCATTGAGTAGAGTGTTGTTCAGTTTCATGTGTACATGGGCTTTCTGTTGTTTTTGTTGATATTGAAGACCAGACTTAGTCTGTGGTGATCTGATAGGATTCATAGGATTATTTCAATCTTCTTGTATATGTGGAGGTATGTTTTGTGACAAATTATATGGTCCATTTTGGAGAAGGTATCATGAGGTACTGAGAAAAAGATATATTCTTTTGTTTTAGGATGAAATGTTCTATAAATATCTGTTAAATACATTTGGTTCATAACTTCTGTTAATTTCACTGTGTCTCTGTTTAGTTTCTGTTTCCATGATCTGTCCATTGATAAGAGTGAGGTGTTGAAGTCTTCCACTACTATTGTGTGAGGTGCAATGTGTGGTTTGAGCTTTCGTAAAGTTTCTTTTATGAATGTGGTTGCCCTTGCATTTGGAGCATAGATATTCAGAATTGAGAGTTTGTCTTGGTAGATTTTTTCCTGTGACGAGTATGAAGTGTCCTTCCTTATCTTTTTTGATAACTTTTGAATGTAAGTCTATTTTATTGCATATTAGAATGGCTACTCCAGCTTGTTTCTTGGGACAGTTTGCTTAGAAAATTGCTTTTCAGCCTTTTACTCTGAGGTAGTGTCTGTCTTTATCACTGAAGTGCATTTCCTGTATGTAGCAAAATGCTGGGTCCTGTTTACGTATCCAGTCTGTTAGTCTATGTCTTTTTATTGGGGAATTGAGTTTATTGATGTTAAGAGATATTAAGGAAAAATGATTGTTGCTTCCTGTTATTTTGTTATTGGAGGTGGAATTATGCTTTTGTCGTTATCTTTTTTGTGTTTGTTTGAAGAGTTTGTTGCCTTGTCTAGGGTGTAGTCTCCCTCCTTGTGTTGGAGTTTTCCATCTATTATCCTTTGTAGGGCTGGATTTGTGGAGAGATACTGGGTAAATTTGGTTTTGTCATGTAATATCTTGGTTTCTCCATCTGTGATAATCAAGAGTTTTGCTGGTTAGGAGTTTTTTGCATTTTGCATTTCTTTGACTGTTGTGTCAATGTCTTCTATGGCATCTTCTGCACCTGAGATTCTCTCTTCTATCTCTTGTATTCTGTTGGTGATGTTGCATCTATGACCCCTGATCTATTTCCTAGGTTTTCTCCATGGTAGTTTCCCTTTGTGATTTCTTTGTTGTTTCTACTTCTATTTTTAGATCCTGGATGGTTTTGTTCAATTCCTTCACCTCTTTAGTCGTGTTTTCCTGTAATTCTTTAAGGGATTTCTTTTTTTCTTCTTTAAGGGCTTCTATCTGATTACCTGTGTCCTCTTGTATTTCTTTCAGGGAGTTATTTCTTTTAAGTCCCTTCATATGAGAAGTGATTTTAAATCTGATTCTTGCTTTTCTGGTGTGATGGGTTATCTAGGACTTGCTATGTTGTGTGAACTGGGTTCTGGTAACCTTGGTTTCTGTTGCTTACATTCTTACACTTGCCTTTCGCCATCTGGTTATCTCTAGTGCTCCCTGCTCTCACTGTCTCTGACTGGAGCCTGTCTCTCCTGTTTTATTTGTTGTGTCAGAGCTCCTCAGAGTCCAGCTGTCTCTGTCATCCTGCGATCCTGTGTGTCAGAGTTCCCGGGAGTCAGGCTGCCTCTGGGATCCTGTAATCCTATGTTACTGGGTGTGTTAAAGCTCTTGGGAGTCCAGCTTCCTCTATGATCCTGGGTATGCTAGAGCTCCTGGGAATCAAGCTTCCTGTATGTTCTTGGGTATGGTAGAGCTCTTGGGAGTCCAGCTTCCTCTATGATCCTGGGTATGCTAGAGCTCCTGGGAACCAAGCTTCTTGTATGTTCTTGGGTGTGGTAGAGCTCTTGGGAGTCCAGCTTCCTCTGGGTATTGTGAGATTGGTTGCAGAGGTAGCACCCAAGGTCTGTTCAGTGCACTGGCTCAGATCAGAAGGAATCCATGCCAATGGGTCAGGGTATGGTATCTTCACAGAAGCAGATCAGTTAGGAGTCAACTGCTCTGAGTACAGTGGATCTCGACTGCTCTGAGTGAATCAGATCCTCCGGGATGGGTCTGAATATGGTATCTTCCCAGGAGCAGACCAGCTATCAGTCTGCCCAAGCAGGAAGGATCAGGGGGAACACAGTAATAATTTTTAATATAATTTTTTATAATAGATTTTTTTTACCTAGCACAATGTCTTTAAACTGCATCTCTGATGTCACATATAATAGTATTTTCTTCTTTTAAACACTGGTTAATATTAAATTGCTTGTATATAAAATGATACTCTATTAATTCATTCATAGATAGATATATGGCTTGCCTCCACTTTGTGAACATTGTGAATAATACATTGAATTACACATGTTTTTGAAATAATTTCTTCAGTTACTTTGAATAGGGATTCAGCGGGCTATATGGTAATTTATTTTTAATCTTGGAAGTACTGCCATCTTGTTTCTAATAGTGGTTAAAATATTTTACCACTTTATAAATAATGGACAATGACAGGGGTTTCTGGTTCTTTCCTTTCTTAAGCAACAGTCATTATTGTGGTGTCAGGAGTCATAATGGGACAAGCTAATAATTAGCAGGTGATCATCCTGAAAAGGCCTGCCTTGGATTATTATATAACCTGCGACAGGTGTGTCTTTATTTAGCAAGACTATAAGGGACTCATTTTTAGGAAATATTCCTGCTATTAATATGCTTTTCCTATTATATTAAACATATGTAACAATCACTAAGCAATAGCATACCCCTTTGGAGCAGATCTCTGCAGATTCACAAAGATGTACTGCCTTGTGGTGATGCTATATAGACAAATAGATGACTTCTTAAGTCTTAATGATGATCCTATAAGAATTCCTAATATTATCAATGATTATTAGGCTCTTTTATAGTGAGACTGCTATTAAGCCCCTTTCTGATAGTCAAAACTGCGATGAGAACTCTGCCAGTCTCCCAAGTGTCACCAGTTAATTGCTCTTAGTAACCAGATTTTCTCCTACTCAGAGCACATTCCAAGAGGCTATAAAACAATTAATCAAAGTCATTAAAAGGGAACTAATGATTTATTATAGGTGCTAGGAAAGAAGATAAAATATTGCCTGGGTTTATCTATACCAAAGTTCACTAATAACTTAGTTATGGTATTAAAACTTCAGTGAATCTGTGGAACTAGACAGGTGATGGATGTTTAGCCAGATAACTCCTAATGGATATGCATGTAAACATTCTCTGTTGTAAACTTCTATTTCAATTTATGATTTGATTTTTGGTGTGAACTTGTGATGAACTTTGTAGTGTGTGATCATGTATTCTGAAAGATGTATAAGTACTGAAGACAAAGACAAAGAGAGGTTCATTTGTTCCTTCATTTCCTTTTCCCTCCTTAGGAGAATTATTTTCCTTAGAATTTTTCCCTTATTAGAATTTTTCCCTTTTCCCCACTTAGGATCTTTCCACTTTTCCCCTTAGATAACTTTCATAGGAAACTTTTTACACTTAGTAATAAACTCCATAATAACTTCTGTAAGTGTCTTTTCTTCCTGCAACCTCAGACTAGCAGGTGTAAGTTAGAGCCCAGCAGTTCCTGCTGAGATAGTACAAAGGCTAGTTACTTAATCCTTTGCTGTTTTTAGGATGAGGTGCTAAGTGCTGGGAACTACTGTTTCTGGCCTCAGAGGATCACAGAAGGCAGTTCAGCTACAGTAGCATAGTAACTTAGATAAGTAAACTTTTATTATACAGCAACCGTAAATATCTAATAAGACAAAGTCTTACCTCTGCCAATGTTCTTCCCCACCTCTGCTGCCGCAAGAAGAACTGACAAGAAGAAAGAAGATCATTTCTCCCCACCCCCATGCTGGTGCTGGACCCTGGCATGAAACTATGGTTTATTCAACTCTATCCCCCATGGGTCAGGCACAGAGGGCCACACAAACCATTTGCACTCAATAACTGCTTGCTGAATTGAATTATTACTCCATACCACTGTTGTGATTGGCATTCATTCATTCAGTCCATTTGCCTCTTAAGAAGCTCCTGCCAGTGCTCAGAAGTAAAGATGCATAAGTCCAAAGAGATAGAATTTTAACCATTGATGTTTGGGGACTTTTTTTTTTTGTTGTTGTGTTGTTGTTTTGTTTTTTGTTTTTTTTAATTGAAAATAAGCCAATGGATAGAGATATTTTCTTAGGTCTTGCCAGCCAGACAGAAAAGGTTATCAGCAGATTAAGAGACTGTTCTCAAGCACTATTAAGTGTTGCTCAATGTGACCAATGGGTGGAGAGCTTTGTGTAGCCATAAAAGCTTGCTCAAAGGCTACTTGGGTTCCTTCTGACATATGTCATATTTTCAAGAGAGGTGGTGAAAGCAGAGTCAAGCAGCCAGTAAAAATGCCCTTCAGCATGCTGGAACTGGCATCACATGAAAGTGTTAGTGAGCACCTGAGTGAACAAGGTTGCTCCCGGGTCTTCCCCAGGAGCTACTTGAAAAATTGAGAAGTGCACTGGTGTTCTCATCACAGAGTCACATTCCCTCCATTCCATGCCTTCTCCACCTCAGAAGAGGTAGCAGGCCTCATGGACACTTTGTAGTGTCTACCTTCTAACTGTCAGGTTGCATGGACCTTCAACAACTTAATGCTAATAATTGAAAACAATACATCTTCATGGGCGGGCACAGTTAGGAAATTCGATGGCATATAATGTGCAAGGTATTGATCCTCTGCACCCACCCCTGACACACACATAAACACACTGCTTAGAGAATTGAGCATGGGTGGAGAAGCCTTATTACCTACAGTGCCAAAGGCAGGGGTGTCAAAACAGTGGGCAACATGCCAGTTATAATTGTGTGCCTCCTGGGTGTAGGCTGGCCTAGTGGTTAGCAAAACAGGCACAGTGCGTCACTTACAAGTCTAAGGTTTAATTGTAGAACTTGGGACTCTGAGGTGATGAGCTAGAGGTGGAGACAGACAGAACAGACTGGCAGTTAACAAGCAAGTGAATAAAATGATGTACTTGGTCCAGATGCAACAAGACCTCTGGTGCTGGGTCAAGGAAACTTTTCTGGGGGAATACATTTTGTTTGTTTTTGGTGCCAGGAATCAATGTCGGTGCCTGTGCATGAAAAGCAAGCACTCTGTCACAGTACTACACGCCTACGGGGGAAGTGCCTTTTAAAAGGTACCCAAAGGTTAATTAAAAATTGCCTAGCAGGTGCATGAGCCTGAGAATAGCTATGAATGTGGTCCAACACAAAATCATAAACTTAAAATTTAAGAGTTTTGTTGTTGGTGTTGGGTGTTGTTGTTGTTGTGGTGGTGGTGGTGTGTATGTGTGTGTATGTATAACACAGTGGCACAGTTCTTTGTCATTCACAATGTTAGTCTATAATGTCAAATGGTTGGACACTCTTGGCTGAGAAATTCATTTGAACCTATTGCAAGGATGAATATTTCAGGAAAAGACAGCATTGTCAGGGAAGATCTGAAAGAAGATAAAAAGGGGTGTGATACAGTTATGTGAGGCCAACCTGGCAAAGTGAGCAGCAGCCAGGGCATGCTTTACAGAAGGATGTTTCTACCTTGAAGCACGGAGGAAGGAGAAACTAAGGAATTACTCACAAGTGCTACTGTGCAAGAATAGAAAGGGGAAAGGAATGGAGTACTGATGGATGCTTCAGTATATAGCATCATCTAAAATACTGTTCTAAGTCTAGGGGTACAGCTCAGTGAATGAGCACTTGTGTGAGGCCCTGGGCTTATTCACTAGTACTGCAAAAGTTGTGATATATAATATGTATATGATATATGCATATATAACACACATATATATTATATGTCATATATAATATATATCATTTATATATAATTATATTTAATTTTTATATAATATATATTATATAGGTATATCGTAGATACATAGATATATACTAGAGACACATAATATGGGTATATTATATAATATGTAATATATATAATTTTATAGAAATGTATATTTCAATCATTAAAATACTATATTCACATTATATATAAAAATAAAAACCTAAAATGGCAAAGCACATTAGTGATTGCTGGGTAGTATGAATGGAGAATGACAGGAAATAGGTACAAAAATGTTTGGGATTAGATCAACTCAATTCAAAAGTCAAATTGTAGCAATGATCATACAATTCTGCTGTATTACATATTTGTCTCCTTGACATGACAAAATACCTGAGAAAAATAGCTCAAGGGAGTAAGGGCTCATTTTCTTATTCATAATTTGGGGTACAACTGCCCATCATAGCAAGGAAGGTACAGGACTCGGAGCATGAAGGAGCTGCTCACACTGCAGTCCCAGGCCAGAAGCACAAACGAATGAACACTAGTGCTCAGCTTGCCTCTTTTTCATTTACTCCAGGATGCATCCCATGGAATGGTGCTGCTCAAAATTGAGGTGGGTTTACCGGCCACAATGAACCTAATCCAGGTGAGTGCTGATAGGCATGCCCAGAGGCTAATGTCCTAGATCCTATTATGCCAACAACCAATGACGACCAGCATTATGTCCACATTTATGTAAAACCATTAAAATATATTTTTAGATTCAGAAATCTAGTAGGAAATGGAATTTTTGCTCTTCCACAGAAGACATGAAACATGGGAAAACTGAAGATTATACAGCCTAAACTACTTAAAGATCTGTATATATCTCATACCCATGTCTCCTTCCTGTGAGTGAAGGAGGGTGGGGGATGTCTTAGTTAGGGCATCGTTGCTATGAAGGGACACCATGACCAGGGCAACTCTTATAAAGGACAACATTTAATTGGGGTTGGCTTATAGTTTCCAAGGTTCAGTCCATTATCATCATGGCAGGAAGCTTGGCAGCATCCAGACAGACATGGTGTTGAAGAAGGAGCTGAGTGTTCTACATCTTGATCTGAAGGTAGCAAAAGGGGGCTGTTCCATGCTGAGTGAAACTTGAGCACTGGGAGACCTCAAAGCCCTCCCCCAAAGTGACTTACTCCAATAAGGCCACACTTACTCCAACAAGGCCACACCTCCTAATAGTGCCACTCCCCATGGGCCAAGAATTCAAACAAATGAGTCTGTGGGGCCAAACCTATTCAAACCACTACAGGGAGAATCTGTTGATTCCTGTGGTATTTTTAATTCCATGCAGAAAGCGATCACAAACAGGATAAACCTGTAGAACTGTGAACTTGGCACACAATGTGTTACGCAATATAGAGCTGTCATTTTGTAGAGGGCCCAACAAGTGTCTATGACCAGACATTAGAACAGAGCTATTAGAGGCTGATGAACGCTGGCAGAAGACACTTTCACATTGGTCTCTGACCAGAGAACTAAAGGAAATAGGGACTATGATAAGAATTATGAAATAAGTGTCCATCTAGAAGTTAGGAGAGCAGTGCCATCCTTTATCATCCTCTGAGGGCCCGTGGCCTCTTCTGAAGGCAGCTTCCATTTGTTATGTCTCAACAGCAATACTCATCTAATTTGGAAATTGAGAATGAAATCAGGGGGAAATTTGTGGCTTATTTACAGAAACAATGATTTCCCTCTACCTTGGATGAGAGACTAAAGATTATGACTGATTTCCTGCTCATCTCAAGGGAAGAGTTTATAATGCCCTAAAGCGATCAAGAAAAAAAAAAAAAATGGGCCTTCTCAACCAACAGTCCCTGGGGGTAATACCATGAAAGGCCAGCAAATTATTATATTTGTATAATTAAATCTAACATTTATGTCAATTTGATAAGGATAATGTTCTCCCCTGCCTCTAAGATCTTGAACAAAGTCCCACTTTTCTGGCTGGGCTAATCCCGGGCTGGAAGCTTGCCTAAAGCTTGCTTTCATACTTACTTAATTGTCCACAGAAATCAGAAACAACAAAAATAGAATTGCCCTTTAAAACAATAGGACTACAGATGGGAGACCTGCCAATGAGTGAATTTCTGAATTGCCAGCAGCCTGCTCCAATGGGAAGGATTTCCCTTGTGTTTTTTGATGCAATCCACATTGATTTGAAGAACTGCAGATCTGATTCCTAAATTTTCTTTCCAGTAAGTTAATAGTGAAGAGACAGGCATCCATTGAACATGACCACCATCTGCTGCAGGGGGAGGATTCCACAGCCCTGATCTATCTCTGATGTACTTTCTGTAGACCATGGGATTGACTGACATACATTCTCTCTGTCTGTACCTATATTTTCCATACTACCTTCAACTAAAAGAAGAACAGAAACATTTTTTAAAACTGGTCTTTCTTTTTTCTTAACTTCCTTTTGACTATCAGATGACAAAAAGATTTTTCATTTTTACTTATGAAAAATAGAAAAGTTAAATTCTGAACGTGGCAGGATAACCTTGGACAAATTCCAACTTTGTATGTGCCTTTTATTTATAAAATTTGAGTAATCTAATTTGATTAAGGTTCCTAGGGACTAAAAGGACTTCTTTATACATTCTTTGTGCAGCCACTAGATCGAATAGTTAACATGTATTGACTGTAGTATGCAGGCATATATGGTGTGACATGGTGCTTATTACTATACTATACCTGCAGAGAGGCAGTCTGGTATATTGGAAAAAATAATCTAGGTTCAAATCACTACTTTGCATCTTGCTTACTGTGTGACCTCAGGTAGGTTACCTGAACACCCTGATGCTGTTTCATTATTTGCAGCATGAGAATGAAGGCAACTTTCATGGCTCTGCTGGCAATTATAAGAACTAATGCCAGGAGAATTCCATGATCTATTGTGGAATTAAGACCTCTAGCTTAATATGTGAGTCATTCGTCTTCTCTCAATATGTGAACCACAGCTCAACTTCAATCTATTATGTGGAATGACTAACATCCTACAATCTTGGAATATTACTTAATCTATATTCTAAGTTAAAATCATTTTAAGCTATCAAACTGGAGAGGTAGCTAAGGTAAAGGTGCTTGCCACCAAATCTGATGATCTGACTTTGATCACCATGCCCCATATGATGGAAGGAAAGAACCAATCTCACCAAGTTGTCCTCTGAGCACTGTGGCGCGTGCACACACAAAATAAAAATATAATAATACAAATCCTATTTTGAATGTCAAAGAGGAAATTTGAAGACGTTCCTCTCTAGAATCTGCTGTCCTCCTATATGTCATTTCATCTTTCCTCCCCTCTCTGCCCTTTCTATTTTTTAAGGAGAGAGAGACAGAGAGACAGAGAGACATTTGTCTGCTAGTGCCTAAGGAGGCTAGAAAAGGGTTTTGGATCCCTTCCTGGTTGTGAGCCATCCAACAAGGTTGTTGGGAATCAAACTCTGCTCTTCTGCAAGAGCAGAAAACATTCTTACACTCAGTCATCTTTTTAGCCAAAAGATTTTTATTTATTTTTATTTTATTTATAAATTTATATTATATTTGTTAGTTATTATACAGGGTTCCATGTATCCCAGATTGGTCTCTGACTTCTCACAACGTTCATGGATTTTTCACGAGTTATTTCCACCGTTTCTGACAGAAACAGATAAACAGATACTGTCCTAATTGGTGGAGTTTGGCACCAATTAGAGTGAGAACATTCTTTCTGCACAGAGGATGACAAGCTGCAGAGGACATGCAGAAAGTACAGAGTCAGCCCGGGCTTGGCGCAGGCTGGAGCTCCCCGGGACAGCCCGAGGCTGGAGGGGCGCAGCGCGGGGGGCCCCCTCCCGGGGCGCTCTGAACTCGGGGACCAGGGACCCTGAGGCTAGAGCGGGGCAGGGAGCAACGCTGGAGGGGAAGGGTTGAGGCTTGGGGTCCCGCGGTGGCACTTACTTGAACCTGCCCTGGCAGTGCTGGCACTGGTCCCCCACCCAGCCCGGGTCGCATTGGCAGGTGGAGTTGACACAGCGACGGGAGAAGCAGGAGCCAGTCCTTTCCAGGGCTTGGACTGGGACACCAGAGCATAGAGCTCCAGGTAAAGGAAGCCATAGCACAGTAGCCAGCTGTTCTGGGGAGGCTACGTGAGCGGGCCGGGACTCCCTGCTCCATCTTCCCAGGCGTCCCGGCCCGGCTGGGCAGCGCTCGCGCTCTGCCCGGCCGGGCAGAGGACCTCGCCGCTGCGGCTGCCGTTCCTCCGCTCCTCAGCGGCGCCGACCCCGTCCCGCTGTCCGGTCTTGAGCGGCGGATCCCAGGCGCGGCGGCCTCCGGTCGGCTGCCTACAGTCACGCTCGGGCATCTCCGCCCACTCCCTTGACCTTGTCCTTGGCGAGCGGAACCCCGCAGCCACAGCAGCTCTGGGAGCGGAGCGGAGAGCCTACGGCGTCCCGCGCTCCGGAGGGGACCAGAGGGGGAGGGGAACCGCATGGCCCCACCTCGCCCGCAGCCTGCGCCGAATGCCGACGCTGGCCGGAGAGCGCGGAACTCCTGAGCTGGGCCGGTCCAACACACACACACGCACACCACACACACGCACACACACACGCACATATTACATATATTATAGCAGTATATCACTATGGCAAAAACGGAATAAAAAATTTAAATCTTTAATAAAATTTCAGAGGTTTTTATTATACCTGAGAATTTATGTTTAGTGCATTGTGAATTTTTTAGTAACAATATTGAAAGAAAATGCTCTATGGAAAAGCATAAACCCAGTGACTTGCTGGACTTCCATGAGTATGCTCACATAAAAGTCACCTCATACTCACTTCATGAGTACTCAGCTGCTCAGGCCAGGGTTAGCCTACATATTGCCTTTGTTATGTTTAGTTACAATTTTATATTCCCTATTTGTTCAGCTTTGCATCTATTGAAGTGATTATATTTGTCCTTCACAATATTCATGGATTTACATCTTATGAAATATGCTTGCAACCCTGAAATTACAGATTATAAAGAATAATATTTGAAAGGTATTGTTGGATTCATTTAGTGTTTTCTATCTAAACTTATAGAGGATCCCAGGCAGGGTGGCCTCCGGTTGACTTGTAGTTTTCTTTATTGCTATGTCTCTATCTGGTTGTATTATTGGGATAGTGCTGGTTTCACAGAATATATTTGGAAGAATTTCTTTCTATTCTATTTTTTTTTAATAACATGAGGACAATTGGTATCCGTTTTTTAAATGTTCGTTAAATTTCAGCATAAAGCCATCTGCTCCTGGGCTATTCTTTGTTTGGAGATTTTCATTAGTGATTCAATCTCATTATTTGTTATTGTTTTGTTCAGATGTGCTGCATCTTTATTATTTAGGCTCACACCTATTATAAATACTAAATTTTCTTCAGAATCAAGAGTAATTTTTATTTCCCTGACTCAACAGAACTTACTAATTACAGCCTTGTTTTGGTCTATTCGAATCTTTAGGGGCACAGGTAAAATAAAACTCAGGAATGACTACAGCATGCCTTCTCTGACTCCTGTAGCAAAATATAGTTCAGATGGCAGAAAACGCAACCGTATTTTCATAGTTCTGGAGGCTGGGTGTCAGAGGTAAGGGTAGGAATGTGGATTCTGGTGAGGTCTCTTTTCCAGCCTGTAGACAGTAGTCACTTTCTCACTATGTGCTCACACCGACTCTTCTCCATCTGTGTGCATGGAGAGCGTAATCACCTCCACCTCTTCTCCTAAGGGCATCATTCAAATCATTCAATACTTTATGTGTCATTCTGTCTACAACAAACAGCACTCTAACTGCTGCTGTACAAGAATGTTAGAGATGTGGCTGACGCTTATAGTAAATTGACTTTAAGTAAAGGAGATGGTCATTGAAGAAAAATGAAGCTTCAAACTGAAGAAATGCCTCACTAATACAGTGTCACCTTCTGCCTGACTTTCCAGCCTGAGAGAAGTGCCCTGTAGACTTCAGACTTTCTACTCTTCTCAAACATGGTAGCCTATTTCTTAAGAAAATAAAATCCTCGCTGAATAAGCCTCATTTCTTATGTGTGCATGCATTGTGATGGGGGTTTCTGGAGGGGACACCTGGGGAGGGGTTAACATTTGAAATGTAAAAAAAGAAAAATACCCAATAAAAGGAAAAAAGGTAATTTCTATTTAGTGCTTCTGTGTCAAAATGCCAGTGTTGGTGACTCTGAGTATCAGCTCCTTTAAACTGGTCAAGCCTTCTAAAGATTGATAGACATTAGGCATTTGTTAATCTCCAAACGATTACTTAATACTCAGAGTAGTTTTACCCTGTTGATGGTATTTTTGTAAAGCCTTATAGCTAACTGTTGTCTGTTACTTGATAGTTGTGTTGCCACACAGTTACACTCTCTTTTGGCTTCATTTTTAAAGTTTGCTCTATCAAGGTGCAGTGTCGCCTTTATGTGTAGTATATTTCCATTTTTGTGTGGGTATATTTTGGTTTCTGCATTCTACTCCTGTAATCTGTTTGTTGACTTATGTCTACGTCAGTCTTATTCAGCACAACTATAAACTATATTGCAGCATCTGATGGGTCTTGGCTCCCCTCACTCATCCTGCTTTCTAATATCTTACTAGCTCTTACATGTTTCACTTTTCCATATGTAACTTGAGTAACCACATCCAGTCTCCTAAATTTTTCTTACAATAATATTAAGATTGATTTTGATTTTAGACTCATCTTCTAAAGCACTGGCATTTTTAAATATTGAATCTTTGATTTATTCAATTCATTTATTGTCTGTCATTGTCAACAAGAGGACAAGAATGCCCTACTAAGGTACAGGTGCAGATAGTTTGAATCAATTCACTAGTAAATACCTGATATCAACGTACATTCATAGCTGAGCATTGACTGATTTGTAACAAACTATAGACCACAGATATGCTGAATGTGTAAGTGCTCAAGGCCTGTTGTAAAATGATTTATACATCACTGGTTTTGTTCAAATCATCTGCTGAATAATAAATATATACAGTATAATAATCACATTGCTTGTAATGTGAACATTCTTTCAAATTTGATTGTCATATACCACTATGAAAAGCCCACCAAATTAGCTGTATAGGTGTCTCTGCCCGTTAATTAGTTAATGTTAATGAATTATATCATAGATAATGAATTATATTAATAGTAAGTGAATGAATAATCAGTTGGCTGGCTTTCTTTGGACCTTAATGCTCAAATTGACATTGTGATCAATTCAACACATGACTTTCGTTTATGGCTATTGTCTTACAAGTGACAGCAGATCTTAGTTTTAGTGTTATCAAGATCATGTAGGACATGATCTCTGCTATTAACATGGGTGCTAGAAAGCCCATACTATGTTTTCTAAGGGCACACTGACATTTTGTTGCCTTTGTGTTACATAAGTATATCAGTTTTCAGTATTTTTCAGTGGCTTAAAATTTAATGAAAGGAAATATTGCTATATCCTTTATGTCTTACAGAAATCCTGGCCCATAGAAGGTCAATAAAATTTGTTAAAGTAATGAATAAATTTATTGTGTTCCATTATCTTCAATTTATATCATTTCATTGCACTATGACAGCAATCAATAGCAGTAATAAAATGAAATTTAATATCTTAATAGTGGAGATCAGGAAAACAATCATATTACTAAACACTAGTGCTTTTTATTACCAATAAAATATGATCATATAAATGCTATTTAAAACGTGTTTTAAGAACATTCTAGAATGAGTGTTCCCTATGTACTGAGTAAACATTAAATTGAGCATGTTATTCTGATGATTTTCATCAACATAAGCACACAGTTGGTACTTGCAGGATATGTAGAGAATTGAATTATAAAACTATAGCATTGGGGGTAGAGATACCAGTGCTTAAAAGCACTTGCTCTTCCAGAGGACCTGAATTCAGTTAGCAGCACCCTTGTTGGACAGCTCAACCACCTGTAAATCCAGCTCAGAGGAATCTGACATCCTATTTCTTGTTAGCATTTCTTCTAGGCTCTGCCCAACCCAGGTACCAGCCTGGCTTGCTCTAAAAGGACTGTTTGGCCTTTCTCCCTTTTCTCTTTCCAAAGCATCTCCCTCTTCCTCCTCTTCCTCTTCTTCCTCCTCCTCCTCTTCTTCTTCTTCCTCCTCCTTCTTCATCTTCCTTTCTCCTCCTCTCTCTGTGTCCTTTTCCTTTGCCCCTTCTCTGTCTTTGCCTCTACTTTCTTCCCAACTCCCAATCCAGTGCCTCCAAATAAAACTTCATTTTATACTAGACTCACTAGACTTGTCAGGTGACTGGTGTCTGGGTTGGGGATGACTCAGCATGGGTCCACTAATGTGAGCCCTCCCACCACACCATACCATGTTTTACAATATATATCAATTCTGTGCTCCACTAGAATCTCTCCACTACAGACAGAGCTTTCACACACACACACACACACACACAGAGGGAAGGAGGCTTCATAAATCTAATTAAGTCTATGTATAAGGTGGTGGTGGCCTGGATGGGTCAGCAATTATGAGCAATTGTTGCTTTTACAAAAGACTTGGGTTTCACTCCCAGCACCCACAATTCAAGTTCCACGGGATCCCCTTGTCCTGCTTCTGATCTCTGTGGATAGTAGGCAGTATATGGTATACAAAATATATGTAGACAAAACATTCATAAATAAAATAGGTGAATCTAAACAAATGTGTAATTAATGTTTCCTTAAAGTGAATAGGGAATCAGACTGGTACTCTCCTCCAAAGATATCCCAGGGAATCAGTTTTACTTTGCGGTTTAAAAACCAGAGATAAGTAATTAGGAAGGGAAGCAATTGCCAGATATGAATAATCAGGATGGGGGCCAAGTTCAAGAAGTAGGAGGCCATGAGCAGTGGCATATCTGGGAGCAGATGCAGGCAGATCTCTGTGAGTTTGAGGCAAACCTAGTTTGCATAGCCAGTTTCAAGCTAGTAAAACCAAAAAAGAAACAAACCACAAAGAAGCCAAAAAAAAAAAAAAAAAAAAAAAAAAAAAGTGGAGTAACAGTCACCAATCAAACAAATAAAAACCACCACAACCAACAAAAATCAGAGATAAAAACTTTCAGATCCTTCCATAATTACAGAATTATTTCATCTGTGGAATAGGTAGTAAACAAGGCCATAGGTAATTTTAGTAACTTCAGTGAAAGAGAAAACAAACATTCCCTTTTCAATGCTTCCTAGGCACGAAGAACTTCTTAGTGAATGCTTATCCTCTAGTCGGAGATGAAGGAAAAATCTAAGGTGACTATGGTATCAGGAAAATATCAAAACAAAACAAGAACACAAAGTCTTTGTTTACACTTCAAAGGGTCAAACTCTGTGCCCAACTCACCTGGAGTTCATTGTGACAGTTATATACAATCAAAAGTAGACATTATGATTCTTGCCTGTTTTTTTTTTTCTCCCCCTCAGTCACTAGTACTACAGAAAAGCTAACTACATTAGAAATTTATACGGCTCTTCACTATTATTACCGTTGGGCTTTTCCCACAGGAGCCACGGACTTGTGTTCAGCAGCTCCTGATATGACAGGCTGCACAGAGAGTGGCGCTGGAAAGCTGAGCCTGTTAAGTGTTGATGGAGAAGGAGTAAACTGAGTATATTGTTTTGTTGTCATTCACCAACACCGCAATATGGCTGATGGAACAGCAAATAAGTTATAACTCTGCACAAATGAAACAAATACTTCTCGACCTTATAAAAATACGGGTGTGACTCATTTTCTAGTAACATGCCCATTGGCTCATATGCAGGTACACGTCTTGTTTTTAGGCTACAAATAATCCCTTGGGGAGACAAAAAGGTCAAAGCTGACCTTGGAGCAGTGGAATACATTCAAAGAACCTTCTCCATTCTAATCATGTCACAAACATTTATTATTTCTGATGATGGTTACTGGTAGTTCTGCTTTTATTGGGCACAAAACTAAGCCTCATTCCCAGTGTAGTGTCTTTTAATCTTTATGACAGCTCTACGTTGCATAGTCTATTATTATCCTCATTTTTCATGTTGAAGAACATGAGGGTCAGGGGAGATAAGTAACCTTTGCCAGGTAAACTCTTAAATGACAGAGCCAAAATTCGTACATTAGTACCAGACTGCAGATTCTGCAGGCTACTATGGATGGGTTTGTGTGTTATTTCTCAGGTATCTTTTATTGTATTTCGAAGACAGAAATAAATTATTGCTTCAGATTATCTGCATGCCCTTTATCCATTCTTTCCATAAGCATAACTATTTCAGGAATTGACTTTGTCTAGAAGACTGTATATCAAATTTTATTCTTAGATGAAGGTCGCTGAAGTAGCGAGCATGTGCCTATGGGATGAGTTTGTCCACTGTGAATTGTACGTCAACCCAACACTGCGTTTAGCATGACTATATTTAGTATGTGGGCTGGGATGGCAACAAAGAATGTGTAACTTCACTACAGCACTAAAAATCCATTACAAAAACTCTCCTGAAAATTCAGAACAAAGTTTCCAAAATGTATTTACATTGCTAGATTCTTCATTAAATTAATCATCTCTAGCCGGGCTGTGGTGGCGCACGCCTTTAATCCCAGCACTTGGGAGGCAGAGGCAGGCGGATTTCTGAGTCCGAGGCCAGCCTGGTCTACAGAGTGAGTTCCAGGACAGCCAAGCTACACAGAGAAACCCTGTCTCAAAAAACCAAAAAAAAAAAAAAAAAAAATTAATCATCTCATCTTAAAGCCATGCAAAACGTTTCATGCTCTATCTATCTTTTGACATACAGCCAATTGTATTTAATACTCTCAAATATGCCAACTGTGTTTAAGGAACAAAAAATACTTTGTTTTCAGACAGCATGTTAGAAATCCTGATGTTTATGAAAAAGCAGACTTCTTTAAAATGCGATTGTTTTGAACCATCAGAAGCCCTGAAAGTGATACACAAAAGACAAGTCCTCATTTTTAAAAAAATGGAAGCCTTTACTTTTAAAATAACAATCCCCTGAAACTGTAAGCCAGCCATACTTAATGATTACCTTTATAATATGGAGTTGCCTTGATCTTCGTATTTCTTCATAGCAATGGAAACCTTAACTAAGACACTCCATGACTGCCATATCAGCCTCTGTGAGCCCCACAGCTTTGTTAGCATGTAGTTACATTAGTACATAGTTAGCATGTAGTTAGCATCTTAGTAGAAAAGCCTATCTTGTATGAGAATACATGTAGTGTATTAATATCACTGCTCACACAGAGAACAAAGTGTGTCCTCGAATCAAAGAGACTCAGACATGTGAAAGCTTTTCACCAATCCTCACAACTGAACATCCATAATGCTCAAAGGACACTATTGACAAAATAAGGTGTTCAGTAATATAGAAACAGTTGATGCATAGGCTCTATTGTCAAGGAGATTTACAGTCTACTAAGAAAGACATGTAAAGCAATAATTGAAGAGAATAAATTAAGTGAGGTTATATAAATCACTCATCAGTATTCTGGTTTTCAAAGCCTTTCTTCTGGCTACCCTCACTTTGTTCTCTATGATAAGAAGACTAACCCCTACAAGATGGCCATTCAAAAGTTTCTTTATCAGATGGCATCTTCAAGGGGTTGACTGGTACAAATATAGCTACTGAGGGACAAAGAATGAGATTACTGTATTTTTCTCCTCTATTCATCTTCATCTCCAGCTAACTACTTGGAAGCCTGTCATGATTCCAGGTTGCTCTAGATGCCCTTGTCCCTTAGAGATCTCACTCAGGTTACATGCATTTCTCCATGATTTCTTTTGCTTTCAAGTTTTTGACCATTTCCATTGACCTTATATGGTATATTTTATCTATTAAATTCTCTTCACTTTAAGATTTTTTTCTGTCTTTTCTGACTTGACCATAATTAATATAGGAGTTCAGAATGAGATGAATATGAATCCTCATCACATTGATTGCTGGTGTTAATTTATCTCTTGTAGATCTCAGGTATTATTCTAAAAGGCTTTCTTATATTACCAGCCATATTTTAGAGACGGAGAAGGTGAGGCACAGGGTTTGATTTGTCCAAACACATACTATGATTTTTAATTTGGACTTTTTATTTTAAATCAGTGATTTTCCTGTAGAAATCTTTTGTTGGGGATGCTCTTTCTCACACTTCCTATGCATTTAAATTTTTAAATATTCCTTGGATGTTTATTTATTATCTGGTTGATATTAATGAACATTTCTTTTCATAGTTTTCTTCCTTGTGTCATGACTCCAAACCTCCATCTGAAAGCTAGTATGTTATTTTTCTTAAGGATTTTTTATTTAATTTGAGAGTTTTTCTTTTAAAAGTTTTCCTGTTTTTCTTACTGTGACTGACGTTTTTACACAGAGGACTATGAAGCAAACCTCAAGGGGTCACTTTGACTACACTCATCTTACACACATGGAAAGGAAGGCATTGAGGTTAATCATTCATGTGTAACCAGCACATAGAAAAGAGTTAGAAATAACACTCATGTGTTAGAAAAGAATTAAAAACGATGTTTGGGGACTGGAGAGCATTTGCCATTCTTGCAGGGGACTTGGATTTAGTCCCTACACTCTCACAGTGGTTCACAGTGTCCAGCTCCAAGGGGTCTGTTGTTCTTTTCTGGCCTCTGAGGGCCTCAGACATACACACAAATAGCCCATGGTGCAAATGCATACATGTAGTAGGCAAAACATTCATGCACATGAAACAAATAAATCTTTAGAATTAATATTTCTGTACACCTTAAGCTCCAAGCCATTGACTTTTTTATGAACACACATTTTTTATTTCTATCTCTCTTAGATTTAATTTCTAATTCTCAATCAATGTGATAGTACTAAAAGCTTTCAAATAAAATATCATGTTACCTGCCTCTCCCATCTCTTGGAGAAGACAGGGCTTCAAATATTTTATTCAATGCAGTATAATATTGTTACAACTAGCTTTATCAGTTTTGGCCAGGTAGAGGCATTTCCTACTACCACCCAACTATTACCCATTTAAAAGACTAGACATAATTTGGGAGAGAAAAGCTGGCCCGTGTTTGTTATGGTTCTGCAAGCACTGATCATTGCTTGAGGCACTTTGCCAGACTGATATTTTTTTTCTCATTTTGTTCATTTGCTCAGCTCCCTCTGGCCCCTCATTTTTGTTTGATGGTCTGTTTGTTGAGACAGAGTCTTCTGGAACCCAAGCTGTTCTTGAACTGAATATATGATTTGAGGATGACCTTGAACTCCTGATTTTCCTGCCTCCCTTCCCAAGTGCTCTGTTTATGCACACTCCAGCTTATTTGCTTGTTTCTACGTTTATTACATTTCCCACAACAACTCCAAGACCTGTAACATAACATGGAGTTAACATTCTTTCTCAACATGTGATGAATTTCAAGCACTCACATCCGTTATCTTCTTGGATACTCCTTTCCTGGTCCGTGACACCAGGTTGAAATGTTCATGTGTCAGCCTGGGCATAAATGTCTGTCATGATGGGGTATTTATTTATAATTTTCTTATGATCAATCTTTTTTTCCTTTGTTGTGTTTCCTAAGGAAATGCTGGGAAATAAATTTTTATGAGTGCTTGAAAATGAAAATGTATTCATTCTATTGTGATAAATTGGTTGGGTATAGAATTTTTGATGGAAAAGCTTTTTACTTGCATCTTGCTACTTTTGTTGTTGATAACTTTATATTTCAATCACAAGCCAGTATAGAAAGTTCAATATCTTTGGGAATCAAGACAAAGACTCCAGACCTGGAATGCCATTAGATACACAGTTGAAAATGTTAAAATACAGGGGAAGTCTACATCTGAACAGCACATTTTTTTTTTACTAGTTCCCAGAACACCACCAGACTACTCAAAAATGATTGTATGGAACTGGAAAGATTCATGATAAAATGATACTGTCATCTGGAGTCACCTGACCAGTTGACAAGCCTCTACCTTATCCTACAAGGAAGTCTGCTGGGCAGCAAGCCCTACCCCGATGCACTGTTCATAATTCTTTATGAAATAAGGGTAGTAAAGTTTCACAAGACATACAAAATAGAAACCAGGAGTTAGGGAGAGAGAAAAAGATATTAGGGAAAATGAAATCAAGTAGAAATGGAAAGATTTTGCAACAAAGAACTGGAATAGGGAATGCAGGGACGAAGGTGGGGGAGGGGACAGGCTACATAGCACAAAAACAAACATAAATAAAAATGAGTAACTAGAAAATCAAATGCAATAATGTGCTTGGAAATAAAGTCTAGGAAATCTCCTACAAATTAGGAGGATGGCAAAATTATACTTTTTGGTTTCTTTTTTCTCTCCACTTTTTGGTGTTGATATTGTTAGGTGTTTTTTTCTTTCTCCCAGGAAAATGCGTTTAGTTATAAATTTAAGTTTTGATTGTTTTGTTTAATTTTTCAGTGTTTTTTTCTAAAGATTCATTTTTATTTTATATGGATGTGTGTTTTGCCGACATGTGTGTGCACCATGTGTGTGCCTGGTGCCCAAGAAAGCCAGAAAAACGGTGTCAGATCCCCTGGAACTGGACTTATGGGTTGCTGTGAGCCATTGTGTGGGTGCTGCAAACTGAACTCAGGTCCTCTGCTAGAGCTCTTTACGATTGATTGAGCTCTCTCCAGCCCAGTTTCGGGTATTTTTAAAGCTGAACACCTCCGGTCTATAGCCCTAGCTGGCCTGTTCTCACTACGTAGTCCGGGATGGCTTCCAACTTGCAGCAAGTCTCCTGTCTCAGCCTCCTAAAAGCCAGGATCACAGATGTAAGCTCCCGCTGTTTCAGGCAGAGGACTGAAGCATAATGATCATGCATGAGAGGGAGGCGGAGTGTTCACATGCTTGCAGTGACGCTGCGTTAGCACATTCGCCTACAGCACACGTAAGAGAAAAAAAAAATCTATCTTAGTTCCTCAAAGTGCTTAAGTCTCTTGATGTAAGACTTGACCTAAAACAGTAACAAAGTCTCATCAATTGAGGGATGAAGACAAATGCAATCAACTGCTGACTCTGAGAAAATATTTTCCAGAAGACTTCACCTTAAAGATGCTATTCTTTCTTTTTTTTTTTTTTAATTTTTAATTTTTTTGGATATTTTATTTATTTACAATGTTATTTATATTTTATTTATTTTATATTTTATTTATGTCAAATGTTATCCTTTTTCCCGGTTTCCCCTTCACAATCCTCTATCCCATTCTGTGCTCCCCTATTCTCTTTATTATTATTTTTATTATTATTAATTATACTTTCTTTTTTATTAATTATTCCATTTGTTTACATCTCAAATGATATCCCACTTCCCGGTTACCCCTTCCCATGATATTCCACTTCCCGGGTACCTTTCCTTCAACTTCCGATCCTACATCTGCCCTCCCCTTCCCCTTTGTCTGTATGACAGTGCTCCCCCACCCACCCATACTCTCCCACCCCATCATCCCCTTACGCTGAGACATCAAATCTCCCTGGGACCAAGGGCCTCTCCTCTCATTGCTGTCAGGCAAGGCCATCCTCTGCTACATATGTATCTGGGGCCACAGATCCCTCCAGGTACAGTTCTTGGATAGTGGTCTAGACCCTAGAGAACTCGGTGGTCAGGCCAGTCGACATTGTTCTTCCGATGGGGTTGCAATCTTCCTCTGCTCCACCAGTTCTTCCACAAGCTCCCCTCCAGGTTCCCTGAGCTCAGTCTGATGGTTGGCTCCACATCTGCATTGGTCAGTTGCTTGCCCTACCTCACAAAGAACCTCCATATTAGGTTCCTGTCAGCAAGAACCTCTTGACCACTGCAACGATGTTGGGTTTGGTGTTTGCAGACATGATGGATTCCTAGGTGGGGCAGTCCCCGGCTGGCGTTTTTTTTCAGTCTCTGTTCCAATTTTTGTCCTTGTTCTTCCTTTGTACAGGAACATTTTTGGGTTATAAACGTTGAGATGGGTGGGTGTCCCCATCCCTCGACCAGGGGGCCATGCCTATTTACTGGACGTGGTCTAAAGGAGTTCTATCTCCCACTTCTCTGTTCATTTCTGCTAAACTCACCCCTGTTGAGTCCCAGGAGCCTCACATTTTCCTGGTTTCTGGGACCCTCCAGTGCCTATACCCACGTCCTTATTCCCCACCCCCTACATAGTTTTGTTCAATTTCCTGATCCTCTGTGCCTATTCTTTTCTTAATCACCACTGGTTTCTCAGTTCTACCTGACTAGCATTCATTACCACAGAACAACCATCTTTTGACTTCGGTGGTTCTAATATCTTGTTAATCACATCTGACTCTTCAGCCTCAGCTAACTAGAACCACAGACTCTTAACAAAAAAACAAAAAAACTGCCCTAATAGTGTCATTAAAGGACTCTGAAATTTCCCTCTGGAACGTCAAGTCAGACCTCCATCATCTGCCTGGCTCTCAGCATTCTTGTCTTCCAAGATCCCACAGAACACCTCAGTGAGCTTTGAACACTAAGTGACTTTTCTCGTTCCAAATTCCACAAAGGAGGGGGGGCAGTAGCAAGACTTTGGCTACATCTTCTAAGATAAAAATCTGAGGGAGGACTGTTAAGTGTTAAAATTGAACAAATTCATCTTGAATGGAATGTCTGATACAAAGTATTTTCTTCTTTATGTTGAAGATACTTTGCAATCTTCAAAAGTGAACTTATATCTGGAAATAATCTTTCTATTACAAATATTAAAGATTTATTATAGCTAGTGGTCCACAAATATGTTAGACACTATGATACTAACATACTTGGAATGTGAATGTGCATATAGGATTATTAACTCGTTTAAGAGTTTTATCCAAAATGTAACTTTTTAAGTCTTTTATACCCATCCCTATAAAATAATCTGTTCTCATTTGGGTCAGGTATTACATGTGAAAGATATTACACAGTAGGTCTCACAATCCATTTACTGAAGAAATACATATCCTTACCGATTGACATTGGATATAACAGGCCATATGTAGAATATTTGAACCTATATTTTGGACATATTATACCCTATAAATTAGATATTCAGCTCAGATACAGGATTAATTTGTATGGTTTATATTTTTATGCAACTAGTAAAAACAAAGGAAATGAAGGAAGAATGTACAAAGGCATATGATATCAGCAAGAGGATGAATATAAAATTTATAGTTGAGTATTGTGCTTGTAGAAACTACATGGAAATGTTCACAGCTCTCTATTTTTCTTTGCAAATGCTAACTTGGTGACTGTGAGAACTTCACAGATGAACCTCAAGGAAAGATACTGAACAAACAGTTCTCATACATCTCAGCAGCATTGCATTAGTATTCACGGTGGTACACGGGTGTCTTCAAACCATACAGCTACGGATACTAAGGCTGCAGTTACAAAGTGGGATATCTCTTTCCAAAGCCACTGCTCATTGTTTCCATTTAATGACTTTGCAATCAGCACATTTTCCAAGGGTAGATCTCAGTTGTCTTTGCATCACTTACATCTTCCTGCAGATGGAGAACTCCCATCACTGTGTTTGATAACTTGAAATTTACAAGAGTATATGTGTTCCTGATATACAAAACTACAAGGGTCTGCTTCATGGAGTTTATTTGGATATTTTCATTTTCCTAGAGCCTTCCTGTCCTGCTGAACTTGTTCCACTGAGTGTACAGTGTCTCTGATGTAATGGTCCCTACCTCCAGGGCATTTCCCTGTATATATACCATCTGTCTGACTGTTTACTTGCCTTTACCCTCTCCACTGTTTAACAGTATTTGTAAAAAGAAGCCTTCCTAGGAACCTCACATTTTAACCAGAGCAAATTATATTCTGCTGTATTTTTACCTCATTTGTTTCAACTCTACTCTTATTCCAATTACTGCTCCTAGGAGGCAGAAAATGTGGGGCCATAAGCTCCTAAATTCTCCCTTCACTGCTCCAGCCAGGAGAGGAACCGGTCTCTCTTCCTTAGACTTTCTCTTGCCTCCATCGGCTTTGCCCATAGTCCCATCAGACCTTCTACTCAGAGACACTGGACTCCCTTTGAAGCTTTTGTTACAGAGATATAAACAGAGAGCTGTAAAAACACAGAGAGATCAATTAATTCTGCTGCAGGGGATCAAGGAGGACATCAAAAGGAAGAAGACCTTGAAACTTGCCCTTGAAGCTTGATTAGTACTTTAAAAATATATCAAGAATTGAGCCAGAAAGAAAATTCCATCTTTTGCTGTTTCAACCGACTTTCTTGGATGAAAACCGATAGACATACTTTCTAAATGGCTCGGGGTTTTCTAAATCACTAAGCTCTGCCTACAGAAGTGCAGCAGTAGTGCTTGCCATGATTATGGAGACAAGAACTCCTCAGCTCAGTTTGGTATAATGGCCCCAGGTCCCCTACTGTATCTTACAAGAAGCAGAGTCAGGTATGATGTGCTGCTGCTACCTCACCTGACTGCCTTGGGGATGTCTGTCTTCATTTCTCAATTCTGTTTCTTTCTCTTCAAACTCCACTGCAAAGGCCCCAAAGGACATTAAAACTAAGATTCTGAACAGTGTATTCAAAGAAAGAAACAAATATTATCTTCAGTCTGATTGGAACATAGAAAAGTAGAACTGTGTATTACCCAGACACTGCAGTGGGAGCTATTTTGCTAAGATCATAGGATGATTTCTTCCATTTGTTGGTGGTTAGTAAAAAACACTTAGTAGAGACAATTTGTTAGAATCTAATAAATAAATATTGTTAATTACTGTTAACTGTTCAGTTTCAAAATAGTGCCCATACCCAATAAAAAGAAAATAATCTATTTTAATATACCTCAAATTGAGATGAATATTTAAACACAGCAAAGAATATTTGAGTGTTTTCCTTTGAAACCACTTCAAGAATGTCTTTCAGAAGATAAAACACCAACAAAACATGACCTTCCCTTTATTAACTTCATGTGTTGAATATGAACTGATGCATACATTTATTTGGAGCAATAATAATGCACATATTAGTTTAAGGTCAGTGGGTCTAGTGCAGCCAGCAGGCTTCTACTGCACGAGAGCCTCTGATAATGACACTGGTTGCTCCCTCACTTTCATCATGGTTCACACCTAGAGACCAAAATGGCACAACTCCAGCTTCCTCTGTAGGTAGCAACCACTTGCTCTCAAAATGTAGTGCAAAAAGCATTGTAAAATTCAGGAAGTAGAGTTTATGTCCATAACTAGTTCTCTCAAGAACTACATAAATTATTCAAATGTACAGATCAGTCCAATTACAACACATAAAGACATCCTATATCTGCCTGTGACTTTATGTAGTGTATCAGCTGTAACTACTCTTAACTGTGAAAACAACACAGAAGCCGGGAATCTGGTGTGTTATAGACTCACTGCAATGAATGAAGCATTTTCATGGAGAGATAACAGACCATTTCTGTGTGGATGTGGAACTTTCTATGAATAACATTTCAGAACCATGCTATCTGTATCCTCCTCACAAGTGGCTGTAATTTGGCACATTCCTCATTCTTTTTTTTTTTTTTTTTTTATTAATCATTTTATTCGTTTACATTTCAAAGGATATCCTCCTTCCCCGTTACCCTTCAACCAACATCCCCATCCCATCCTCCCTTTCCCCCTTCCTCTTTGCCTCTTTAAGTGTGCTCCTCCACCTATTCACCCATTCCCACCTCACCCCTCTAGCACAACCCCTATGATGGAGTATCAAGCCTCCCTCCCCTCCCATTGATGTCAGATAAAGCCATCCTCTGCTATTAACCCTAACCCTCTTCAGCTCATACTGGCTACACACTTCAAATCCTCCTTCCTCAGACAACTGAATGCTGGCATTATAGGTTTACTCCACTACACCTGGCTTTTAGCCAAGACATCTTACATGATACTTTATCCGGTTCATTAAGAATCAGTGATTCAGGGCTGGGAATATGATTCTTCCTAGAACACGCACAACCTTTGGTTTACTCCCCAGTGCTACAGAAATAAATTAAATAAACATATTTTTATTTAAACAAACATATTTTTAAAAGATTTGTTTATTTAATTTACAGGAGTCATTGCCTTCACACACAACAGAAGAGGGCATCGGATCTCATTACAAATGATCGTAAGCCATCATGTGGTTGCTGGGAATTACATTCAGGACCTCTGGAAGAGCAGTTAGTGTTCTTAACTGCTGAGCCCATCTCTCCAGTCCCTACAAGCAAATATTTTAAGGCGACTGCTTTCATAGGATGAGCCAGTTACCAATGTTAACAGTAATGTACACTAGAAAATATGTCCACGGGAATCGCAGCAGAATTGAGGCAGTCTACAGAATGTGGTTCTCAATCAAGTTAACCTTCTCTGCCTTTTTTATTTGCTGGGCTTCCTCCAACTTCTATTTTGAAATTTTCAAGTCTATAGAAAAGTCGGGAATATCCTTAACCTAGATTAACATTTTATTAAGGTTCTGCCACATTTACTTTAATTTTGTGTGTTTCCATGTGTGTGTATGTCTGTGTGTATATATATTTGCTTTCCAGACCTTTTGAAAGTTAAGACAGTATATTTTAACTCCATACACTTCCACTTATATCTCCTCAGAACATGTAAGCAGTGACAACCTTGCCTTCTCCAAGAAAATAATTTCATAATACCTAACAACCCAAATTCCAGTTGTCCTTAAAATTTTATATTATTCAGAATCTAACCAAGATTCCTGCATTCCATTGGTTGTTTTACCTCTTGCATCTCTTTCAGTCCTTTCATCTCTCTCTGTTTTGTTTGTTTATTTTGGTTGTTTTGTCAGTCTTACTCTGTAGCCTAGGCTAACCCACATCTCACTGTTTAACCCAAGCTAGCCTCCAACTCATGGCTATCCTCCTATTTTAGCCTCCTGCGTCCTAGTAATATTAAGTGTTTACCACCCTGCCTAATTCCTTAGTCTTCGTTTTTTCCCCTGCATGAATGTAAGAGCACCACATGTGTGCCTGGTGCTCTCTGAGGTTAGAAGACATCAAATGCCCTGGGACTGGAGTTATGGATAACTGTGTGCTCACTATAGACACTAGGAATTGAACCTAAATCCTCTGCAAATGCTCTTACTATTGACTCATCTCTCCATCCCTTTAATCCCTCTAAATCAGTATCAGTTCCCAGGGATTTTTTTGTTTGTTCGTTTTGGTTTTTTCGAGACAGGGTTTCTCTGTATAGCCCTGGCTGTCCTGGAACTCACTCTGTAGTCCAGGCTGGCCTCAAACTCAGAGATCAACTTGCCTCAGCCTCCCTCCCAGGAACTTTTTAAGGTCTTTTTTAATATGGTCCTTTTTGAAGAGTTCAAGTCAACTGTTTTATACAATTCTGGATTTGTTTAATTTTTGAAATTGTGACTAGATTCAGAAGAAACCTGTTTTCAGAGCGAGGAAAAATACTGAGTTGTATACTATCCATAAGGTTAGGCTGTCCACTAATCAGAGATACTAAATTTAACCACTAGCGGATTTGAGTCTTCCTCAGGTAAGTCCAAATTTAATGTAAACTTCTTTTTTTCCCATTAACCATATATCATTATTGAAATTTTCTCAATCATGTCTTATTAACGAGAAAAAAGTTGGGCACAATGTTCTAGACCTGTCATAACCTACCTCTATGGAGATTGAGTCAGGAGCAGTAGAGAAATTTATATAGTACCGTAAGTTTATATAGCTTAGGCTTTATAGTGGGTACTAGGCTAGGTTTACAGCATAAGATCCTTGTCTCAAAAATAGTAGATATATTCACTTAGTCCGCCCCCAAAGTAGTGGATATTTCTTTCCAATTTCCATTTTAGGATAATTTAGGAAATCTTGGAAGATTAGCTGCTAGTAAAAAACAACCTCGCTTGAGGCAAATAAGAGTATCAGGTGAACATTTTTGAAACATTAGTATGTGTGGCTCTGGGCTGAATACTTACTTACCACAGTACTTACTGAATACTTACTTGCATGGTTACTCCAATAGGATAAGCATTACTGTTACCCCATTTTAGAAATTAGAAAACTGAGGTATAGAAAGATCAAAGATCTTGCCAGTAGAGCTAGAGTCCAAACCCATGGCTGCCTGATTTTAGAACATGGTTCTTATTTCCTTTTTTTTTTTTTTTTTACTTCCTCCAGTATTGTATAAAGGTATCATTCCCAGCTGTGTCTCATTCATTACTCACATCAGTCTGTAAGAACAGTCTCAAATAGACGAAGTTACCTACCCAATAGCATAAGCTGTCTGAACCATTTATCCTATTTTGTGTTTCTCTCCTATGTTTCAGCCAAGATCTTGAACAGCAGAGTGGTTTGTGCTGGGTCCCTTTTCCCACTCTCCAGACCCACATAAGCAGGAATCATGTGCTGGAAATGAAAGTAGATGGCACAAGTAGCTGCACCACAAGACAAGCCTGATAGGGTCCACACTAACCAGATGACAGGAGTGGGAGAGAGCCTTCATTGACAGTTCGGGGACCATCAGTGAGCAGTGGGATGACAGTGAACCTGAAATAAAGGCCATTGAAATAAGACTTGTTTTCCAAGGGAACTTTGTCCTTACCCATCCCCCCCCTCACCAGAGGGGGCGTAGCAGTCTTGTTTGAGTAACTTCAAACCAGTGCTGAAAGCCTCGAAGAAATTTCTCAAAGAAAAGTGTGATTATTTATGGTTTCTAGTGCCTACTCTTGGTTTCCTTTTGAGAATATTTTAAAGCCATTATTACCTAAACTATA
The DNA here is from genome assembly GCA_021653895.1 of Mastomys natalensis. NCBI lineage: Eukaryota > Metazoa > Chordata > Mammalia > Rodentia > Muridae > Mastomys > Mastomys natalensis. The sequence continues at coordinate 601,285 of JAJTUV010000827.1, forward strand.
TAATTATATAGTATAACAAACAGAGTAGTTGAATTTACTCACCATGATCAAGAAGGCAGAATAAGTTAACCTTTTTTTTTAGGTATTGAAGATCGTTATTTATTTATATATATATATTATATAAATATATATATATAGTATTATATATTGGTATTTTATTTACATTTCAGATGTTATCTCCTTACCCCATTCCCCCCCACACACCCAGGAACTCCCTATCCCATTGCCCCTCCTCCTGCTTCTATGCAGATGTGCTCCTACCTACCCACCCCCACTCCCACCTCCCCACCCTCGAATTCTCCAACACACGGCATCCAGTCTTCATGGGACCAAGAGTCTCCTCTCCCACCTATGCCTGACAGGGCCATCCTCCCTTACATATACAGCTGGAGCTATGGGTCCCTCCCTAAGCGCTCTCTCAGGCTGGTGGTTTAGACCCTGTGGGCTCTGGTTGGTTGGTATTGTTGCCCTCCTCATGGGGCCACAAACCCTTTCAACTCCTTCAGTCTTCACTCTAACTCCTCCATTGGGAATCCCTTGGTCAGTTCAATGGATAGCTGTGAGCATCTGCCTCTGGCAGACCTCTAAGGAGACAGCCATATCAGGCTCCTGTCAGCATGCACTTCCTGACATTTACATCACCTTTGGTGACTGCACATGGGATGGATACCTAGGTGGAATGGTCTGCAAACGGCCCCTCCTTCAGTTTCTGTCCCTCACTTTGTCTCCATATTATGAATATCATAAGAGGATAGAATAATTGAGATAACTTGTCTAATCTAGGTGGGCAGCTTATCAGTATCAATTGGCTCTGAAATTATTGTGTGGGCATCTTATAAATTGAGAATTTATTGATATATAAATCTTACTTCTAGAATTTTGATTTACTGGGTTACTGGAATTTGGGACCACTGACCACAGGGGGTAGATGGCTGAGAACGAACTAGCTCTGAGACAAGCTGGGAAGACTGTGATCAGTTGCTGCTGGGGCTAGCCTAGAAGCAGAGGCCGTGAGGCTGCTGCCACCGGAGAAGAAAGTAGCTAGTTGTAGCGCGGGAACTGCCGTTCTTTTTAATATCTTCCACAACATGCACCAGCACTGGCTCCACTCAGGTCTGCACCCTATACTTCAAGGCTTACCACAGCCAGCAGCTCATCACAGCATTATGTCCACAGGGAGGGCAGCAAAGCTCAGACCTTGGCAGACCCTGTCCTATTCCTACTAAAGGTAACTGCCAGGTATGCCTCTGACACTCCGCACCATCAATTTTCAGGGCTAGTTGATTCGGCAGGTGAGTTGTTACACACTCCTTGGCGGATTCTGAATTCCATGGTCACTGTCCTGCTGTCTATATCAACCAACACCTTTTCTGGGGTCTGATGAGCATCAGCATCGGGCGCCTTAACCCTGCATTTGATTCATTCCACAGCACCAGTTCCACTTACCAAAAGTGGCCTACTAGGCACTCGCATTCCACACCCGGCTCCACACCAGCGAACTGGGCTTCTTATCCATTTAAAATTGAGAATAGTGATAAAAACTGCTTGGTATTGGTATAGAGACAGGCAGGAAGATCATTGGAATAGAGTTGAAGACCCAGAAATGAACCCACATACCTATGGTCATTTGATCTTTGACAAAGGAGCTAAAACCATCCAGTGGAACAAGGACAGCATTTTCAACAAATGGTGCTGGTTCAACTGGAGGACAACATGCAGAAGAATGCAAATCGATCCATTCTTATCTCCTTGTACAAAGCTCTAGTCCAAGTGGATAAAGGACCTTCACATAAAACCAGACACACTGAAACTAATAGAAGAGAAGGTGGGGAAGATCCTCAGATACCTAGGCACAGGGAAAAGTTCCTGAACAGAACACCAATGGCTTATGCTCTAAGATCAAGAATTGACAAATGGGACTTCAAATTGCAAAGTTTCTGTAAGGCAAAGGACATTGTCAATAGGACAAAATGGCAACCAACAGATTGGGAAAAGATCTTTACCAATCCCACATCCGATAGAGGACTAATATCCAATATATACAAAGAATTCAAGAAATTAGACTCTAGACAACCAAATAACCCTATTAAAAAATGGGGTATGGAGCTAAACAAAGAATTCTCAACTGAGGAAATGTGAATGGCCGAGAAGCACCTAAAGAAATGTTCAGCATCCTTGGTCATTGCAAATCAAAACAACCCTGAGATTCCACTTCACACCAGTCAGAATGGCTAAGATAAAAAACTCAGGTGATAGTAGATGCTGGCGAGGATGTGGAGAAAGAAGAACACTCCTCCATTGTTGGTGGGATTGCAAGATGGTACAACCACTATGGAAAACAGTCTGGTGGTTCCTCAGAAAATTGGACGTATTACTACCTGAGGACCCAGCTATACTACTCCTGGGCATATACCCAGAAGAGTATATGTTACATATAACAAGGACATATGCTCCACTATGTTCATAGCAGCTTTATTTATAATAGCCAGAAACTGGAAAGAACCCAGATGCCCTTCAACAGAGGAATGGATACAAAAAATGTGGTACATTTACATAATGGAATATTACTTAGCTATTAAAAAGAATGAATTCGAGAAATTCTTATGTAAATGAATGAAACTAGAAAATATCATCCTGAGTGAAGTAACCCAATCACAAAAGAACACACATGATATTCACTCACTGATTATTGGACTTTAGCCCAGAAGCTTGAAATACCCAAGATTCAACTCACAGACCACATAAAGCTCATGAAGAATGATGACCAAGTGGGTGGGTGGGGGGGTTTCAGGCCTTCTTAGAAGAAGTAACAAAATACTCAAGGGAGCAAATATGGAGACAAAGTACAGGACAGACACTGAAGGAGGGGCCGTTTGCAGACCATTCCACCTGGGTATCCATCCATGTGCAGGTAGACGTTGATGTGGATGTCAGGAAGTACATGCTGACAGGAGCCTGATATAGCTGTCTCCTTAGAGGTCTGCAAGAGTCTGACATATTCAGAGGCAGATGCTCACAGCTAACCATTAAACTGATCATGGGGTTCCCAACAGAGAAGATAGAGTGAAGACTGAAGGAGTTGAGAGGATTCGTGACACCATGAGGAGAGCAACAATCCCAACCAACCAGAGCCCCAGGGTCTAAACTACCAGCCTGGGAGCGCTTAGGGAGGGACCCATGGCTCCAGCCATATATGCAAGGGAGCTATTTATAAGTGGGAGAAGAGCTCCTTGGTCCCATGAAGGCTGGACATCGTGGGGGGTGGTATTCGAGGGTGGGGAGGTGAGGTACGGGGGAGAGTGGGGAGGGCTACACCATCATAGAGGCAAGGGGGGGGGGAAGGGATAGGGAGTTCCTGGGAGGGAGGGGGGAAAAGGAGGTAAGGGGAAAACGTCTGAAATGTAAATAAATTTCCAATAAAAAAAAAAAGATTGAGAATAGGTTGAGATAGTTCACCCACAAGACTAATCATTGGCTTTACAGGATAAAACTTTGGGCTTTTAATTAATTAATTAATTTTTTTTGTCATTGACAGAGTGCTAGTTATACTGAGGAGGAACTTCATAGGGCACCAGCTACTAGATAGTTCAATTAGTTTTTTAGCTCCTGCACCCTGGTGGGACAATCGATTTGCATGTTAAGACAGCTAAGGACTTGCACTAGAGGTTCCTCTGACTTTACCCTGCCTAGGCATAGTTCACCATCGTTCAGGTCCTAATGCATGTGCTTGTGCTCCACCTCCCTGGCGTAGCTGGAGAAATGGGCCACTGCTGCACCCAGTGGACTGGCGAGAACTCAGGCTCCCACCTTGTCACCACCCCAGGCAAGGTCTTTTACTTTCATTGTATCACAGTAGTTTTTAGACGAACTCCTGACTGGTACACACTGACTGGGGGTGGTCCCACAGAAGCCCCAGCCCCAGCTATGCTTGCTCACCTTCACCACTCCATGCCTGCCACCAGAGTGGAATACCATATATCTTCAGTATTCTTTTTTTTGTTTTGTTTTGTTTTGTTTTTTTGAGACAAGATTTCTCTGTGTAGCCCTGGCTGACCTGGAACTCACTCTGTAGACCAGGTTGGCCTCGAACTCAGAAATCTGCCTGCCTCTGCCTCCCAAGTGCTGGGATTAAAGGCGTGTGCCACCACCGCTGGGCATATCCCCAGTATTCTTAACTCAAGTGGTGACAATGGCACAGTCTGTCTGTCCTCTTCCTGAGAGAGAGGATAGATAGTGTCCGCCTTGGGTCACCCAGTAAAGATGATCAATGAGAAGAAAAACCACAGGAAACGGGTTGGGAGCAGGAAAATAGACATGGCTAGACTGACAGGAGGCCCCACATCAGGCATCAGCAGCACACATAAATTGGGTGTGCCAGGTGAACAGGTGAGCCCCACGGTGCCCTGAGGGGGGCTATCAACCCAACCACAGCCTTGGGACCAGCGGTGGAAGGGGTCATGAGTCTGAGGAAGCTGGGCGAGCGACTAGGAGAAACAGAGACATGCTCTCCCCTGACCATGGGGTCTTTAAACCTATGTGCCAGAACACTATATCTAAGTACCGAGATAGCAGTGGGGTGGACACACATGGGTCCACAGACGGACTAGACTGGGGATCCTTTCTTGCTCTGGAATGCCAACATACCACCACCGCCCAGGATGTGCTTCAAGGTGAGAGTAGCAAAGCAAGCTCAGGGCAGACAGTGGTAGATGTGTGGGACAGCCATGGACACCTGCTCTCTCTCATTAGTGATCCCTCTGCAGGCTCATCTACAGAAATATTACTTCATCTAGATAGTCAAGTTTGACCGTCTTATCAGCGCTCCAATCAGGCCAGGTACCAACCTAGTGGGGCAAGTCTGAGGGCCTCTCTAAACCATCCAATCAGTAGTAGGGATGGGCAGTGTGTACAAAGGGCAGAGACTTAGTCAACACATGCTATTGACTGGCATTTACTGAGAATTCCTCATTCATGGGGAAAATTGCAATCCCTAGTCCCCATCACGTACAGGGTTCCGTGGGTGCCACGCCTGTCAGCATAGGGCAGGCACATACTGAGCCAGTCAGTGCCATGGGTGTGCAGCCTGAGAGATCTAACAGCATCACTGACCTGTAATTGCTCAACCTCAGGTAGCTGAATGCCACTTGTCCCTCAAAAAAGTTGGGGGATGCAGACTGCTTGGGGGTCACCTAACTTATTAGCATGATAGAGTCTCATTCCTCATCATAATTAACCAGAGAAATCACTCCACCAACTAAGAATGACCATAAACTATGGTACTGGAAAGAGCTAACAATCTGTCAATGCTGTCCATACCCAGGCCAGGTGAGGTTTCCCATGTTGAGTCAAAATAAGCTGCAGGCTCTACTCCTGCTGGTACATTTCAATCAATTCCTATAAGTTTTAGTATTGTACCCACACTCCTCTCAGACCCAAAGACTTTGGTTTCCAGTAAAATAAAATAAAAACCACAAAAAACTTGCCTGCTTAATCCCCAAAAGCAACACTGTGAGGAGGACAAAGTAGAGGATTCCAGAGGCATGTGGCAGACCAGTGGAGACTCGGGAACTCTGAGGAAGGAAAGAAAAAAAATGGAGCTGTTCACGAAGGAGCTCCAGGAATCACCATAACAAAATCAGTGCTCTCCTTGTCCATAGCTTCACCATTCTATCCTGTACAGGTGACAATGACCATGGAAAAAAACAGGGAAAGTGTTTTTATTTTTGCTTTTTTTGTTTCTTGTTTTTGTTTTGTTTCGGGTTGTTTGTATTTGGTTTATTTGTTTGTCTGTTTGTTTTTGAGCCTCCAGCTTTTGCTGCTGAGAGCAGAGCAGTTCCCTATGTTTGTCTAGGAAGGTCCACTTACCCTGCTTGCCATCAGTCACTGTGATTGGGGGGCAGGAGTGGGAGTTTGTTCAGCTTCCTCAGTTGTTCTCAGTGTGCTTGCTCACCACCATGCTCACTTTTGTATCCTGGCTTGCTCATTTTGCCCAACTCAGATCCTGCTTGTTGTACCTGATGGCATATGCCTGACATAAAAACAACCGATTGTTCAGGGTTGTCACAAACGGCTCACACAGAGAGAGCAAGCAAACAAGCAAGGACAGGAAGCAGGAAGAGTGCACACACATAGCTCCTGGCACTACAAGCCCCAAAGACAGAAAAACAGGTGGCTGGAAAAAGCAACAGCCTTGGATGACCCTGCCCTTTAATATCACCAACCAAAGGACAGTGTGTCCACTTATATTCCCTGGTACAATATGGACAGACTGCAAAGCTCCAAACAATAACAGGTTCGGGGGCTAAATTCACTGGCCACATGGAGTATCTGGAAGTGATGCCCGGTAAAGTGTCCCAAAAATGTCCCCATGAGCAAGTAACTAACCTCAAAGGAACAACTGGTTAACCATAAAACCGTGAGTAGACACAGAGCAAGAAGTCCATGCTAGAATGCAGAGTCCACAGATTCCTCTCGGACTCAGAAATACAGAGCCCCGCCCCGGGCCCCAGGTATTCCTGGGTGGGGGGGAAGTCTCTGAAACTCCTCGAAGACCCAGCCGGGCCACGTCTATTAGCTTGGAAACCAAGCCACATCCTCTCATACTCAGAAATCCAGAGCCCTGGCCTCGGGACCAGAGGCTCCTGGAGAAAAATAAAACAAAAAAGAGACTCCGAAGCTCTATGGACAGTGGGACAGGGCACATCAGCTTTAAGCCTGAGACAAAGAATCCAACTGGCCTCAGAAATCCAGAGCTCTACCCGGGGTATCGAGGAGCCATCGGAGGTTTAGTAAAAAAAAAAAAAAAAAAAAAAAAAAAAAAAAAAAAGAGGGTTCGAACCTCCACAGAGACTGGTCCAAGCCCCATCGGCTCAGAAGGTGGAGATACAGAATCCTCTGGGCCTCAGAAATCCCCATACAACTATGTAGAATATCCACCACTTTTCCAGAGTGGCACAAACAGTGGCCCCTGTCCCTCCTGAACATAGTGAATGGGAGCTGGACTCAGGGCCCCCTAAGGTACCCCAAAATGAAAGTATGACAGGGAGCTGTGAACAGGCGAAACTACTCTCTAAGTGGGAGGTTCAAGTAAATCCATTAGTGGGGCAAGGTACAGGCACAACTATGGGAAGGTAGCATTCAAACACGATGTGAAGGGAGGGAGGCAGGGATATCAGTTCCATTCCATTTATGTCTCATTGTAAAAACACTCCACCACTTGTGGTTTGTTGTTTTCTGTTCCTTGCTGCCAGCACCTCCTCTCACCTGCCCACCCACCCCCACCCCCACGGTTTTTTGGAAGATTAAATACAGAGTTAGAGAAAATTAAAAGAGGGGAAGAATGTTTAAAATTCCCATTTGTTTTTTTTATTTCAATTGATACATTTTCATAGTGATTTGTTTTAGATCCTTTCACTTTGGTCAGAAAATAATTATTTTATTTTTTAGAGGCTCTCCTTTTGACCGGGAGTGGCTATGTTGCAGGTGATGATATGATCCTTCCCTTTCTATCTGTTGAGAGCTGCCATTACGGGCATGGGCCAGTACACCCAAGTTTATACAGGACTGAGAGGATGCGGCCCAGGGCTTTTGAGAAAACCTAGACCAGTGCTTCCCGCACCCCTCATACAGATCTCATGAACTGTTTCCCCTTGTTCCTGTGTGTGTGTGTGTGTGTTGATTTCTTCCAAGTTGTTTGATTCTATTTATCTGTTCTTTCTTTCTCTCTTTCTTTCCTTCTTTCTGTAAAGACAAGATTAGTCTCTCTACATAATGTAACCTGCCCTTGAACTGGCTATGTAGAACAGAATAACTGTGATCTCTGAGCTTTGTTCCAGGACAGCCAGAACTACTACTACATCGTCATCATCATCATCATCATTTTTTACATTTATGTCTTCTCACTAAAGAATAGAGGAAAGGGGAGGCTAGCTGGCTAGCATTAAAACCTGAAGTATAGAATTTCCTCACAAATCTGAAAAATGGCCAACTTTGGGAAAGCAGCATCAAAGCATCTTCTCCCCCAACCCACTCCAACTCGACCTGACCACCACGCCATTGCCATCTACTTATTCCCGACTCCTGAGTGCTGGAGTTACTGAGTTTATGCAGTACAGACTTCAGCAAGGCAGACAGGGACATAAGTGAGTCTGAAAACATTCTAATGCAGCTCTCAGGATGGGGGCATAAAAGTAGAAAGGGAAAAAACTGATCAAGGATCCAATAATATTGCAGATGGGGTTGTGTCTGGCGCCCTTCCTGGCCAGCAGGAAATTAGACACAAGACAACAAAGTTCTTTCTCAAGGCAGTTTACTCAGGATTGTAGTTTTCTGGTGGTGGCGGCCCCACCTACCCCGGGGACCAGGCTTATATCTAAACGAAGGCCAATGAGCATATGCCACGTATCATCTCTCCATACGTCCACGTATGACCATTCCCTGCCCCTGCACAGCTGTATAGCCAAATGAGGACTTGTTTACCACAAGGAGCAGTCTCAGCCAGCACCATTTCAGGTGCAGCGCATAGCGACTCTCTACAGGATTGGAGATTATTAGTGGAGAAAGGACTCCTTTGGAGATGGGTAAAAATAGAACATATAACCATAGTACTCAGATTGCCAAAGAGAACCCGTGAAGCCTCTCTCTCCCTCTCTTTTCTCATCTTCATTGCTCTGCCTCATAATAAAAGGTAAAGGTTAAACATATGAGGAGGAGGAGGAGGAGGAGAGGAGGAGAATTATAATAATGTTAAAATAACTTTGCTAGACTCACTCACACAGCACCATTCAGGAAAAAGTCCTGAGAGTGGAGTGAAAGCATGTGTCTGGATCATTGAGGGTAAGGGAGGCGGAACAATCCATAGGATTTACTGGCTAGTAGATAAAATGAAATCAAACCAAAAAGTAAAGTAAAAATAGAATAAGCCAGAGGCACATAAGCATGAAGATTCCTCAAAAAGCCCAAAGGGGCCAACTTTGGAAAGCAGCATGAAAATACCTTCAATCCCATGCCACTCCAACTCTACCACCACCATATCTGCTTATTTCCAGCTCCTGGGTGCTGAGGTAACCATGTTTATGAGATACAGAATATGGAGCCTAGAGCTTTGGACACTCTAGCCCAGCAGGGTCTCCCCTCCTGCAGCTCTGCCTTCCCTTGTTTGTTAATTTTATCCCAAGTTAATAATTATACTTATACTATTCACTTATTTAGTTGGAACAGGGATCTCTCTTCAAATCACTGGAAACGGCTATCTAGATTAGACCTGACTACAATTCACAGCATTCCACCTGCCTCTATCTCCTTCCTGAGTGATGGGATTAAAGGTGTGAAAGGCCACATCCTGTTTCCTTATTTCTCTAAACAAGGAAGGTTATTATTTTCTGTTAGTTTTTCATTTCTTTTCCTGTTATGTTATTGTATGTTTAGTTTGAATTCACACACTCACCTCTCACCTCTGTCCCCCCCCCTCCCCTCCACCTCTGGAAAGTTTTGTGTTTTCATCTGTGTTTGTTTCTAATTCCTTGTTCTGTAACTTCATTTTATATCGGCCTCACTAAGATGGAAGCTGCCATGTAACCTAATTTTTCAGGTCATTTTTGTTTTTCTATTTACTAGCCTCTAGAAGATCAGAACTTAAATAAACCCAGCTTGCATGTACAGAATTGTGAGGAAGCACCCAGAAGCATCCAGAAGCCTAATAACATCCCCAGTCATGTTTTTTTTCTCCTGTTGTCTATTATTTTAATGACAGTAATAGGTGTATCAATCATTTTAATTTTTATTGTTTTTTTTTAATTAAATGGATAATAGAAAATAAATATAATTAATAGTCCTCAAACTCCTTCTGGATGCCAGGCAATTTAGTTAGTTTTGGTTTATTTGAGATGGGGTTTCTCTGAATATCCTTGATAGACAGAGTGACAGACAGACAGATAATAAAAGAGGTTAAATATAAATATAATAAATTTTTTGGAATGTATTCTGTACATCAGGTAGACATTGAACTCAGAGATGATTCCTCACATTAGCTATTTGCCCTACTGTACTGATTCTAGTGTTCCTTTTGCTCCTTTCTCTCACTGAAACACATACTTGTTTGTTTATTTGTTTGTTTGATTGGTTGTATTTTGTTTTTCAGGACATGTGGTCTAGTATCTACACAAGCCCTGCCACAAGAAATAGATAAATATAACCCGTGGTGAATCATCAGACAGTGATGTATGGAACCTGGTCAGGGTGCTCAGGATTTCATACAGAATGCCTTTAACCAAATGAGATAGTAGGAAGTTGGACAGTGCCTCTTTGTGGCCATTCCACATGGAAAGCTGGCCATTCATTCCTGCATAAAACAGTCAGTCTCCCCAACTGTGCACATAAGACCATGTTCCCCACCAGATGTCTGAAGTCCTTGAAGTGTGACTGGACTAGGTTCAGTGGGGTGGAGCTTCATTGTAGTTTTCAAGAAAATAAAAAAAGAAGTAAAACACAAAGACAGAAACATGAAAACAAGGCTACAGGGGTCCAGGAAAGAAACCAAAAGGAAGCCGATGGCAGCCTATCTCCCCCCCCCCCAAAAAAAAATGTCAATCAGGAGGGTCCCACCAGTCTCCACCATAGCCTGTGGTGTTCTCTGACTCCAACTGAAAGGTGTCCAGAAAGGGCAAACTATTCCTAGAGTAGGCTCCACAAGCTGAGAAGAACCTTTCAGCTTCCAACAGAACCTGGGTCGGAATGAAGCACTCTATCTCCAACTGAGGGGAGCTGGGGAGTGTCCTCTGAGCACACCCCTCACCCTACACCTGACCAGGAGGCAGTTACTGGTGCATCTGTCCTACTTCCATTGACCTCCAGGTTGTGCAGACAAAAGAAAAAAAAAATCATACCACACTGAACAAGATAAAAGACCATTCTTTTGTCATGTCAAAAGAACATGACAAAGACAAGACACACACAACACACAGAAGTGTGTTGTGTCTCTGATCAGTTGAAAGTGAATTGCTCTCCAGAAAACATTCTACAGTTGAGATAAGGAGGATCCCACCAAATATAAGGGTGCGAAAATCGCTGAAGAAAGACCCCAGACTCAGTTAGCATGCAAACACAAACTGCATTTATTCTGCAGAAACAACTATCATGTGGGGGTCAACCATTATCTAAAATGGTGACCCCAGACAAAGGCATGAAACCCTTCTTATAGGGAACCCAGGGAACTCCTTAGAAGGATTATGTAATCTGAAATTTCATTTGTGGGGTGCTACTGGATCACAGGCATTCAGAGGTCTGCATTCTTAGGACATGAGTGTTCAAATGTGATAAAATAGGACTGCCCAGCCCACAAGGTCCCATTCTAAGATAAGATATTTCTCCATTTTTGTGATTATCATCAAGCTGTTCTTTCAGAGGGGGTTTTATGATCTGTTCTGGATTTGATGGTCTGTTCTTAGAGCTGACGTTTTATGACTTAGTTTCTGGGACTTATGTTCTATTGCTGGAGCTGGTGACTTATGGCCTTTTCTGAAATCAGGCCTGATAATTAAATGGGGACAAACAGGGTCCTTAAATGAAGAAAAATGGGGTTTATGTTGTCCTTTCACATTTTAATTTTTATTGTTATTTTTCATTAGAATGCATAATAAAAAGTAAATATAATTAATCATCCTCAAGCTCCTTCTGAATGCCAACAAGATTTAGTTTTGATTTATTTGAGGATTTTCTCTGTATAGCCTTGATAGACAGAAAGACAGACAGAAAATACAAGGGAGATTAAATAAATAGATAAAAGTAAATATAAACATAAATATAATTAATTATCCTGGAGATTCTTCTGTAGGTCAGGGAGACTTTGAACTCTGAGATTAGACCCCACATTGGATATTTGCTCTACTGTATTGATTCCAGTGATCCTGTTGCTCCTTTCTCTATCTGACGCACAAACACACATTTGTTTGTTTGTTTGCTTGGTTGATTGTATTTTTTCTTTTGCAGGAAGTGTGGCCTAGTGCCTACTGAAGCCCAGACACAAAAAATGAATAAGTAAATATGTAACACAAATCCACAGGTAGCACTAAGTAGGTGATGGAAACACATGTGGGGGCATGAAACAGTTTCAACAGCCTTCCATGCATGTATCTTTCATCTGACTATGGAGGAGAGATTGGGGAAAGCTGCAGCAGTGGAAACTACAGAAACCTGGAGAGTCAGGGACCTGAATAATTTACTACACTAGCAGCTATTTCACTGAAGTTATAGATATATATGTTATGGATTCTGACCCATGCTTATCTACAAAAAGTAATCAAAGTGGCCATGGATCAAGGGCACAAGAAATTTACAATCACACTATGACAGCATGTGGGGTTTTGTGTGTGTGTGTGTGTGTATGTGTGTATTGTTTTCTTCATAGTGTAGGGTTTATTTTTGTGTGGTATTGCTGGTAGTTTCTTGTTTATTTCTAAGTATCTCTAGGGAATGTGCTTTCTTTGATCTGTATACCTTAGAGATAATCAAGAATTTTGAAATTAAACCAGGCAGTGGTGGCTCACGCCTGTAATCCCAGCATTTGGGAGGGTGAGGCAGGCAGATTTCTGAGTTCAAGGCCGGCCTGATCGACAGAGTGAGTTCCAGGACAGCCAGGGCTAGACAGATGACCTGACCTGCAGGTCCTGAGTAATTCGTGATGACTCGAGGAGGACCTCAACCTGAGAAAAATGGGTGAGAGAGAAGAAGGACTCAAGGAAGCATTTGCTTGTCAAGAGTCGTGTATTTGAGCACAGAACGCTTTTTTTTTTTTTTGTTTTGTTTTTGTTTTTTTTGTTTTTTTGTTTTTCGAGACAGGGTTTCTCTGTGTAGCCCGGGCTGTCCTGGAACTCACTCTGTAGACCAGGCTGGCCTCGAACTCAGAAATCCGCCTGCCTCTGCCTCCCAAGTGCTGGGATTAAAGGCGTGCGCCACCACCGCCCGGCTCAGAACGCTTTTTTATACCATGTTTTACAAGGGGAGGGACCAGGTGGTGGGAAAGTACAGAATCTTCTCGGCCTGTGCCCTGGAACAATAGGTGGTCTACCTGCTTTCTTAGAGACATGGTACACTGCTTCTGTGGTCCACCTGCTTTTCTCAGAGGACATGGTACACTGCTTTTCCTATCTGTAGCTGCCAACCCATTCTGTGGTCTACCTGCCTTTCTCAGAGGACATGGTACACTGCCTGAGAACAGCTTGCAGCTGCCAAACAGAATCTTGCTGCTGCCAAGCTGCAGGGGGCACTGCGCAGGTGGGGAAAGGTAGGGGGTGAGTAAGGGGCGAGGGTCCTGGCTCCCGACCTCTCCCCTTTCTCTGTTTAGATGGAGAGGGCGTCTTGTGATCAACCCCAACTATGTGAAGTTAGAATTTGGAGGTCTAATTATGGGGGGTCTTGGGCAAGTGTACAACTTCAAAACATTGATGTGAGACAAGTCACGTTAATGGTCGAAGACTTTTAGGCTGTCAACGATGGGCAACGTCAAGGGACCCCGAGGTGGATGAAAGGAGGGTGAGGGCCCTGTTTTAGGCTATGTAGGCTGCACCCACTCCCAGCTCCACGCACTCCTATCCGGCTGCATTGGGTGGGCCCCTGGGAAGTGGACCTACAATAATCCTGTCATTGGGCTAACTGACAGCCATCCTAATCCCTTTGTGAATGCTCAGGTAACCAGCCAATTGTCAGTGTGGGGTGTAATATTGCCATAAAGGAAGACTCCCCGATATTAGAGGGCTACATCAAGGGCAGGCCTTGGTTTAGGAAAAAGCCAATTTTTGTCGGGGTGATCAAGAGTCCAGGCTCCCTAACGAGAGAAGCGAGGGCAGAGCCAGGCATACCAGGAACTATTCTTGAGGGCCTGGAAGTCTAGGGTCAGCCGTAGGGGGAGGCAGGGGGGCTGGCAGCTGTGCCTGTCTCCGGCAGAGCCACTTCTGGATCCTCTTCAGTCTTTATTTGGTGGTAATGAACCTCAACCAGCTTCTTGATGGCAGAATCAACCTGGTTCTTAACAAAACTTGTGAGACGGTTAAAAGCGCAAGGGCCAAACGAGAGAAGCAAAAGAATGCCAACAAGGGGTCCTAGTATACTAGGCAACAGGGTAGTAAGCCAAGGAGAGGTAGAGAACCAATTCTGATACCATGACTCTTGTTGTTCTCTGGTTCTCCTTCTTTCTTCTAAACTCTTTTTGACTTTATCCAGGCTATTTTGGACAAGGCCTGTCTTATCAGAGTAAAAGCAACACTCTTCTCTGAGGGCCATGCAGAGACCCCCTTCTTTAAGGAAGACAAGGTCAAGTCCTCTCCTGTTTTGTAACACCACCTCAGAAAGAGAAGCCACAGAGTCCTTAAGGTCTTGTACTCCTTTCCTCAAATTATTTAAATCTTTGTCAATGAGGGATTGGAGATGAACATAGTGATTATTGGAAGTCATCAAGGAAGCTATACCCGTGCCTGCACCAATGGCACTAATTCCTAATATGACAGACAAGGTGAGGGCAGTCAGGGGTTCTCTCTTGGTTCTCAGAGAAGGTCCTTGATCTATAATGTTGAGGAAGGACTCTGGATCATGTATGAAAAAATGTGGGAGAATGGTAACAACTACACAATAATCTCTGGAATATAGAAAACTGGGATTAAATATATAGGGGTCAAGCCAGAAGCACAGGCAAAATATGTACCGTTGGGTGCCAGGGTGTATAAAGAGGTATTATTGAGGATCATTGTCTGATTGCATACCGGAATTAAGTCCTTAGAGGGGAGCATGGAGGGTCCCAAAAGGCAAAGACCTATTCCTGAAATGGAGCTAAGGGTTAAACCTCCTTCAAGTGAATGAGTTTTAAGGAGTCTACTACCATCATTGGTAAAGGTGGGAGGGGAGAGGACAGCTATCCCCTCGTAGAAGGGTGGAGTAGGTGAAAAACAAATCCAGCATTGTGGATAATTAGAATCACTGGTATTATGGATGGCCTCAAGAGAAGCATTTACCAAGGAAATAATGAGGTCAGCAGAACTAAGAGGGCCTTTGGGAACAGTGGGCTGAAACATGGTAGTCAAAGGCACCAGGAGAAGAGTGAGGACGAGGTGCCAGGGGCGGCGATCGTAGGCTTGGGGGTCGGGCTGAGGGGCTTCGAGGGGTGTTGTAGGACAGGATTGGGGCCAACGGCGGTAATATCTTTATTAGGGATGGCCTTAAGAAGTTTTATTGTAAAGGTGAGCCTGGGTCTGAGCAGCCATATGTCCAAGCAGTGCATTCTCTTAATTGCAAGCCCCACATGAATCCTTTGGTCGTCCAATCTTTATTTTTCCCCCTCTCAGTAAAGGAAATGAGGAGTGGAGAACACCAATTACTCTGACACCAGGATTTCATAGGGTCAGCCGTGGACACACCTAACTTCTCCTGTAAGTATTTGGGAAGGAATTTTCTCCATAGGGTAATATAATCCCAGGAGGAGTGGGGCCTCAAATATGCATCTCCCATGGTCTCACAGCTCTAGGATGCACAAAAAAGTCAGAAGAATGGCAGCACTTATAGCCCTGGGAACGATCTCTGTGGATAGGCCAGGGCATACATAAAGGCCAGACGGATCATTGGCCAAAGAGATCTTTTGTCATAAGAATTGCAACGGAGAGGTGCCATCATAATTAAATGGGGACAAACAGGGTCCTTAAATGAAGAAAAATGGGTTTAAGTTGTCCTTTCACATTTTAATTTTTATTGTTATTTTTCCCTTAGAATGCATAATAAAAAATTAAAATTAATTAACACCTCAAGCTCCTTCTGAAGCCAACAAGATTAGTTTTGATTTTTTGAGGATTTTTCTCTGTATAGCCTTGATAACAAAAACAGACAAAAATACAAGGGGGATTAAATAAATAGAAAAAAATAAATATAAACAAAATATAAAATTACCTGGAGATTCTTCGTAGCAGGGAACTTATGAACTCTGAGAAGACCCCACATGGAAAATTTGCTCTACTGTTTGATTTCAGTGACCGTTGCCCTTTCCTACGACCACAAACACAATTTGTTTGTTTGTTTGCTTGGTTGATTGATTTTTTCTTTTGCAGGAAGTGTGGCCTAGTGCCTACGAAGCCCAACACAAAAAAGAATAAGTAAAAATGTAACACAAATCCACAGGTACACTAATAGGGATGGAAACACATGTGGGGCATGAAAAAGTTTAACACCTTCCTCATGTATCTTTCATCTGACATGGAGGAGAATTGGGGAAAGCCAGCACATGGAAAAATACAGAAACCTGGAGATCAGGGACCTGAATAATTTACTACACAGCACTAATTCATGAAGTTTTAGATATAATGTTTTTGGATTCTGACCCAATGCTTATCTACAAAAAAATCAAAAGTGCCAGGATCAAGGGCACAAGAAATTTACAATCACACATGACAGCATGTGGGGTTTTGTGTGTGTGTGTGTGGTATGTTTATTGTTTTCTTTTAAGTGTAGGGTTTTATTTTTTTGTGTGGTATTGCTGGTATTTTCTTTTAAATTTTTAAGTACTCTAGGGAATGTGCTTTCTTTTTATCTGTATCCTTAGAAGAAATCAAAATTTTGAAAATTAAACCAGGCAGTGGTGGCTCACGCCTTAATCCCAGCATTTGGGAGGGTGAGGCAGGCAATTTCTGGTTCAAGGCCGGCCTGATCCAGAGGTGAGTCCAGGACAGCCAGGGCTAGACAGATGACCTGACCTGCAGGCCTGAGGTAATTCGGATGACTCAGGAGGACCTCAACCTGAGAAAAAAGGGGGAGAGAAGAAGGACTCAAGGAAGCATTTGCTGTCAAGAGCGTTATTTGAGCACAGAACGCTTTTTTTTTTTTTTTTGTTTTTTTTTTTTGTTTTTGTTTTTTTTTTTTCGAGACGGGTTTCTCTGTTAGCCCGGGCTGCCTGGAACTCACCTGTAACCAGGCTGGCCTCAACTCAAAATCCCCCCCTGCCCTGCCTCCCAAGTGCTGGGATTAAAGGCGGCGCCACCACCGCCCGGGTCAGAACCCTTTTTTATACCATGTTTTACAAGGGAGGGACCAGGTGGGGGAAAGTACGAACCTCGGCCTTTGCCTGGAAAATAGGTGGTCTACCTGCTTTTCTTAGAGACAATTTGGGACACTGCTTCTGGGTCCACCTGCTTTTCCTCAGAGGACTGGTACACTGTTTTCCTATCTGTAGCGCCAACCCATTCTGTGGTCTACCTGCCTTTCTCAAGGACTGGGTACACTGCCTGAGAACACTTGCAGCTGCCAAACAGAATCTTGCTGCTCCAACTCAGGGGGCACTGCCAGGTGGGAAAAGGAAGGGGTGAGTAAGGGGCGAGGGGTTTTGGCTCCCGACCTCTCCCCTTTCTCTGTTTAGATGGAGAGGGCGTCTTGTTATCAACCCCAACTATGTGAAGTTAGAATTTGGGGGGTCTAATTTGGGGGGTCTTGGGCAATGTAAACTTCAAAAAAATGAGTGAGACAAGTCACGTTAATGGTCGAAGACTTTTAGGTGAAAACGATGGCAACGTCAAGGGACCCCAGGTGGAAGAAAGGAGGGTGAGGGCCCCGTTTTGGCTATGTAGGCTGCACCCACTCCCAGCTCCACGCACTCCATCCGCTCATTGGGTGGGCCCCCGGGAATGGACCTACAATAATCTTCATTGGGCAACGACAGCCATCCTAATCCCTTTTGTGAATGCTCAGGAACCAGCCAATTTCAGGTGGGGTGTAAAATTGCCATAAAGAAACTCCCCAATTAGAGGGCCACATCAAGGGAAGGCCGGTTAGGAAAAAGCCAATTTTTGTCGGGTGATCAAGATCCAGGCCCCTAACGAAGAAGCGAGGGCAGAGCCAGGCTACCGGAACATTCTTGAGGGCCTGGAAGTCTAGGGTCACCGTAGGGGGAGGCGGGGGGCTGGCAGCTTGCCTGTCTCCGGCAGAGCCCTTCTGGATCCCTTCAGTCTTTATTTTGGGGTAATGAACCTCAACCCGCTCTTGAGGCAGAATCAAACTGGTTCTTAAACAAAAAATTTTGTGAGACGGGGTTTAAAACGCAAGGGCCAAACGAGAAACAAAAGAATCCAACAAGGGGTCCTATAAACTAGGCAACAGGGTAGTAAGCCCAAAGGGGAGGTAAGAACCAATTCGATACCATGACTCTGTTGTTCTCTGGTTCCCTTCTTTCTTCTAAACTCTTTTTGACTTTATCCAGGCTATTTTGGACAAGGCCTGTCTTTCAGAGTAAAAGCAACCTCTTCTCTGAGGGCCAGCAGAGACCCCCTTCTTTAAGGAAACAAGGTCAAGTCCTCTCCTGTTTTGTAACCCACCCAGAAAGAGAAGCCACAAGTCCTTAAGGTCTTGTACCCTTTCCCAAATTATTTAATCTTTGTCAATGAGGGATTGGAAAACATAGTGATTATTGGAATCATCAAAAAGCATCCCGGCCGCACCAATGCACTATTTCCTAAATGACAACAAGGTTGAGGGCAGTCAGGGTTTCCTCTTGGTTCTCAGGAAGGTCCTTGCCCATAATGTTGAGGAAGGACTCTGGATCATGTATGAAAAAAAGTGGGAGAATGGTAACAACTACAAAAATCTCTGGAATAAAGAAAACTGGGATTAAAAAAGGGTCCAAGCCAAACACAGGCAAAAAGTACCTTGGGGCCAGGGGGGGTTTAAAGAGGTAAATTTTTGAGGATCATTGTCTTATTGATACCGGAATTAAGTCCTTAGAGGGGAGCATGGAGGGCCCAAAAAGGCAAAGACCTATTCCTGAAATGGAGCTAAGGGTTAAAACCTCCTTCAAGTGAAGAGTTTAAGGAGTCTACACCACTTGGAAGGTGGGAGGGGGGAGACAGCTTCCCCTCGTAGAAGGGTGGAGTAAGGTGAAAAACAAATCCAGCATTGTGGATAATTTGAATCACTGGTATTATGGATGGCCTCAAGAGAAGCATTTACCAAGGAAATAATGAGGTCAGCAAACTAAGAGGCTTTGGGAAAGTGGGCTGAAACATGGTAGTCAAAGGCACCAGGAGAGAGAGTGAGGACGGGTGCCAGGGGCGCGATCGTAGGCTTGGGGGTCGGGCTGAGGGCTTCGAGGGGTGTTGTAGGACAGGATTGGGGCCAACGGCGGTAATATCTTTATTAGGGATGGCCTTAAGAGTTTTATTGTAAAGGTGAGCCCTGGGTCTGAGCAGCCATATGTCCAAGCATGCATTCTCTTAATTGCAAGCCCCACATGAATCTTTGGTCGTCCAATCTTTATTTTTCCCCCTCTCAGTAAAGGAAATGAGGAGTGGAGAACACCAAATTACTCTGACACCAGGATTTCATAGGGTCAGCCGTGGACACACCTAACTTCTCCATGTAAGTATTTGGGAAGGAATTTTCTCCATAGGGTAATATAATCCAGGAGGAGTGGGCCTCAAATATGCATCTCCCTGGTCTCACAGCTCTAGGATGCACAAAAAGTCAGAAGAAGGCAGCACTTATAGCCCTGGGAACGATCTCTGTGGATAGGGCCAGGGCATACATAAAGGCCAGACGGATCATTGGCCAAAGAGACTCTTTTGTCATAAGAATTGCAACCGAGAGGTGGCCATCATAATTGGGGTTTGGACTATCAAGAGGCTTATCTTGGGGCCAAAAATGAGAGGGGGTTCCCCAATCATCATCAGCCCCCAGGGCAAGGGCACAAAGGTCCACCTCTAAGAAGGCCATGAAGGCTGGGTTCCAAGCGAAGAGCTGAATTAACAATATCTCCTGCTTGGTTTATTATGACCCAGGTAAAATTATAAATCTGATATGGGAGTTTGGGGGCTTTTATACCACAGTTGACAAGATTTGGAGCGTGAGCAGGAGGAGCAAGGTGACTGGATGCATTTTTTTTTTTAAAGGAAGCACAGTTAAGAACCATTTTCAGGGGATGTCCCTGGGTGGAATTAGCCAATTTCACCAGTCTTTCTGGCAGCCATCTGGCATTTTGTTCCTTGGAATCATATATGCACACGTGTCCTTTCTCCCAGATAAGGACTGGGTCGGGACCATGGTCTTATTAATTTCTCTGAGGTCCTGGAGCAATCTCCATCTGCCTCTCTTTTTCAAATAAAATAAAAGTTTTTTTGTACTTTTTTTTTCTTTTTTTCTTGAAATAGCTTTCATAGGAACTTTTTTATATTTAATAATGAACTCTTTAATAACTTATTTAAGTGGCCTCAAACTTGTAGGCATAAGTCAGAGCCCAGCAGTTTTTTCTGAAACAAAATAAAGTTGTTTACCTAATCTTTGGCTGTTTTTAGAATGAAGTACTAAATATCAAAAAACTGTAGTTTCTGATCTCAGGGATCACAAAAGGCAGATCAGCTACAGCGGCACAGCAATCTAGATAGACAAATTTTTATTATATAGTAACCCCAATGAAAAGAAAAAATTGGATGGCCAATTGTTTTTGTAAGGTCTGTAATTTATCTCATATACAAATTTGTTATGGCATTTTCCTGGGGTTCAGGCAATCTAGTATAAGCTCTTAAATGTTTTATAAAATTAAGGAAAAATATATGTTTCTTAAATTGAGCCATATTTGTAAAATTTGAAAATTAGCAATATCTAAAAAAAATAATTTCAAGCAATTATAAACCATAAGCCATATACTGGCCATGATAATATCAATTGAAAGCTTAATTTTTTGCATTTTAAATAGTGGCTACAATATATAATTTAATTATTTATATTGAAGCGGGGGTACTCAAGAGAGTAAACATGTAATCTAATTATATATATCGTCTTTTTATTAAATAAGCTGTCTAGTAATACAGTAAACACACATTTTATGGGCTATATGTTTAAATTCATAAGGAATATAAAAGCATGTATAGAGAAAAGCTGTAACAAATTGATCACGTATTAGGCCAAATATCAGTATTTTTTAATAACCAATTATATCATTATTTGGAATAAGAAATATTTTATTAAGTGTTTTCTTAAGATACCTTTGTGGTCTTGACCTATAATTTTGTATTAACACAGCAACAGCTTTAAAACAGGATGTTAAAACTTCTTTTGGAAATAAAGAAATATGAATTCATATTAATAATCTTTTTTATCAAAAACTTATAAAACAGCCAACAACTAATTTATATATCTATTAATAAATTTTTTTTATTTTATCTAAAATTATTTTTCTATCAACCAAAAGAAATCAAGGCTTGTATCTCTCTTGAAAACATCAATCAGAGGCTTAAATTCTTTTGTGGAGAGCTTAAAATAAGATCTTAGCCAATTAGCATCTCCCAGAAACATTTGAAAATAATTAAAAATAAGTAAGCTATTTTTTCTTATTTAAATCTTATGTCACAATTTATTTAGGAATATAGCTGATGTCTCAAATATTAAAAAGATATTGTCTTTGGATGTTTTTGGAGCAACAAGCACTCTCTAAAATGTTAAAGATTGTTGTGTGAGAGCAAAGGCTTGTATCAAAACTCCTTTAGAGGGATCAACTAATAAGCCAGTTGTATAACAGGAGGTGTTCATCAGGGCTTTGTTTGATCTTGAATAAAACTCTTAAAAAATCTCTTTTATACATCTGATTTTTAAATGACTCTAACTCTAAATTACCAATTTTAACCTAGTTTTTATTACCAAAATTATAAATTTGCAATCATATCCAATAATATATAACCAAGACATATAGAGCATACTTATATATTTTTTAAACCAATTAAGAATAAAAATAAATGTATATCTAAACAAAATTTTCTTACCTTTTTAACTGTAATTTAAGAGAAAAGCGTTTATCAAACTGGGAGACACCCTTACTACAGAAACTGTTGGCCTCCTTCCAAGAGCCACTTATGAAAACCATTAACTCTTTTCAAGGTTCTTTCTGCTAGTGCTCTTTTCCCAACCACAGAGCAAGGTAATTTATCAGTTTTTGCTGTGTAAATTGAGACTGCTTCCCAAGCAAGTTTCAAACTAAATCAAGCAAGCAGTTTTAACCAGTTTCTTTTTTAAGCAGGAAACATAGAACATAACAATCATTCATACGAGACAAAGACACACAAATTGACACACATGGACAGGTTGGCATGCCAAAGACACACAATAAACAGAAAAGTAGAACTGAGAATCTCTCTTAGAGAGAGCCAGAGAGACTAGGGCGTCCCCCAGTCATCTCTTGCTTCTCAGGAGGGCTCTGTAATAAGCTTTTTGCTTTTCTTTTGTTAACACGCCAGAGAGAGGGCAACTTCTTTCCTTTTCGCCCTTCTTCTCTCTCTTATTTTCAAGGTTCAACTTCTTATCTCCTCCTTAGGAGGTATAACATTTTTTATCAATAGTCCTTCCTCTCTTGGGAGAACAACACTAATGAAAGCAAAGGATTTTTAAAGATCTGTTTTTTCTTAACCCTAGTTCTCCGTGTTCTGAAGATAGGCTCCTGGAGCCATGTCACAAAGAGTGACTGCTTAAAAAAACTCTCATTCTTGACCTGAACTGTAATAGCTAACCTGAATTTTTTCTTAACCTAAAGTGTTATAGCTAACCTGAATTATTTTTCTTAACCTAAATATTTTTAGATGCGGCAGGCGTGGAAGGGGGGGGGTGCTGAGCTCTGGACCAAACTGTGGGGGGAGGCAGTGGAGTCTGCCAAAACTCAGAATCAGAAGCTGCGACGGGTGTCTATGAGGGAGGGACTTGAGATCAGGTGACAGGAAAGGCTAGGCAGAGGGAATCTTGAGAAGGAGCAGAGGAGGAGCATAGTACTGAGAGGTGGGAGATTTGTTTTTGGAGGCTGAGGATATCTGTCAGCTCACGAACCTGGGAAGAAAGGCGGTCCCCCATATCTGAAAGAGGGTTAGGCAAAGCGGCCGGAAGGTTGGAAAGGCGAGCGTAGGGAGGGGAGCAGAAAGCGCCTTAGGAAGAGGCCAGTCAGGGCTGTGCTGACAGGCAGCTTCATCTTCAAGGATGGCTGCATCACCAGAGTTCAAAGGCTCTGAATCAGGGAGAGCGGTTGGGGGAGTCGCTGAAGCTGTCAGCTGTGAGGGCAGCAGAGGAGAAGAAGAATGATGCTTAGCAGCAGGGCAAGGGGAACAGGGGGGAGCAGGTTTTCGAATAACAGGGTTGCAAAGGTGAGTGGAGGAAGGAGTCTGTGAGTTGGAAGCAGCTGAAGAATCACAAGGTGGAGACTGAAGAATCAGAGGGGAGGAATCAAGAGAAGGTAAACTTGGATAGAGGCGAGGTGGATTAGAAGGAGAAGAAACCTGATCAGGAGGAATGTCTATAAGAGTCAAAGAAACGGAAGCCTGGGACAGAGGCCGGGAGGACTGATGAGATGGGCAGGTAGAATTAAGCCGAGACTGTGACAAGCAGTATTCAGCAACAGACAGGAGTTGTCACTTCCCTGTATCTTTATCTGCATCTTCGATAATGTCCCTAATAATACCCGAAAAGAGAAAATTGTTGCAGTAACAGCAGCATTGCCTTCAGTTTTAATTTTCTCATTTAATTCACTACGTACCTTCTGCCACTTCTTAGGATGGATGGTAGGACCATCAACCATAAACCAAGGACACTTCTCATCAATAAAAATAAAAAAAACTTACAAGATCCTTTTTCTTAACCCTTATTCCTCTCTCCCTGAACGCACATTTGAGGTCCTTTATAAAGGACGCCTCCTTCGACAGCGAATGGCCCATTCTTATGGGACAGAATGAAAACTAACTTACCAGAGTACGGCAGGTTGCGGGCGACGATCCTGTCTCACTCAGTCTTGATACCATGGCCACGTCTTACTGAGAGTCCCGCCAGAGGGATCCGTGTCTCGAGCCCCATGCCTGGGTGCCACTTGATCCGACCTGTGGGTCCTGAGTAATTCGTGATGACTCGAAGAGGACCGCAACCTGAGAAGAATGGGCGAGAGAGAAGAAGGACTCAAGGAAGCATTTGCTTGTCAAGAGTCGTGTATTAGAGCACAAAACACTTTTTTATACCATGTTTTACAAGGGGAGGGGATAAGAGGGACCAGGTGGTGGGAAAGTACAGAATCTTCTCGGCCTGTGCCCTGGAACAATAGGTGGTCTACCTGCTTTTCTTAGAGACATGGTACACTGCTTCTGTGGTCCATCTGCTTTTCTCAGAGGACATGGTACACTGCTTTTCCTATCTGTAGCTGCCAACCCATTCTGTGGTCTACCTGCCTTTCTCAGAGGACATGGTACACTGCCTGAGAACAGCTTGCAGCTGCCAAACAGAATCTTGCTGCTGCCAAGCTGCAGGGGGCACTGCGCAGGTGGGGAAAGGTAGGGGGTGAGTAAGGGGTGAGGGTCCTGGCTCCCGATAGACAGAGAAACCCTATCTCGAACCCCCCACCACCAAAATAATCTTGAAGTTAAAAAGGGAAAACTAGCACCCATGTGTGTGATTTTTCCCATTGTTTTTGCTTCATGTGACTAGAGGGCTCCTCAGACATTTCTCTGTAACACTAAAACAGATTTAAAAAAAAAAAAAAAAAAAAGCTTAATGAAAGGGCTGTTTTACTGCCTGCCTGTCATATTTCTTAAAACCAGCAAGAAACTGACAATGTGTTGTGGATTACCTTGTTGCTGTTCATATTTTGATGTTAATTCTGCTTCCTCAAGAGGGGCTGCCCCATGAGGAGTGGATCACATACTTAGATGATTTCATATGAACCTTCTCCCTAGTTTAACAGGTAAAATAAAGGCTAGAGCATGTGATTGGGCAGTGGAAGGGAAAGATGGGGATTGAGGAGGCTTTAGAGAGTGGAAAGAGAGGAAGGAGGAGGCAGATGAAGACACTGAGGAGACAGAGGAAGAAGAGTTGCATGGAAGATAGAAAAGAACCACATGGCCTGGAGAAGCCACAAATAGCAAGGGATTTCATAGCTGGGGAATAGATTAGTGTAGTGATATATCTGCCCAATCTAGGTGTGCAGCTTATAAATATTATGACTGAGTTCTGTGTTCTTTGCAGGGGCTTATTTTGGTTGGAGATTTACTACAACACTTAGGTTGTAGTTATGAAACTTTATTCCCTAATGCTTCTTAACACCAAATTAAACAAATATTTTATAACATGATTGCCAATGAGATGAAAATTTCTCTGGAATTCAATGATAATTTTATAGCAAAACATATCAACCAGAAATTATGAAGGTTATACAAAGAATAAAATGTTTTATTATCTTTGTATTTACTCCCTTGTCTTTAGAACTGAAATTTAGGCACTAAAAAGTAATAGACCCTGAGTAATCACTTTCAACATGGTGGCCATGGCAGTTTTCTATGTAGAATTTTCCATCCTTCTGCTTATCCACTGGTACAAGTAGAGACACTCCTTAAGTACACAGGTGGCCATGGAAAGCTGCATGTGGTTTGACACAGGGTGGAGTGAGGGGCTTGAATGTGAATGAAATGGGTTGGCTAGAATGTGAAGGAGCTGAGGACTTCCATTCTCAAAGCAGGTGCTGACTGGAGCTGAACTCAGCTGGAGAAGAGTGGGTACCATGATTGTCTAAAGAACATTTCCTGAGGAAGACTGTAGAAAGAAGAAAGGGCTCTGTGAATGAAGTAAAGTAGAGAAAGTGTCCTTATCAGGGGGAGAGAAAATATTTTGATGAGAGAAAGTAATATGGCTTCTTCATACACTTATTACATCTGTCTTCCCAGAGAAGCAGGTTGGGACTCATGGCCATCTTGGCTGAATGAGAGATGAGTTACACCTCTGAAAAGCTTAGGAGTAGCCTGAAGGCCAGGTTATCATAACCTAGACTTTGTCTGCTCTACCCCAGATGGTTTGCTTATTCACTCCCCAAGTGACTCTGCCATAGACAAGACTAGACTCTGGATGGGTGAATTCCATGATTCCTACTTGCAGGTGGCTCCTGTTGGGAGCAGATGAAGTCTGGAGTGAACATATACTGTTGACATGACCATGGCCTTGTCAAGGACCTTAGTGACTCTGACTCATAAGCCTTCCTCTGGTGAGGCTCAGAGGCATCTTCCTATGATCTAGGTAACAGTGTTTCTGAATAAGTGACCACTGTGTGCAAAACTGGCCAATGTGTGCAAAAACTAGAAACCTTAGTTTCCTCCTTCTGCATGACTGCAATCTTAGATTTTTTCCCCCACAGAGACACCCTATCCAGACTCACTAACTTCTCCTATGTTATACATAATAAATGGTTCCTTTTTTGTAAGTATCCAACAGAAAGCACAGCACAAGATCCCAGCTTTTCTATCTTTA
The DNA here is from genome assembly GCA_021653895.1 of Mastomys natalensis. Lineage (NCBI taxonomy): Eukaryota > Metazoa > Chordata > Mammalia > Rodentia > Muridae > Mastomys > Mastomys natalensis. The sequence continues at coordinate 627,550 of JAJTUV010000827.1, forward strand.
TGTATATTTTTTTGTTGGCCTGGAACTCATATGTAGAAAAGTTAAGTCTTTAACTCATAGAAATCTGCATGCCTCTGCTTACTAAATGCTGGAATTTAAGTTTTGTACATTCATGTTTGACTGGCTCTCCTTTCTTTGTTCTCTTGTCACCCCAGTCAAGGTTCTCAGGACTAAGCCATTTAGAGCATGGCCGATTACTGCTGTTATTACCTCCCTCAAATCTTCTAGCTTCACTAAATTAGGCATTGCTTACTGAAGCAATATTCACTGATTACTGTCCAGAACTATGTCTTTGTGCAATAATGATAAAAGCACAAATAAAAGCAGAGCTGTCACTTCATACTAGACCCGTGCAAGACCTGGTGCTCTTCCATATATTCTAAGGGCATTTGTTCTCTGTTTCCCACTTTTCTCTTTCCACTGGTCCCCCTTTCCCCCCATCTAAATAGGAAATTCCTAGTCCATGATCACATAAAAAATATTTTGTATTTAAAAATTCCAAAACTAAAACTTATATTCTCATGAAATAAATGTAAAAAACATAAGGCCAGATAATGTGCTTGGTAAGGAGGAGTATTTTGAGGGATGATGACTTTATAGAGTCATTCCGATCCTATTAGAAGACACAAGGTTCTTTAGCTACTGTTTTCTGACTTATTCTGACTGTATCACCTGCATGGATCCAGGCAGGATCACCAGCTCATTAATAATCTATAGGACTAATTACTATCTAATCATTCCTAGTATTGGAAAGGACATCTTCTGCCAGGTCAGAAAAACAGAAAGCCAATGAAGTTCTGGAGAGAAACTGTTCCAAAACAGTTATATTGATCTCCAAAGATGAATTCTGATAACAAGTCTCTTAGTGACCTGAATGTTACTTAGTGTTAACAGAATCAATGCATTTATTATTCTATTAGATTTGCAAAATGAACTGTCTAATGGTGGATAAGAGAGGGTTAATACCAGGGACAGAGTAGTCATGGCATCAAGGGAGGAACATAAGCTTTTGTCTGAGAAGATGCAGGGGAGCTGTAAAAAGAAACCCTTTGATGAGGTTCTATACCCTCAGTTGACATTCTGGCATTCTCTTGCTTTGTCTATCTCTTAATATCCCAGAATCTAGATCTACAGCTTCCCTCTGATGCTATAGCCTTTCTCTGGAGGAATATTGCCTATTAATAATATTGCCTATATTGACTTAAATGATAATCAAACAATGACAACTCTCAAACTTCAATCTCTAGCTCAGTCCTTTCAGAGATTCCTATTGTCTATCACGCTTTACCTACTGGCCTCTTCTTTTAGATGTCCTATCAGCTGACTAAGCTCAGAAACCTAAGCCACATTCCTTAGTCGAACAATTTCTACCTCAAGGAAGCACATCAATACCTTTCCTTATCAGTTGTCAAACACAGAAACCTAGTCACTATCTGTGACTGCCCTGTCATGTCAGTCTGCCATTGCCACACTTAATGCTTCCTGTTCTTAAGATAACTTACAGAGCTCTGTCTCTTGTCTTAGCACGTATATATAATCAGCCTGAGCCCAGAGAGTCCTGACAAATGTAGTTTAATCATGCAGTGTAAGGTAGATCAATACATATGTGTTATTAGTAAATAATCTTTTATCATGGGTCTTTTTATATTTTTGGTTTAGCAGAAAATCTTTTCTCTTGTGTCTGCTTTAGTGACATGCTCCTTCACGATTCTTCCTTAGTCTTTCAACTGTGTCCACTTTAGGAAATCACTCCTTCACGTGTTTGCTAGGTAGGCTGCTTTTTTCCATGCATCTAGGACTCACCAGCCCTCGAGCATCTGTATGACAACCCAGTGCACCTCGATTGGCTACACATTTACATTAGTTGTTAAATCTTTCTCGGGACACCGATACAAATAGTTCAATAACATATCCCCATCACTCAATGGGTATCTCGTCATCTTTGACCATACCTCCAGGTTGCCCTCTGGGATGTCTGTTGAGATATTTCAAATCTCTAAAGCTAATGCCCAACTTGAGGGCATCAAAGCTTGTACAACTCTACAATAAGGTCTGGATTCAGTACTCATTAGACTACAGCTCTAAATGGCCACTTAATGGCGCATTTATTTTAAGGACACAATTATTTTAAGGGATCTTCATACATACTACCAACAGTCTGGTAAATGGAAAGAGGTCCCTTGCACCTATCTTCACTCCAACCCCTCTCTCTGTTGTTCTTGTCCTCCAACTGAACTTCTCCTAGCTATGAAACCTCTAACAGATGACACTACAACCCTCGAGCCAGCTAACAAACTGCCTCCTTTCCATAGTAGACTTGTCTCTATGTCTTCCAAAACCCCAACCACTTCTTCAGTTTTCTTCTCACCAGACTTCCCCAGAGCCTCCTTGCTCAACCTCTCCAGACTCCTCCTGTGCCAGCTGCAGGCTGCTCTAATCGTCCTGCACTGGCACCAACTTTCAGCCCTCCCACCACTCGATGCAAGTCCACAGCCAAACCCCCTACAAGTTCTTCTTTCCCCTCTCTCCCCACCCCCACCAGGACACCTAACCCAGCATCGACCCTTCCTTTAAGGGAAGTTGCTGGGGTAGATGGTCTAATCAGAGTACATGTACCTTTCTCACTAAGTGAATTTTCTCAAATAGAAAACAGACTGGGATCCTATACCTCTAGCTCTTCTGCCTTTATTAAAGAATTTCAGTATATTACTGAGGCTTATAGGTTGACTTTCCATTATGTACATATGATACTAAGAATTTTCTTCCTGATGAATGCAGGCAAATTTGGGAGCAGGCAGACTAGACTCATGAAGACAAGACTCATGAAACAGATCCAAAATATCCAATTAGATTTGAGACAGTATCTGACCAGGATCCTCAACAGAATTATAATTCCCTAGGTGGTATTTTAGCCTGAGATAGATTCATAACCTGCCTCTTGGTGGATCTCCATAGGGCAGCCTTTTTTTTTTTTTTTTTTTTTTGGTTTTTTTGAGACAGGGTTTCTCTGTATAGCCCTGGCTGTCCTGGAACTCACTCTGTAGACCAGGCTGGCCTCGAAACTCAGAAATCCGCCTGCCTCTGCCTCCCAAGTGCTGGGATTAAAGGCGTGCGCCACCACCGCCCGGCTACATTTTGAAAAACTTCAAGAGGTCATTCAGGACAAACAAGAGAACGCATCTCAACTTTTAGAGTGCCTTACAAAGGCCCTATTACACTGTACTAATTTAGATCCTGAAAACCCAGGAGGTAAGCAATTCCTGATGACCTGCTTCTTCTCTCAGAGCCATCCAGACATAAACTCCAAACTTAGACATTTGGAGAGGGGAATCCTAACTCCACAGGCAGAAATCTTGATGCTGGCTTTCAAAGTTTACCATCAGAGAGATGAAAAGGCCCACAGACAAATACCATATATGCTTCCAAAGGCTGTGTGACCAGCTCTAACCACTGCCTGGTACTCCTGGTCTTCTAAGGCTCAGAGACCACCATGTACCTGCTACAAATGTGGTCAACACAAAAAAGGTCATTGGGTAAGGATTTGCCCTAACCCTGGCAAGCCAAAAGGACCATGCCCTAGGTGCCATCAGGAGGGGCTGTCAATTGCCCTCATGCCACGCAGGATGGAGAGACTTCAATCCCAGGTAATGCTTGAGCTGATCTCCTAGGCATGGCTATGAACGACTGAAGAGGCCCAAGTTCCCTTGACCCGACTACTGCTATCACAAGTAGGGAGTCCCCTGTAGCCATCATGGTATGTTGGTGGACAGTCTCCTTCCTCTTGGACACTGGGGCCACTTAGTTCTGACAGAGTTTTGGGGACCCACTTCCCCCTCTTGTTCCCCTACTGTTGGGGTAGTAGGACAACCTTACCTTCCTCACCAGACCCCACCACTTAGTTGCATTTTTAGGGTTGTTCCTCTTACCCATCTCTTTTTGGTAGTGGTAATATGTCCTGTAACCTTATTCGGAAGGGATCTTCTAGCTAAGTTGGGAACCTTCATTTCCTTTGCTTCCCCCTCCATTCACCCAAATCCAAGCTCACCAACAGCCCCTCTGCTCCCACCCTTCTAGCCAGTCAACCTACTAAGTCTAACATTGTTTCCTTTGCCAGCTTCCCAGGTAGACCAGTGAGTCTTGGATGTCTAGAACCCCTCTGTTGCTAAACATCATTCTCCTGTTGTCATCCAGTTACATGACTCTACCAGATGCCTAGTCACAGAACATATTTTCCTTTACCTGGACTGATCCTGACACCCATTTTTTTTTTTTACTCAACTCACCTGGACTGTTCTACCTCAGGTATTCCAGGACAGCCCACACCTATTTGTCCAGGCCCCAGCTTCTGACTTACTTTCTCTGTGTCTCCTTAAGTCTAAGATTGTCCATTATGTAGACAAAATTATGTAGTCCCTCTCTAAAAATTAGCCAAGCTGACACCTCTGCTCTCATAAATTTCCTGTCCAGTTGAGGCTGTAGGGTCTTACCTTCTAAAGTCCAACTGTCCACTCCTCTGGTCACCTACTTGGGACTAACAATTACCCCAACCCACACGGCTATTACCTTAGATAGAAAGAATCTAATTCAGTCTCTAACTGTTCCTTCTGCAAAAGAAGAGATTTTATCATTCCTAGGAATAGTCAGTTTGTTATGTTTCTGGGTTCCTTCCTTTTCCCTCTTTTCCCACCACTTACATGAAATGGTGCTAGGCCTCACTCACAAACCTCTTCTCAAACCTGTTACCAACCCTTTTCAAAGGTTCCAACAGGCTCTCCCGAAGGCCCCAGCCTTACACCTCTCTGACCTGACTTGATTTTTCCTCTATGTAACTGAAAAAGAGAGATTTGCCCTTGGAATCCTAGGCCACCAACTGGGACCATCCATTACACCTGTAGCATACTTGTCAAAAAAACTAGGTCTAACCACCCTGGGATGGGCACCTTATATTCATACCTTAGCAACTGCTGAACTCTTATGTCAGAAAAACTAACATTTGGGTCACTTATAACTCTCTTCTCTTCTCAACCTGTCACAGCTCCTAACTTACAAAGGCTTACAGACTCTACCTCCTTCCAAGGTTCTTTCTCTTCAGATAGCACTAAGAGAAGACTCCACACTCACCTTCCAAACATGGCTGCCTCTTAATATTTCCAAAGGTTCTTCCTCCATCAAATACTAACCACGCCCAATCTCACCCTTCCACTGAAACCTTAGAACAATTACCTCATCCTTCACACGTAGAGGAGGGCACAGAGCCTCAGGCCATCTATACCTGGTATACAGATGGCAGCTCCTTTCTATATGAAGGGGCCAGAAGGGCTGACTACGCTATAGTGTCAGACACAGAGGTGGTTGAGGCACAGGGCCTCCCTGCTCATACCACCAATCAACAGTCTGAAATAATAACCCTTACCCATGCCTTTCAACTGGCACAGGGACAATCCCTCAACCTCTACAAAGATTCCAAACATGCTTTCCATATCCTCTTGTCTCACGCTGCTATCTGGAAGGAGCTCGGGTTACTTACCACAAAAGGAGGATCAGTAACTAATACAAACCAAATCATGGCCATGCTAAAAGCCTCCTATTTCCCCACAGCTATCAGGATTGTCCACTGCACATACCACCTGACAGATAACTCTATTGTCTCTGAGGGAAACAACTGAGCTGATGAGGCAGCTAGAGCTTCAGTCCTTATGGGCCTAGACTCATCTCACCCTCCCCAGGACATTCTTATACTGCAACCCACATCCCCACCTACACACCCTGATATTCGTCAAACTCTTGTCCTATCTTCACCAACTCTTTCTTTTTTTTTTTTTTTTTATTTTTATTTTTATTTTTTTTTTTTTTTGCTTATTCACTTTATAACCCGTCCCAGTCACCCCCTCCCACAATCCTTCCCCATTTCTTGTTTTCTGAGTACCCCCTCCTCCTGTATCCCCCACCCTGCCACTTTAAGTCTCTGAGAGGCTAGGTGCTTCCTCTCTCATTGAGGCCAGATGAGACACCCAGCTAGAAGACCATACTCCATATACAGGCTGCATGTTTTGGGATAGCCCCCACTCCAGATGTTTGAGACCTGCATGAAAACCAAGCTGCACATTTACAACATATGTGCAGGGAGTCCTAGGTCCAGCCCATGGAGGTAGATCTGTGTAGACTAGGTATGCTCCACGGTTGGTGATTCAGTCTCTGAGAGCTCCAAGGGTTCAGGTTGGTTTACTCTTTTGATCTTCCTGTGCAGTTCCTATCTCCTTAGGGCCCACAATCCTTCCCCCTATTCTTCTAGAAGAGTCCTCAAGCTCCATCCACTGTTTGGCTCTGGGTGTCTGTATCTGTCTGCGTCAGCTGCTGGTTAGAGCCTCTCAGAGGACAGCTTGCCCCTGTTTGTTCTCAGGCTGGAGGTTTAGATCCTGGGAGCTCTGGTTGAATCTTTTGATACTCGTTCTAAAAAGGACAAAAGCAACCTCACTTTGGTCTTCCTCCTTCTTCTTGAGTTTCATGAGGTTTATGCGTTGCATCTTAGGTATTGTGTGTTTTGGGGCTAATATCTGCTTATCAGTGAGTGCATACCATGACCAACTCTTTCATCCTAACAGCCAAGCATTGTCTTATTTTGTTAAGACCCACCTACAGCCTACTCCTGAGGACTTAAGTTTCTTAAAATCTATCATTGCTTCTTGCAAAATCTGTCAGATGTTAGATCTCAACTCAAGGTATGCTACCCATCAAGCTAGAGGTTCCCTTCCTGAAACTGACTGGCAACTTGACTTTACTCACATTCCCACTGTCAAACATGCCAAGTACCTCCTGGTCTTGGTGGACATCTTCTCAGGATGGATGGAGGCTTTTCCCACAACTAACAAAAGGGTCTCCTCCTCCGAGAGATCATCCCCCGATTTGGTGTCCCAGCCTCCCTTCAGTCAGACAATGGTCCTGAATTTACTTCCCAGATTTCTCAAATTCTATCTAAGGCCCTAGACATCCCCTGGCATTTTCACATTCCCTATCACCTTCAATCTTCAGGTAAGGTAGAAAAAACTAACTGCTCTTTAAAAACCACTCTTGTCAAGCTGTCACAGGAACTTCATCTTGACTGGATAAAACTCCTACCTCTGGCTCTTTTCAGACTACGAGCTCTCCCCAAGTGGTCTCTCCTCATCTCACTCTTTGTATGGACATACAGTTCTAACTCCTGGTCTTCCACCTAAATGCTCTCACCTCCCAGACCATCTACTCACCCCATTACTTTGCCACCTCTATTCTTTCCTATGGAACTTTGCTAACCACCATCTACCTCGACCACACTCTATCTCCTGTCCACTGCCTGTCAACATTGAAGACCAAGTCGTTCTCTCCCCTCCAGATCATCAGCCCTCACCCTTCTCTCCCAAATGGCAGGGCTCTTTTAAGGTAATTCTTGTGACACCCTACAGCTGCTAAACTTGAGGGACTTTCTCATTGGCTCCACCTGTCTCATCTCAATCCTTTCATCCCTCCACCGAAACTTGACTCTTCTTCATACACATCTAACAGGACCGTGCTCTGTTAAGCTCCAGAGGATGTCAAAATCACCCACTTTGTCCCCAAACCCAGAAAATGAGACTCCACTCTGGCAGCCAAGCTCAACCTCACTGGACTAGACATGGGTTTCTCGTCCTCCCCCTGCTGCTTGTTTCCATCCAGGTCATCCCTCACATTTGGAGATTTGATGTTCAATAAACCCCCACAGATAACAAAACAGTCTTCCAAACAGGGTCAAGAAACTTCTCCACAGCCGGATGCCAAGAACCAACCTAAATTGCTATCATCCCTGTATCTGTTATCCCATCTAAATATTATGTTCTCTATACTTGCTTTCTCTTTGACCAGATAGAAGATTATTGTAGAAACTGGCCAGATGATTATAGGGGCTGCCAATATTGGTCTTGTCAGATACATATACTAAGATCATGAACCAACCATTACTTCTACCAACACCGCAAGACAATTTTCTACATACAAGACCCATGGGATTCCAGCTGTGGTGCTTCAGAATTGATGGGGGCTAGATGTCCTGATAAGCTAAAGAAGTCTTTGCCGGTTCCTCCAAGAAGAATGTTGTTTTTAGGGAATTTCCTGTTACAAGATTACCAGCTGCTATCCATAGAGGAACCTGATACACACATCTAACAAGTGGACCCTGATGGTGAAAGCCAGCTACACCCCAAAATGTACTACATTCCTACACAGCAGGAAGCAGTTTAAGACACATGGTGCCCAACTCCCCTTTCACCATCAGTTTTCCCTCCTCCCCTTTTTTTCTTCTCTTTATAATAAGAAAAAGGGAGATATGTTGGTATCAGGCTCTGAACCTAGTGACATCACATCTAGGTGACCCCCACATTGCAGCCAAGGCAACCGCCATACGTTCCAAGAATCCACCTGTCTACCTACCACCCTTACCTGCAAGAGGCTATGTCACCACCCATATAGAATTGGCAGAACCCCTTGACCTTTCTCTCCCTCTTCTTCCTCTTCTCCCCTCCCACCCATTTTTGCCCTATCTCCTAAATAAACTCCACTTGGAACCATTTGGTTTGGTGTGGTCTGTTCCAAGCCATGCACGGATGTATATTAGCTGCTCCAGCAGTTCCTGTAGCACCAAGTGAAACACCAAGGCCTAGTCCAATGAACAGAGGGATGAAGATCTCTCTCATCTTTTGGCTTCCTCCCATGTGAAAGGTGAGTTCTTCAGGTTCGTAGAGATAAACCTGGGGGACAACAATCATGGATGCACAGGAGCCTTGAAAATGAGGGTTGATACAGGCACCTGTAGTTCCTTTGCACCAGAGGAGGGCAGGAGGGTTAACATACTGATTTGGTAATGGTGATGTCATAGGCACATGTAAGATGGGGTTTTGAGGAGGGCCCTACAATGCAAAGAGGGGGGGATAGGTCAAAGAGAGGAATGTCCTGTGCTTTCCTCATGGGCAGAGGTTCATTGAGGTCATAAAGGGAAATGTTAATGGGAATGGCTGTTAATAATGGTCAAGAGAGAGGCAAAGAAAAGGCATTGGAAGGAATTGGGGTGGGTCATTAAGGGAAGGAGGTCCACGGCATACTAGATATGTTGTAGCCAAGAGAGGGTAGCTCGTAGTTCCTTCTGAGACTTATTTTCCTGTTGGATAATATTAGTATGGGTAAAGACTGATTTGGGGGCAGGGAGAAGTTCACGGGAGACTGTATGTCAGCTATAGGGTGTCTGGCATAGCCACTGGGGTAAAGTTTACCCATGACTCCGATTTGCCAATGTTCATTCCATGGATTGCTGATGGAAAGCTAAAAATGAGTTTTAAGGTTGGTCAGCATGGTAGCATGGTGACACTGTGACTGGCAGATTCCATCTTGGAGCTCCAATATCTGCAACCTCCATATGTGGAGACCTCCTGGAGACATTCACCTGTGTTTCGATAAGGAAAGCAGAGAAAAGGGCTGGGAACAGTGGAGATGGAATCCCAGTATAGGGGAATCTCAATTCTGGTTTGACATCCTTCAAGTGGGCAGTCCTGGGTTCCTATAACTTTGTTTTGTCCGTTGTAGTTTTCCCTAGCATAGAATCTCTAGTGGTAGGTGTTGGGAAGGCTAAGCAGAGGCTGGGTAGTAGCAGAGTTAGCATGAAGGATGACAAAAAATAGCCAAGAGAATAGAGGAGAGGAGAGAGCAGCTTGTGGAAGGCACATGCCTGGACAGCCATCAACAGGTCATGGATGTCCTTCCAGGAGATTCTGCTATTCCTCTGGATGAGGTTTCTCCTCTGCTTTCTCTTCTCCCTCCTCAGTTCTTGATCTGTCAGTGAGAGATAGGCCATCTTCTTGGTTGGTGGGGTGGTGTTGGACATTTCTGGCAGAAACCCATATAGGCTTAGGCTTGTCCTGTGGAAAAACACAAGCAAACCCCTCTTAGTTATAAGGAGGGGGTCGGGTCCCTTCTAAATTTTATCTAAAGGATCTCACCATCATACTAGGATAGGGAGAGTTAATTTTGGTGTGTGTCAATGGAGGGAAATAGGAGGGTGTCTAGAGTTTTGTAGATTTAAATATGTTTAGGATAGTCAGAGCCATCATTAATTGTACATTAGGGGGATAAGTAGTTGGGTTTTGTTTTAAGAGTTGGGCCTTTAGGGTTTGTGGTTTTTTTCCCAGTGTGTGTAGAAGGTTTTAAATTGAGAGCTAGTGAAGGCAGGGCCATTATTAGATTTTAATCTGCTAAGGAATGTGCATGATGGCAAAGGTAGAGAGCATGTGGTAAGTTAACCATTTTGAGTTTTTACCTGTCTGGGCTGTAGCACATATAAAATGTGAGTATGTATCTACGGTGACAAAAACATATTTTTGTCTACCGAATTGAGGAATATGTGTGACATCAATTTGTCATAAGGCATTGATTGGTGCCCATGGTTTGTAAAGCTGGAGTGGTAATGAAGGATATACAAGAGGTGCATGTTTTTATTATCTTTTGGAGCTGAGCAAAGTGGGGAAGTGAGCATGAAGCCCCTTTTTATTTGCTTTTTCGCAGAGTTAAGAACTGGCAGTCACCCTGTGGCTTTTAAGTGGCTGTTGCTGTTATCAGGTTTTTTATTTGTTTTAAAAAGAGTCTAGATAGTCTTTGTCAATGCTTTGTGGGCTGTTAGGATTTAAAAGGAGGTCAGAGGGAACTTCAGCCAGCATCAGAGAGTAGCTCTGGCCAGGAAGCTTCAGTTGCCTCTTCGGCTTATCTATGTGATGGCTCTGACTGAGTGTACAGCAGGAAAGGACAGGTTGCTTGTCTCCAGAGTTGGGGGTGGGGTGGGGGCTCACCTTTTTGTTTTGATACCAGTTTTTGTAGCTGTGTCACTGTTTGAACTCTATGTGGTCACCAGTTGTTGGTCATGGTGCTGGAAGGCTTTCCATGAAGATGTCTCTCCAGCTAGGCCAGGTGAGAGGGTTCAGGCCAAGGGGATAGAGTGCGAGCAGGGAGGGGGAAATTGCCTAGCCACCTCAGCTGCCTCTACCTGAGTCTCTGCTGTCCCAGTTGCTCCTAGGTGTTGCACCTGTCGCTCTGTGCTGAGTCTGTCTGGGCTGAGCCAGTGAGAAGCCAACTAGCTAGCAAGGAGCTCAGGGAGGATCCTGAAGGCACTTCAGGAGAGCAGATCTCTTCCCATCTGGTAGTGTTACAGCTTTTGCAACAGAAACTCTTGGACAATGAGATAATTCTCGCACACCTTTACTTCTCCTGAATAGGATTTTATATACAGTTTTGGGGTAGGTTAGGGTCTGGAAGTAGGTAACTCTTATTGACTTGGTCTGGGAGCTTGGACATACCTCATCTACATGTGGGAGAGACTGAAGCACTGTTCCTACATGACTGATGACCATAGCCCTCTCTGTGAGAAGGGCTATAAAGGGCTAAAGCTAAGTAAAAACAGCCAGGGGGCCCAGGAGTGAGCCAAACTCCTACCATCCCTTTATGTTCTCAGAGATTCCAAACAAGCTCAACAAGGTACTCAGCTGTTTCTCATAGCCTACCACCCACAGTGGGTGTCCAAAAGAAGAAATTTTAGCCACACTGAATGACCTGACTCATAATATTCCAGATGTCAAAAATCTTGTTAAATATTGGATAATGTCTTATACATATTGAACCAATCACAAGTCCTATTGAAAATATTACCTCAATCTATGAGAAGGCCATTCAGCCTATTGAAAAGATGTGACATATAATCATAGATATTGTAACAATGAAGAATCAAGAAAAAGTCAATTTGGGAGAAAATATTGAGGAGGTTCATGCAACCAAGGAACATATCTAAGAAGGAAATGTTGAAGCTAATCTAGGGTCAGGAAAGCAAGAAGAGGATAATGAACATCATGGAAAAGTTGAGGATAATGAGGATGATCAAGACAACAAAACAAGCCAGGTAGCACACCTTTAATCCCAGCACTTGGAAGGCAGAGGCAGGTGGATTTTGGAATTCAAGGCCAGCCTAACCTACAGAGTGAGTTCCAGGACAGCCAGGGCTCTATAGAGGAACATTGTCTCAAAAACAAAAAAACAAAAAAAACAAAAACAAAGTCAACAAAACAAAAAATCCAACCAATATTTTAATAGCCCTGAACTCAAAAACTGAAGCAAGTTGCCTAATTCGATATATCTTCTATACCACAGTTTCAAAGTATGAAAAAGATGCAACATGATAAAAATTACACATTTACAGAGCTAAAATTTCTGACACCAGTGAGACGCATTCAAGATAAGACTTTACAATTGCCAGCCATGTTAAAAGACCACAACCCTTCTGTGTCTTCCCTGGAACAGCTGTCCAAGTAGGGAAAGGATCCTTTTGTTTGCCGCCCTAATGCAGCACTCTGCCCTCTGTTCTTGCAGACCGAGGTAGCAGAACAGAAATAGCAGTCCTGAGCCCTGAGCTGTTCTGGTTGCATGTGTATAACTTTATAGAAGATCTGAAGTTGTCCACATGCCTGAGTCTGATACAGGAGAACTTCATCAGCTTGTTTATTATATTTTAAAATATAATGTTAGCTGCTACACTTTACTAATTACTTACAGTTAAAGAAGCATACTCAGAAAATGTAGTCTATATAAATTTATATTTTTACATTGACTTTGTTCCTAATATGTTTATAATAAATATATATAAATAAATAATAAAAAAAAAGAAAGAAAGAAACCTGGATTTTGATTGGCAGCTTCAAAAGCACCTTGGCAGGAGCCACTGCAGACACAGTGGGTGATGCAGACTGGTAAGAAATGGCATGCTGCAGATCACTTAGAATTAAGAATGTTCAGAAGTGCTAAGGGAAAGTTAGTTACATCTTGCCTTTGGGCACCCACCCAGAGTGTCATGATCTTTGAAGTTCATAGCAGCATCTAGCCTGCACCAAAGAGATAGATGAGAATGGAGAATGTGCTGAGTTTCTCTGGAGGATCATCCTGAAAATCCCTGTGTGAGATGAAGACCATCCTAGAAGCCTGGGACTTTTTGTGTAAAGACCAACAGCAGACCATAAACTTGAATCAGAGAAAGAAATTTCTAGCCCAGAAAGTGATTCTGTTATGTGAGGACAAGTGTGCAAGTCTTGATGACATGGCCCTTTTAGACATTGTGTATACTCAATTTCATAGGCACCAGAAGCTTTGGAAAGTCTTTCAGATGAGTAAAGAACCAGGCGAAGATGTCAACCTTTTAGATATGGAACAGTTCCAAAGTTCCTTTAAGAGAATTCTGCAGAGAGCATTAAAAAATGTTACGGTCAGCTTCAGAGTCTTTGAGAAGAATTCGATGTGGATTCGGTTTGCCTGGGGAACACAGTATTCACAGCCAAACCAGTACAAGTCCACGTTTGTGATGTTTTATCCCAGACTCCGCATGCCTTCATTTCTTCCTGCCATCTGAAGAGCACTGTGCCGCTTCTCCATCAGGCACTGAATGTCGCTAGCAAACACCATCAGATTGTGCAACTGGATCTGAGAAGCAGGCACCTGGACTCACTCAAGGCTATTGCTTTTAGAAAAATATAATCAGACCTTTGAAAATTACAACTCCATAATGTCTCTGCATGAAGGAAACCTTGGACTAGAGATACATTTGGATTCAAAGATCATTCATGAAAACAAAGAAGAAAAAGTGAGATCCACAGAGTCACTCAAGAGACTTTTGGAGCCCAGCCTCAGCCACAGCTAGAGTTAGCACAGTATAAGCTGGAAACCAAGTTCAAGAGTTACATAGGTGGGGGCATTTTGACTGACAGGAAAGAGCCCCTCTGGTGCCTTGTAAAGTTCTCCAGCCCACATCTTTTGGAAGCATTGAAATCCTTAGCACCAGCCGGTATAATAGATGCACCACTTTCTCCACTGCTCAGCTGCATACCAAGCAAGAAAATGAATTATTTTAAAATTAGAGATAAATGAAATACACATGGCTTAGTTTTTATTGCACATGCAATTTTCAGTTATAGCTGACTAGCTTCTGTGTACAATCTTGTGTTTTAAAAACCAGTCCTTGGCATTGGAATTCAATGTTTTTAATGAAGTACTGGGACTGAATCTGTCCTCCGTATGTGTGTGTGCTCTCTATTCTCTTAAGTACAGCAGCCATGGGCATTTGACAAATGATAAATTTGTGTGTGCGTCCACACACACATGCATAAATACATGCACACACGCATGAGCATACACACATGCACACATACACATGAGCACACACACAACACACACACACACACACACACACACACACACGAGGCTGCAGGTTGACCTCAATCCTGGCACACACAGAAGTCATGCATAGGCACAGTGGTTCAATCTCTAGGCACCTACTGTCCTTTCTTTCTCCCACTGCTGTTGCTTCCTATCCTCAGATGTCTATTTCTGTGGAATCTGTTACACCCTCGATCATAGATAGAAGAACCAAGAAACTACCCAACCCCAAACTAGCAGAATCAGAGGGGAGCTGGGGGCTACTACACAAGGCTGCATATCTAATGGTTTCTTTGTGTAAAGTAAATTTTATATTACACATTTGCGTCTCATGATCTCTTATCCATGGAACACTGAGCATCACTGTTACACTGAGTTGTGAATAACGATACTGACAAAAAAAAAAAAGAAAGAAAAAAAAGAAAACTGGATTTCAGAAAGTGGCTGAATGACAGTCTCCATTGCACACACTGCAAAGATCATAAAAAAAAAGAAGAAGAAGAAAAGAAGAAGAAAGAAGAAGAAAAGAGAAGAAAGAAGAAGAAGAAGAAGAAGAAGAAGAAAGGAAAAAAAAAGAAAAAGAAAAAGAAAAAAATCCAAGCCAGGAGAGGTCTCCTGCAGGAAACAGGTCTCAGGTCCAGACTCCTGAGCTAGCTGACCAGACCCTTCCCATACAAGGTTCCCTGTGCCAAGACAGCTGGCAACCAGGCTGCCTCTGGGTAACACCTGTAAGGCTGAAATCTGCTCCAGTGTCTGTCCAACCCCAGGCAAAGGAATGTGAATAGATACTTTTTAAACTATCCTCTTTCCATTCAAAGTCAAAGTAAATTCTATCTCAACTTTTGTTTCCTTTGGAAGCATTTGTTGAACCAAGAGTACTGGCTCATACAATGGTTGCTCTGTTTGCACCATGCTACTGAAACTGCCCTTTCAGGAGAAAAACATCTTCACGATCCTAGAATCCACAAAAGTCTGAGTCGGAAACACCATGCACAGCCCTGCCACATCCTCAACACAAACCTGTTTCTCCTGTAGCCCTATGGCAGTAGCAGCCTTTTGTTTTCAAGTTCAGGCATGTCTACTACTCCTAAGAGAATAGGGCTGTCACAAACATCCTTGAAAGGGACCACTCGCAAATGCCTCAGCTCACAGTCCAAGTCTGTTTCAGACGGAGATGAGTCTAAGCTGAGTCTGATGGACCTGCCTATCAGTCCATCCTGGCTATGGACCTCAGGTTGTAGTGAATTAGATGGACCTGGCTATCAGTCCATCCTGGCTATGGACCTCAGGTTGTAGTGAATTATTACTGAGCACTAATGGAAATCTACCATCCTCAGCAGTGTTACCAGAACACAACATTAGCCCAACAGGAAACAATTTGGGAAACGATTTAATAGAATGCACATCCAGACAAATTCTGGTGCCCAGTCTGATAACTGGGTTCTCTGGTGCTACAAGTGCCCCCACACACATGCTTTATGCTACACAAGGCTGACGGTTCTGAAGAATCTGTACTGGGTGTAAGGTCCCAAATGATGCTGTCTCTCCTAGCCCTGGAACCACTTTGAGGTATGTACTGAACAGAATCCCTCAGCCACCTACTAAACAAGGCTCTGGCTTCTTACTGGACTAAGTGGCAAGGAAAGTTCAGGTTCTCAAAGCTATTCCCCCAGAACTCTGATGTTCCAACACTGAAATCGAAGCTTGCTACTTTCCTATTCTCAAGCTGCCCGTATTGACTTCAAGTCAATTTAAACGTCTTAACACCAAGTACTATTGCTTCCACTATAAAGACATCCTTTGAGATCTGGGGTGAGGTAGGATGGCTTCAGAAGCTTCAGCAGGTAAGAGCATCTGCCAATGATCAAATCTCTTATATAGAGCCCAAGCGCGCAGGCGCCGGTCAGGGAGACGCGGGCGGCCGAGTGTGCGCAGGCGCCTGGCACCCTGCCTCCCCAGCGCGCCTCCTCATGGCTGCGGCCCTTGCTTCACCCGGACGCCCAAAGTGTGCGCCTGCCCGCTCGCCCGCCCTCCCCCAGGGCCCGGGGCTTCAGCCTGCTCGTCTGTCGCAGCTGGCTGCAGCCCCGCTCGCGTCCACCTTGCCTCCTGGCCGGCGCGGCCCCGGGCCACCACTGCCCCTCCCGCCGCCACCCATCTCCCTCTCCGCCTGTTTCGCTCGTCTGCCGGCCGCCGCTCTGGATGGGCCAACTTCGGGATTTACATGGAAATCAAGCGCAGCGATGACCGAATACACCAAGCAAGGGTAGCATCTTTATATGAAGATAATGAAAGTGTGACTGTTGAGTGGATAGAAAATGGAGATACAAAAGGCAAAGAGATTGACTTGGGAAGCATCTTTTCACTTAACCCCGACCTTGTACCTGATGAAGACATTGAACCCAGTCCAGAAATACCTCCACCCTCATCATCCTCAAAAGTAAACAAAATTGTAAAGACCCAATGGACTGTGGCATCTATTAAGAATGACCCTCCCCAAGAGATAATAGAGTGGTTGGTTCAGCATGCCCACAGCCTAGTCAACTTCCTGAGCAGTCATCTTCTGCACAACAGAATGGTAGCGTTTCAGATATATCTCCAGTTCAAGCTGCAAAAAAAAAGGAGTTTGGACCTCCTTCACATAGAAAATCTAATTGTGTGAAAGAAGTAGAAAAATTGCAAGAAAAATGAGATAAAAGGAGACTGCAACAGCAAGAACTTAGAGAAAAAAAGAGCCCAGGATGTTGATATTACAAATCTAAATTGTGAAATTATGTGTATGATCAGAGACTTCAGAGGAAGCTTGGATTACAGATCCCTAACAACAGCTGATCCTATTGATAAACATAGGATATGTGTTTGTGTACGAAAACGACCACTCAATAAAAAAGAAACTCAAATGAAAGATCTTGATGTAATCACAATCCCTAGTAAAGATGTTGTGATGGTACATGAACCCAAACAGAAAGTAGACTTAACAACATACTTAGAAAATCAGACATTTTGGTTTGATTACGCCTTTGATGATTCAGCTCCTAATGAAATGGTTTACAGGTTTACCGCTAGACGTCTAGTGGAAACAATATTTGAAAGGGGCATGGCTACATGCTTTGCTTATGGACAGACTGGAAGTGGAAAAACTCATACTATGGGTGGTGGCTTTTCAGGAAAGAACCAGGATTGTTCTAAGGAAATTTGTTCAACGTGTCTTTTTAATGCTGAAGAAGTCAAACTATAAGAAACTAGAACTTCAAGTATACGAAACATTTTTTAAATTTATAGTGGGAAGGTGTTTGACTTAATGAATAGGAAAACAAGGCTCGGCAAGTGCCGGAAGGCCGCCCCGCCCCTCATTGAGCAGCTCCTACTAAATGGAAGGGGCCAGGAAGGGGCCAAGGGAAGTTGGATCCCAGAAGCAGCTGTGGCGGCTCAGGTCTTCAGTAGCTCTTTCTGTCTCCCTTTCGTTTCCCGAAACATGGCCTCTGGTGTGGCTGTCTCTGATGGTGTCATCAAGGTGTTCAATGACATGAAAGTTTGCAAATCTTCAATGCCAGAAGAAGTGAAGAAACACAAGAAGGCAGTGGTCTTTTGCCTAAGTGAGGACAAGAAAAACATCATCCTATGTCAGGGGCAGCCCTGCTTATACACTGAAAGCCTAAAATCAGCCATAGTTCTAAAAATCAGCAATAGGCCTGACATACATGCCTGCTAACACAAAGTTTTGAGTCTCTGTGGGAACACACTGAAACAGATGACTATAAGCTATTGTAAACAAGCAGCTTTGGTGGAAAATTGCCAGGCTGAATAGTTATAGACCTTGTAGATAAGTAACCTTGGTGGATAGTACCAACTTAGATAAGGACAAGTGAATCATAGTCAGAGTCATACTGACATGTCCCCTGAACCTTCATCCAGAACTCTGTTCTGTTCTGAAAGATATCCGTACTCCCCCTGAACACCTACACTCCTGCATCATCCCTTCCCCACATCCTGCCTTTTTGTGTATATAACCCCTGTGTGAAAAAAAATCCGTGATTTGATCAGACTATAGACAGATCGCCATTCTTTGCATCGACCCGTTCCCCACTTTCTCTTTCAGGTGATCTACCTGGACCCCTGTTTAATGCCCTGCTGGACAGGACAATCCTGGAGTAGGGCAAGGAGATCCTAGGAGATGTGGGGCAGACCATGGAAGACCCCTATACCACTTTTGTCAAGATGCTGCCAGATAAGGACTGCCACTACACTCTCTATGATGCAACATATGAGACCAAGGAGAGCAAGAAGGAGGATCTGGTGTCATCTTCTGGCCCTCGAGAATGCACCCCTTAAGAGCAAAATTATCTATGCCAGTTCCAAGGATGCCATCAAAAAGAAGCTGACAGGAATCAAGCTAATTGCTATGAGGAGGTCAAGGACTGCTGCACCCTGGCAGAGAACTAGGTGGCAGCGCTGTCATTTCCCTGGAGGGCAAGCTTTGTGAGCCACTTCCAGCCCCCTGCCTGGAGCATCTAGCAGACCCAGACCTCTTGCGTGTTGCAGGCTGCTCCTTTCCTGCCAGACCAGAGGGGCTGGGGGATCCCAGCAGGGGGAGAGCTAATACTTCACCCCAGTTGCCAAATATCCCTCTCACCCCTGGACCGTCCTTCTCCCTCCATCCCTGATGGTTCTGGCTTTCCCAAACTACTTTTGATCTTCTGATTCCTCTTGGGTTGAAGCAGATCAAGTCCCATCCTAGGCACCCAGTTTGGGGAGAGCTTGTATTTTTTTAATGACACCCCTACTCCCCATCCCTCCCCATCCCATGTTGCCATCTTCCAACCACAGTAGTGACTCTGTGCTTGTCTGTTTAGTTCTGTGTGTAAATGAAATGTGGAAATGACCCTCCCTACACCAGCTGGTTGCCCTCCCCTTTCCTTGATCTTGGCCACTCATGGAAGCAGGACCAGTAAGGGACCTTCAATTTAAAAAAAAATAAATAAAAAGGCTAATTAACAAAAAAGAAATAGAGAAAGAAAGAAAAAGAAAGAAAGAAAGGAAGAAAGAAAGCAAAATTAAGAGTATGAGAAGATGGTAAGCAGCAGGTGCAAGTTATAGGACTGTAAGAATGGGAGGTCAAGTGTGTGGAGGACGTGCTAAAGCTCATCGACATAGGCAACAGCTGCAGAACATCTGTTCAAACATCTGCAAATGCACATTCATCTCGGAGTCATGCAGTGTTTCAGATCATTCTTAGAAGGAAGGGAAAACTACATGGTAATTTTTCTCTCATTAACTTGGCTGGGAATGAAACTGATACATCCAGTGCAGACAGACAAACCAGGCTTGAAGGTGCTGAAATTAATAAAAGCCTTTTAGCACTCAAGGAGTGCATCAGGCAGAAATAAACCTCATACTCCTTTCTGAGCAAGTAAATTCCCTTAGAACAAACCTGGTTCTTTCCTGAAAAGTCACCACCCATAGTATGAGTTTTTCCACTTCCAGTCTGCCCATAAGCAAAGCATGTAGCCATGCCCTTTTCAAATATTGTTTCCACTAGAGATCTAGCAGTAAATCTGTAAACCATTTCATTAGTGAAACCATCTCACTCAGGTGTTGAGAGATTCCTTCATAGATGAAAATTCTTGTACTTGGATGATTGCCACAGTCTCTCCAGGGATGGCATCCTGTGAAATTACTCTTAATACGTTAAGATATGCAAATAGGGTGAAAGAATTGACTGTAGAACCAGCTGCTGCTGGTGATGTCCGTCCAAATACTGCACCATCCACCAAGCCAGATTGATGACTTAGAGACCCAGTGGGGTGTGGGGAGTTCCCCTCAGAGAAATGATCTAAAACTTCTTTGTGAACAAGATGAAGAAGTTTCTCCACAATTGTTTACTTTGCATGAAGCTGTCTCCCAGATGGAAGAGATGGAAGAACAGGTTGTGGAAGATCATAGGGCAGTGTTCCAGGAGTCTATTCTCTGGATAGAAGATGAAAAGGCTCTTTCAGAGATGACTGAAGAAGTAGACTATGATGTAGACTCATATGTTACACAACTTGAAGCTATTCTTGAGCAAAAAATAGACATTTTAACTGAGTTACGAGATAAAGTGAAATCTTTTTGTGCAGCGCTATAAGAAGAACAAGCTAGCAAAGAAATTAACCCCAAGAGACCCTGAGCCCTCTAAGATGGTATTTGCTACTAAAGGGTCCCCAGAATCCCCAATACTGTAACAATGGTTACAGAAATCCACCTGCCTCTGCCTCCCAAGCGCTGGGATTAAAGGCGTGCGCCACCACTACCTGGCTAAAAAAGAAATTCTGAAAAAAATAAATCTCTTATATAAAATGACATCATGCTTAAAGACCCCACAATCAACCTCTCATATACTCTAATCACCCTAGGTTACTTATTAATATTTAATACAGCATAAATTATATGTAAATAGTTAAACAGTTGTTACACTGCATGACTTAGAGAAAATGAACCTAACCACATGATAATATTTTTCAAACACCACCCCACACCCAAGGCTGAGACTCATATAGCCCAGGCTGACCCTGAACTCCTGCCTCTACAACTTCTAAGTGCTGGGATTATAGATGTGCACCACCATGCCTGTTGTTGTTATTGTTATTGTTTTATTCCCAGATATTTTGATCTGCATCAGTAAACTATCACAGCTACAGAACACATGGACCAACTAACCTAAGATAATTTAATTTCTCAGCAAATGGTACATATTTTTGCAAATACTTCATGTGAGTGAGAAAAGAAATGATGGTCTGGTGGGCACTATCAACAACACCTGGAGAGACACAAAACTTCTGCTCACAAGGCTGTTGCCTGGAACCCAGCCTCCTGAGGGAGTCTCCCTTGACCCTGCAGCTGAATGCTCTAATCTTTTAACAGCATGCTTTTGGGACCATCAACGAAATGAAGGCCTTGATTCCTACATAGTGCAGAAAAACAAATGAACATACACACCAAGCCATTTTTAACCCAGTCAGTGCACAGTACGTTGCTAAACAAGGTGTCAAAACTTTTGGCATTTAGTCTTGGCTCCACCCCATAGCTACCTGGCAACTGCCAGGTGTGGTGATTCACTATAAAAGGGGCTGCTTGCCCCCTCCTCATTCTCTTGCTCTCTTGCCCTTGCCCACTCTCTCTTAACCTCTTCCCTCCTCTTTCCATTCCCCTCCCTGCTCTCTCTCCACATGCTCATGACAGGCTTCTGCTCCTCCATCTCCCCTTACCCCCTCTCTCTGCCTTTCTCTCAACTCCCCTCCCTATGCCATGAATAAACTCCATTCTACAGTATACCACCCTGTGGCTGGTACCTCAGAGGGGGAAGGGATTCCTCAGCATGGACCACAGAGGCACCTCTTTCCCACACACCATATAGGGTCTCCACCAAACATATTTCTGGTCTCTCTTATCTTTTTATAAAATACAACAAAAATGGTTGACATACATAAGCTGGCACTTAATCACAGAAAAGGTCTCATGACTTGCTAAAAATACAAAACAGAACCTGACCTCCTTTATGGATGGCTAAAAACTACCTGACCTCCTTTATGGATGGCTAAATAGTCTATCTGCATATCCAGTGACCCTGTACAAACCTACAAAATGTGCAGAATGCCATTCAAGTAGCTGTTTTCTCTAGAGAAACCAAACTGTATAGGACAAATACACTTAAATTACCAAGCTTTCTTCATAGTCTCAGCCTTTGGATACACACACACACACACACACACACACACACACACACACACACACACGATCATCTGAACCTTCCCCTCCCCATCGAAATAGTTCCTGAATAGATGGGTTAGCTTTGAATCTCGATATGGAACCATCTATAAAAACATCCAAAAGCTAAGCATATTAGTCAGTAAAATGAGACACCGGTTCTCAGTCTGTAGCCCCAACTGGGCTGGAGCTCTCAGCAATCTGCCTGCTAGTCTCCAGGATGCTGGGACTGCAGGCATGCACCTCTGTGAACATTCAGCACTCACTTCACTTTCCATTTAAGTTCTGTTTATTCATCTACAAATACCTGATCTTCAACACAAACATAAATTCCAGAGTCACCAAAACCAAATCTACAGCTCACAATGGTCAAATGCAAAGATGCATTAAATCAAAATAAATTTAGGCAAAGATATTAAACTGTACAGTAATCTCTTGATTGTTGTGCACAAATAAAATTGTAACAACATAAAAATCTCTCTAAATAGCTGAAAAAGCCATTCATTGGAATGTCATGTCAAACAGCCAGCTCAGGTGGGCATGGTAGCACACATTTGCAATCCCAGCACTTGGAGGGTAGAGGAGCTCATTGGAGGAAAACCTGTCCAGCTGTGCTCACAGCAGGTGGCACGAGTGGGAACCAGAGATACCCTGCAGTGTCAGTGGGGTGGTAGTATTCCCTTTTAAGGAAGCGGTATTAATTAGATTGCCTTATTCTACACTAGTCTCTATGAACTTTGAGCATGGGATTCTCCTTGAGAATGTGTCAGTTACCACATACAGGTGGAGAGGGCTAAGACCTGAGAGGAAAGTCCCCATCCCCACCCCACCACCCCATCCCAAAGAGTAGAACCTAGGGGAAGAGACCATTTAACTTTTCAGATCTAATTAGTGATAGCAGGTTTGCAGTCAACAACTAAAAAGTTCCTTTTTCTGGGCCAGTTAATCCTGTAGAGAAAGCAAACTGCCCAGCTATAACCAGTTTTATACAATTTAATGCATCGATTTAACTGTGTGCTCTTTAACCCAACTTGCATATCGTTTTCCTCTCCTTTCAAGCACACACAAGGCAGAAATAGAATAAAAAAAGAACACACACATACATACAGACACCTTACCTCCACTGGATCTTTAAGGTTTGTCTGAGATCCTTTTTTTTATTACAAGTTTCCTGGGCATCTTAGCCTTCCTAGTTAAAAAGAAAAGAAAAAAAAAAAAAGCAAACAAGCATAAATTTCACTTAAATACTAGCATAGAAGACATCACAAATTTTAACAATGGTGAACTTCCTAAGGCTTAAAAAATCATTTCCCAGAAATCTCAGAATACTGCACAGCAAACAACATGAATATAAACAATAATAAACTGTATTAGAGAAATGTAGTATATGTAATCTAACTCCTTAAATTGTGATTGGGAAAATATACTTTTGATACTGAATGAAAGGCCCCGACAGAGGAGAGACCCTCTGTCAACGGGGATCACAGCCACCCAATGACTCACGAGACACCGATCTTGATGCAATCAGCAAGAGGTTTATTTCGGGAAAATCAAGATCAGCGAGCTGAGGCCGAGTCAGAGGAGATCCACCCCAAGCTCAGGGAATATAGGGTTTTTATAGAAGAAAACCACATACCAGTGGAAAGTACCAGCCCATTATTTAGTCAGTCATGTAGGAAACACCCAATACATGTTTTTCTCAAGAATTTAATCTTGCTCAACCATCTACTTTGTGGTCACCCAGGTTCCTGGAACCCAGAGCTCAGTGATTCTGCTGACCTGTATTTTTAGTTCTGCTTCTTTGTGGTCAGCCAAGTTCCTGGAACCCAGAGCTCTCGAACCGGCTGACCTGCATTCTTGGTTCTGCTCAGTCTGCTAAGAGTCATAAAAACTTTCTATACCTTTCAATACCAGAAGTACCCAGGGGAAATTTTGTTTGATTTCATTTTTTTTTTTTTTTTTAAGTTGTGTTAGCATTCTGTTAAACTCCACCTCCAGAGTTACCTGGCAACAGCTAGGTATGCTCCTCCCCGCAGCTACTTGGCAACGGCCAGGTAGCCCTGCCCACTATTATAAGAGGGGCTGTCTGGCCCCTCCTCTCTCTCTTGCTCTCTTGCCCTCTTGCTCTTTTGCTCCTGTGATCCAAGCCTGCAGGTCGTATCTGACCCTTTCCCCTTCCCCTCCCCCCTCCGCGTGGTCATGGCCGGCCACCACCTCCACCTCTCTCTGCTCTCCCCTCTGCCCTAAATAAACTTCTCCTCCTGGAACCCTCTGCCGCCGTTTTTCTTTTTTTAAACAACAAGTTGGAGAGCAAATTCAGAGCTTTGTTCATGCTAGGCAGGAAGAGCAGATTATTCACAATGCTGAAATTTCTTGCTATTTTAAGTAAACAATGTAAAAAACATTTTGATTTTCAACTTTCTTTATCATTTAATTTTTTTTCTTTCTCATCTATAGGCTACAAGAATATTCTAGACAAATTAAATCAGAAGATTCTTAGGCCAGTGGGATAGCATGGGGACAAAGATAGCTCGAGGTAATTGAGCTGCAGAAAGACCCTGAACTCAAGGCTAGAACTAGACAAGGGATGCGGAAGGAGCTGTAGAGACTCAACTCCCAGGAAGTGCCAGCGCGCGCCTGGCTGCGCGCTTCCAGGGTCCCTAGACCTACCATCTGCCCAGCGGGCCTGAGGAAAAGCTGGGGAAGGATGGGCAGCCCAAAGGATGGCAACCCTAGGAGGTAGTGGCAGACAGCCCCGATTTGGGGGGCAGCCTTCGCGGGCTGAGAGGACTGTGAGGGCGCGGACACAAGGGGGTCGGCAGCCACCAGAATTCTGCGATGCGGAGCTCTGGCCTACACGTCCAGACTCAGCTCCCGGGCAGCCCCCAGTCTCAGCATGAGGAGGGCGGCGACTCCCGCCCATTCTTCCCACCAGTCCCCTCCTGGTACTCACGCCGACTTCATGACCCCAAGCTCCGTGCTAAGCTGACGTCGGGCTCCGACCGAGCAGGGCTGGCGGGGACCAAGCGAAGCACATGGCGGCCGCGGGGACCGGGACTCAATCTGAGGAGACCCAGGCCGCGACGTTGACGCTGCACGCCCAAGTGTGCACCCGCCCGCGGGGGACTCAATCTGAGGAGAGCCAGGAGGCGGCGCTGCAAGCCAAAGTGTGCGCCCGTCCGCCGCCAGGCGCAGTTCTTACAGGCAGAGGGGCGGGCCCTCGGGGAGCTCTCACCGCCAACAGGTGCGCTCCTTGACATCCCGGGGAACCAGAGGGAGATCTCAGGAGAGCAGGGAAATCCAGGCCGTTCCGCCCTTCCGTTCTGACGCAGAAACCCAGGTCTCCCTGTCTTTGTCCAGAGACGCTCTAAGGAGGTAAAGCCGAGCCGTGGTCGGGCATGTTCTACTCTCAAGCTGGCCAGTTGGCTTCCAAGCCGCCACATCATCTTATTCATTTTATATTTTATTTTTACTTTTACACTTAGTTCTACATTTGCATTCGATCTTACTTTTGATTTTTAATTTGAGACAAGGGTCTCTTGTAGCCCAGGCTGGCCTCTTACAGTATACCCCACCCAGGATGATCTTGAAGACTATACCAAGGTGGCAGTCAACCTTTTGTAAGTTCCCTTCTCTGGGCCCTCCAGCCTCTCTCTCTCTCTCTCTCTCTCTCTCTCCCTCTCTCCTTCCCTCCCTCTCCCCCTCCGTCTCCGTCTCCGTCTTTCCCTCTCTGTCTCTCGTGTGTGTGTGTGTGTGTGTGTGCGCGCGCGCGCTGGGGATCAAACCTAGAGCCTCACAATGCTAGGTAAAAAGTGTTACCACTAAGCTACACATCCTTAACCTTAAATTCTTGATTTTTTTGTTTCCTGGATATACAGAGGTGAATAAAATCTACTACCAACTGCCCTTGTGCAACCACCAGAATCTACCCTGTGTCTTCCACAGATTGATTCTCTCTCACTTAACCCCTGCCCCATGCTGACGATCCCCGAGGATGTAGCCACACCTGCGTTCTGTGACTCAAGTTCCACTCAGAAGTTCCTTTAGGGCCAGCACTGATAAAAATAGTTTAATATCCAGAGTTTAATGTCCATATTACTGGGCATTAGTCTTTCCAATATTTACTGTTGCAAACTGCTACAACGAATAAACCTGAAAATGCGTCCTTGTATAGGTCAGATAAATTTCCAGAAGTAGACAGAAAGCTAACAGGCTTTGCCACCATTACCTTTCAAAACAGTCCCATTTGATAGCACTCTAACCTCTAAATCACAGGTCTAGGAGACACCCTAGGGTGGGTCATCACCCTTTGCTTGAGACCCTCTGCAGGCCCTGAGACTAGTCTTCCTTCTCTATTGTGTCACCTTTCACCCGTCCCAAACCCAACACACATGCTTGGAACATATCTGCGCCCACACTCAAGTCTCTCTTCTGTCTCTCAGTCTTCCTTTCCTCTAAGAATGTGTCACCTTCTCTGGATCCTGGAGCCCCTGCTGCCTGTCACTGCGCCATTGATTTCAGCATCACCCCTCAGTGCACAGCCCATTTACTGAGTCCTCTCCCAGCTTATCCCCCTCAGCCTCGCTAGATGGCACTGTTGCATGCTCAGCGCTTACCAGTATGGGCATGGCCCTAAGCTTTGAAAGGCTCTCACTGAAGGACATTGGAGAGGCTATCCCATGCTTCATCTGTAGCTTTTCCTCAGGCTGGGTTTTCTCTCTTGCTCCTATCCATCCACAGTTAGGCTCTCTAGCTCACTCATTTTCTTACAAGCACAATCACCCTGAAAGATCTGCACTTCTCTCTAGAATTATTGATGTAGACAAGAGCAAGTAGGAAAAACACATTTTTTAGAAGAAATATTCTAAACAAAACAGACAAAAAAAGACAGAGAAAGCCACAAGCACACAAATCCACAAAAACACAAATCAGAGACCACCATACACATACAAAAGCCAAATAAACAAAGCCTAAACAAGACAAAATGAGACCAAAAAAAGTCTACAAAAATACCATTGTGTGTTGCCCCGGCCACTGGGGCGGTGACTGGAAGACCACCTGGAAGAGAATGGGGGGACAAAAGGTATGAAGAATGGAGAGCAAGTCAAGAGGTCTGATCAAGCTGACAAATTTTTATTGTTCCCACAGAAGTGGATGAAAAAGACCATGCAACATATTAGGGTAGATTACATACAGAAGGGCAGCTGGGATAAGAGAAGCCCAACCCCTGTGCTCCAGCCATGCACTGTAACATAGCAGGGACTACGGGATTCTATAAAACCCTGACAGCCTGGCCAGCTTTACTTTGTTAAGTAGGAACCTCAGTCATTTGTGGATTGAGACATAACACTAGAGAGAAAGTATAAGCTTAAATCATTTAAGTATAATCCTAAAATTTATTGGAAAAACTTGAAATAGTCCTTATGGTAGAAAATTATTCAGATTTTAGACATTTGTACTAAAGCAGACCAGGTATTACATGTTTTCTCTATGGAGATTCACTGCAAAATTGAAATTTTTTTTCTTTTATTGGATATTCTCTTTATTTACATGTTATTCCCTTTCCAGGTCTCACCCTCCAGAAACCCCATATCCCATACCCCTCTCCTTGCCTCCATGAGGTTACTCCCCTACTCACCCCCCCCCGACTCCCAACTTTCTTCCTTGGTTTTTCCCTACCCTGGGGCATCAAACCCTCACAGGACCAAGGACTGTTCCTCTCACTGATGTCCAACAAGGCCATCCTCTGCCACATACACTGCCAGAGACATGGGTCCCTCCATGGCTCTCTTTGGTTGGTGTTTCAGTCCCTGGGAGCTCCAGGAGTCTGACTGGTTGATACTGTTGTTCCCTGCCATGGGGCTGCAAACCCCCTGAGCTCTTTCAGTCCCTTCTCCAACTCCTCCATTGGGAACCCTATGTGCAGTCCAGTGATTGGTTGTGAGCAACAGCCTCTGTGGTAAAATCAGAATATTAATATTCCTATTAGGAATAGACACACCAATATGCCAAGACCTTTAGTGTTGATTGAACTTAAGCTAACAACAGATACCCAGTTTCTAAAAATTAATTCATTTCCTTATCTAAATTCTTGGTTTCCTGCTTCAGGAAACCACCTAAGTTTTTCAGATTGGATGTCTGATAATCTGACATTGATAAAATTAGAATCCATCCACTTAAAATGGAACCTATTGTCAAAGCAGGAAAACTCCTTCCTTCCTCCCTCTCCCTTCCTTTGCTGTGATTACACCAGTTTCAAAGATAATCAGTGAACTCAATTCATACTGAACTCCCTCTTTACTTTTATTTCCCCCAGGAAAGTCAGGGATGTAGGACACATTCATTAATTGTTTCTTTTTTTCCAATGAAAAGTCAAGGCTCAGCTGGAATGATTTACGTGCCTCCCTTCAGGCACTGGGAAGAAGAGACAGGATAAGGTGTTCAAAGAAATTACATAGAAACAGGTAAGCCTGAGCTACAGAAGAAATTCTAATAAAGAGAAACAAATGAGCAAAGCATTTGAGAAAATGAATAGCATTCTTAATTCTCCAGAGACATTGTACAATAGAAACAAATAGGTGATCAGAACAGTAATGCACTAAGAAAATGAAATTTAAAAAGTGTTACTAAAAATTGACTTCATAGAAAGAGAAATAATTAAAACTATACGTAGCTATAGTGGCCTTCAAAAAGAGAAGCCCATTCCCTGGTAGGGATATGGCATTAATAAGATTATACACAACAATAATGATAAAAACCACATGGTATTCATACAGGGACAGACACGTTGATCAGTGGAATTGAATTGAAGACCCAGAAATAAAACCACTCATTTACAGACACTTTGTCTTCGACATAGAAGACATATATAATGAAAAAAGGAAAGCATCTTCAATAAATGGTGCTGGTCTAACTGGCTGTCTGTAAGTAGAAAATGAAAATTTACCCATATTTGCCACCTTGCACAAAGTTCAAGTCCAAGTGGATCAGGGACATGAACATAAAACGAGATACACTGAATCTAATAGAAGAGACAGTGGGACAGACCCTTGAACTCATTGGCACAGGCACAGGGGGCAAGGAAGAAGTATGGGATGTGGAACAGTCAGAGGGTGGACTTCGGGGGAGGGGGGTGTCAGAATACAATCTAGAGTGTATAAAAATGTGCCCTTCTCCCAGCCTTGAGCAGGCCTGAAAGACCTTGTTTACCACAATAGACCAAACAATAGACACCTAGGTGGAGTTACCCGTCTTGGTGCTGTTGGAGTTCTGTTTATGAAATTTGCCCCTGTGAGAAATTAAGACTCACTGCCATTGGCTCTGTGCCAAGAATGTTTCTATACACAGGGCCTGGCTCCAAACCCATTGTGCAGATTCCCCCCTGACAATGAAGTTTTTCAGAAGCAACAACTGGGCCCAGGAGTGGCAAATAGCATGAGAGACCTCACAGGTGTCTGCATCTAGCTGCTGGTTCCCACCCAGCATAGGGTAGGACTCACCACAACAGCTCTTCCTCCTCTCCATTGAGGGCAGTTCATATCCCCACTATGCTGCAACTTCAGAGCTTGCCTGAACACACTTCACAATAGCCACCAACAACAGTCAGACCACAACACACCAAATCATTTAACCCTGTTCAATTTCAAGGATCCAACAGCATGATTAACCCTCCATGAATAACCCTACTCTTCTTCCGACTAGTAAGTCCTCTTGGTGGCCCTGATTGGCCAGTGAAACTTGGTGACATGACTATCTCCCACAAAGGTAGAATGTGCTGAAGCAACTCAGCATACTGGTTCTTGGTACAGGCTGCCAGTGCAGAGGCATACCTTTTCCAGATCTGCAGTTATGTATTTTTATAGCAATTGTACTTGTCTTCCTATAGCCCACACATCTGCCTTCCCAGCCAACACTCTAGAAGACTTGCCACTCCAGCTAATCTCTGATTAGGGTTCTGCTCCTCCTCTTTGTACAGTGATCCTGAGCTTACAATATTAGGAGTTCCCTTCTTGCCTGTTCTCCCATGACAGCAATCACTAGGCACTTCCCTTATGCCTACTGAAATGAAAGTGGACAACTTTCACAACATGTTACTAAACCTGAAATGGAATGATCAATCTCTCCCACCTGTGGAAGGGTGCAAAGAATATTGCCAACTAGAGACGGATACTAATAAACAAGATTTTTCTTTTGTGGCTTCATGTTTGGTTCATGTAAACTGAAGATGCTTTTCTCCTGGCAGGTATGAAAAAGAAGAAGGCAATGACAAACACTGTGGAGCTCTTTTGTCACCCAGCACATCTTCCTTAATAGAATAGAAAGAGGAAAAGAAAACAAACAAAAAATACAGATGTACTAGTAAAATTCTGTAGATGAAGAAAATTGATATAATGGATCTGTCTATGTATGTGAAAGGTGGATTCATTAGAATGGATCACAGGCTGTGAGACAAGTAGTCCAACAGTAGGTGTACATCAATTTAAGGATCCAGTACTGAGTCAGTCCATGTGGCTGAATATCTCAGCTTGTCATCATTATACACCAGAATCCATATGAGAGAAAAACATTACAAATGCAAAGAATGTAGCAAGTATTTTATCAACACCTCAAATCATAAAACTAACCTCAAAATCCATACTGGAAAGAAACTTAAACCATGTAAAGAATGTAAACTACAGCCTTCTCTATAATCTCCTTTATTCAAAGACAAAAGAAAATTCATGCAACTGAAAAACTTATAAAATGTCCTTTAATAAATATCAAAGTTTGTGTACTCTTCTTGGATTTAAGAATATGAAATAACACTCAAAGTGTGGAGAGTATCCAAAACCTTATTCAATATTCTATCCTAGTGTAATATCAGAATTGTAACACCAGGAAATTATATATCTTATGAATTATTAAATATTTTTATGCAAAAATGTTCACTAAAGAATTTGTTGGGGAAAAAAGCTATGAATTCAGTAATATGTTAGATATAACTATCAAATGTCTGCTGATTAAAATGGAGCAGAATGGAAGGTACCAGTTAGTATAGCAATCTAAATTTGACACATACATATTTATGACAAGAAATGATTGTTCATCACCAGCCAAAGTCAAATCATCTATGTTAATATTTTTGTGCTATGAGATACTCTTCTGTGTGATATGATCATAAATTGTATAATCATTATTGTATTGCATTGACATTATTGTATTGTATTGATAGTAGTTTTGTATTGACAGTATTATTTTATTGTATTGACAGTATTTTAGCAGTATTTAACAGTATTTAACAATATTTAACAGAAGTAAAGGTGAATAGTGAAGATTGTTTTCAACTTCAATTCTATTCTTGCTTTTGTGTTAAACTACAATAAATTTATTTCAGTGACAGTGACTTTGTTCATTTCTTGCCTCCTTCTTATGGTGAAGCTGATACTGGGTTCATCACTCTGAATTTTATTTTTGTTCTAATTACATCCATTTGCCTGCAAAAAATATGGTGGTCTTTTTAAACTGCTGTATAATACTCCATTGTGTGCTGGGCAGTGATGGCACATGCCTAAATCCCAGCACTTGGGAGGCAGAGGCAGGCAGATTTCTGAGTTCAAGGCCAGCCTGGTCTACAGAGTGAGTTCCAGGACAGCCAGGGCTACACAGAGAAATCCTGTCTCGAAAAAGAAGACAAAACAAAACAAAAAATACCCCATTGTGCATATGTCCCACATTTTCTTTACCCAGTTTGTCTGAGTACATCTAGGTTGTTTCCAGTTTATGATACATATAAATTAAACCACTATGAACATAATTGAGCAAATGTCCTTATGGTAAGATGGAGCACCTTTTGGGTATGTGCTCAAGACTGATTCAGCTGGGTCTTGAGGAAGATAGAGTTACAGTTTTCTGAGTAAGTAATATATAATATCTCATATCTAAATGTTATCTGCTCCACACTTTAAAAGTACTTGTGTCTAAGTTATTGTGATTTGACAGTCTTAAAATATTTACCTCTAAAATGCTCGTGGTCTCCAAAAACCATTTCTTCAGAGTACGCTGAAAAATATGTCCACATTAATAAGTTTATTGCAAATAGTGAAAATCTGTAAAAAAAAAAATTGTCCTAAAACTTATTTCAAAATATTTATACTTAAGTGTGGGAAAACTCGGCTTATTAAGGTCAGTGTTTATCAATGAATAAATAGATTTTGAGGATTATCACATTATGGAAAATGACCTTCATTTGTGGGACTTCTCTTTTGCTGACCAAGAATTTAAAACCACTGGACGGACCTCCAATTTAGGAATGTCACAGTGACTTAATTGGAATATAAGATTAACTACCTGCATTCTGATAAGAACACATAAACCTAGCTACTCAGATTCCTGAAATGTTGCCCATGCTAATGAGGCATTTTGGTACTCTTAGCCTTTGGCATTGCCCATTGTGGATTTTCTGATACCCAGTCCTCCAAGTTATATAAACTGTGACTCACCACAAGTTGATCTGACTCCCTGCAGCTGGTAATCTCCCTGCAGCTGGTAATGGATTGATCATTCACTGTCCATATGCACAGGGCTTGTGAACCCCAAGTTTGCTGTCTTATTCCCATTGTATACATGGATCAATATCAGCTGATGATCCATGAGGGTAGGGAGATTCACAGTGAAAAACTCTATACATAGGTTATATTAATTTGTTAAAACTTAATGTATATTTATTCACATCTTGTTAGAATCTCTCTCTCTCTCTCTCTCTCTCTCTCTCTCTCTCTCTCTGTGGTGTTGTGTGTGTGTGTGTGTAAATGTGTGAAGGCTCTTTTATTTCTAACTTCATTCTCATCTCCCACTTTATATCCGGACCACAGTTTCCCCTCACTCCATTTTTTACATCTTCCCAAACCACCACACCCAAATTGGCTGTCATTTTCATTCCAAAAAGATCAGGCTTCTTGGGTATTTCAACTGAATAAGGCATAACATGTATCAATAAAAACAGGAACCCTTCGTATCCAAACTAGCAAGGCAATTATGTAGGAGAAAAATCATCTCAAGAGCAGGCAATTACAGGGTTCTCTCAAGAAAGTGTTTTGAAATTCCTTTTGATACCACCTTACATGCAAAACTTTTACCACATATGTTCCATTATCAGGGTTTCTCTCCAGTACCTGTTCTTTTATGCATTTGAAGATTAAAGAGTTGGGCAAATTCTTTATCAAGTTGGTTACATTCATATGGTTTCTCACCTGTTTGTGTTCTTTTATGCCTTTGAAGATGGCTGTATTGTGAAAAGGGTTTGGCACATTGGAAACATTCATAGGGTTTCAATCCACTATGTGTTCTTTTATGCATTTGAAGAGTTCTGTACTGTACAAAGGCTTTACCACATTGGTTACATTCATATGGTTTCTCTCCAGTATGTATTCTTTTATGTACTTTAAGGTGACTGTTTCATGCAAAGGTTTTACCACATTGGTTACATTAATAGGGTTTCTCACCACTATTATGTTCTTTTATGTACTTGAAAGTGACTGTTTTGTGCAAAGGCTTTGGCACATTGGATACATTCATATGTTTTCTCTCCAGTGTATGTCCTTTTATGCCTTTGACAATGAGTTTGACAAAAAAAGGCTTTACCACATTGATTACAATCATAAAGCTTTTCTCCAGAGTGTGTTCTTCTATGTATGTCTAACTGGATGTCTGAATGTAGAAGAAATCAAACAGATTGATGCCTATCACCCTGTACAAAACTCAAGTCCAAGTGAATCAAAAAACTCAAGATAAAATCATATACACTAAATATAATAGTTGAAAAACTGGGAAATACCTTGAATTCATTGGAAGAATGCACATCCTGGACAGAACACCAATAGCTCAGGCTCTAAGATAAGTGTGAATTTGTGAGATGTAAGATTCTTTAAGACAAAGGAAAAGATTAACAGGAGAGAAGAGCAGCCTATAGGTTATGAAAAGATCTTAACCAACTGTACATTCAGGAGAGGGCTAATATCTCAAAGAATCTAAGGGTTATGAATTTAGACATCACCAAGTCGAATGACATAATTTAAAAATGGAATATAGAACTAAACTGAGAATTCTCAACAGGCAAATCTCAAGTGTTCTAGAAATCTTATGCATTATGTCTAACCATTTTGGTTATATAAATTATAATGTGCTTACCAAGACATAGAAGCTAACATCAACATTTAGGTAAACATAAGCAATATTTGCCTTTTTGGGTATGGATTACTCCTGAGTATATATATTTTTTTTTACAGCTTAATTTCTTTAAAGTAGAATAAATACTTTGATTTTATATCAGATAAGTACTGTTCTGTTATACAAATATCACCTTGTCTTTATTGACAAATAAATAGTCTGTTTCCAGTTTCTTACTATTATAAAGAGATGCTACAGACATGGCAATATAGACACAGTAAGACAATTATGGGAAACAGTGTTTCTGCACAGAGCTGCTGCACATTCAGGGGCCACTTTGTTCTGGCCCGTTCTGCTGCTACGGTCCGCGGGTCAGGGTCTAGCAAGAGAGAGAGTGGGGTAAGAGACAAGAAGAATGGAGACAAGACAGAGGGTCTGATCAAGTCTCGTTTATTGAAAGGAAATCCTGGGTATTTATACCCTTTACCACGTGCCTTGCCCTTGTGAACAAGCACAGTTGAAGGCACTATGTTATGTGCCTTGTAGCGTGGATACCACGTGCACCTAGCAGCGTGGATATTATGTGCACCTAGCTAGCAGTGTGGAGACCACGTGAACCTTGCAGTTGGGGGCACTAAGCAGCAAAACAAGATATGTGAGAAAAACAAGATGTTTATTGTGGGACTGCGTAAGGGTATTCTGGTTCTTGGCTGGGCATGGGCCTAGAACCCCGAGACTCCAAGGGAGAAACGGCAGGAGTTCGGCTACGTCCCAGAACTCAGGGTCCTGAAAAGCAGTCTAATCTCCATAGACCTACATTGTTTAGTCATGAAGGTCATTACAGCCCCTCCCAAAGTGCACAGGGTGTAACTACAGGCCTCAGGCCCTAGGGATTTACATACTAATGAAGGTCAGAGGGCCGAGCCAATTAACCATTCCTCCCCTCCCCAGACCCTTCCTACTTCTCCCTCCCTATTTAACTCAGGCCTGCCCTGAGTTTTGGGGGGTACTTCCAGATCCATCTACCATCCGCCATGACAATAAACCCTTTTGGAACCAAGGACTTCCTCATATCATTGGGGCCTGCGGGGCCTGCCGCCGCTGAAGCCTCCAGCCCCTGGAACCTGAGACCTTCCTCCGGTATGTGAGACCGGCTGCCTGGAAGCCTCCAGGCAGCCTCCGCCTCACAGGCCCCGGGCCACTGCCTCGTAGGCCTGGGGCCTGCTGCCTGGGCCTGGGCCTGGAGGCCTGCCTGCGCAAGCCCCGGGCCTGCTGCCGCGTGGGTCCGGGCTGCCGCTGTGGCCCGCCGTTTTTTCCCCACAGTTTATCAGAGTGTGCTCAGCTGTTGTGGGCTGTTGAAAACAAGTCTCTTGTCAGGGTATATAGCTCGAGATGGCTGTAAAGATGATAGCCGCTTTCTGCTAGAAGTCGGCTCCCAACAGAGAGTTGAAAATGAAATCCTCATATTATACAGTATTTTATAAACATATTTGCATTCTCCCATCAAGCACTCATAATTTGAAAATTTAATATTTCCATAATTAATAATGAAGTTAATAATTTTATTATATAACACCTGTAAGATTTTAATAAATCAAGCATTTCTGGTGTTCTCAATGTTAATGTGTATTATATTACTCATTAACTCATCAATGGCCAAATGCCAATAGCGTATAAAGATTTACATTAGAACTATTAGAAACAAAAATATAAATATGGCTGGGCAGTGGTGGTGCATGCCTTAAATCCCAGCACTTGGAAGGCAGAGGTAGGCGGATTTGTGAGTTCGAGGCCAGCCTGGTCTATAGAGTGAGGTCCAGGACAGCCAGGGCTACACAGAGAAACCCTGTCTCAAAAAAACTATGTATATATGTGTGTGTGTGTGTGTGTGTGTGTGTGTGTGTGTATAAATGTGGAACAAGGTGACATGGCAATATCAAACTAAATGCAGAGATACTAAAAGGAATTCCACTAAAATCAGGGACAAGACATGACTGTCTACTATCCACTCTCCCCCAATGTATTCAATAAAGTAAATGAAGTTTTAGCTAGAGCAATAAAACCAAGTGGATGCAGATAGGAAAAGAAGAAGTCAAAGTATCTCTATTTGTGAATGCAAGAGACTATGCATAAGCTACCTGAAACCTTCCAGCACAGAACTCTTTAGGTCAGGCTCCAAGATGAGCAGGTGATAAATGAGACTTCATTAAACTGTCAACAGGACAAAACTGCAACATTCAAATTGAAAAAAAGATCTTCCCTAACCCTACATGTGATAAGGATTACCTCCAAAATATATACAGAACTCAGGATCTTAGACTATAAAACACTGAACAGTCCAGAAAAGGGGGTTCAGAGATAACAGAGAATTCTCAACAGAGGAATCTTGAATGACCTAGATCTACTTAAAGAAATGCTCACCATCAACAATATCCAGGGAAATACAATTCAAAATGACTCTGAGAGTCTATCTTACTCCAATCAGGATGGCTAAAATCAAACAATCATGGGACAGAAAATCTTCACAAGGATGTGGAGCAAAGGGTACACTTCTCCATAGCTGGTGGGTTTGCAAAATGTTACAAACTTCTGGAAGTCAATCTGGAAGATAATCCAGAAAATTGAAACTAGTTCTAGCTGAAGAACCAATTATACTGCTCCTGGGCATATACACACACAAAAAAATGCTCCACAATATCACAAGGATACATGTTCCACTGAGTTCACAGCAGCCTTATTAGTAATAGCCAGAAACTGGAAGCAAACTAATTATCCCTTAACCAAAGAACAGGTTACACAACAGAAAACTATTCAGCTATCAAACACAAAGTCATCATGAAGTTTGCAAGCAAATGGATGGAAGTAGAAAATATTATTTTGAATGAGGCAACCCAGACCTGAAAGATACACATGGGATATACTCACTGATAAGTGGATATTAGCCAAAAAGTACAGAATACCCATGATACATTCCCACAGACTACAAGAAGTTAAACAAGATTGAAGTTCCAAGTGAGGATGCTTCAATCTCACTTAGAAGGGGTAACAAAAAAGACATGGGAATCAGGAGGTGGGGCCTGTGTGGTACAGAATAGAGGAAGGGGAAAAGGAGACAGGATCAAGAATTCGAGAGACAGGAGAGAAGTCCAGAGGGCCAACAATATAAATGGAAATATAAAGCTGCTGAGTAGGGGATGGGGGTACATTTAAAAAGTCCCAGAGACCTTGCATAGAGGAGTCACTCAGGACTCAATGTGGGTAACCTCAGCCAAAATGTGCAATAATGGGAATATGGAACCTGAAGAAACCAACTCCAGTACATACAGTACATACATACAGGGGCCCATTTGAGGGATTTTGATATGAACTCACCTTCAGAATTTTCCAATCAACATTGTTCCTTTCTTAATATAATGCAGAGGGAAATATGGACCAGAGCATGAACCAATGGCTGACCTGTAGACCTTGGGATCTATCCTATGGATGGGTACCAAACACTGACACTATTTCTAATGCTGTGTTGTGCTTTCAGACAGGAACCTAGCATAGCTATTATCTGAGAGACTCTACCTGTAGCTGAGTGAGAAAGATGCAGATATTCACAACCAAGCTGGGATTGAGGTCAAGGACATCTATTGAAGAGTCATGAGAAGGACTGAAGGAACTAAAGAGAATGACAAACTCATAGGAAGACAGACCAACAGTGTTAACTAACCTGGAACCCTGGAGCTCCCAGACACTAAGCCACAAATCAAAGAATGTACTCAGGCTGGTGTAAGGCCTCTGACACTTATGTACCAGAAGATTTCCTTGACTGGCCTAGGTATGAGAGGATGCAACTAATCTTGTAGAGATGTAATGTACAATGGAGGTGAGATGACAGACAAAGACATACTTACATAGTTGAAGGGGTGGTGTTCTGGGAGTAAATCATGCAAGGGAAGATTGGGAGGGGAGAAAACATAGGATGTGAATAAAATAATTATTTATTAAATATATAATAAAAAAGAAATTTTTCATTTCAATTTCTTCAAATCTCTGAAGATATTGAGGAAGATCACAGAGGATGGAACATCTCCAATGCTCATGGATAGGTAGGATGAACATAGTGAAAATGGCCATGTTACCAAAAGCAATCTATACATTCAATGCAATCCTAATCTAAATTCCAACACAATTTTCTATAAACCTTCAAAGAGCAATTCTCAAATTCCTATAGAAAACAAACAAACAAACAAAAAACCAAAACAACAACAACAAAAGCTCAATAGTCAAAATCATCATAAACAGCAAAAGAACTTAAATTTAAGAATCACCATCCCTGACCTAAAGCTGTACTACAGAGCAAAACTGTATGATATAAGTATAAAAGGAAGACTGTGGACCAAGTCAATTGACTCAAAGACCACGAAATAAACCTACACATCTTTGTACATTTGATATTTGATAAAGACAGCAAAACAAAACAATGGAAGAAAAAAAAGAGCATCTTCACCAAATAATACTGCTCTAACTGGATATGTACATGTAGAAGAATGAAAATAGATTCATATTTATCCCCTTCATAAAATTCAAGTCCAAGTGAATCAAGGACCTCAGCATAAAATTGGATACACTATATCTTATAGAAAAGAAAGTGGGAGAAAGCCTTCATTCATTTCTACAGGAGACAATTTCTTGAGCAAAACACCAATGGCTCAGGCTCTAATATCAACAATTAATGAAGGGAAGTTCATGAAATGCAAACCTTCTGGAAGGCAAAGGATAGTATCCTCAATAGGAAAAAAAGGCAGCCTACAGATTGGGAAAAATCTTCATCAACCCTAAATCTGACAGAGGGTTAATATACAAAATTTATAAAGAACATGAGAAGTTAGACAACAACAATCCAAATAACTCAATTAAAAATTGTGGTATATAGATAACCTCAGAATTCACAGCACAGGAATGTAGAAAGGTTGAGAAGAAATTTAAAATTTGTTCAAAGTCCTTGTTCATTGGGAAAATGGAAATCAAAATAGAGATTAAGGGAGTGGTAGATGAAAAAAGATCCCATCCTGCTACTTTTTGTTAGTTTGTTTGAATAAGTATACAAAGGCAGATAGATTCCTGAGTTCAGGATCAACCCACAGAGCAAGGTTACCCTCAGGTCAGATGGAAATGGTAATTGCAGGGCAGGGTCCCACCCATCTAGCCTGTCTTCTGTGCTTAACAAAGGCAGACAGAAATTTGAGATATTTTGCAATGTTAAGAAAAACTGCATGCCTCCTGTCTCCTAAGAATCAAAGGGCTGGAGTCATGGGATGCTGATTCATAGGATAATCAAAAGGAAAACCTGGAGTAAATGACTGGATTGATAGGTAAAGACTGTGAACATTTTTTTGTTGTTGTTGTTTTTTTTTTTTTTGTTTGTTTTTTCGAGACAGGGTTTCTCTGTGTAACCCTGGCTGTCCTGGAACTCACTCTGTAGACCAGGCTGACCTTGAACTCAGAAATCCATCTGCCTCTGCCTCCCAAGTGCTGGGATTAAAGGCATGTGCCACCACTGCCCGGCCTGTAAATATATTTTTAAAAAAGGGAAAAACAGAAGAAAGGGAGGGCATTTCAAGAGAAAGGGGATAGGAGTGTGGGTTGTTTGTTATGTAACTGCAAAGAGTGAGGGGAGGAGAAACTGTGGTTCTGGTATATGTTATGAGAGAAGAATGTATTTTCACTTAAAAAATTAATTCCATGTTTTTAAAGAATAATTTAATGAAGAAGAGAAAGAAAAATGAACAAAGAAAATCCAAGTACTGAAGACAGAGAAAGCATGAGTTTGATAGAATTCTCACTCTGTTTGTGAATAGTATGCTCATCACAAAGGCCTTCAAGACTAGCTAATTCCTAGGCCCTGTCCAGGTCTCTGAAATCAGCAGTTTTTTACTCGGCAATGTGAAATATTATTAATGTCATATACATACATACATACATACATACATACATACATACATACATATACACATATATGTAATTCAGTATATATATATATATATATATATATATATATATATATATATAATTTTGACAAAAAGTTCTAATTACAAATAATACCAATTTCAGGGTTTTTATACTATACTATAATAGCTATTTGCTTCTCTCTTAGCTGTATAAAGCTTAATATTTACTTTTTCTTCCCCACGTATAAAATAAAAGAACATTATAAAAACCCTTTGAAAATGAATGGTTCAGCTAGATTCTGGGCTTCCTCCCCTTCCTTTTCTATTTCAACATGTAATGCACACAAGATGGCTGAAGCACTCACATCCATCTGATAAATGACAGTGCCATTAGAGATTTAGAACAGATGGGAGAGTCAGGTTGACACTGTGATGGGAGAGTCAGGTTGATACAGCTGTGATTGTATGCAGCTTTATGACCAATAGGGGACAGAATGCAGAGATCCATTATAAGTGTACAATACTTTTAATGTGAACCTGACAAATGGTAACTATGAGTGCATGTGCATGCAAATTAAAATAAACACAAACTTCACAACTCCCACAAAAAGACCCTCAACTCAAAGTGACCTTTAAAATTGTTATATTTCTGATTGTCCTGATGCTACTTAGCTCTTGAACCAGTATAGAGGCCCAAGGGTGTACACATCTCTGTGAATGGAGCTGATCAGAATGGTAGCTAAGGTTCTGGAGCACCTCATGCTGCTTTGCGATTTCAGGAAACTTCAAGGCAACCTGAAGCTCACCCACAAAATAATGTTGAAGCACAATTTAATATCTGCTTCATGCCAACACTATGCACACCAGAAAAACCTCTGAAACACAAAACTCCTTTTGCACACTGGAATTTCATTCCCATGAATCATGCCATTGTGGCAGGTGGCAGTAAAACGTAAAAGGATTCTAATAAAACACTGCTGAAGGATGATTCCCATCACCTTTTTTTCTAACAGTTCTAAACTCTTAGTATCATTTATCACACAAAACAACACATGGAATGCAGTCTTAGGCACTTCCAGAAGACAGAATCTGTCTTCCAAATGCACACAAAAAAGTAATAACTGTTGTGCATACTGGACAGTGATATTATAAGCAACACAGCCTCCTATGACCTGAGATGTAGAGTCTCTCCCTCCAGAGGGAATACACATTGAGTGACCCTCTACAATGGCTAAGGGCCTCTGCCCAAGTTATCAAATGTAGCAACAGAACCCCAGTGTTGGTTCACAGTCCAGCCCAGTTCCATCAGAAGGAACTCTGACAGCTTAGCCATCCTGTTTTTTCTGGTGCCCCTCCCCTAAACATGGCATAGCTTATGGCCTACCTCACACCTCTCTCCAACAGAGAATCCTGGAAAGAAACTGCATGCCACAAGCCCTTGTGCTCCAAATTTCTAGGTCTGCCCAGAACCCTCACTACCTGTGACCAACAAGCTTGGAAAAAGCACAATATCCCCTCCTCTGCTGGAGGATTAGAACTCCAAAGATTCAGACAGAACAGGTCTTCTAGGATCTGGCCTTCCACATTATGGGCAGACACACCTCTACTCTTCTGAAACTTAGTTTCATAGAATCTTCAAGTGTTCATCATCCAATAAGCAGGATCGTTGGCATACACATTTCATTACATATTCAATGTCCACTGCAGCATCTTTACATCATATCTTGTGAAGTCAGGCAGCCAAACATCACTCAAAACTAAAAAGTAACAAGGATTGAAGCAAGAAGTGGTCATGAATGTTAAAGCAAGGTGTGGTTAATGAAAGGTCAATTAAAAGAAAAAAAAATGAAGGGTCATGGCAGCTCCTAGATATGGTGGAGTAGAAAGTTTATTGTGGATAAATGGGAGAGGAGTTAGAGTCAGGGTCATCTGAGAGAATCGAAAGTGGACATGACCCTGAGACATGTCAAGAGAGTTTAGGAAAGCAAGGCTAAACGATAAGATGTGTAAACAATAGATGGAAAAAAAAACATGCAACAAATTAGGTAGATTACATAAGAAAGTGCAGCTGGGATAAGAGAAGCCCAACCCCTATGTTCCAGCCATGCACTGTAACACAGCAGGGACTGAGGGATTCTATAAGATCCTGACAGCCTGGCCAGCTTTGCTTGGTTAAGTAGGGACCTCAGTCATTTTTGCCAGCATTTGAGTTTAACAATAGGGAGAAAATATAAGGTTAAACCATTTAAGTATAATCCTAATAATTATTTGAAAAAGTTGAAATACTCTTTATAGTAGAACGTTATTCAGGTTTTAGACATATGTACTGAAGCAGTACATGTTTTCTCTTGGGAGGTTCAGTATAAAGTTGGAATATTTTTGTTTTGTTCTGTTTTCCTTTTATTGAATATTTTCTTTATTTACATTTGAAATGTTATCCCCTTTCCAGGTTTCCCCTCTAGAAACCGCCTATCTCATACCTCTCCCCTTACCGTTATGAGTGTGCTCTTTCATCCACTCCCACCTTCCTTCTTTGGCTTTCCCCTATGCTGGGGCATCAAACTCTCACAGGACCAAGGACTGCTCCTCACAAAAAGGCAGGATGTGGGGAAGGGAATGACACCGGAGCACAGGTGTTCAGGGGGAGTACGGATACCATTCAGATCAGGGTATCAGCTGGGTGAAGGTTCAGGGGACAGGTCACTATGACTCTGCCTATGATTCACTTGTCCTTATCTAAGTTGGTACTGTCCACCGAGGCTGCCTATTTACAAGATCTATGACTACTCAGGCTGGTAAATTTCCAAAAAAACTGCCTGTTTACAATAGCTTA
Organism: Mastomys natalensis; assembly: GCA_021653895.1. Lineage (NCBI taxonomy): Eukaryota > Metazoa > Chordata > Mammalia > Rodentia > Muridae > Mastomys > Mastomys natalensis. The sequence goes on from JAJTUV010000827.1 coordinate 670,444, forward strand.
TAGCCATCTGTTTCAGTGTTTTTTCCACAGAGACCCAAGACTTTGTGTTAGCATGTATGTATGTCAGGCCTATTGCTGATTTTAGGCCTATGGCTGATTGTAGGCCTTCAATGTATAAACAGGACTGTCCCTGATATCTCCTCCCTTCTCTAAGTATAGAAGGGCTGTGGCGATTCTAATCTTGTGAAGGTGGGGATAGAGGCCTGACCTCCAATAATTGAAGGGGATCTTGTAATGGCTCTGGTCCTCCTGTTGTCGTCCAGTGAGGCATGAGCTCCTCTCACTTATGTCCAACAAGGCCATCCTCTGCCACATACACTGCCACAGCCATGGATCCCTCCATGTATAGTCTTTAGTTGGTGGTTCAGTCCCTGTGAGCTCCAGGGGTCTGGCTGGTTGCTCCCCCCACAGGGCTGCAAACCCCCTCAGCCCCTTCAGTTCTTTCTCCAACTATTCCATCAGGAACCCCATGCTCAGTCCAATGATTGACTGCTAGCAACAGCCTCTGTAGTAAAATCGCAATATTAATATTCCTATTAGGCACAGACACACTAATATGCAATACCTTCTGTATTGGTTGAACTTGTGTTAACACCAAATATACAATTTTTAAAAATTAATTCATTTCCTTATCTAGATTCTTGATTCTCTGCTTCAGGAAACCACCTAAGTTTTTCAGACTGGATATTGATAATCTGACATCGATAAAATTAGAATCCACTTAAAATGGAACCTATTGTCAAAGCAGGAAAGCTCTCTCCTTCCTTCCTCCCCCTTTCCCTTCCTTTACTGTGATTACACCAGTTTCAAAGATAATCAGTGAACTCAATTCATACTGAACTCCTTCTTTACTTATATTTCTCCCAGGAAAGTCAGCGATGTAGGACACATTCATTCAATTGTTTCTTTTTTTCTCAATGAAAAGTGAGGGCTCGCCGGGCGGTGGTGGTGCACGCCTTTAATCCCAGCACTTGGGAGGCAGAGGCAGGCGGATTTCTGAGTTCGGGGCCAGCCTGGTCTACAGAGTGAGTTCCAGGACAGCCAGGACTACACAGAGAAACCCTGCCTCGAAAAACAAAACAAAACAAAACAAAAAAACCAAACAAACAAAAAAGAAAAGTCAGGGCTCAACTGGAATGGTTTACATGGTTCCCTCCAGGTACTGGGAAGAAGAGACAGGATTATCTCTGTTCAAAGAAATTACATAGTGCCTGGCAGTGGTGGCACACGCCTTTAATTCCAGCACTTGGGAGGCAGAGGCAGGCGGATTTCTGAGTTCGAGGCCAGCATGGTCTACAGAATGAGTTCCAGGACAGCCAGGGCTACACAGAGAAACCCTGTCTCAAAAAACCAAAAAAAAAAAAAAAAAAGAAGAAGAAAGAGAGAAAGAAAGAAAGAAATTACATAGAAACACGTAAGCCTGAGCTATAGACAAAATTCTAATAAAGAGAAACAAATAAGCAAAGCATTTGAGAAAAAGGAATAACATTTTTATTTCTCCAGAGACACTGTACAATAGAAACAAATAGGTGATGCACTAGGAAAATGAAATTTTAAAAGTGTTATCAACAGTGAACTTTTTAAAAGGAGAAATAATAGAAACTATGCATACCTATAGTGACCTCCAAAAAGAGATGCCTGGTAGGGAAATTGCATTAATGAGATAATACACAGCAATAATAATAAAAACCACATGCTATTGGTACAAAGACAGACACATTTATCAATGGAATAGAAGTGAAGACACAGAAAAAAAACCACAAAGTTCTGGACACTATATCTTTGACATAGAAGCCAAAAATATAATGAAAAAAAAAAAAAAAAAAAGAAGAAGAAGCATGTTCAATAAATGTTGCTGGTCTAACTGGCTGTCTGTAACTATAAAAATGAAAATAGGCCCATATTTGTTGCCTTGCACAAAGCTCAAGTCCAAGTGGATCAGGGACATGGACATAAAACCAGATACACGGAATCTAATAGAAGAGAAAGTGGAAAGAGCCTTGAACTCATTGGCACAGGGGAAATTTCCTAAACAGAACTCCAATGGCTCATGATCTAAGGTCAAGAATTGATAAATGGACCTCATGAAACTGGAAAGCTACTGGAAGGCAAAGGACATAGTTAATAAGACAAACAGGCAACTTAAAGAGTAGGAAAAAAAAAATCATCACTAATCCCAAATCCAATAGAAGGCTAATATCCAAAATATATAAAGAACTCAAGAAGCTAACTACCAAAAAAACAGGCAACCCAATCAAAAAACGGGGTATAGAACTAAACAGAGAATTCACAACAGAGGAATCTCCAATGGCTGAGAAGCACTTAAAAGAAATGTTCAATGTCCTTAGTGATCAGAGAAATGCAAATTAAAGTGATCCTAAGATTCCATATTACACCAGTCAGAGTGGCTAAGATCAAAACCTCAGGGGATAATACATGTTGGTGAGGATGTGGAGAAAGAGGAACACTCCTCCATTGCTTGTGGGATTGCTAACTGGTACAACCACTCTGGAAATTAATCTACCTGAAGACCCAGCAATAACACTCTTGAGAATATGCCCAAGATGCCCCACCATACCACAGAGGCTCCAGTTCCACTATGTACATAATGTTCTTATTTGTGATAGCCAGAAGCTGGAGACAACCCAGATGTCCACGACAGAAGAATGAATACAGAAAATGTGGTTCATTTACACAATGAAATACTACTCAGCTATTAAGGAGGAGGACATCCTGAGTTTTGCAGGCAAATGGATGGAACTAGAAAACATCATCCTGAGTGAGGAAACTCAGACTCAAAAGAACATGTATCAGATGTACTCACTAATAAGTGGATATTAGCCCCACCCCACCCCCCCCAAAAAGTAGAGAATACCCAAGATACAGTCCACAGAACTCAAATAGTTCAACAAGCTGAAAGGCCCAAGTGAGCATACCTCACTCTCACTTGTCAGGGTGAAGAAAACAATCATGAGTGGGGAGGGAGAGACCTGGAAGAGAAAGTACATAGGGGTTGGGGGGAGAGGGGAACGTGGTCTAGTACTGGATGAGGGAAGGACTGAAGACCTGAGGGCCAACAGAAAGAATGGAAACAGGCAACCTTGGGAGGTAGGAGGTTGAGTGGACCAGATGTACCTCCAGATGCACCAGAGATCAGGGAAGTGAGAGACTCTTAGGTCTCAATGGAACGACTTTAGATGAAATGCCCAACAGTATAGAGAGGGATCATATAGAACCCACCTCCAGCAGGATGACAGGGGATCAAATAAGGGAGGTGGTTGCTATCCCAGAGCCAAAACTCTGATCCACAATCTTTCCTGTCTGAAAGAACTGAATGGATAGAAATGGAGAGGACCCTGAGGAAATGAAGGAACAGGGACAGGCCCAATGTGGAATCCTGCCTAGGGGGAGATGTCAAGGCCTGACACTATTACTGAGGCTATGGAGCACTCAGAAAAGGGACCTAGCATGACCACACTCTGGAAGACCCAACAAGCAGCTGGTATTTGCTTCCAATCAATGGACAGACCCCTGTGGTTGAATTAGGGAAAGGATGAAAATAGCTGATGAGAAGGGCATCTGTACAGAAGGACACTGTAGGACAACCAGCAGTTTCAATTAATCTGAACCCCAAGATCTCTGGACCACCAACAGGGAACCATACACCAGCAGATATGATGCTCCCAACACATATACAGTAGAGGACTGCCAGATCTGTGTTCAATCAGAAATGATGCATCTAATCTTCAAGAAACTGTAGTCCCCAGGGAATTTAGAAGTCAGGTTGGGTGGGGGGTCAAGACATCCTGGTGGAGACAGGGGGCCGAGGAAGAAGTATGGGATGTGGAAGTGTCAGATGGTGGAGGGGATAAAATCTAGAGTGTAAACAATGAATTAGTTAATTTAAAAAATAAGATAATGTATGATCTTGTCATTGTATGCATTATTAGTTGCTGAAATCTGTAACTTGACACACAAATATAGCCAAGAGCCCCTGATTTGAATTTCTGCCCTGACTCAACTAGTTCAACAAAGTTTGGTTCAACATAATCTTTCCAAGGTCTAAACCCATAAATCTGGAAGATTGTTATTCACATGCATGAGGTAATAATTGCTGGGGAATGACAAAATTACTCTCTTTGCACCATCATGTGCTTCTTCAAAATGGTGACCTCTGTAGATGACTTCCTTAAACTTAATCTGTGAGCTACCTATTGTCTGCATTCTTTCAATTTGCAATGTACACAGAAAATGTACCTCCTGTTCTGGTCTGAAGGCAGAAGCCACCCAAATACTGATGCTTTGACAACAAAGGGCAGATCATTTTACATGACTGAAGTGAGTAATGTGGAAACCTGCTTGTGATACAGCCCTTTAACTAGAGACTTAGCAAGTTTATGGACATGGGAAGCAGGGTTATTGCCCTAGGATACAAGAGACTCAAATCAAGGTCACAATATTACTTGACTCAAACATATCTTTCTAAAAGGCTAAACATGTAGCTGTTCTAAAGTTAAAAATCTTTTTCTGGCTTTTGTAAAAAAACAGACATATTGTAAGAATGTGCTTTCATTTTATAAGAGGTGTAGGGAGGCATGGTTGCTTCTCGAGTATCCTTAGTGGCTGACCATGATTTTGCTAGTTATATGCAATGAATCCAGGAGTGAGAGATGGGAAAAATGAGTAGGAAATAGAAACACACACACACACACACACACACACACACACACACACACACACACACAAAGTAGCAGACAGTAGCTATACTAGTTAAGGCTAAAAGTAGAAAGAGCCTACCACAGATTTTGCACTCCACATATTATACCATCCTTAAATGTTTTTTTTTGTGTTTGTTTTTTAGGGTTTTTTTTGCATCTCAAAACTAGTTTATATTTTGAGGAATTTAAGTAAGGACAGGAGACTGCTCGTCTAGTTATTTAGGCAGATGGAAATTTACACAGCAAACATATTTCCAGAAGTATATTGTAAGTATACCAGGCCCTGAAAAGAGAAGTTCATTCTGCAGTGTAAGAGCCTTAAGTGGTAGGTCCCAGAGGATGAAAAAATAGGAGAAATACTAAGTATAACACTGGAGTGGAGAAGCCTTGCAAAAGCTATGTCTTATGATAAGAACTCATATTAAGACGAATAGGATTTTGTAAAATATTTCCAGGGGGAAATTGGAAACATCTAGTGAATAAGCAGAAAATACCATACAATAGGATAAAATCAGAAGATGTCTCCACCATCAATAATGGAGCAGGGAAAACAGCTTATATCAAGAACATTACTGTAGACTGCTATAGTGGCCATGGGAAACCTCCCAACTCTTAGGCTCCAAACAATTACTGGATCTCTTAAGCATGTTTCTCGGGTTGAGAAGGACCTATGCCATTTTTCATACATTAGGGCCAGTTTTCTGGTTTCCTCAGGATAGCCCTTATTAACACAGTATTTTTGTTGTTTTCAAATGGATGTCCAGGTAGACAAGCTCTGGTTTGCTCAAGTGGAAAAATGAACCTTTATCAAAAATCAGGCCTTAATGTTGATTGTAGGCTTATAATACACCATTCAACAACATTTCATAGGCATTTCCTTTGATACTGTGATTAGCCTACTGGCTGGTTTTAATCAGGGTTTTCTCTTTTATTTATGTTTTGGAGCCATATTACAAACATGCATATATTAGAATTCTAATACCTAAGAGATCTGCTTGACATACTACATCTCTCTGTAGTGCTTTAGAGATGGTCTTCCATCATATAAATTCTACTTGGTGTGACTTACAATCTAATAAGCATTGGAAAGGTAGCCAACACATGACATGCCTTTTAGAACCTGGAAAAAATTCAGTCCAAATCAATCAAAAGCAAACATGTCAATTCCCAAGGGAACTTATACAATCTACTAGAGAAATTAAGACTCACTGCCATTGACACTGTGCCAAGAATATTTCTATACACAGGGCCTGGTTCCAAATGTATTCTGCAGATTCACCCCTGATAATGTAGTTATTCAGAAGCAACAATTGGGCCCAGGAGTGTCAATAGTATAAGGGCCCTCGCAAGTGTCTGCATCTCCTGCTGATTCCTGTCCAGTCTAGGATAGGACTCAAAATTTTGGCCTAAAACTTATTTCAAAATATTTATACTCAGCCGGGCAGTGGTGGCACACACCTTTAATCCCAGCACTTGGGAGGCAGAGGCAGGTGGATTTCTGAGTTCGAGGCCAGCCTGGTCTACAGAGTGAGTTCCAGGACAGCCAGGGCTACGCAGAGAAACCCTGTCTCAAAACAAACAAACAAACAAAAAAAAAATTATACACAAATGGGGGAAACTCTGCTTATTAAGGTCAAAGTCTACCAATGAATACATAGACTTCTGAGGATTAACACATTATGGAAGACCTTTGCTTGTGAGGCATCTCCTTTTCTGACCTTGTCTCAGGAATTTAAAGCCCCTGCATAGACCTCTAATTTAGGAATGTCACAGTGACTTAATTGGAATATAGGATTAACTGCCTTCATTCTGATAAGAACACATAAACCTAACTTCTCAAATTCCTGAAATGTTGCCCATGCTAATGAGGCATTTTGGTACTCTTAGCCTTTGGCTTTGCCCATTGTGGATTTTCTGATACCCAGTCCTCCAAGTTATATAAACTGTGACTCACCACAAGTTGATCTGACTCCTTGCAGCTGGTAATGGATTGATCATTCACTGTCCATATGCACAGGGCTTGTGAACCCCAAGTTTGCTGTCTTATTCCCATTGTATACATGGATCAATATCAGCTGATGATCCTTGAGGGTAGGGAGACTCACAGTGAAAAATCTATACATAGGTTATATTAATTTGTTACTACTTAATGTATATTTAATTCATATCTTGTTTAGAATGTATATGTGTATGTAAATGTGTGCAGGCTTTTTTATTTCTAACTTGATTTTCATTTCCTACTTTATATCTGAACCACAGTTCCACATCACTCCACTTCTCTCTATCTTCCCAAACCACCACACCCAAATACTCCACAGATTTTCATCCAAAAAAGAGCAGGCCTCTTGTGGGTCTCAAATGAATAAGGCATATCATGTATCAATAAAAACAGGAACCACTCACATCCAACTATCAAGGCAATTAAGTAGGAGGAAAAGCATCTCAAGAGCAGGCAAGAGTCAGACACACACACGCACTAAATCCCAACATTTGATTCCTTTCATGCCATAGAAGGTGACTGTTATGAAATGGCTTTATTAAATTGATTACATTTATAGGGTTCTCCCAAGAATGTGTTTTTAAAATTCCTTTTAATACCACCTTAACATACAAACCTTTTACCACATTTGTTCCATTATCAAGGTTTCTCTCCAGTACATGTTCTTTACGCATTTGAAGAATCCCAAGTTGTGCAAATGCTTTATCAAGTTGGTTACATTCTTACAGTCTCTGATCAATATGTGTTCCTTTATGTCTTTGAAGATTGGTGTGTCCTGCAAAGGCTTTACCACATTGGTTACATTCATAGGGTTTCTCACCACTATGTGTTCTTTTATGCTTTTGAAGAGTACTCTGCTGTACAAATGCTTTACCACATTGGTTACATTCATAGGGTTTCTCTCCAGTATGTCTTCTTTTATGCCTTTGAAGATAGCTGTGAAGTGCAAAGGCTTTGCCACATTGGTTACATTCATAGGGTTTCTCACCACTATGTGTTCTTTTATGTTTTTGAAGATTGTTGTGTCCTGCAAAGGCTTTACCGCACTGGTTACATTCATAGGGTTTCTCACCACTATGTGTTCTTTTATGTACTTGAAGGTGACTGTTTCGTGCAAAGGCTTTGCCACATTGGTTACATTCATAGGGTTTCTCTCCAGTATGTGTTCTTTTATGTACTTGAAGGTGACTGTTTCCTGCAAAGGCTTTGCCACATTGGTTACATTTATAGGGTTTCTCACCACTATGTGTTCTTTTATGCTTTTGAAGATTGCTGTGTCCTGCAAATGCTTTACCACATTGGTTACATTCATAGGGTTTCTCTCCAGTATGTCTTCTTTTATGTACTTGAAGCTGACTGTTTCGTGCAAAGGCTTTGCCACATTGGTTACACTCATAAAGTTTCTCTCCAGTATGTGTTCTTTTATGTCTTTTACGATGACTTTGACAATAAAAGGCTTTACCACATTGGTAATAATCATAAAACTTATCTCCAGGGTGTGTTCTTCTATGTTTCCGAAGACCAGTATAATCCATAAAGGATCCAGTACGTGTGCTTTTATGTATCTGAAGGTGATTGTTTCTTGAAAAGGCTCCATCATATTGTGTACGTTCATAACGTTTCTCTCCAGTATGAATTGGTTCATATCTTTGAAGATTCCTGTGATATAAATATGGTTTAACACATTGGATATGTTCAGAGAACTTCTCTACAGTAGGACTTCTTTCAAGCCTGTGTATGTAATTGGCACATGAGAAAGGTTTACCCCATTCATATTACTAATACATAATTTATATGTAAGAATTAATTTAAAAATCATTTCTAATTATAAAGAGGAATCAGATATAGTACTGTCTATCACTTTGATTATATCCATGATAGTTTGCTTCATTATGAGTATTATTTACATCTTTAAGATACTGTGATGCCTAAGAGCACTTGTAACATGGCTCAAAATTATAACATCCTTTTCATATGAGGTTTTTCATATATTTGAGAAAATATGCAAGCACTCACAGCTTTACCACAATGACTGCATTCATATAGTATCCTATAATGTGAGCCATAAACATATGCAGTTTAACAGGACAAAAAGAAATTTTCTACATGACTAATACTCATAGGGATTTTCTTTAGTCAGAGTTTGTTGATGTATTTTCAAAGAGGTTGTGAAATGAACAACTGAAGACTGTCATAACTTGCAACAAATGTAGTCTACGTGGGAAAATCTACAAATAGATTTTGTTCAATAGATAGATAGATAGATGGGTGGACAGACAAACAGACAGAGAGAGATATACCTGTCCCATATAATAAATCTATGAAAGGTAGCATAACAAATAAAATATATATATATTGTATTCACATATATTTACTTTTTGTTCCTTATTGACATGTGGTATTCGGATTAAGTTTTGTCTACAACAACCTTTTTAACTTCTATCAACTTCCACTCTCAATAATCTTAACAATCTTGTTACAAGTATAAAAGTAACATTAGTAAAAAAAAAAACAAAAAAACCCAAAAAAACATTAGTATACTATGGACATGGAAATCAGACATTTTGGATATATGCTTATTACATATTCAATGTGTATATTTTTTGCTCTATCTGAGTGGTATGAGACTAAACAGACTGGCAGTTCTTCAGTGTAGCTTGAATGGGGCTGTGCTTGAAATGGTACTATCTGTTAAGGCATTGTTTCCATGTTTTCTGTTGTAAAGGAATTTCCTGCAAACACAAATCTAATACATGACACTGAGGTACAACATTGATGAGAATTTAATAATTAATATCCATAAAGATGTGCTTATTTACACGCTTGATTTAAAAAAAAAAGTCAACCACACATTAAGATTTCTTCATCAGCATATTAGGATCAACATGCACAAGAAAATTACCTTTTATGTCTTCCAGAATTTTCACCATGTTCTTCAGTATCATTGTGATTGCCCCAGTTATAGCCTAGAATATAGAACCAGAAAATGGATGATATATTCCTGTAATTTAGGAAAAATTTAAGAAACTATCTTCAGCGATCCTTAGAAACAGGCTTGATTCATTCACCTCATTCTTCCTCCTTCTCAAATGAAATTAGAGAAGTGCATCAATAATAACAAGAAAAGCAAACAAACACACAAACGAACAAATACATCAAAAATACAATTGCCCCCTTATTTAAAAAAAAAAAAAAAAAACAAACCAACAACATTCACATTCTTACCTATTGCAGTGAGGTTCCTATACGTCTCCAGCATCACATCTTTGTAGAGACTCTTCTGAGTAGGATCCAGCAAAGCCCATTCTTCCCAACTAAAGTTCACGACTACATCATCATATGTCACTGCATTCTAAAATATCCCATATAAATGTACAAAAGAAGCACGATAATGAAATATTAGACATGTATATTTCATTGCTAATATTTTCAAATATTTTGGTACTTTCCCCACTTGTTTCCCAAACTAGAAGTTATAATGGAATCATTGTCACCAAGTCATTTTTGAAGGAAGTTGATTAATGAGGTTCTCATCTATAATTTCTTCACCCTTTGAGTGAATAAACCCTTGGAGTAAAAAGTCAATTAATAGAAGTAAAGACACAAGTAAAAAGATCAATCACAGTCAGCACAAAGATAAAGTCTATTGATAATTACCAACTACAAAAGCAACAAGCAAGTTGGTTGGATTGGTGAATGCATTTAATCACTGAAGATACATAGGCAAACATATCTCATTGTGTTTGTTTCTAGACTGGTCTATTTAATGAGTTCTAAGACAGCCAGAGTTATATAGTATGACACAGTATCCCTTGTGAAAAATCAAAGAATCAAACAACAAGGAAGAAAACAAATCAGAATATTACTTAAGTTCTTAAAGTGAATTGTATATACACCCCAGTTGTATATTGCTCTTCCAGAACTGACATCATCCAGATCGACAAATAGTTGGAGAAAAGTAGAAAGAATGAGAAAGGAAATACTGGGACAGTTGTTTCAAGAAATTCCCTGTGAGTAAATAAAAGCTGGCTCTTCAAAGCAGGCAAGCCTTCCAGAACAGGACACAGTTGTCTAGCTAGGCCTGAGCCTATATTCCTTTGACAAGGGGATCAGGCTGGCCTGATTCAAACTGGCAAGAACAGCAAGCATTTGTGATACCAAATAACTTCCCAGAGAGGGGAGGGGTTCAGGATTCTTTTCTCTGTAAAAAGAATTTATTTAGCTTTCTACAATTAATAAAGATCCGAATAGGGCATTCAACTATAGAGTCAACCTGTTTTAAGGAGTTAAAAACAATTAAAACTGAAAACTCTACTTTGCTTCAGGCTTACATTTTATACTCTTAAATGTATTGGTCATATAGTAACCCAGATCCAAAAAAAAACCTGTTAAGACATAAAAAGTTTGGAACTCCAGCTTTGACTGTCCTGACTCTGACTGCAGTTGTATATCATGGAGCCACTCGCCCGTGCTGCTGTGCATCTCAAGAACGAACCCCAACAATAGACAAACTAAAACCCTGCAGGAGTTAAAGTCATTGGAGGCGGAAAGTTGTGCCCCTTCATCCATGGCTCCTCTCTGGGAGCAATCCAGAAGGCTTTGCTTTCCCACAGGCTCCAGAGGGTGATGTGGATGCCACCCTCTCAACCTACAGGCCCTGCAGGAATTCAGGGAGCTAGCTGTTTCCCTGTCTGTCAGCTTATCCATCCCCTCACCCAAGAAAACAAAGGGGCTCCCCAGCCATTGTCCTTTGCAGTGCTAAGGATCACCAGCACTAGGGGTTCAGGACTTTTAAAGCATCTCTGGGTTATACCTCAAGGTAAAGAGATGCAAAAACATATTCCAATCAAATCGAACTAAAAGGTAAGCCGGTGTAGGCATTTTATATTTCAAAAACCAGAAGATTTCAAAGTATACAAACAGTCTGATGATATGATACTATATATAAGTGAACTGTAAAATACTACAAGAAAACTCCTATAGCTCATAGGCACTTTCAGGATAGCGACTTGATCCTAAATTAATTGAAACAAAATCAGGAGCCCTCCTATATACCTTTGATGTAAAGAGGAAAAATGGGCTAGAAAGACTTCAAGCAATCACCAGCTTGCACAATAGCCACAAATAATATGAAGTATGATGAAGTATGATGGGAAAACTCTAAAGAAGCAAAAAAATGAAAGAGCTGTCTGATGAAAACCTAGAAGTCTTTGAGGAAAGATACTGCCCCCAGACCATTACCTGCTCTCCCAGGCATATTCAAGGCTTTAAAGAAAGAACTTTGTTGTTTATTTGACAACACATCCTTAGGGAAAGCTCCATAGGCTTAGACCACACACTGTTATTTGCTCTGCCAAGCATGTTTCTGGGTTCAAACTATGTTATTTTCCATACATGGGGGCCTCACTGAAAGCCTTGCTTGATCAGTCCAAAGCACAACACAAGCAATGTCTTCCCATTTCAAACTGTGTCACATTTCCGTGTTATACAACTTGGATTTTATTGAAAAGAAAACCCAATTTTTCTGCACAGCATGTATTAGTGTTGATTATGACCTTGTAATGACAGATTTAGCAGTCTGGAGGCCTACTCTCTGATGTAGGGTTGGGCATAGATGAGGGCTGTAAATCAGGGTTGTCTCCTTTTCAGGGTTTGCAGTCCTATTTCTGAAAAATCCAGGAGAACAAACTTGAGAATCCTAGGATTCTAATTTCTAATAAGCCTGATTGTAACACTGATTATTTGTGAATTTTATATTGTCAGTCTTCAGTCATCTAAAATCTACTTGGTTTGTCTTACCATTTCCTAAGAACTGATAAAATCTTTACATCATCAATTCTAGTCTGTTACATCACAGCTTAATAGTATATTGCTACCCACACATGAGTTGCCCTCTAAAATTTCCAAAAAAAAATTTAACTTCAGATGGATATCACACCTAAATGATAAAGGAAGAACTTTTTGAAGTGTGAAAAGAAAACATGGCCTTTCCGATTCTCCATCTTGCCAGGCATATTTCTGTACAGAAGTTTCTGCTACACTGAATAAAAGTCAATTTCTTTGAAAGTTTACCTTTACTTTATATACATGAACTTTCACCTGTATGTGTCTCTGTGGATTACAAACAGAATCCAGAAGGCAAGAAATCCTTGGGAATATACCTACAGCAAATGCTTAGATAATGTGTGGTTTATGGAGGTTAAACTTGTGTCCTCTGTAACAAGACACATTGCTTTTATGTCCCAAAGAAAATGTTAGTCATGTTTTATATGATTTTGACAATTGTACATTTTAATGAAAATATATTAGGTCAGTTTTCCCCTTAATCTTCTCTAAATCCCTTTGAAAAACTTTCACAGCTGATTTGTTCCTTGTTAAGTATTTGAAATTTAGTATGCACAAACATATGAATAAAATTTTTTGAGGACATTCTGTTGTATGCATGTATAATGGTTTCAGGACAGACTATGTTGCACTGAATAGTCAAAGAGGAAGCTCATCTTTCCCTAAGAATAATTCTCACAATTGCTGGAGATTTTCACTCTGAATGAAAAAGCGGATATTGTGGGCCAAGTTCTTTGCACCAATAGGTGACCATTGAATGTAGGAATATTAATCATATAGGGTACAGTTTTCAATGAAGGAGAAAAAATAGTTGCAATCAATCCAAAAATCTCTGAGTGTATTTGTTTAATGACATTGGTACCTCTTTGTAATCTGAAGGTATAGAGGCAGACTTTATCTAACTTCTGCAGATCGAATATTCCAGATTCTTTTTTCTCGTATCTTGCCTATTAAATATCCTTAGAGCAAGTGTTCAATGTTCTTTATGGCAGGCTGACCTCTATACTATTGGTAATAGACCACATTAAATTCTAGGTGTTTTATATATAGAAGCCACACTCATGGTCACATGTACTTTGTAAAATGCTTTCTATGTAGTCAAAACTTAAAGTATACATTATGCACCTAGATTGGTCTGATTTGACTGTTGCCTGAAATTCTTTCCCCATATTGTACTCTATATTAAATATGCTAGCAATGATTTGTCTAGAATTAGACACTCATGTCTGTTTAAGGTTGAAAAAAATCTATATGGACAACATTTTCATTCTTATCACTTAGCGTGGTTCATGTCCCTAACTGATCCTAAATACACAAGTTCAACTGAGGTTGGATCCCCAACCTAGAATGTTCTGCTCATCAAAGAATTTAGCTTCATTGCATTTCCTAGTGTCCTTTTATTGTTTGAACCATACATATCATATTTGCTGTACTTGATCAGAATGTTATTTGTAAGAGTAAACCCGAGGATAAGATGTATGCTAGGCTTTTCTGAGACTTTTCTGTCAAAGTGATTCATTGTATCAGTTTGTCTTAACCTCAGGCACACCCTTCAGACAAGGTTAAAAACAGTCACATGCTTCATCAAGATATTGAAACAGAAGTCTCTAGGTGACATACTAAAATTCTTTGTCACTGAAACACTTTGGTCCAGTTCTGCACAAATCAAATCATGCTCAGCACCAGTATCTTCTTTAATCCTGATAGGATGGTCCATTAAACCCGATTTACATCATTCTTTTGATTCCCAACTCCAACTTCCAAAAATCTACATTCCTATGAATAAGAACATGGTCAGGAATATCACATCAATAACCCAGTCCCTGTACAACTTAAGTCTTATTAGGGTTT